>OY992530.1:161527873-162182695 GCA_963921185.1 Dasysyrphus tricinctus | reverse complement strand
CTTTGATCTGCCCTGTAAGGTTTTTTAAGTCCACTCAATTAAAAAAGACTACTTTGCACGATTAAGCTGTTCTCAAATAGGATTTTAAACTCATCAAATTTATTCACAAGACTCTGTGCATTGATGTGGCAGATATGTAGTCCATTATGACTCTTACAATTATGACTTACAAATAGTGATTACGACAATATCCAATTGTTTTACTTAAATTATTTCAAAGCATGTTCAGGAAAATGAGATCTAGGGCTTAATATTTTTTTCTAGTAGTTTTCTAGGCAATCCTGTTTACGAGACTGAGATGGCATTATCTGAACAGCCTAGTTTTTTATTTTGAAAAAAAAAATCAGATTCGAAAATTAATACGAAAACACACGAAGGTTATTATAAATTAACCGAGAATTATTTTTCAAAAAGTCTAACAAAAAGAAATTGTTTATATAAAATCTTCACTCTTTTCCTCACAGACGATACCAATGGATTTGAACTTTGGCTTCCTACCAACAATTCACGTATTGATATCCTAGACACTTCATCGTTCGGTAACTACCTTCAGTACAGTAGTATTCTCTGTGAGAATAAAATTCATATGGACTCGCCTCAAGTACAAGCAAAACGAAAGGCGCAAAAATTAAATATGCTTTGCTGTTGCATTATTGAGGATAGTTTCTGGACTGGAGATTCGGCTGGAAATTTGCATGTTTACAGGTGATTTTTTGTTTAATATGAGATATAAATAGCTTAAACTTGTAAGTCATATCAGTAATAGCCTTCAAGGTGTTGAACCATTAGCCGTTTGTCTGCCTACCTAAATACGTGCCGAACAGGTGTACATTTTTTTTTAAATAAATACTAAGCATTCAATTTTGAACAATTGTTGTCAAAGGTCAAACTCTGTGTTCCTCAAAATGTGGAGCATCAATCTATTTGTGAAAATAAATACATAAAATATTAGTAGAAAAGTTTTGGTAGTCCTTAAGAACTAGAACTAAATCTCGAATGTTTCTTTCTTAACCGGTCATCTTATTTTTTCTTGTTTCTTCCTTTAAAAACAAAACACAATATGAAAGAACACAGTTAGCTAGCTTATATTGAGATCTCAGAGGACTCAGAGGGCTCAGAAATACAAAACAAGATTCCTCTAAAAAATTCCTCACTTTTCCTCTAAAAACTGAGACTGAAATTTTTTAGATTCGCTTGCTCAATTATTTTTTGTCGCAGCAGATTGCCAAAGAAGAAAAGAAAAAGAGAGTTGTTTTTACTTCTATGTGAGGAATTCTGTTTATATTTTATTCTCCTGCTCTATCAAAAAACGGAGGAAAATTACTGAGCGCTCAAGAAATTTAAACTGGCTCAATTTCGCAATGCTAAGTACAATTTGACATGTGTTATATTCATGCAATTATTTCTGGCAGCATTGATTTTGATTCGCTATTCATAATGAGGGCCTAAAGCTGAACTCGAATTACATAACTCATTAAATTTTAACAGCTTACTCGTGTTAAACTCTCGAACTGAAAAACTTGATCTTAAGGTGCCATTGCTTCTCCTGGCAGCCATTTTAACCCAACCCTACGACAGCTTTTCAAGTGTTTGAAACTTAATAATTGTTTATTTTTGACAGCACAACGAATTATACGCATGTATTTTCCTACATGTTTGACCCATCAATAAAAAGTCCTATCATCAGTCTTGTGTACTTGAAGAATATTGAACGAGTGGCTGTTGGTCTACACAATGGCCGAGTTTTTCTTGTTGATTCTACAAAAGTACCAACAAACTGTGCTTTTGCCGAAGGATCATTTGTCCTAACCGAAATTTGTTCAGGGCAAATTCTTCATAGTGCTGTTGCTGTTTTATTGGATGGGTAAGTATTTCTACTGGAGTTTTTTGAAAAAGTTTTATCATTACTCAGTTTATTAGAATCTATGAGCTATGGTGTGGTGAAACTGGTGGAAAAATAAACATTTTTCCGCTTAGCAAGTCAGGAGTATCTGGTCATCAAGCAGTTTGTCACAGTGAGGAACCCAATATCATAGAAGATTTAAAAGTCGCTCGGTTATGTTCCAACGATAAATATGTTTATTCTTGTCTCTATCCTGGATTTATGGTTTACCAATGGAATATAAGCACAAAAGCTATTGAAAATAAACTGGATTGCTCAAAGTTACTCCCTTGTTCGGAAAGCCTTAAAAGCATATCAATTGATGAACATCTGAGTTTAATTAAATGTCAGGTAAAAATTTAAATATATGGTCAACCGTTACATACTTTAATTTCTTTATACTAAAGATTTCAGCTTTAGCGGCTCATGTAAATGAATTGTACGTTGGTACGACTTGGGGCTGCTTAATCATAGCTGAGGTGAATAGTCTACGTCCGATAACTGTGTTTCGTCCATACGAGAATGAGGTAAATAAAACTGATCTTGTTTTCTTACATGGAAATTTAAAATTGTCTTTTTATAAGATCAAAGCTATTGTCCCTGTACCAAGTAAGACGACACCACTTATTGCCACAATAGGACGCCGTTACAGATCGCTGATATCACGTTATATGGATAATGTAGATAGCAGCCGTCAGCCGAGTACATCACATTTCGAACATCACAAAAGTCCAAAGATCTTGCCACCTGATGTTGAACACAATATTCATTGTTTGTTGTGGCGCGCAAAAAATTGGACATAATAGTAACATAACAGTGCTTATTTTGTTTTGATTTAATTTATTTATTTACTTAATTATTGAAGGTGATTTCTTGTCTCGAATAAAAATATTTCTTATTGTTTCTGAAAGCATTTAATGTTTTTTTTAAGTAAAATGATTTGATTGATGATAGTATTCTTCCCGTCTGAATGAATCGCAGCAAGAAAAGGAGAGATCTAGGAATTGTAGCAAATATCCAAAGATGTTATTGGGAAAAAAAGCAACACCAATCATCCTGTAATGGATGAGGATGGTGTAGATTTGTAGATTCCCTTAAAAGATTGAAAGACCTCCGTTTACAAAAGAATAATACATATATTTAATAGGTCTTTCTTCTAGAACAGCTTGATAAGGAATAATAATAAAATTACAAAATTCTCCTAACAAACAAAGTTCAGAATACTTAATTAAATTATAATCAATAAGGTAATATACTATGTAAATAAATAAATATCTTAACACTCCTCCTCATTTGGTTACTAATCCTTATTTGTTTAGTAAATATTCAAGGCGAGAAGCAGCAAGAGGTTCTGTAAGCATATCGGCCAACATATCTTCTGAGCAGCAATACTTACATGAAACAAAATTTTTATCAACATAATCTAACGAAATAAGTTTTTGTATCAACTCAACATGCCTTTTGCTAGGTTTCTCCTCCTGAATTAATTTTAAACAACTTCGGTTGTCTTCAAAGAGAATAGTTGCAGTAGATTGCTCACAATTAAAAGATGTAAGGAGTCCTCGAAGCCAAATTGCCTCCTTTCATGCTTCAGACAAGGCGACAAATTCGGCTTCTGTGCTAGACAAAGAAACACATGTTTGCTTTCGGCAAGTCCAGCTGATTGGTCCTCCATTTAACAAAAAATGTATCCTGGGGCCCCTATTATGTAAAACGAAACGAACTGCAAAAAAACGATAGTCACGGAAACGAAAGTCACGACATACCCCGATTATGTAAAACGATAATGGACCCATAAAAATGTTGCCAGCTAAAACGAAACAAAATATTTTTTTTCAACCACATCTATCTTCACGCAAGTGCTTCTTACGTATTTATCGAAAAAATCCCATCAATAAATCAGAAAACTCCCTTTTGAAGTTTTTCACCAAATTATTATCCTTCTCTAATTTTTTCCGAAAAGTTAAAATCTTCACTTGTGTGAACATTAGTATTTCAAATATTGTTTGAGGATAAATAGTCATATTTTTGTTCACAAAAAAAATCTTTAAAGATCAATTGAGTATAAATTTCTATTAAGGTAAAAAACAACTTTTATTTTCACTTTGCAATTTTGCATTATTTGTCAGACCTAAAAGGTAATGGCTTTTATAGTTATAACATGAAACGAAAACTCCTTTTTTTTTTAGATTTGTTTGTTAAATGTCATAAAAAATGGATGTGAAATTGATCAGCATTCAGCTTTTAGTTTTTTTTTTGTGATTTAAGAGGGAAGTCCGTTTGTTTTTATTATTATTTTCTAGTTTGATTAGACAAAGTAAAACTTTAAACACTAACAGCAGTATTAATAAAAAACTGGTATCCGCTCCCTAACACACGTGCTAACTGGCACACGGATAGACAACTTGTCCGCTTGATAACTTTTCTTATTTAAAAAGATATGATATCTTTCCAGTATTTATCACTTCACCAAATTCACCACTTCATCAAATTATGGCGATTTTCTAATTCATGTGATGTGTCACATGCATGTACTGCCTTACGAAGTGTATACTGGTAGTAGTAAACGGTGCTATCATACGCATGTGTGTATGTGCTAAGAAGTTATCCGTTCATTGTACGTGGAATCTGGCTAGTTAAAGTTATCCGTACGTTAACACACGTCACAGACTATTACGCATTTATTAATAAGAATTACTAGTTAACAGATGTATAAACGCTAGCACGTTGTTATCCGCCGTTTATTAATATGGGGGTTAAAATTTCGTAGGTAATGTTATCGTATTGAATCTTAAAGATAAAATATTTTTAAACAAAAAATTTCCACAGAAAGGGATTTTTCTTTTTACACTCCAGCACTGTTTTCAGTATTAAGAATTGTCAAAAAGTGAATACATTTTTTAGTGTAAAGTTCAATAGTTTCAGTGATTTGTAAATTAACATGTTATAAATAGTGAAAATTAATACAACAGAAGGAGAAAATCATATTACAAGAAGTTAAAAATGCATCAGCTTCAATTCAAAATTAAATTGTACCAATTCGGTTTCACCTGCATTGCTGAATGTTCATTTATTTAGTTTTGGACTAGTGGCATACCTACATATTAATAAAATTTTATTTTTGTTTATTGTTTTACTAAACGTATAATTGTTTAATTTTGATATAAGATACAGTGGAAGTCACAGAAAGACATACCTATTAATAGCATTGAAATCAAAACGAAACCTATACGAGAGCCAATCAGTCGTAGAAAAATACGAGTATCGTTTTTACATTAACGATTATCGTTTAACGTAATCGCATTTTAACGATAACGCGGTATTTTGAACGATAATCGTATTACGTAATAAGGGCCCGAATTTGATTTTCTGGACACACGGTCTTCTGCCCAATTCGCGTCTGCATAACCCACAAGTTTTTCGTCTTGGTTTTTACTGCTGCTTAATTGAAGTTTGAAATGGAACATCAAGTTCCAAAAAGATATTTTAGAACACCCTTTAGTTTCATCCATGGTGAACTTGTCTTACAAGCCAATATTGATATTGATGCAGAAATATCCGGTCGAGTATTAGTGGCTATATAAAGCAAACTTCCAACTAACTTCTGGTATTTTTCATTGTTAATAAAAGGACTTGAGTCATCGCTTTTACCATAGCCTGGGTCAAGTGGAACTTTGGAATGCTTGGAATCTTGCAGACCATATTCATTAGATAACTTATCAATGTACTGCTTCTGTCAAATAGAATAATCCCCTTGATCGCTCTTAATTACCTCTAGTCCTAGGTAGTGATGTATATATCTCCAAGATTTTTGATTGCAAAGTGAGATCTCAGTAGCTTCTCTGTGTCATCAATGTATTTCTCTGATGTGCAGGCAACTATTATATCGTCGACATATAGATATAAGAAGATAATATGTTATCTCTCCCTTTTTTCTTGTAAACAAACATCGATCAGATTTGCTTTGACTTAATCCATTTTTTAAAACTTCCAGCTTAATGATTAAGAATTCTAATCTTGTTGGATATAGTTTACAGTGGATTTTCGTTGAAAAATTCATGTAAGTTGAACTGAACTTAAAACAAATTGCGTCTGACAAAGCCCTCACTATGTCACTGAAGAGTTCAAGTGAGTAAGCCGAATGAAACGCCAATTTGTAGGACTAAAGGCCATAAAAAGCTATTTTGAATCAATAATTCAACAAGTCCAATCCTTAATGCTTAGTCTTCTACTTGGCTGATTTATTTCAGTAGTATATAGAATTTGTATTATAAAACCTTCTTATATAGAAACTATGCCTGGCCCCGGGCAAAAAAACTTCCAGCTTAATGATTAAGAATTCTAATCTTGTTGGATATAGTTTACAGTGGATTTTCGTTGAAAAATTCATGTAAGTTGAACTGAACTTAAAACAAATTGCGTCTGACAAAGCCCTCACTATGTCACTGATGAGTTCAAGTGAGTAAGCCGAACGAAACGCCAATTTGTAGGACTAAAGGCCATAAAAAGCTATTTTGAATCAAGAATCCATTTTTAGTTAAAACCTCTGTAATTGTTTGGTTCCAAGAAAAAGCCGCTTGCTTCAAACCATAAAGACTTTTTGGAAGTTTACAAACGAGAGTCTTGTCATCAGAATGGAATCCAGGTGGCTACCTCATATATATATGTATCTTCGCTTAGTTTGCTGTTCAAGAACGCTTTTTTGCATCAAATGTTTCACCTTCATTTTTCTTTGCCCAGCTAGTGATAGAAGAATTTAGAATTCTAAATGTAGCTTGTCTTACAACTGGAGCAATCACCTGGTCATAATTGGTTCCAAATTTCTGACTAAAGCCTTGTGCAACCAGTCTTGCTTTGAATAGCTGAATTCTTCCTTCGACATCACGTTTAAGTTTATACACCCATTTATAACCTACGATGTTTACATTTTCAGGAGGTCGAACTAAAGTTCATGTCTTATGTTTGTCAAGCGATTCAATCTCCTCTTAAACTGCAAATTTCCATCATGTAGGGGAAAGGTTGGAACAGTGAGACAGCACGAACAGTGAGACATTCTATTTTTTAGCTTCCCAGAAACACGCACAGAAATATCGATGCAGACAATAACATTACTTTTCCTTTCCGCAACTTTTGTTTCTGTTCCGCACAACAGCGAGTTGCGCGTGTGCTTTCAGTGAGTAAAGACCGAAAATAAAGAGTAAAAGTATTTTTTTTGTGTTTTGAAAATTTGTCTAGCAACTTAAATTATTCAGGTTAGTGAACTAGTGTTAATTGGTTTGTTATTATGTGTGCTATCACTGCTTAAATAAAATCTAAAACGATTCCAAAATATTGGATAGAACACAAGCAAGCCACTGATGGTTGGTTAAAGCGATTTCGCAAACCGAACCCATCGCTTTCACTCCGGACACCAGAGGGTTGCAGTTTGTCAAGGGCAACCTCATTCAACAGGCATAATGTGTTTATTTTATAATAATTTATTTGAAGTTCTTTCAAGGTCGCCCAACCACTTTTCGTCTGGAACCCGGATTGATAATATGTATGAAACCGGGTTGACTACGGTTCAGGTTTCGGCAAAAATTCTGGCGGAGAAAGGTACCAGGTAGGTAAACAAAGTTACAAGTGCCGAAAGAGGAGCTTTGGTAACTTTATGTTGCATAATAAGCGCAACCGGGCAATTCATTCCGCCTGTTATGATTTTCCCGAATGTACACTTAAAAGATCACTTGCTGACCGGTGCACCACCAGCTACACTTGGGCTTGCAAATCCATCTGGATGGATGAATTCAGAATGTTTCGTCAAAGTCATGGGGCATTTTGTAAACTTCACTTTAAGTTCGAAAGAAAACCAAACTCTGTTAATTATGGATAAACATGAGAGCCACATAAATTTAAACGCCCTTAACTTTGCCAAAGATAATAGAGTTGTAATATTAACCTTACCACTGCATTCCTCCAGCAAAATGCAGCCCCTAGATGTTACCGTTTATAAGCCATTCAAAACAGCTTATAACAATGCAATTGACAACTTTATGATGCAGAATCCCGGAAAGACTTTTACTATCTACGACATTGCTGCTGCAGCCGAATATGCATTTGAAAAATCAATGACCCCGTCAAATATTGTAGCAGGCTTTCGTGACCGGTGATTTTTAATTTATTTTTTTTTTATTTACTATCTATTTTTATTTATACCTATTGCTAAATATTTGTATTTAAGACAAATGAAAAATATTACTTACCAACTCGTATGTCATTTATTTTTATTTTATTAAGTGAATTGAACTGTGATTTTAGTTTGTATTATTTTATTTTATTCTTGAATGTGGTGTTTGTTTGAATTAATTGATAAATATACGCAATACGTTAAACAAATATAATTCGTGTTTTTTTTAATCAGAAATTGTTTAAGACGAGTTTTTATTAAAAATATTATGCTGTCCCACTGTGCGAACTATGCTGTCTCAGTCTTCGAACCCCCGCCGAACAGTGAGACAGTTTGACTTTCTATAATAATTCAATTTATAAGGAAGTTGTTTTTGATTTATTTAGTTATATTTTTATGGCAAAACGTTGGGGTAATATGTCGTAAGATACCATTAAAAATTCATTTTCATAGCTCAAAAGAATTCGGAATTATAACAGTTTGAAAAAAAAGCGTCTCACTGTTCCAACCTTTTCCCTACTTTGTTCACTTGCTATAGCTTCTTTGTATGTATTTGGCTCTTTAATTAAACAAAATTGCGAGATGTTGTTTATACCACTCATGAATCGTTGCGCCGGCTGGTTGCCCTTTATTTGATCTCGATGATGATCTAATTTCCTTTGCTTCCTCTTCATCGGGAAATCCCACAAAACTCGACTGGTATCCATCAGAGCTTGTTCGAATGCCACTTCCTACATCGGTTATTTCAGGAAAAGACTACTGCCTTATAGCCCTATTCTCCCCCATTGTGAGGAAGCACAAGTCACAAGCTCTTGTGACTACTCCTTGTGAGGATTGTTGTGACTCGATAACATTTTGGTATTCTCACAAGAAAACTCACAACGAAATTCACCACAGCATTTTGTTGATAGCTTCTTGACCGATGAGCGCACACATAAACAACTCTACAAGTAATCGCAACGAACTCGACCAACACACCCACAATATGTATTCAGTTTCCCCCATATTAATAAACGGCGGATAACAACGCGCTAGGGTTTATACATCTGTTAACTAGTAATTTGGTGAAGTGATAAATACTGGAAAGATATCAGGTCTGATCCTTTACTTTGGGTTTCTGTGATTTTTAGTCCAAACTTGTGTCAAAATATTTTTTTATATGAACTTTGACACAACTTTGGACTGAAATGCGCAGAAATGGACAGAAAATCACAGAAATTCAAAGTAAAGGAACAGACCTATCATATCTTTTTTAATAAGAAAAGTTATCAAGCGGACAAGTTGTCTATCCGTGTGCCAGTTAACACGTGTGTTAGGGAGCGGATACCAGTTTCTTATTAATACTGCTGTTTATCTGTCTCATAAATACAAAGCAAAAGAATATCGCTTCTTTGTCCTATTCTTTTGCTTAAGAAATGAAAGAATACATACATTTTGTTCTCTTTCGCACAGAGAACATAACGCCTCCTTAGAAAAAATATAATTCAACGATTTGTAGAAACTCAAGTAAATTGTGAGTTGTGACCTGCTCTGGAGGAGATCACAGTTTCAGTTGTTTTTATGACTCTCACAAGTTGTGACTTTAGGGGGAGAATGCGAAAAAGTCACAAAATCAGTTTCACCACTTCTTGTGACTTGTGATTATGAGGTATCAGTGATGATGGGGAGAATAGGGCTATTAGAATGATTTCAGCGTTGTTACTTTGACTCACTTCTAGATTTGATCAGCAATATCAGGCTCCTTATGAACAAACTTAACATCACGGTTGATAACAATTCTTTTCGAAGTCTTATCGAGTAGTCGATATCCCATAGAGTGTTCGTCATATCCAACGAATGTTAAAAGAATAGCTCTGTCATCCCATTTCTTTCGTGTTTCTTTTGGGATGTGAAAAAAAGCTCTTGATCCAAAAATCTGAAGATGGTCAATTTTTGGTTTTAATCCATGCAAAATTTCGAACGAAGAACTTGATAACACACTGGATAGTAAAATGGTCCATCCATTTATTATCCATAAGCTTAAGGCGACATATATTTCTCATGAGCTGAACCTTATTGCTTAGAGTCGCTCTCTTATGGCAGTTTCGTAGGTTCTTCCATGCCTCCTTTGTGGATCTTGCTTTCCTTATATGAATTAATTGGCTGTCTTCCACGTTCCACCAATAATCCAATTATGCTTTTTGCATCGCTGTCTGCTTTGTTCCAATTTTCAGAATTTGTTGTAGGCCTTTCGGTGTCGATAGCTTATCCCTCCGCAACAATAATTCGACCTTAAACTACCAGGTATAATAATTGTTTTCATTAAGCTTGGCAACACAACTTTTGAAAACGTCCATCCTGGGCCCATAACCTGTAGATTCCTTTAGGAGATTGAAAGACCTCCGTTTACAAAAGAATAATACATATATATTGATTAGGTCTTTTTTCTAGAACAGCTTGATTAGGAATAATAATAAAATTACAAAATTCTCATAACAAACAAAGTTCAGAATACTTAATTAAATTATCAATAAGGTAATATAAACAAAGTTAGATTGATATACAAATGAATATCTTAACAGATGGCACACTTTTGGTATCGATTGAGAATCAGCTACGCAGATGGAAGGATTTTTGTGCCCTGCCAAATGAAAATTCCTTAGAGCAGAGTGCTGTAGTGCTCCACCTTTACGAGATGCGCAGGTCCTACAGGGGTATTGACAGTGAACCCCCTTCTGTATCAGAAATTCAAACATCAATCAATCTCTTCAAAAACAACAAGGCAGCTGGACTTGACGGAACACCAGCTGAATTCCTGAAAGCCGATCCTGTAACAGTGGCTAGTATTCTAGATCCCTGATACAAATCATTTGGGAAAATGAAAGCTATCCCAAGGAATGGAAGGTGTGATTGCTAAGCTGTCAAAGAAAGATGACTTTAAGAATTGCAACAATTGGCATGGAATCACCGTGTTGTCCGTTTTCCCAAAAATAAAGGCAACCATCATTCTCGAGCGGATAAAGGATAGAATCGAGTCTACACTCAAGAGGCATGAAGGTGGCTTCCGCAGTGGTCGATTGTGTGTCGACCATATCAACACCCTGCGTATCGTCCCCGAGCAGTCGATGGAATTTCAATCACCGCTTTACCTCATGTTTGTAGAGTTAACCGAGTATGTATATGGAGATCGTTGCTTGGTAGAGAAATTCCCCCAAAAATTGTTACCATTATTAGGGAGTCTTACAATAACGCAAGGAGTTTTGTACACAATCGGCAGCTAACCAACTCCTTCGTAGTGCAACAGGGTGTGAGACAAGGGGATGTTCTATCGCCAATTCTCTTCCTGCCGGCGCGGCGCGATGGATGACGTATTGACGGCCAGTGTTGGTAAATCTGAGCGACAGGGAATTCAATGGAGTTTCATTTAGAATATTAAAATGCAAAATATTTGTAAAAGAAAACAATTTGAGATAAGCATTCAGAATGCTAATCAAAGAGATTGAATTGAAAAGAGAACCGATAAGCAGCGCTGCTCGAAAACTTGCTGCTTGCTGTTAGTCGCATAAAATAATCTTCAGACTTAAAAAAAACTTTTAGGCAAACAAATTAATACTTAAAATAGTATGCAAAAATCAACAGCTCACAAAGGGCAACAGGGAGGAATGAATTAATAGTTTGAGTTGTAAATTATTATCCAAATCTCTAATCAGCCAATGTTGGCTGACAAGCTCCATTTAATTAGAGCCTGCAGTGTAGGAGGAATTGACAATTGGAAGGACTTTATAAAATAGTCTATAACTTTGCTAAAAAATACTTTTACTGACAAATACGTTAACTAATACAATTTTTAAAGTTAGATATTAATTTTATTTGGATTTAAAAAAAAAATATTTCCAAAAGTTTGTTAACGTGTCAAAACATCCCGACCTTACACTGCCGCTCACGCAACTCCGTTAATTCGCTTAGGGTATGTTCAATCTGTCTTGCTTTGCGGGTTCTCAGGATTTTAACTCCCTTCTTAGGTCCTCTGTACCGCTTAGGGTATGTTCAGTCACAGCTTACTTGGACAACATTACTGCCACACTTTCACACTTTTCTATTGTTACACTAGCAGTGTTTTTTCCTTGCCCGAATGGGCTTGGACGGAAAAAACGACGTCTGGGCTAGACATTTTCATGTTAAGTGCAACAACAACTAAGTCCGTTCGGGCTTAGCTACGTTCAGACAATTTTCGGGGCTTAACTTTAGCCCAGATAAAAACTGTTTTACCGGCATAAATTTCATACTTGTTATCGATAGTTTGGATGGAAACTCCATTTTTGTTTCTGTAATGGCGTCGCTAGGCCCCGAAGTCGTTTTATTCGTCCAAGCTCATTCGGACAAGGAAAATAACACACCTACTACTACACTGTCACTGTTACTCTCGAAACAACAGTTACCCAAAAACGTCCCGCTGTCACACTATAGCCCTGTAAGCATGTCTGGGGTCACTGTCTTTTTTTGGAACTTTAAGCCTCATATTCATTTACACTCATAAGTCCAAGAGCCAGAGCAAAAAAAGCAGGTTCATAATGCAATTTCTTACTGAACTAATTTTCTTGGTGGAATATGTTCGGAGATGTCCCCGAATGTAAATCCAAGTTGGACAGCAACGTCAGCAACCATCTTGGAAAACGCGTTTTATCAAATATTTCGTGAACCGTTCATGGTAAAAAATCCCGCCAACTTGGGTTTACATTCGAGGGACACCCCTGTAAATATTCTACCAAGAAAATCAGTTCAGTAATTAATATTGTAGATAAAAGTACCCGGCTCTTGGCTTAAAAAAATCGCAAAAATTCTACACTTTTTTGTTTATTTTAATCATTTTCGAGGTTCTGTCCTTCGAGATTTTGACACGTTGTCATTCGATATTTTGGAATTCCAAATGATTAACAGCCAAATTAAAAAACGCGGAATAGCGAAGGGTTAGCATTATTCCTTGGATTAAGTGCGAAATGTTACTAATAAAACAAAATTTCTGCTATGTGACGTTTACTATGCTAAACCACCGAAGCAGATGGTTTAGCGAAGGAATAAGCAGCCAGACTATTTTTTGTATTGGTGTTGGTATCAGAAGATTTACCTTTTCAATAACATTTTTTGTCTATGCACAATGATTTCGCTATGTTCTGAAGAATATAAAGCAAAAGGTTATTTATAAATGGTTTAGTTTATTTTTATGAGCTTACTTTGTCTTTGGTGCTCCAACTCTCGCTTCTTTTTCTTTTTTAATTAAATTTACCATAACACCTACTTATAATTTAGATAGACATAAACAAGAAAATTCTTAGGTGTGTTTGGTTACTTGAAATTTTAAGATGTCAAAACCCATAGGGAAAAAACCCAAGCTTCCGAAACTTGGTACAAATTTCAAGATACTTAACAGGCCTCGCACGGTAAACGTCACTTTACTATTCTACGAATATAGATTTCTTTTTAATGAGAAATTTTAACCCGTGGCTTAACTCTTATTCCGTGGTTTAGTAAAATCGTGGAATAAAGGTAGAATAAGCGTTTTTTATTAATAGCGCTGTAAATATTTTGTTCAAGATTTTGTCCGTTTAAGATTTTTGCCATTGGAGATTGTCATGATCCCGTCATTTCATTTGTATGGTATATTAATTGAGTTAAAAACATGTTTCGAGTTTTAACCCCGAATCTGGGGCTCTATAGTATAATTAACTCAATGTACCTACGCTATAACCTAAGTTTTCGGTGATACAGCATTGATTTAAGGTGATTTTGTGGGTGAGCCTTAAACACGACTCTATTGATGTGATAGATATCTCCTCTTTTGCAATAAAAATGGCTTAACGACCCTGTACTGTACGTACATACTTAATTGCAAAATTGCATTGATCCTATGAAAACAAACTAAATTTAACATGGGAATTATCTCACCTAACTCGGATTTGCACATGCATCATTAAAGGGTAGTTAGGGAGAATATTGGAACTTCGTACTACAGCCTTTTTTCTACGTACAAACATAGCTATCGTATTGGTTTGGATTGGACTTTGAACACATGTGTTCAATTAAGCAAGTCCTCTCATGTGTTTCTTTTATTATTGTGTATCACTGTTAGAACAACTTAACCATAAACAAAATCAGTAATTGCATCACCCTTTTGGAATATTTCTATATAACATACAAAGCAATGCACCACCCTTATTGTTGAGCTGCAAGCCTGATGGTTTCTTGTGTTTATGGAACTGAGGCGCAACGAATCAGTTAAGAATCGAGTTGCGATTGATGCGTTTTGTTTTAATCGAATCAAAAATAGCAACGGCCGGCAGAAGCAAGACGAGCTAAAAACAGCTATGATATGTTGTGAGCTACAAAAACAGCACCAATGCCTATAGACAGCACCAGAGGGGTATGCATCGGCTAAAGACTGATGGTAAATTGGCCAAATGAACGATACAATTACTGCCGTCTGATAAAAAGGGTACAGTGAAATTTGACTACGGTTTGTTAAACATGATGTAATGGGAATCGCCAAGGATTTACTCGCCACCAGTTCCCAAATGAAAGACTCGTACTTAATTGAATTTCATTGGTTAACAGATGTGTGAATTAGTAGCATTTTCCTATTGATGAGTTTTTAAATCAATAACCCCTAAGCTGGTCGATTAGTAGTAATGTGTTTTTAAATTGTGGATAGGTTTTAATTGGTACATAGATATGTACATACAGTGGGTGATCAGATTATTACGGCCACCAAACAAATAAAATGCACGACTGGGTCGCACGTACTTGCTCTTATGTTCAAGACACTGCGAGTTTAAGAAAATTGTATATACAAACATGGAAATTATGAGAGAAAAATGTAGAGAAGCATGAAATACGACACTTAAATTAGCTAAAACAACTCTTTTGGCAGTTTGAGGTGAAAAAAAGTATGCCATCTTAATTTATTATTATTATGCCCCGCCCTCTTACCCCTCCCAACCCGCGCGCGGGGAGGACCTTATTTATTTTGTTATATTAAGTTGTATTAAATGAAAAGTTATTATTTTTAATTAAATATTATTTTTAAAATTATTATTATGTATTGTTTTTTTATAAAAAAATAAATATTGGGTAACAGGAGTTTGAGCTAAGAATTTGGCTTAAGAGCCAATTTGTTTATAAAGTTGTTTTTTTATTTATTTGTTAATTATCCGCTTTTAAATATTTTATGACTTCTTTTTTAAATTTGTTTTGATTATTTATACATTTTATTTCACTGGGTAGATTATTATATAATTGAACTCCTTTGAACATCATTGTATTTTGTCCACGAGCGGTTGATTTATATGCTAGCCTAAAGTTTTGACCATTTCTAAGAGCTAATGGTTGCGATTCACTAACATATTTTAAATTATTACACAAATACTTTGGAAGCGTTCCATTTTTCATTTTAAAGATAAATAATAGAACGTAAAGTTTAATTTGTTGTGATATATTTAACCAGTTTAATCTTTTCAACATGTCTTTTATATGAGTTAATCTTGCACACTTTAAAATTATTCTCATCGCTTTGTTCTGAAGTCTTTGCAGTCGGGCTATATCCCCTTGGGATGATAGGAATAAAATGGTAGAGCAGTATTGGAAATGAGGCTTAACGATTGCATTATATATTTTAATTACTGTACCGAATGACACTTTTTTTCTGATTCGTGATAGAAAGTATATTTTCTTTGATACCTTTTTGCAAACAAAATCCGTATTAGCTTTCAAGTTTATTTTACTGTCAATAACAACGCCTAAATATTTAAATTCATCAACACGATCCACATTCTCACCATCAATTTTAACAACATTATGATCTGTGTTATTAATGCACATATACTTAGTTTTTTTAATATTCAATTTTAACTTATTAATAATGAGCCATTTACTTATTGATTGTAAGTCCATATTTATTTTTTCATAACATTCTCTAACATCTTTTCCCGAGATGAAGAGAAGAGCATCATCCGCAAACATACATAATTTACAATAGTTCACTGCCAAATTTATATCATTTATGTACAATAAAAACAAGAACACACCTAAGACTGAACCTTGTGGCACTCCAGTCTTAACGTCATTTGGATCGGTAATACAACTGTTAACCGAAGTACGCTGAGTTCTAAAATTAAGATAAGACTCAAACCACTTTAACTCATTATCTTTAATTCCGTACTTTAAAAGTTTTTTAAGAAGTATTTCACGATCAACAGTCTCAAACGCTCTCTTGAAATCCAAAAACACTGCAACAATTATATTTTTATTATCCACTTCATTCTTCCAGTTTTCTATGACCCAATTCAATGTTGTTTCACACGAGTATCCTTTACGAAAACCAGATTGCTGTTCCATTATTAAATTATTATCCTCCATATAGCTTCTAAATTGCTTTTCCACAAGTTTCTCCAAAACTTTCTCATATGTTGGCAGCATGTTAACAGGTCTATATTCTTCACATAAATTTGTATTTGGGACTTTTTGGATCGGAACTATCATTGACTCTTTCCACCTGCTAGGGAAACAGCCTGTCTGCATTGACTTATTAAAAATTTCTCTTAGAATCGGTCCAAGGATTTCAATTCCGTCTAAAAACATTTCCGCATTTATAAATTTGTAATCTTTCTTTTTACCCATAGCTTTTAAAATATCAATTATGTCCTTAGAGCAAACCGGCTTAAAAGTAAAAATAGTGCTTACATTATTGATACTGTCAGAATAATCTATTTTTGGAATATCCGCGATGATATCTTCCACACTTTTTATAAAATATTTATTGAATTCACTAGCAATTTCCTTACTATCATACATCATATTACCTTCAAAAGCAACATTTTTAATTTCACTTCTTTGGGTTTTGAGAACTAAATTTTTAATATTTGACCATAGCTTTTGGGGATTACCTGATGTGTCAATCTTCTTTTTAATATAGTTATCTTTTGCTACCCGAAGTTCACTTTTATATAAATTTCTCGCCGAGATATAATCGCTCCATGATGAGCCTTGATTATCAAATTTATATTGTTCATATTTTAATACTTTAATTTTTCTTAGTTTTGTTAGCTTCTTACTAAACCATTCACACTTATTAGGATGCACTCTTTTAGTGACTATCATTTCATTAACAATTATATCCAACTCATCACTCAACACATCAACCAAATCATCCAAATCGCTATTCACAATATCCACTCCAATCAATCTACTAGTTAAGAGTTTCGAGAAAAAAATATCCTTATCATAATTCAACACCTTATATTCAGTAACATCATTTTCTTTTACATTAGTTTTTAAGTTAATATCAAATCGAATGGTTTCGTGATCACTTATTTTTAGTTTGGCGTCAGTTTTGGCCGTTATTTGATTAGAATTCGAAATAACATAATCTATGAGAGTTGAGGAGTTAGCCGTTACTCTCGTAGGTTGGTCATTGACAACACTCAAATTATTTTCAACACACATGGATTTTATTCTTTCTTTATAAGTTTTGTCACTGAACCAATCGATGTTAAAATCACCAACTATAATAAAATCCATATCAACATTCACTTGTTCAATTAAATTCTCAAACATTGTACAAAACTCAGCTTTTGAAAAACTAGGGGATCTATACACTAAAAGAAGCTTTAATTTTATATTTTGATTACCCACATCTACTTCCAGACAATCAGACCCAACATTGTTTTTGACCTCATTAATAATTTCAAAATTTAGTTCTTTCTTAATGTAAATTAAAACTCCGCCGGTATGAGAAGAAACACTTTTAACTTGAGCTAAGTTGTAATCCTTTAACATTAATTCAGATTCACTGACATTTTCCGTCACATGTGTTTCACTCAAGCATATTAAATGTGGTTTTTTCTCACTTGCCAACAACTCTATTTCATCAAAATTATTAATAAGGCCTAAGACATTCAAATACAAACACTTAATTATACTTAGCTGCTAGTATGAAATTTTTTCCCTTTCAATTTTTAGTTTTCGTTGAAAAACTGGACAAGTGGCATCCCTGGAATCATGATTAACATCAATATCATTCTCAATGTTATTTAATCTCTCTTTCATCAAAACACAATTTATGCAACGGGCATTCTCATTTGTACACTCATTTGTTTTATGATCATTTTCACCACACTTTGCACAGATCTCTTTCTCACTCTTACATTTAGCCGCACTATGGTTGAAACCACAACATTTAAAGCATCTCTTGACATTTAAATTTTCATAACAAACGCACTCATCCCATTCAATATAAACATTTTTTACTTCCATTACTTTAGCAAATGCTTCACCATCAATTTCCACAATTGCATTATGAACAGATTTGTTTTTTGCAGACTGAAAAACTTTTAAACACTTTATAAATTTAAAATTGATTGAGTTATTTTGTGCTTTCAAAGCCACTTCTACTTGATCTTCATTCAAAATTTGCCTCATGCCATGGATTAAAATTTTAGGATTTCTCATTTCACTCATTTTAATATCATAATTATCTTTTAATTTATCCATAATTTCTTTACTAATAACGCTCCTTTCATTTTCATTTTCACACTGGATAGTGACGGCACCATCTTTTTTATTAGAAATTTTATTTACTTTTACCGATAATTTTGAAGGATTTATTTTCTCTTTAACTTCTTTTATTGTTTTTTCACTCTCCTGTTGTTGCTTTGGCTTTATATAAATAGGGGCTCTAAGCATTGATGCATATGATTTTTTTTGTTCTTTGTCTCCACTATTAGCTTTCACCTCACTGACCGCCTCTTTCACGCACTCTTTTAACTCGCTCATATTATCTTTAACGTTGTTTTTTTTACTTATAATTTCACTAACTGTTTCCTTAACACTCTTTTCAATATTCTGTACACTCTTTTCAAATATATTTTTTATTAAATTTTCTGTTGCATTAATGGATGATATTATATTTGTATAATTTTCTTTTAAGACTGCAAAATTATCGATGCATTGATCGCACACAAATTTAATGTTTACATTACTTTGCATCCTTTCAATGTCAAATTTAGCTAAACCAGCGCACTTTAAATGGGATACTTTGCCGCAAAGACCCGCACACCTGACCACTTGGTCATTTCGCGTCGATTTTTGGCATTTTAAGCACACCGAATCCATATTGGTGCACTCTCAATTTATCTTTAGTTAAAAACACTTTATTTAAGCACTAAATTTTATATTTTGTTGTTATTTAATAATTAATTTTAATTTTTTCTGTCGGACGATATGTAAAACACAACTGTCTTCTCTGAGATCGCTCTCTCAATAATTCATGATGGAATATGATTGTATGGGAAAAAAAATTTTAAAATCGGTGGAGCGGTTTTTTTTTAAATTAATTTTTTATATATAAAATTCTTAAAACATTTTCAAGAACAAATTTTGGTATGCAGATTTAAGCTATATATTTATGTGTATATAAAAACAAAATTTGAAAAAAAATTGTCAACCCGTTTTTGAGATATCGAATTTTCAAAAAAAAAATTTGAAACTTTTTTTAAAAATCCAAAAACTTTTTTTTTGAAAATTTTGATATGCAATATTATTAAATCTTATCTGAAATTTGTATATAAAAAAATTCATTTCAATCCGTTAAGCTGATAACGAGAAAGCACAAAATAAAAAAATACGTTCTATGACAGGTACTACTAATAGTTGCTATGTGTAAAATTTTATAATTTTTGATGGTAGATCGTATTAATTTTAGTATATGAAAAAAGTTTAGTCAAAATCGTAGGAGTCGTTTTCAAGCAAAAAAATATTTTCCTTTGCGGTTTTTTCACTTTTGTATGGAAGGTACCGTTATTTTTTCATAAATGTAAAATTTTTTCTAAAAATATTTTAGAGAGTACTAAAAAAGTCTTAAATATCGAGTTTCAAAAAAATCTATGATGCCGTTTTCGAAATATTTGATTTTCCAAAAAAAAATTTGAAATATTTTTTAAAAATCCAAAAAATATTTTTTCAAAAATTGTGGTACATAAAACTATTAACATTTTTCGGAAGCTTCTGTATAAAAAAAATAATTGAAGTCGGTCATACCATTTTGAAGAGAATCAAAAATCAAAAAAATGGTTCCTTGGGAGGTACCATTAATAACCATTTTTGAAAAATGGTTTTCCACCCAAAGAAAGCCTTTACTAAAATAAATTTATTGAATTTTTTTAAGAAAAGTTGTCGAGCAGTTTTTGAGAAAAATACGATTATGTAAATTTGCCAAAAAAAAATGTATGACAGGTACCGTTATTTTTGGTTCTAAAAAAAAAATGAAAAAAACGTGTCGGCAGAATCACCAAAAACCACTAAGTACCAAGTTTGAAGAAAATCGATCGAGCCGTTTAGGCTGTAGATGAACAGACAGACAGACAGACAGAATTTTGCCACCCACTTTTTTGGTGTTCTCTATCATCGTAATATCATGTTTGATTGTTATCTCAAAATTTTTTTTTTGCACGAATCCAAAACTTGCCTTATAGTACCTATAATCGCAAGTAAAAATACTAATTTGCAGTAGGTATGTGGTGCAAATATATGCAGCATTTACCTTAAGAGTGTTCCGGACCGAAATGGTGTTTTCATGAAAAAGATTGTGAAGCGTGTACTTGTCCGATCAAAACGATTAAAATGTTTATGGACAGATAAACTTGTTTTCTAGGACATCATTGGACAACATTTTTAATTTTGTGCTCTTGTTTTTGGCAAAAGCCTCTAAGAAAACGAGAAAATGGCAAAAATGGCTGTTTTTCAAAGCAAATGTAGCTTACACTATAGCATTTTTTGCAAAACAATGTTTAATAACATAAAATTCCATATTTTTATTATGCCACTATTGGGGAAAATTTTTAATTTTGTACCTAATACAAATTTTAATAATACAAAATAAAAATGCTTGTAAACTTTGAAAAAAAACGCGTTTTTGACAGTTTATTTTGTATACCTAACGGTTATTTTTTGACATTTTTTTTTGAAGTAGATATAAATTCAATTTATTTTTCACAATTTTCATCTTATATATAAAAATAAGTTGCCTTATGTTCGGACCAGATAAACTCGAGAATGGCTGGGCCGAATTTTTCAATTTTTTTTATAAAGTTAGCTATCATATTGAGGATGGTCTTTTTTTGAAATTTGGTTAAAAATAGGTAAAGGGAAAACCGTGAAATGCATTTTTGGTGCATTTTTTTAAATTAATTAAAATTATTTTGAAAGGGTCTTCTGATAATGTCTAGGAAGGGTGAAGTTTGGTCACAATTCGGTAAGCGGTTTGCAATTTATCAACATAACAAATGTGTTTACTGTAATTATAGAAAATTATTTTCAGTTTGTCAATTTAATAACTCGAGAATGGATGGGTCAATTTTTTCAATTTATTTTTATTAAGTAAGCTATTCATTGAAGATGGTTTTTTTTGTGAAGTTTGGTTAAAATTCGGTAAAGGACAAACATTTTTAGTGCATTATTTTAAAATAACTAACAATTATTTTGGTAGGGTCTTCTGAGAATGTCTATAGCAATTATTTTGGTAGGGGAGCTTCTGAGAATGTCTAAGAAAGTTTCTGTGAAGTTTGGTAAAAAATCGGTAAAGTGGTTTGTCATTTATCAACATAACAAGTGTTTTTCATGTAATCATAGAAAATTATTTTCAATTTAATTTAAACTGATTTAATTAAATTGAAATAAGATTGTAATTTACGGACATTAACTCGGGTCTATTTTTTTTTAATTCGGTATTCAGTACATCAGAATGGCCAAACAAGTATTTAAAAAAAAAGAAGAATGTGAAGATAGAATTCAGGATATTGGTAAGATAAAAACATCATAATCTACATATATTTTTTGATTATTCATTTTACACCAAGAACCGACAGTAAATTTTGGAAGTGGATATATAACCAAAATCGGAGTATGAGGAATTATACATATATCGTGATATCGAATACAAAAGTCTGGCAGTTTTTTTTTCAGCCTTTGGTCATCATCGTGTCCTGTAACCCCGGCTGGGGCATAGGGCGTCTTTGGTGCGGGTTTAAAACTAGCTTAGTTTCCTGTTTATATGGTAGGGTCATTAACGCTTCAATTCACTTTTAAAAAATAGGAATTTTCCCTAAGTCTCAAGACTTTAATCTTGGTGATCCGATAAATAGGATCCATTGTTTTAGCTTTTTAAACAAGCCCTTTCGGCTTTTTTGTGGAGACTTTATTTGCTGATTTTTTGTTTTTCTGAAAATCTCCAAAAAGGCATAAGGTTCATGTAAAATGGTTATATCTTCAGTTCTATTAATCGGACCGTCAAGATTATGGTGTTTATTGTTAGCGAAAATGACTGAGCATCATGTCTAATTTTCTAAAAATGAATTAAAGAGGTTATTACCCTGAAAATAGAAAAGGGGACCTAGGATATTTTAGCCCCTCATCCCTCCTAAAGGCTGATTAGCAGTAAAGCGATTAATGAACAATGTTATCGAAGCAACTATTTTAATTGGAATGTACAAGGGGGAAGATGTACTAATTCCAAGAATTCCCATGATTCCTTCTGATTTGCCATTTGAATTCAAGCGTTTACAATTATCGATTCGTCTTGCGTTTGCTATAACAATCAAGAAATCACAAGGTCAGTCATTGCAAGTATGTGGTATAAATTTAGAGCTTCCAATTTTTTCTCACGGACAACTTTATGTTGGATGTTCGCGAGTGGGTAAACCTTCCTTATTGTTCACTTATGCATTAAATGGGAAAACAAAAAACGTTTATCAAAAAGCTCTTGAGTAATGCAAATCGTTCATATAAAATTAAAAAAAAAAAAAAATACAACAATGTTTGTATTAAATTTAAGGCTGCATGATGCACAACATTTTTTTTTCTGCTCCGGAGCGTAAATGAAAAGTGAGGATGGTTTCCCAACTCGAGGACAGGCCACATATAACTGACGACAAATCGGTTGCAATGAAGGGAATTCGGGGCATTAGGCATTCAAGAAAATTATCCCATTCATTCATTCATTTCATATTTTTTTTTTAATTTTGACTTTGAAATTCAATTTCAACTTGATTACAAAACCAAATGCAACAATGTAGTATTAGCTTTCAAAAAAACTATAGCACATTATTGTATGTGTTTTCGTTGATTTTTAATGTTTTTTTTGCTTTTGAAGTCAATTTTCAACAAAACTGCCCCCTGGGAGATACAACTTTCCCCCCATACAATTTTTTCTTAGAATAACCCCAAGAACCACCCCCTAAATACTTTCACTCAGGTCCGGGACACCCTGTAGATTTAAAAAATTTATTTCATTTAATTCGTATGAAACTAAAATTTGTGTAACCGTGTGGAGCCGGGTGGGTCAATATATATATACAGATGAATATCTAAATATGTATCACTTTTGTTTTGTTCATGTTATTATTTTCAAAATTAAATATTTATTAACAACATTTTTAGAGTTTTAAGTTAACATTGTTTTTTCTCTCAGTTTTGATATATTTCAAAAATTTATTTCATTTAAGTAATTAGTATGAAACTAAGATATTTCTAGCCGAGCGAAGCCGGGTGGGTCAGCTAGTTATTTATATAATCATAATTGTATGATCTGATATTGAAATTTTTAATTCTTAAAAGGCACTTTTTGACAGAAATTTATGTGAATTTGGAAGTTAAAATCCGTTACTTTTACAAAATGCTTTTTTAGTACAATAAAACGCCTACTAGTGACCAATTAGTAAAAATAAAAAGTTTTATACAAGGTGTCCCGCACCTGAGTGGAAGTATCTTAGGGTGTGGTTCCTGAGGTTATTCTAAGAAAAAAATTGTATGGGGGGAAAGTTGTATCTCCCCTCCCTGAGGCAGCGGGGGGCAGTTTCTGAAAAATTGACTTAACATGCCAAAAAAAACATTAAAAATCAACGAAAACACATCTAATAATGTGCTATAGTTTTTTTGAAAGCTAATACTCCATTCTTGTATTTGGTTTTAAAGTTAAAGTCATTTAAGCGAATAGTTATTGAGAAATTAAATTTCAAAGTCAAATTTGTTTAAGAAAATTGTGATTTTTTTTTCTCAAGTCGATATTTTTCAAAATTTTACGTAATTAAGTGCTATTTTTGTGTACAATATTCATTGCCCTCATTATTTTTAAGTCCATTACCGAAAACCAAATGTTAAAATCTATCTTAGCTTTTGAGAAATTGAGAAGAAACGAAAGGTACTTTTACCGAAAAAGCCCGAAATAAGGGTTAAATCATGGATAATTCATGAATAAATTAATTTTTTCGGGCTTTTTTGGGAAAAGTTCCTTTTTATTTTTCTTAATTACTCAAAAACTAAGAAAGATTTTTACATTTAGTTTTAGTTTTCGGTAATGGACTACAAAATAATGAGGGCAATGAATATTGAACACAAAAAATAGCACTTAATTACGTAAAATTTTGAAAATATCAACTTGAGAAAAAAAAATCACAATTTTTTTAAACAAATTTGACTTTGAAATTTAATTTCTCAAAAACTATTCGCTTAAACAACTTTAACTTTAAAAACCAAATGCAAGAATGGAGTATTAGCTTTCAAAAAAACTATAGCACATTATTAGATGTGTTTTCGTTGATTTTTAATGTTTTAATGTTTTTTGGCATGTTAAGTCAATTTTTCAGAAACTGCCCCCCGCTGCCTCAGGGAGGGGAGATACAACTTTCCCCCCATACAATTTTTTTCTTAGAATAACCTCAGGAACCACACCCTAAGATACTTCCACTCAGGTGCGGGACACCCTGTATAACAAAGTAGATATCTGATGAAAATGAAAAAAACCGGTCTTATATACGCAAACAAAAAAGTTAGCAAATGACTGGTTTTGTTCAGTTCGGAACATCTTAAACAACCTATTTGTTTTGCTGAATCTATAGTTGTGGTTATTAAGCTTTAAAAATTAGAAAGTGAAAAATTCAAAAAAATTATCCAAAATACCGCAAGCTTTTTAAAGATGGACTCATTTTTATGAAGGATGGCTACGATGTTGAAGGATTAAAAAACCTCTAAAAGTAAAAAAAAATCAAGCGTCTGTACTGCTCCGGAAAACGTGATTTAAGGGCAATTGGTTGACATTTGCATCGAAATATACTTTTGCCGCCAAAAAATATAGTTTGTCTCCTCATTTGTCAGACCATCGACTGTCCATACATTGAAAATCCTCAAAAAATACCAAATTTTCGAGATTGAGATGAAGGTTACGCCGTTACCGCAGTGTACGTTGATATGACAGACAAATCCGCTTTGTCAACTTAAGGATACAGTCAACGCGTTGGTGAGTAGTCTCAAAGGCTATTATTGAAATGACTTACAATGTTACGGAAATCGGGAAATGACTTGAAGTTTTATTTCGTAGTTCCTGCGTGCTTGTTGCCGTTGCCGGCAGAAACGGAAGGTCCATCAAATGTCTGCCGATTCCGAACGGCAAAGAATGATAATCACTTTTTCAAGAGATACTATAACAGAGGATTTTTGTCAGTTCCCCGAAAGAGGCAGTACCTAACTGGACTGGATCGCTCGTACTTGCTCTTATAGCTCAGGTTGCTTGAAACTTAAGAACTTTTAAAAATATACAATTACTTATAGAAACAATTAAAGAAAAAAAGCATGAAAATCGTTCTTTTAATTATTGTATAAACAGCTCATAACATAGCTAAGAGCTCAACAACAAGAATGCCATTACTTGAGGAATTATGAATACATAGGTACAATATTATTCAAGAAATCTTATTCTTGCAGTCCAGAACCAGTGCTCTTGTGATTACGTAAACAGTACATACATCCAAAACAAAATATAAACGCAACTCTGAGGCAACGGCGAGATCTCGTCACGCTCGTCTCGTTTCCTTATCATATTGTGAATCAGGCTTAATTGTGTACTTTTGGGCGGGAAAATAATAATTGACCTATGGTGTTCTTCAGGTTCGGCGCCGTTCAGTCAAAATATCGAGATATAAACAAAATAATCTTTCACACAAACGACACATCTTTTTGCTAAATTGAGTAAATAATTTTAGGGCCTTATCATTGTATATAAATTCTATAGTATTCTCATGAAGAAATAAAGCTCGTGGCCATCTATGCGTCCAAATGTAATACTAATTTTTGTTAAGGGATCTCGGTAAGGCGATCACAGCGAACCTATCGACCAAATGTCTACCTACAAAATCGTATTTCATGAGAATACTATAGATTGGATATACAATGGCCTTATTGCAAGAGTCTATTCAGAATAGAATTAAAGTCTAATAGACTTAAAATGTACTGTCGGTATTGGGAATCTCTATTATAATATGTAGACCGAGAGCCCACAGCAGATTTTGGGTGTGAGTGATAGCAAAAACAGAAGTATAGGCGTCAAAAGCTTCATTAAAGGCCAATCAAAAAATCAAAGTCTTGCAGTCCACAACTGGGGCCTTTGCTACACAACTGGGGCCAAATATTTTTGTAGACTCTTTTGATTCTTGTTGCTTATGACAAATGAAATATGTGGACAAAGTTTCGTGTCAATGCTGTTGAAATTTGGTAATATTTTACGTATTTCACTAATAACTCGGTCATCATTTACGAAGAAGACTATAACTTTTTGAAGGTAGTTGCATCGAGTTCTTTCTGATTTAGTTAGATTGGGCATTAAAAAATACCCTTAAAACATGTGTCATATGCTTATATTATACCAAGATAAATATTTAAGTTTGTTAATCTTTCATATTCCCCCTCCCCAGCACTTTGAAAGTGGCTTAAACAAAAAAAAGTAGGTTTTCAATCAACTCTGGATGTAATGTAGTAGATTGTGAAATTCTGCGTCGACACCATCTTTAAATTTTATTAATAAAAATATTTTTCTAACTTTAATTGGCTTTTCAAATTTTGTTTCGACGACTTTTTTCCACCCCCTTCTTGCAAGGGGAGGGGTAGGAGAAAAACAATAATGTGGTCCTATGGTTTCAAGGGTGCTAAATCCAACGGGAGTTCTCGGGTCATCGTCCGACCCTTGGTTTTCTATTTGTAAACAACATTTCGGGATTGTGGCAGCCCTTCTCTTGTCCTTCTGACAGTATTGCCACCTTGGCAACACTTCTTAAAAGTGAAGTTACGACATGAACTATTAGTGTACTAAAGCTCAACCCGTCAGGTCGAAATGAAAGGTATGCCCTCATATCGTGCACTAACGCCCCTACTATAAGTCATAAATAAGTAAATAGATAATAAGCAATATTATTTATAAGCAACTATCTATGTATTGTATGTAAAAATGCATTAACAAAAACAAAGTTACGACAGGTTACAACAAAACAAATCAAAATCACAAAAAATGAACAACAACAACTTGTGTGTGTTACCACCAAGTATATAGGCTGGAGTTATAGCTATTTCACGAGAGCCACCTCGATCATCAGACTCCTTTAGTGGTGCTTAGTCTGGTTATGCTCGTATTAATTGAAAAACTCTGCCGTCATATGGGAGCGAACCATGAACCATGCGATTCAGAGGCCGATGCACTACACACCATCCAACTCATCCCCCCTTGTATGACCAACGAATTGTTGGCATACGAATCGGTGCATGGGGAAAAAAAGAAAGAAACCGACTGAACAATAGCAAGCTTGTGTGTGTTAATAAAAATGCTAGTCGCTGTTGCAATTATTGATAAATAGGGTCCGGATTTGTATGCGCTAAAAAACTCAAAAAATGCGCTTAAAAAATGCGCCTTAAAATGCTTAATATGCATGTAAAGTATGCAATTAAAACCATTTTATCTTAATTTTTGTTCAGAGTAAAAACACATTTTATACAGTTTTTAATTAAAAAAATTCAGTCTCTTATTTTCATTGTTTGGTAGAAATGAATTAAAACGAAAATAACGTAACAATTAATAAGAAAAAAAAAATAACAAACATAAATATAACATTTTCATTTGTTTAATTGAAATAAAAAATAATTCAAAATAAAATAAAATAATAATTACTCCTTAATTATTCTCATTTTTAAATGTTTTGTTTGCGTAAATCATGTAATTTTTTTTTGATGTTTTCGAATCCGAAACATTGCCGATTCGGTTTTAAAAATGTCTTATACATCGAAAAAGATCGCTCTACATTCATTTTCATACAAATTTAAATGCGTATAATGTGGGGTTGGAAGTTTAAATATGGTTCAAGTTCATCAAATGAATAAAAAAAAAAATAGGAAGATACAAGTTTTGAGGTTCGTGTGCATTTCATTTAAGGGATACTATATATTTTTTAAATAAATCTTTGGACAATATGCTCCAAAAATATGTATTTATTTTCAAAATATGCATTTATTTTAAAAATATGCAAAAACATGCGAAATATGCATTTATCCTAAAATATGCAAAAATATGCAACTACGTTTAAATGCCATTTTAAAGAAAATTTCATGATTCGTATACATAACTAGTTTCCTTGCTTCCAAAGCTTCCCTAAAAAAAATATGTATTTGCATAGAAATCCGAACCCTATTGATAAACAACGAAACCTGCATTGGGATAGAGCTTACCATGTGGCTTCACTGGCGCGGTGTGTAGTGCATCGGCCTCTGAGTCGCAAGGTTCATGGTTCGCTCCCATATGACGGCAAAGAGTTTTTCAATTAATACGAGCATAACCAGACTAAGCACCACTAAAGGAGTCTGATGAGATGATCGAGGTGGCTCTTGTCTCTCGTGAAATAGCTATAACTCCAGCCTATATACTTGGTGGTAACACACACAAGTTGTTGTTGTTCATTCAAAATTATTCAATTTATATCATTAATCTTTCACATAAGACGTGCAATTTTTTTATTTCTAAAAACAGTTTTCTTCTTTTTACGAATATGTTCACCATTTCTACCCCTTTCCACTTGCGCTTTTGCAATTTTTTATGCAATTGTTGATTATGACATTGTATATAAATTCTATAGTATTCTCATGAAGAAAAAAAGTTCGTGGACATCTATGCGTCCAAATGTAATCCTAATTTTTGTTAAGGGATCTCGGTAAGGCGATCACAGTGAACCCATCGACCAAATGTCAACCTACAAAATCGTGTTTCATGAGAATACTATAGAGTGGATATACAATGATTATGATCAAAACAATTCATTTAAAAATGTGAGATAGATACAAACAATTAAGAAGAAGAAAATGAGAGAGAGAAAATAAGAACAAGATAGCATTTATTTTGTTTTTGTTTTAATAAATTCAGTCTTATGAATTATTGTAGGTACCAAGGCCGTAGCCAGACAATTATTTCGGAGGGGGATATAATTTTTCGAAAAAATATTTCACCGCATTTAAGCTGAGTTAACAGTTCTTTTAAGTAAAAAATAAAAGGTTGGTGGTGAAAAAAAATTATACTAAAAAAAAAATATCCGTGCTGTAAACGATTTTCTTATATTAAAGCAAACTACAAATTTCAAACTCATTTTTTGCGCGAAAATAGATACGTCGCTATAAAGTCTAGTTTACAGTTCCTCTATGCAAATATTTTCGCACGTCAAAAATTATTGAGGTGAAATACAAAATTACTTTTTTGCATGATTAGCTTATACATAGATTCATGCAAAAAGGAACCAATGCTGTCATAGAACTACCAAGCCATTGGGCAATTGTGTCGCGTGAGATAAAGTGTGGTGAATAAAAAATATGTAGACCTCCAAATAAAAAAATATATTCACCTCACAGCATTACTTCCATGCAAATTGTTTTTGCATCCAAAATGTATTGTTTTCCATTTTTAGGCCTATAATTTGTAAATAAGGAGTTAATTAATGACTCAATGGGTGGCCTAAGCAAAGGCAAACATTTTAAGTCTAAAATACTATACAAAATTGGGCACAGAATATGTGAACAAATATTTTAAAAATTTGATTTTTCTTTTGCATGGGAACTGTAAACTTTGCCTAAACGTCAAACATTTAATTTCGTACCCAAAACTCACTCCTATGAGAGATATATTAACTTCTTTAGTGTTAGTCTCAATTTGTTGATGAGCTGACAATAACTCCAACCCTAAAAGTTTATCTTCATCGGTAGAATCTCTTTAGTTTAAGTGTTTAGACGTTTTACTGTCGAAAAAGTTCTTTCCGATGTGCATGTTAAGACCGTTGAAGTCGCCAACATTTTAAAAAGCTTGTGTATGTAAGTCATTTTGTGTATGGCATTTTGCCTACCATCTTGCATTCAGCCTTTAAACTTTAAATTGTCAAGATCCGAAATTTTTTAAAAAATTGAGGTTTTCTTCTTTAAATTTTTGCCAAGAATTGAGGGAATCAGAATACATGAATCTCATTTTAAGCTGACTTAAGAAATCATGATGGTAGAAAGGTTCCTTTATTCATTAAAAATTACCTGTGATCCACCCCCCTGGCTACGGCCTTGGTAGGTACATGTTATTGTTCAAGGGAAGTTTATCAGAATATTATGCTAATGAAATATTATTATGATATATTCTTAGAAACAGTATTTTGTAAAATACTGTTATTTGAAAATGCTGTAAAAAGTGCGCACTTTTTTACACTATCAAAACGATTTTTATTTTTCAGCCTATTTACAGCATTTTCAAATACTGAATTTTGAAATACAGAATTTTGAAATGCAGAATTTTGACCAACCAGAATTTTGAAATACAGAATTTTGACTTACAGTATTTTGATCATACAGTATTTTGTACATACAGTTTAATTACAGTATTATGACCCATACAGTATTTTGACCCTAACCCGTTTTTTAAATTTTTTTTTCCGAAATTTAGAGTTTGAAATTAGTTTTTTTCAAAAACTATTCATGGAAATCAAGTGATTTAAAAACAAGATGATAGAACCAACTATTAGCTTTAAAAAATGTGCAATACTTAATTGTTTGTATTACCGTTATTTCTTAATATTTTTTTTCCATTAAGTGTTTTGTAGAAAATCACCCCTCCCGCCCAAATTGGGTGAGATAGATAGATAGATAGACCCCCCTCCCATAGTAAAAGAAGCTTGTTAATAACTGTTCTATATACGAATCTGTCATTATACTTTGTCGCCTGAGTTATCGTACTCTCCCCACAAATTGGTATGTCTTATGGAAAAAATCCCCTTTTCGCAAAGGGAGTTTCCAGAAAACAGGATGCAGACAGGGGCGTCTTTAGATAATTGGGGGCCCTGGGCTCTTAAAGATATGGGGGCCTCTTGAAAAAAATGTATTGAAAACTATTTCAGGTTATAAGAGTCTTACCACAAATTTATTAAAAATGTAATACCAATTATCATTTAACTATTTCAGGGAATATCGAAAAGAAAACAAATCCGCCCGCATTTTTCTTTTGAACAAACAGTTTTCCACTTTGGGGGAAGTTTTTAATATTTTATAATTCTGTACCTTGGTTCTAAAAGGGCCAATGTGCAATTTGTTATTTTTTAGGAAATCGTAAATTTTTGTTTTTAGTTTCTAACAATTTTGAAAATTAAACTTTCTATACCTATCGTTTTCTTGTTAGGAAATAATCGGAGCACATTTTCTAGTTGTAGAACACCTTCCGCTGAGTAAAAAAGTGTATCAGAGTCAATTTTAAAAAATTGACATTGGCCCTTTTAGAACCAAGGTATTTGAATTCGATTAAATGAAAGTAATCTGCATTTTTCAAAGGACACTCAGTACTTCTTTTTACGATAATAGAAATGTGGTTTTGTATTTTTTTAATCCTAAAGCGGCTTTCAAAGCAGTAATAGATATGCAATGGCGCGTTTGTTTGTTGATTGTTGGACGAGGCTGAATAACCAGTAATGGAAAAACTACGTTCCCATGTTTGCAAATAAAATTGATGAAATTGAGTTTTGATCCTGGTGCTCTTTAGAAATGTATACAGAAGGTTTGAAGTTTTGCGCTAAACCAAATTTTCCCTTCATTTGGGTGTTTTCTAAACTGGAAGATAATTAAAAATGGTGATTGCGCACAAATTTACAAAAAGTGAAGGGCAAAAATGTATTTTTTGCATTCTCTCATCGCTCGGTTGTGTGAAATTTAATATTCTAAGAGCCATTTCACACATAGCCGGCAACCGGGTTCCCGGGACCGGGTAACCGGTCGTTTGGTTAAGGATCTTATGGAAGCTTTCCCACATGTCGGAACCGGTTCATTTGTTGAAAACCAGGTAACCGATGTCGACTAACCGGCTGCCGGGCATGTGTGAAATGGACCTAAAAAGTATCTAATCTAATCTACACAAATTAAAAGGATTAGTTACTGGGTGAACACAATGAAGACGGAGCTGCAATTAAAGTTGCAGCTAGAATAGCTGTCAAAATGTTGAATACACACAAACTCAATGATGCAAACATAGCACAACACGACGCAGTTGAAGACGGAACTGGACAAGTTGGCCAACTTTTAACTTTTGCTTGCAGCTTTTTTGACGTTTCAAAATTGTGAACGGAACTGAGTTTTTACTCATGTAAGCACTCAGTTGCGTTCACACTTTTTGTGGTTGAAGTGAATTTCAAACTCTCTTCAATCTTTCATAAAGACGTAGTAAAGTAATATTCGCTTCCATTTCATCATTATCCATTTTTATTTTTGCTTTTATTTTTATTTTTTGTATTTCTTGTGTTCACAGCTTACTTCAAATGACATCAAATGTCTGAAAGCAGTACAGCGCACTGTGGGCGCCTAAAAATATCACGTATGACATTTTTTTGACAGCTGTTCAAGCGGTAGCTCCAGTTCCAGTTGCAGCACTCTATTCTGTTCAGGCAGTAACGCGGGACTTAAGAAATGTTCACAGCATATCTTTCTTGAAACTTAAAACGGGATAGTTACATGCTTCATAATACGCATATTGCAAATGCTTACTCTCAGTTGTGCCAGTGCCGTATAAAATATTATAGTACCTATGATGTTTTAAAATGTTCCAACAAAAAATTAGAAGATTGATTCGGGGTGTACATATTGAAAATTCAAGTTTTTTCGTTTTTGCTTTATTTTGGATGTTTCTTCTTTTGACTTTTGAATCAACTTTACCAAATTTCAACAGAACTATTCAAACGAGAAATTTTTACCTGATCTACAATAATTTGTATGGATAACGGTTTCGCGAGAATTTTTTTTACCAACCGGCATTTTTAAAATTTTTGAGTTATATTCACTTGGATTTTATAAAACAAACCAAGTTATTGAGTATAATGTTTGTTTCCTTATTATTAATACTTTTAAGGCTTTAGGTATCCTTTTTTTCACAAAAAAAAAGAATATTGCGATCAATTTTGTTTTAAACAGTTTAACTAATTTGTTTTAATTGTTTTTTTTTTTTCTAACTTGTAAAGCGTAGGCGTAGTTTTTATTCAATTGTATTTACAAATTTTATTTAAAAATTGAAGTTTTCTTGAATTTCATTTCATCTCTTGGTACCTATAACTTAAATTATTCTTTGTTTGTGGAAAAATATATTAATTGGTCTTTCATGATGAGGATGAAAAAATAATGCTCTATCACTTATTTTATTAGAGCCAATAAAATCCAAACTCAACTTAGCATACTTTCAAAAATGATGATCAGTCGATACACTGGTGTGATCCAGGGGGCCCCCTAAATTGCGGGGCCCCTGGCCCTGGCCCACCGGGCCCATGCCTAAAGACGTCACTGGATGCAGATGAGCTATGGAAATTTTTTACTAAAGAATTGAACTTCATGGGACTCCTTTTAAAACTTCAGAAAAGTTGAAAAAGATACTAAGAGAACGGAACATTTTTGTGTAGGAAATAATCTAATGATTCTACATACTATGAAGGTTTGTATAGATTTAAAAGCTAAACTGAAGGAAAAACTGATGGCAGATAAAGAGGAAATAAATAAATACCACTGGGTCCGGACAGGTTGTGTATATATCGATACCTTCCCATAAGAATGTATTAAGCGACATTTAAAAAAATTTAAAGGCATCGAAAAAAACCTCTTGTTTAGTTATTTATTTGTGTATTTAATGGAATAAAAACAAATTGGCACAGGATTTTTAACTCAAAATCCTTTTAAAAATCTGTTTATTACAACAAAATACACAAATGAATAACTAAGCAAGAGGTTTTTTATATTAATTTAAAATTTTGAAAATGTCGCTTAATACATCCTTACGGGAAGGTATCGATATTCACAACTTTGGAAGAACGTGTTGCAGAATTCCTTCTGAGCGGGAATTTGGCGTTGTGATCTCAAATACTTCTGGTGAACACCAAAAAACATGTTTCAACAGAGAGTGAAAACATATCAAATAAATTTGAGCCTGGTAGCTGTTTAACCAGTCCTAATCCCAGAATAGAAAAGGAACAATCCGTAGCAAGTTCAAGTAGGAAAGAGCAGTAAGGTCTCTTAATGCAATTAATTCTCGCGTTAAACTTTTTGAAGAGCATGTTGGGGATGAATTGAATTTGACCAAAGAATTATCTGACATAAAACAATGTGTAGAGGGTACTTCTGAGTATACAAATAAAATGTACCTACTATTTGGAAAAGGATCGTAATAAGGAACTTAAATATGAATACTCATTTTTTTTAGCACAAACTGCTAAATGCCAATAAAAAATGTCAAAGATTCGTGGAACAAAATTTATTTTCAAAGATTCTATTGAATATTATCGAAGTTTTGACATTTCTCATAGAGAGCTTTTTATTTTTCTATTTTGGAAAGTCGATTATATAAAGGGTGTTTTTTTTAAACGTGTGGTTTTCAATCTGGAAATACTTTTTTCGGAATTGGTCTTTTTGACAGTTGTCACTTGATTTATGTTCAGTTTGGTTTGCCATTTCATAATGAATAGACTTAATTTATTACAAAAATAATGGTTTGGTTCTCGCGCTGCGATGAAAAATGATGAAAAATAAAGCCAGCCATAGTGTTACAGTCAATGGGGAACGCTATGAGCCATGATTAATGATTTTTTCGTGCCTGAATTGGAGAACGTTGATGTTGACGACCTTTGGTTCCAACAAGACGGCGCTACATGCCATACAGCCAACACGTTATTGCTGACATACGGCCCCAATTGCTGTAAAAGTGGTCGAAAATTGGACCTCTCAGCTGGATTTTTTTCAAGCCAACCGCGGCGGCCACTTGCCCGAAATTATTTTTAAAACATGATGGCAAACTCTTATCCTTACAATTAAGCTAAATTCTTTGCTTTTTGATGCTTTTATTTTTTCTTGAGAACCACACGTCTAAAAAACACCATTAATTTCTATATTCTACTGTAGAAGGCAATACCAGCTTAAGGTTTGATAGAATAGAAAAAAGTCGAATCGGCTTTTTTCAAATAGACCCTCGCAATAAGGTCCTTAATTAAAAAAGTAATTCATTGTTTGGCATATACATGATATGTACATACATTTTTTGTGTTGTTATAGTCTGTCCAGCAAAAATTGTCAGTACAGGGCTTATGGGTGAGCTTTTTTCAAAACTGTGGTACCTGTGTATACCATCACAACACTAAAATAACAAATCTGCCACTGAAAAAGATACTTCACCACTGATTAACACGCAGGAATTGTTGTTGTAATTCTTGAAACATTTCGTACGCTCCAACATGACCGTCGTTTTACAATGCCAAAAGCATTCTGATCGTATACTCGCTTTCGCTTTTACCTTCGCTGTGTGAAATTAAATAAAATAATCTCACATTCCAACAGAGTTGCCTTTGCCAAGTCACAACAATACAACAGAGCTTTTTCAGTGGTTTTTATGAAAGAACTTTCGGTTTTGAAGCTTTTGAGAACAAAATTTATAAAGGTGAGAGCCAAAAGTGTTGTCGTTTTGATTGTCCCCTTATTATTTGTTTGTATTTCTGAATAAGCCTATAAAATGGAGTTGAAATTTGATTTTAGTCTTTAGGAAGAAAAAAGTTATTTGCGCTAAGTTTTGAAACCTTCACAAAGCATTACGAGATCAAATTCATTTGAAAAGGTGTGGTGTGGTAAAAAAAAGATAAACGGATCTTTTTTTATTATGTTTGAAATGGTATCCTTGGCAATCATATGTTCATTGTTCTTCGATTTGAGGCAATTTATAATTCAAAGTATGGAAACCCTGTGAGAGCTTTAACTTGAGACAGATGTATGCAAGAAAATGCAACCAGACTGAGAGGCAAACGTCCTAATTTCCCTGTACTGACAATTTTTGTTGGAAAGAGTATAGTTACCAAGTTACACCAAGTTATAAAGGTCATAAAACATATAAACATTATACATACATATCAAAGTTATTTTTCATGAGTAAAAAAAAAGTCGGGACGAAATCGGGACATTTTGTATATTGGGACACAGGGTTCAATTATCGGAATTGTCCCGCTAAAATCGGGAAGTCTTTGAATTTCATTGCTAAAAATTATGAACTGTCAATTTTACCCAACTTGGTCATTTACTTGAGGATAGTAAGGAATTTACCAATTTTGGTTGTGCCGTGAGAAGGAGAGCAAAGTTTCTCATGCTTTGGAGGCAAAAGTATGGTGAAAGTAACAAACGGTTTTTTATTTGATTTTTTAGTTCTGGTATTTAAGTATTTGTATAACAAAAATGCAGTTTCTCTGCCTCTGGGACTAAGGGCTAGAAACGGTGCTGTCTGTCATCGTAATGTCATGTTTGATTTGTTATCTCAAATTTATTTTTTTTCACGAACCCTAAACTTGCCCCATAGTACCCATATCGCAAAAGAAATTATCAAAATTGTAGCAGCAGTTTTCGAGAAAAATGAGATTTTCCAGGTTTTTAACATTTGACTGGCAGGAACAGTTATATTCGCATCAAAGTTTTTTAAATATTATAAAAAGTGTTAAAACACGTAAGGTACCCAGTTTCAAAAAATCGTGGGAATTGTTTGCAAAGTATCTATAGATACCTATATGTATTCACCGTTCAAAAACAAAATTTTAAATATTTTTTAAAAATCCAAAATAATAGATACCTACTTTTTAAATTTTTGGAAGCTTCTCAACAAAAAAAATTATCCGAAGCAGAATCAAAAAAATCGAAATGAAATTGTTATAGAATTTTTTATAAAAGTTATTAATTTAAATAAAACATTCATCGATGAAAATTGGATCCTTATTTTCTGAATTTGTATGTTGCTACCAATGTGAAATTTCATTCTCGTCGATTTTATGTGCACCCATTTAAATTTACAATTTAATTTACTTCACTGAGCATATAGACTCTGTTTTGTTTATTCAAGGATTTAAAAACTCAAAACAGATTCCAATTGGCACTGACAGAGTTCTTAACCAAAACATCAATCACTTCAATCGTCTCCTTAGCTGAAATTCCATTAACAACAAATTTTAAATTTTCAACAAAGCCAACCACATACAATATCCTACTTCAAGCTTCTGGCACAACAAAGACAATACAAACCATTTGCCTGAATCTGAATATCAATTAAATTTAATTATATGAATCCCATCGGAATCCTAAGTTTGACGCCCCTCGTCATCGTCCTTATATTGTTTACGTCCTTCGGCGTCATCGTCTCATCGTCATTCACAGTGATCTGATTGGCTTAAGTGGTTTTCAATTTCGAATGAGATTTCTTCAAATCTCATTCCAATTCCAGGACTTCGGCTCGACGTAAAAAGGATTCATATGTTGTACAACCAAGCCTTATTTCAATTTCTACATGAAAGACGAAAGGATGACGACGATGACTCGACTATGCTATTTCAATTCTATCTCCTCATTGAATAAATAATGAAAACAAAGCTTTCAACGATTGACCTCTATTTGCATTGAAATGGGTGGTATTTCTAAGACTTTCTGTATCGAATTCACTAACTCTATTATTCATCGTATACGGGTAATGGTATCTGCTGCTCCTATATACAAAGTGGATTGGATAGGATATACCGAGATCTTCTATTTGTTGTTGCTATAACGATATGGTCTTTGGTCCTCGCTTTACTTCAAGCGTTCTTCCGCATAAGGATACCGTCGTCGTTCTCATCCTTCAAAGATATAAAAAGTGGATAGGATTGCCATTAAGATTTGGTGATTTCGATTAAATCTTGATGATGATTTTTGTATATCTGAGCCTTTGGGAAATTGGCTTGAGTTTGAGACGCATTTACTGCCATTTATATGGGAAATTGCACAACTCATTCAGGGATCTTCATGTCTCCTTGACAATTTTATACACAGAAGCCATAACCAAGACAAATTATCTGAAACCTTGGCTATCGTATTCTATGTATATGACATGACCCTGTATATACAACTACATATGTATGTACGTTCTTCTTTTTATGGGGCTTAACTAAGTGGAACGACATTCTCTTCCTTTTTTTGTTGTTGGCACCAGTTATGCTATCAGAACAGAATAGAGTATATAGAATTTTCTTTCTGTTCAATGAGGAGTAAGCGAATAGATTTCGTATCTAATAGTAATGTAAGGACATGAGAATAAATTTCCTTTCACACTGGGTGTGCATCAAGTATGTAGTAAAGTGTAAGTTAATTTTCCGGTCGACTTAGCTGCTTAGAAACCAACTAGCACATATTTAATAGGACGAATGTACAGGGGTTAGCTAAGAGATTCGTATTTGACGATGTTTGTATGTAGGTTTATGTGTGAGAAGCATATAAAATTTATTCAAATTTTATAGAAAATGTGATGAGGGGCAGTGACACTCAAACATAAAATTACGTTTAAGATAGTACAAATTATGCGATCCTTGTTCTTACTTTCTAACATTCAATGTTAGATATTTAATTGATTCAAAATAAAGTTTAAACAAATCGATTAAATGTTAAATTAATGACAAGTTACCTCTTAACCAAAAAAGCATATATTCCTGTTCTGGTTAACTTTTCCTTCTTTTTTTATTTGTTTCTCTGTACCTACGTTACAAATTTTGCAATCCATTTTATACTGATTTCTCAATGAACTGAAGACTTTAAACTTTGATGATAGCTTTGAACTGATGAATATACGTTTGTTAAAAGTTTGAATTTTCTAGCCCATAGGAAAAATAATTCCAAATCGACTGAAAAATTTCTTGCAAACGGATAAAACAAACCTTAAATTCACAACATGTGTCCGGCACAGTCATACAGTCACACCCGGATACAAATAATTTCTCTTAACCCCATAGATTTATAATCCCATTTCGATTCTTTACCCCATGCAGATTGTCCTGAAAATTTGTGATTGGTCGTATTCTCGTGGTCAAGATTCACTGGAGCTTATTTAGGATATCTTTGTATCCGTGTACGTATGTTTCTGAACGGCCAAACCAGAAAAGTAACCACCCTGATTACAGAATCCGACGAATGAGCTGCGGAGGGAATGTACTCAATTCTGACATTTTTACTATGAGCCAAATGTCAAAATTCGGTCTGATTCCCTCCGCAACTCATTTGTCGGATTCTGTAATCGGGGTGAACATGTTTTTTTAGAATCATCAGGGGGTCAATTCTCGATCTGTGAAACTGTGTACTGAAAACAAAGTTATCATTTCAGTTTTCACAGAGTTTTATCATTTTATCACTTCACAAACACGCGCAAGGCGATTCCCGAACTCGTTGTGAAAAACAGCTGTCAAAGTGAGTACTAAAAAGTACTAACATGAAAAATGCTACCACTTACTGATAGAAAAAGATGATTGTGACGTCATAGAAAGACCAAGATGGCGACTTGGGTGTTTCAAATGAGTACAATTTGTTTGTGTTTATCATTTTTCTTTTCACAGGTTTTCAGAGTGAAATGATTGTGATAAACGAATTATCATATGAAAACATTTTGGCATTTGTTTTCATTTTTTCACACTTCGAGAATCGCATTTGGCATGAAGGCGTTATCATATTTATCACTTCACAGTTTCACAGATCGAGAATTGACGCCCAGCTGTTGTTAACTTTTCGCATAGAATCCTCGCGTTCCGATGTTTATTCGCTATGTTATCTAGTTATCCCAAACATTTTGAGATAACTTGAGTTGTTGTTGTGTCATCGGTCATCAGCTGTTTTTCAACAAGGGATTACAACAACACAAAGCTATCCGGATAACTGAGAATTAACATCGGAACGTGCCCAATATCTTCGTATCCTGAAATTGGCCGCGTTCCCATGTTTATTCTCAGTTATCCGGATAGCTTTGTGTTGTTGTAATCCTTTGTTAAAAAACAGCTGATGACCGCTGACGCAACAACAACTCAAGTTATCTCGAAATTTTTGGCATAACGAATTTTGGGATAGCGAATAAATAGATATCGAAACGCGAGTATTGTTAAAGCCCCGACCCATAGAATCCGGTGGGTCCGTCCGTTGCAGCGACGGATCCATTAACGTTTGCCGGATGCCCAATGACATTCACGTAACAACCACTTAAAATTCAAACACACGCACATAACAACAACTTGAAATTCAAATACACACACAAAATTGCTGTCAACGCATCTGCCGAAGGGAAAAAGTTAAAAGTTTGGCTACTCTGTCCGTTGCGCCCAGCGCATGCGTTGCTTATGGACCAGTTCCTATACGAAAACATGTATTTAATCGAGCTGTCAGTTGAATGTGTCGCCACAACGGACGCAACGTATTCTATGGGTTGGGGCCTTTAGGATGGCTGAAAACCCGTCAACAGCTGATTTATCATCAGCTGTGTTTTCAAAGGGGATTACAGCAACAAAAACTTATCCAGATCGCCTTGGATACAAGTTTGACCTCTGCCATTTTGAATTTTTTGCAAACCGGTTACAATTATTCGTCGTGATTTGAAAATGCGGTCAGCATTCTACATTAGGGGTTTTTCTTTTTGAATTCAGAGCAGAGCCTGAACTGTCAAACAAAAAGATGTGTTTCTTTTTTAGCTCTGAGCGTTCAGAGCTGAAAATTTGTATTTCTTTTTTCGTTCTGTGTGTGTTTTGAGTTTGTTCAGAGCGCGCCCAATGATCTCAGACTAAAATGACTGAGCAGACTGAGTTCAACGCTGAGCACAGCATAGTGTTCAGGTGTGTTTCGAAAATGGTTCAGGGTGGTCAGAGCAAACTTGCTCAGATTATGTTCAGAACATGCTCAATATGCTCAGACTCTGTTCAGAGCTCTTTTCTGAATTAAAAAAGAAAAACACCTATTACGTCCACAAACCGCATGCCTAGCTGAACATTGCACAAAATAGTAGCGGATTCTTGTAAAGGGAAACAATATACGTAAATATGTTTTAACATTACTACCTCCTCCCGTTCAAGGGGGAGGATTAATTTCCTAAAAAAAGATTGTTAAAATGAAAAAACAATGGCAACACTTTCAACAATGTCGACTCCGCTTAGCCGGAACACCAACACCATAGTTCTGTAGTAACCGATTACCGAAATAAAAGACTTTGAATGTGTTTTTATTCTTTTTACAATTCAACTTTATTAAACTAAAAATTTCGATTACGACAACTTTACTATTAAAAATTTATTAATTTGAATAATTACTTTAAGTAGTCGCCGACAAGCGTCTTCTCACGAGATGGGAAAAAGTTGTGAAGTGACGAGATGCCGGAAAGGCAACCATCTTTCCTTCGTTATATTACAGGCAATGGGGAAAAATCTGAAAAAAGTTTTGACGTCCGCAAAGTTTGAATGCAGCTTTGAAGAGGGGTTGTTTCTCAGCATAAATCTCGATTTGCGGGATGCTTGGTCTTGTGGGGCGTCCGCCATATTGGGAAAACGACTTCTTTTGATGATTTGCGTTTTTCTCCCTTCCTGTGCATTTTTATGAAAAAAGTATTAAATACTTTTTTGTTTAATTTAAAATATCTACAACATATTTTTTTGCCAGCCGACGAGGGGGAATACACATCAAAAAATATATTCCAATGCTAGCTTAAAGCATACGAACGCTGTTGGAGAAAATAATTAAATTATTTTGAGAGTGATATAGAGCTTGCGCAAATTGTGAAAATTTTTAAAAACAATAATGCAAACAAAAAAGATCTAATTTTAGCTGGGGAATTATTTTTGTTGCTCTCTATGGAAAGCGGAGAGCTGATATGAACATAAACAAACTACGCTGCCAACTTTTTATTAAATCAGTTTCCAAAACCAAATGCAATTTATCATCTCTCCTCCAACTAAAGATGCTCTCCAACAACACACCTTACGAACTTACCTGCATGTTCAAACGTGGATAGGAAATTTTAAAGAACCCACAGATTTTGGATGGAGGAAAACGCAACAGATGCTTACGTTTACTGTCTTCAGTAAATCCTGCACCTCCTGAGATTCTAAAACTCATTTCATGTACATAAGTGCAAAGTTAAATGTGGGCTGGCTTGTGGATGTCGGAAGGCAATTGATTGCAATTTGCCAAAACTGCAGTAATACATATGAAAATGAATACGACGCCGACGGAGAGCCAAAACTAAAATCCCATAACGATGAGGACATTTCATTTGAAGAGGCTACTATTAATTGCCGACTGAAAAGAATCAAATTGAACTAAAAATCGTTTCTACTAAATCTAAAATAAACTGTTGGTGGAGTAGGCCTATCGGGGAAACCACAAAAAAAAAACGCACTGAAAGCTCTACCTCCAGGGTTGTGTAGAAAAGGGTTTTCCTATGAAACCTACTTCGAACAACTGTTTCAGTCGTAGCGACCTAAAAAGTAAACAGATTTTCATTTTTTTTGTTGACAAATTTTGTTGAAAAAAATATTTAAATTTTTTTTTTAAAGAAATAGTTTGGGAATAATTTGATAACTAAGCCCGTATGGCCTTATTTTGTAATCGTTTTTCGCTCATAACTTCGAAGTTATCTTTATCAGAAAAATAATATATGTATCGATTTGTAGATAATTTAAATTAAAACAGAAAAGTGTACAATACTTTTTTCATAAAAATGCAAAGGAAGGGAGAAAAATGCAAATTATTAAAAGAAGTTGTTTTTCCAAGATGGCGGACGCCCCACAAGACCAAATATTCCGCAAATCGATATTTATGCTGAGAAACAACACCTCTTCAAAACTGCATTCAAACTTTGGGGACGTCAAAACTTTTTTCAGATTGTCCTTATTTGACTCCCCGTTGCTTGCATACTATTATGTTTGGTCGCGATTCGACTAGAGTAATTGAGTGCTGCCACGGCCGGCAGTGGTTGAGTGATTCCAGATCACTACAGTTCTTAATAAATTTTTCTTATTATCTTGATTATTCATTTAAGCGGACTTTAGATAAACGATTTAGTATGTAGTTTATGTGAGAAATGCTCAAAAGGGCTCTTTGTTATTTTTTTCTGTTTCGGACAACCAATGTTTTTAGTCAATCGCAGTTCAGTTAAACGGAGTTGACTGTATACTTTTTTTGAAGGCCATAAACCTGTTCTTTTGTTACATTTTCAATCTAGTTACATTATTTGGCAATATTTTTCGAAAAAAGATTTCATACAGCATACCCTACATATTTTCAATCTAATAAAAAATACCTTTTGTAATTTTAAATCAATTTTATAATACTTACCATATAATTTGAACTTAAAACTTACAAATCTCAAACTCACCTTGAATTAATGAACAATAAACAAATAAGGTAAACGAAAGTATTTGATGTGATTCAAAAGAATTTAAAAGAATGCAAAAGCGTGCATAGAATGCAAAGATTGCAAATGAATGCAAAGAATGCCAAAATGTGAGAAAGAATGTAAGAAAACGCAAAAAATGCAAGATTTTAAGGATTGCAAATGTAAAGTATTCAAAAAGAATGCAAGACTTTTTAAAAGATTCAATTGATTGATATAAAATGAATGGGGGACACAATTATTGCAATCATCTCTATTTCAAATGAATGGTGATTGCAGAATTTGAAATCGAAGTGCAATTTTTCAATTATTGAATTCAATAAGTGATTTCCAATGATTACATTCGAAAGAACTGCATACTTCATAAGGAGGTAATTACCTACATTTGATAGGATTTGTATTTAATTTATTTTTAAGATATTATGGGGAGCGTCATTCAAAATAAAACAATGACCTTTTTTAAGACCACCCTAATGTACATGTGCGTAGGTACTGATGATTACTTTTTAAAATGTTATCCTTTTCCTCTAAGTATAATTTTGTATTGCAGTGGAAAATAGGATTTTTGCCTTTAAAGACAGCTATTGAAATATCTTCGCATTTTGGAAATCTTAGATATTTCGGAAATTTTGGGCATTTGGCTCATTTTCCAGGAATTTGAATTCCATTGAAATCGGATACTTCTTCCCGAAAAAAATGTATTACAGTGGAAAATCTTATGTAGGTACCTATATACAATACAAATTGACATTACGAATGCATTCGCTAATAATTTTTTTCGAGTTTCGTAATAGGATTCGATTACGATGGAATTCGTGTTATGGGTTTAGAATTATTTTTCTAATCTATTCGCAATTTCGTTTTTTAGATTCATGTTTACCTGGGAAATACACTCAGAGCATTTTGTATTACTGTAGGTATGTTTTGACTGCCCTTAAAATCATTCAACACAATGCGAGCTTGAGGAAAATAGAGAGGAATTTAAAAAGAGATACCGATGCACATTTCATATTAGTTTTGGAGTTCTGAAGAAAGGGAAAAATAGAGCCAGGTAAAACATCCCACATTCGTGTGGTTCGGCTTACTTAATTCTTATATAAATATTGGGGCATATTTATAAATAGATGTTGTTTAAGCTTAGTTACTAGGCAACCTGGAGATTATCTTATGGAATCTTCATCAGATAAACTCAGGTTTTACCTTGAAAATGCTTAAAAAAAAGTCTATGAATATGCCCCATTGTCTTTATATAACAAGTCTAATCAACGGGCAAGAGATAATGTTGAATTGGTCATCTTAACTTCTAAGTCAGCAAATACGTTCCAAAGATGTGTATTTATGCAAAATGACTTAAATAAAGCAATGGATATCGTTAACACTACAAAAACAAGGAATAATATAGCAATCATTTTGTTTTCGCCAAATAAACTTATTTTGATGTAATCTCTCCATACAATTTAACCTTCTTTTAGGTGGCGTTGGGTCGTAATCATAAAAGTCCTCAAATGGCTTTCTATCTGTCTAAGTTAGTCAAATAATTTACTGTACAACTAGGTATACATGTGTATTTCAGCTCGAGTGTATTTTTTTCTGAATTTAATTTCAAAGCATACAAAATAGATAAACGAGTAAACGGATAAAGATTTCAATGTAAGCAAAGTGAAACTGGAAAATATAGACGATAAAGCAAAAGGACGAGAAGAAGGACAACAATGTGAAGGAGATTTGCCATTGTGTTTAAGAAGGCGTGTAATTGAGAAACATTCAAGGAAGATTTCCACCCTGCTTTCTCGATTTGGTAGCCATTGCTATCTTTGTCCTTTTTCGTAATTTGTATTATACAGAGAACTGAGATTGTCGTGTATATTCCTCAAGGACGAACTTCCTGGTGGATATCTTCAGCATATAGAAAGCACCCAGCTCTATCGGCGGCGTTCGACAATTGGCTTTAAGAATGAACTTCATACTCCATGGTAACAGTTGTTGGCTGTAAAGAGCATAATACTCCTTCAGCTTAGAAGAAAGAGATTAGTTCTTGAATGAAGGATATTTTTAAGATATGTACATTTGTTTGATTTAGAAAACGGAAAATGAACCAATTGTTGAAAATCTTTTGATCAGACCAAGGGATGTTTATATCGCACGTTAAATACCAACACTTAAATTACTTGGAAAAAAAGACTACGAGAAAAATAGGTTCTGAGGTTGAAAAATGTATTAATTAATAAAATGTAGGGAGTAGTAGATACCGACCATAATCACACCCTCTTCATTAATTCCAAAGCCCTCAAAATCACCGCAATGGCTTTTGGTATAGAGTATAGAGTATAGACGCATTTAAAAATTTTGAAGGTGGAAGTTTATTAAACTGAAATTTTTGTTATGATATAATCTATGCTTATGAAACAAAACGATATGACTACGCAAGAAAAGTTAAATACCTACATAATCCCTTTTTTGTTATAATACTGACTGGGTATCTTCAAAAGATAAAATATTACCTTTGAAGATAATGGCATGTGAATGAAACTCGAAAGAAGATGGCAAAAAAAAAACCCAGAGTCGACAGAAAAAATTCATATGCAGTTTTTGAAGGCTGAATAAGTACATCAAAAATATGTAATCGTTAGATCGAAAAACCATCAGGGATCATTTATATTAAGAGATTAAAAGTTCGAACTTACATTAATGCACAATCTGTTCAAAACAGTATTTTATGAATAGTTTATTGCAGATAATGGTTAAGAAAGTTTGGTATTTATTGTTAAATATAAACAAAAAACTAAACAATGAAATGGATTTAGCAAAAACTATTATAATTAAAAAGCAAAAATCTACGATTTCAAGCTATATCTAGATACTTGTTTTATTAGCTATGTGAAGTAGGAACAAATAATTTTAGTCTTAGTAGGTTATTTTTTTTTTTTATTTTTTGTGTTATTTATTGAATTTTTCGTTTTTAATATTGATCTCAAAGAATTGTTAGTTTTTGGATTTTTTTTTCTTGACCTCTGGTTTTTGCATCTTGACTACCATTTTTTGAAAAACTACCTTTTTTCTGTTTAATTTTTTTTTCTGTTTAAATGGCTAAAACTGACCATTGTATGAAACAGAAAAATCGTTGATATCTCACACACAACTTCTGTATACCATTTTATTAGCTTATCTTTTATACAAAAACAAAAAAACACGAAGGAGATTTTCCTATACCTAGTCGTATTTGGTGGCTCATAGCTCATCAGTGCTGCCATATCGTTCACAATGAATTATCATACAATTCGCTGATTTCTATCATACCTGAGTAAAAATTATCATACGCAAAATAAAAAAAATGTCCCTAAAAAAAAAGAAAAAAATTATTTATCTAAAATAAAAATTTAATTATTAAATTTATTAACATTTATGTAAGTACATAATAAAGAACGCATTTTTTTGTATCTAAAATAAATATATACCGAAGTAGCAATTATGATGTTTGCTTTGCTTTGATTGTTTAATGAATTCCTCACGATATGAGGGCAAACCTTTCATTTCAACCTGACGGGTTGAGTCTTAGTACACTAATAGTTCATGAATTGTGTGTCAATGCTGTTCGAATTTGGTAATATCTTACTTGTTTCACTTAAAATTCTATTACTTTTTTAAGATAGTCGTATCGAGTTCATTCTGATTTTGTAAGATTGGATATTAAAGAATACCCTTAAAATATGTGTCATATGCTTATATTATACCAAGATGAATATTTAAGTTTATTAATCTTTCATATCCCCCCTCCCATGCACTTTGAAAGTGGCTTTTGAAAAAAACCAAAGTAGGTTTTAAATCAACTTCGGATGTAATGTAGTAGATTGTGAAATTCTGCGTCGACACCATCTTTAAATTTTATTAATTAGAATATTTTTCTTACTTTTCTTGGCTTTTCAAATTTTCTTTCGCGAAACGACTTTGTCCATCCCTTCGTATAAGGGAAGTGGTGGGAGAAAAATAATTATGTGGTCCTATGGCTTCAAGAGTGCTCAAACCAACGGGAGTTCTCGGGTCAACGCCAAACCCTTGGATTTCGATTTATAAGCAACATTTCGGGATTTGAACTGGTAAGTGGCAACCCTTCTCTTGTCCTTCTGACAATGTTGACACCCTCCCAACACTTCTTTAAAGTAAAGCTAGGATATGAACTCTTTGTATACTAAAGTTCAACCCGTCAGGTCAAAATGAAAGGTTGGTCTCCTTAACAGCCCCACTTTATTGAATAGACCTTTTAAAAAGGAACAATTACGTGCAAGAGTATTTATTATTCAATATGTTTGTTTGGCCTTTATTATTATTTATGTAATGGTCACACTGGCCACTTTTCAATGTTTCTGATATAACTCGCAAACTAAGCTAAATTTGGTAATTTTATACTCTTAAAACTTTTTGTTCAAAATTAAATTTTCTATCGAAATGGATAGTTTGGAAAATTTCATAAAAATTTAAGCAAGAAAAGAAACAAAAACCAACGTCCAACATACAAAATATCGAAATATCGAAGATTTTTAAATTTTTTTCTAAATTGCGCATAACTTTTTTTGGGCGAAGATACGTTCAAGACATGTTTAAACAAAGTAAAGTAGAGTTTTAAGGCCTTAATATGAAATGTTAAAGCAACATGTTATTTGAAAACTGACAGAGATATAGCCATTCAAACTTCAGCCAAATATAACAATAATTATCATATTTTGCGTATTGATAGTGAATTTCAAACAAACATCATAGAGGACCAGAAATTATACTACATGTAGCATAATAATTATTATTCTACGGTTCTCAGCACTGACAACGACACAGGCTGCGGCAAACGGCACATTTATTTAAATAAAGTCATACGAAATAAAATGCACGACTGGGTCGCACGTATTGCTCTTATGTTCAAGACACTGAGTTTAAGAAAATTGTATATAGGTAAAAACATGGAAATTATGAGAGAAAAATGTAGAGAAGCATGAAATACGACATTTGAATTGGCTAAAACAACTCTTTTGACAGTTTGAGGTGAACAAAAAGAATGCCATCTTAATTCTTGTGGATATGATTGCATGAAAAAAAAAATTAAATCGGTGGAGCGGTTTTTTAAAAAAATATTTTTTATATATAAAATTCTTAAAACATTTTTAAGAACGAACTTCGGTATGCAAATCTGATGTCTATATTTATGTGTATATTAACACAAAATTTGAAAAAAAAAATTGTCAACCCGTTTTTGAGATAGGTATCGAATTTTCAAAAAAAAAAAAAAACTGAAACTTTTTTTAAAAATCCAAATTTTGATATGCAATATTATTTAATCTTATCTGAAATTTGTATACAAAAAAATTCATCTAAATCCGTTGATCCGATAACGAGAAAACTCAGAATAAAAAAATACGTTCTATGACAGGTACTATTAATAGTTGCTAAGTGTAAAATTTTATAATTTTTGATAGTAGATCATACTAATTTTAATATATAAAAAAGTTTAAACAAAATCGTAGGAGTCGTTTTTAAACAAAAAAATATTTTCCTTAGCGGTTTTTTAACTTTTGTATGGGAGGTACCGTTAGTTTTTCATAAATGTAAATTTTTTCTAAAATATATCTAAAAAGAATATCGAGTTTCAGAAAAATCAATCATATCATTTTTGAAATATTTGATTTTCTAAAAAAAATTTTGAAACATTTTTTAAAAATCCAGAAAATATTTTTTCAAAAATTTTGGTAAACAACACTATTTATATTTTGTAAAAGCTTCTGTATAAAAAAGTAATTGAAATCGGTCGCAGCGATTTGAAGATTATCAAAAATTAAAAAAATGGTTCTTTGGGAGGTACCATTAATAACCATTTTTGAAAAATGGTTTTCCACTCAAAGAAAGCCTTTACTAAAATAAATTTACTGATTTTTTTTAAGGAAAGTTGTCGAGCCATTTTTGAGAAAAATACGATTATGTAAAATTGCTAAAAAGAATTGTATGGCAGGTACCGTTATTTTTGGTTCTAAAAAAAATTAAAAAAATATGTGGGCATAATCACCAAAAACCACTATGTACCAAGTTTGATGAAAATCGATCGAGCCGTATAGGCTGTAGACGAACAGACAGACAGACAAACAGACCGACAGAATTGTGCCACCCACTTTTTTGGTGTTCCCTATCATCGTAATATCATGTTTGATTGTTATCTCAATTTTTTTTGCACGAATCCAAAAGTTGCCTTATAGTACCTATAATCGCAAGTAAAAATGCTCTTCTATAATATTCTAAGCTAGTTTGGAGTAAGAGAGTCAGCTATATATTCTATGAGCAGAAAAAAAATGTAAGAACAAATAATAGGCCTGATCCTTTACTTTGGATTTCTTTGATTTGTGTCAAACATTTTTTTTATATGAACTTTGACACAACTTTGGACTAAAATGCACAGAAAATCAGATAAATTCAAAGTAAAGGAAGAGACCTAATGTTGTTGAAAAGAGTTCAATGGACAACGAAAATGAAACCGGGTACACGAGTTAAGAAGTGCCGAAAATGTAGTAGAAGGCTGATGGCTGAATTCAGAAGAAGTTTAAGAAAAAGAGTAGATTTATGTTAAGACTTGATGTCTTTTAAATAATTTAGATTTGGATAGTGAAATTTTGTATTTAAGTCAAATATCACAATTATCATACATTTTGCGTATGATAATGAATTTCAATCATACATCATACAGGACCACAAATTATGCTACATGTAGCATAATTATTCTACGGTTAGCAGCACTGTAGCTCATATACTAGATGGATTTCGGGGTTGCCCTTTTGGTGACGTCAATTGCTTATTATAAGGTACCCATTGGCAAACATTTCATTCTTGTCGATTCTGGGTTTTTTGTCCATACATTTTTGGCCATCTCCTTTATGTTTCATTTGTCAATTTAACCAAGAATTTGAAGAGTCCTTAAAAAAAAATCTGTGTTATGGCTGTGTTTTTTTGAAGTGTAGAATTGTTTCCATAAAATCCAAGAAAACTTATGAAATTATTCCAAAACATTAAATTTGTCGTGGCAAACATAAATGAAAAAGAATTATACAAATATCTTTATTGCAAGAGTTTTTCTTAAAAAGAGGGCAAATCTGGGAAGAATTTGAAAGATTTGACCTGAAAGTATGGTATGGTATGGTATGATTTAAAGGTATTTTTAACGCCAAATCTAATAATAGCAAATGATTTTTCATTCCCTTAGGATCTGAGTAATACCACCTCAAAATTCGAAAAGCATAATGGCACATCGGTGTGTTCCTATTCCCACACGCACTCATGATGTTCGAGCTTTCGAAAGTTTTAGCCTATTCTTTAGCTGGGACAAGATAGTTTGGCCAATGGTCTTGCCAGTTGTTGTGTTCTATAAAGCTGTTTGCTTACGTCAAATGTTCGAAAACATCATCCGCGGTTCAATTCTGCAGTAAAAAAATCGAGTTTACGATTGAGAAGCCAAGAAACTTGTTCGTAAACGTGAAATGCGTTTGCAAGAAAATTGAATGACGTTGATAAAAAAGATTTTGTGCAAACAAAAAGATTGCATATATTTGACAATAGCAATATTTGCGTCAAAAAACTACGATCATTTGACAATCGAATTGACGTTGACTTGACGTTTTCGAAAACGGTAAACAACTATCCTTAAGCCTAGTACGCCTACGCTGCTGATGCGAAACGAAATTTTTAGTTGGTCTCCTACAAGACAACGAAATGCTTACGAAAACGCAGCGAAAAAATATTCATTGTCAGTTACACCAATTCAAAAAATTAAAACAAATGGAAATGAAAAAAAAACACAGGCAGCCATGCTGTAATGAAGAAAAAAAGAAAACTAAACATAATAAAACACAAATATCAATTTTACGCACATAATAAATGGATGGGTAATTAATTGTGTGCGAAAAAAAAAAGTGTACACTTTTCCAAAAAAATATGCAAAATTATTAATTTCGTTCATCGAACAGTGCAGTGCAGAACGAGAAGTAAAACTAAATTTTTCGTTGTGTCATTTTTGTATGGGATTTTACGTATCGCATCAGCAGCGTACTAGGCTTTAGGTGTAAAAGTTCCATACAACTTCTCTTCGGCAGTGACGATGTAGTCGTTTCTTTGTTTCTCTCCAAATTTCTTCATCGATTTAGTAATCTCCAGCAGTTAAATAATACGTTACACGAAATTTCCTAAAACGCATCCACGAAAGTGACAAAATCCTCACGAATACTACCATCAGAAATGTATCTTATGGCGTGTAGCACGTCTGCGCGCATTGCTGCGTACAGCGACACACTCGTAACACATGTGCATACTCTTAAGGTGCGTATCCATTTGAGAGTAAAAAGACCACGAGCAGATCTGAAGAAGCTATCGAGATCGGGAGTAAAACTCGCAAGTGGACAGCACAGTCTTGAAATAAGCTTATTAGAGGGGATGTCAAATATCCGGGTCACTCACGAGAGTTTTCTAGTGAAAGTACTCGTACTCTTTAAATATGGGAACGCAAATTTGAATATTGTAGAGGAGGGTTGGGGCAGTAACTTTTTAAAGCATTATTTTCCAAAATTGTGAGATTTTTCATTCACATTTGCCATTTGAAAAGTAAATTCAAATGGATTTGGGACTGAATCTGCACTCTAGTATGAAAAAATTTGATTATTCTCATAAAATGTTATACAGTAATGAAGCCTCACATTTATCTCTTAGTTAAGGACCTTAACTTTGAAGATCGGACATCTAAAACAGAAGTTATAAGCTTTCTAATCGGTCGATTTGAAGGCCATGCCATAGTGGAACTTTTCTTCACTGAACCTTGTCAGCAACCGACGAACAACCACTCATTGCTGCAAAGCTGCGCAGCAAATTTAGAAAGACATCAGCTCAGCAGCTCTGGGCTTCATGCAGCTATCAGGCGTTTTTCTTTTTTAATTCAGAAAAGAGCTCTGAACAGAGTCCAAGCATGTCGAGCATGTTCTGAACATCATCTGAGCAAGTTTGTTCTGAGTACCCTGAACCATTTTCGAAACACACCTGAACACTAGCTGTCAAATGCTATGTCCTATGTAATCAGTATTGAACTCTGTCTGCTCAATCATTTTATTCTGAGCTCATAGAGCGCGCTCTGAACAAACTCAGAACACACTCAGAACGAAAAATTAAATACAAATTTTTAGCTCTGAACGCTCATTTTGCAGATCATCAAAATTATGGAGCACTTCCCGACATCGTAGAAACTTGAAATTTCGCACAACGGTAGACCGTGTGGTGCATACAAAGGAAAAAATCGAAAATCTGCAATTTTCTGTTCAGGGGGCGTGGCATCAGTAATCATTAAATACCAAATTTCTGTCGTGATTTAAAATTGTTTCGATATTACTCTACTTAAGATATTTGATATTAAACTTCATGAACTTAAAACTTGGCATATATTTTAGATCTCATTACTTTTTTTGGCTGACTTTACGCACAGGTTTCTTGTACATATGTATAAGAACTTGGCTCTTTTTTTAACATTTATGTTTTTGTTGTGATTAGGTTTTCTGAATCCATTTTGCATGAAATTCAGTATACACAACAAAGCACAGGCCCCCCTTTAAAAAAATCTTGAATTCACTTTGTTCGCGGGAGTAAAATAGAAATGAAACAATTGAAAAATATATGGCCAATTTCATGAACAAACACTAAAATTACTTTTATCTAATTTTATTTTTATCTCCTTCTAAATTTTATCAGACATTTCACATTTTTCAGTTTCACCATTGTAGAAAAAGGATATTTTAGGGTTATTTTAATTTTACTGAGTTTGCTCACATACCTGGATTCAAAAACAGATGTTTCCCTCGCACATGCGAAATGTATGAGAAAAAGTGAAAAGCACTACAATTGTTCTGACAGCAAAATATCAGCTGTTGTTGACTGGAATGGCTTAACAAAAAAGACTTTTAAAATAAAATGATACAAAAACGAGCTTTTAGTTTAAAATCTTCTTAAATACCTTAAAAATTTTCTTAAATATATTAGCATTTTGTGAAACAAAAAATTTCATTTAAAGCTCAATGGGGTTTTAAATAATTAAGAGCCTTTCGTTAAATTGGCCATTAAAGGCTAAAAGGCTTTTTAAATAATTAAAAGCCTTTCGTGAAATCGGCCATTAGTGGTATGGATTCGCTTAGTTCACGCTAGTATATTGTATGCACCCAAACCACGTAATTTTGAATAAGCTTAGCAAACTTTGTGTGCTCGCGCGAGTGATATTCGCTTGCATTCGCTGGCAACGGACCACAACCAAAAGATGATCCTTTTCAGCACTTTTCTCAAAATAATATATTAAAATATATTGAAATGTGCTCACTCTAATGGCATTTTAAAAAGATTTCTATTTTGCGTTTTTATCTGTGCCGCCAAATTTATTACACCCCTCTTTAAAAAAGTAGAGATGTTTTTGTAATATAAAAAAGGTTCGAGAGTTCATCCACAAAAAGTAAAAGACAGAATACCTACAGAATGAAAACTTAAACGAAAGTGCAAACAATTTTAATTGGATTGAACTCGAAATGGTGTAGTGATTTTTTAATAAACTCGCTAATTATAATATGTGACTGAAAAAAAACAACATTTACCATTAAAAAAACGTCTGGGATAATAGGGATAATCGCCTTTGAGACATGAAAAGGAAATATAAGTATTATTCCTGCCACTTATTGACCAAGAAATTGACAATTTTCTGTTCAGCAGATAATTGGCATTTTGTCCTTTGGGGGTTGAAATCTCATCACAGGCATATATAAGGATATCCAAGTCCTGAAAGCGAAATACGCACCCAAAAATAAACCGGACTAACAAATCGAATAAAAAAGGAGATCTATACGTTAAGTATCTTTGAAAGACCTTTTACACTCTTGGGTAAAATTTCACCAGTTGCCCTCGATTTGGCAGGATGCTGGAATTGAAGCTGAAGGACACAAATTCTGTTTCCAAAGAGTCGACAGACTTACTTGTCAGTTGTACGGAAGATGGATTACCGATTTATTGGAAAACAATTGGTCATTCATATGTCATTAGCAACGAGAATGATGATGGTAACACATCCCATCCCTAGAATGGGGGATCATCGATGTATGGAACCAGGCGCGGATCCAGGATTTCGTTCAGGGGGGGGCAATTTTTGTGAGTTTCCAAAATTTTGATGAGGTCTACAGAAAATTTGAGTACACTTCATACCGCTCTACACGCCTGGTCACACAAAGCAATGTGAGTTTGAAATTTGAAGAAAGCAATTGAATCTTTCATAACTGCCACATTTCTCGAACAGCGGGTACTTTGAACTTTGTGAAATGAAGTTTTGCAGCTTGTAGCTATAGCATGGTGTCTTTTACAGCGTTTTTGAGTTCCCTCTGGATCTGCGTAACTCTACAATTATTATACTCGGAATACATAATGGTACAGTGGTATGTTCCTATTCAGACACATGACGTTCGAGTTCGAGTGAAATTTCCAGCCTCTTCTTTAGCTGGCAACCTAACCTAACCTTGTTAGTTAAAGGCCGTTTTCGAGAACGTCATCACCATCAAAAATGCGTTTTGCAGAATATTCTCAAACGCAAACTGCAAAAGCCTTCTGTTAGAATAGGCAAATCCAAGTTTTACTGCATAAGCAATGTGTTCGATAATGCAGTTTGGAGTTTGCTAAAGTCACATGTTCGAAAACATCATACGTGGTGCGATTCTGCAGTTAAATAATCCACCTGGCAACAAAAAGTATTGAGAAGCTGTAGAACATGTTCATAAACGTCAAATGAGTTTGCAAGAAAATTGAAGGACGTTGATAAAAAATATTTTGTGCAGACAAAACCATTGCATTAAGTTTAAAATAGTTGTATTTTAGCTAAACTTAAATTATAGATAAAAACCGAGATGAACCGTATCGTTTGTTCAGATGCCTTCATCGATACAAATCCAAACTTTCCGACATAGAAATAGAACACAATATGGGTATTCAAGCAACAGCGAAAAGTCGTCGTAAGCGTTGTAAAGTTTAAAACTTCGTAATTCTATCACAATTTGTATGGAGAATTTGACAGATTTACGATGTATAAAACTTTACTACGTTTACGACGACTTTACGCTGTTGCATCAATACCCTTAATGATTATAGTGGAAAATAAAAAAAAATAACACCACTCTTTATTAAACTTTTCCATCCGACCTTCTCGATTGTGACTAACTTTCGTTATACATTTCATTAACAATATACTTAGCCTTCGTTAAGCTCAAAACATCGACTATAGAGTTGTCAGACTCATAAATTCGATACAATAGTAATATTCTTGTCGAAAAATGGCAATCATTTGACAATCGAATTGATGAAACAACTATCCTTTCCTTAGGTATAAAAGTTCCATCCCAACTTCTCTTCAGCAGTGACTTCTATAGTCGTTTCCTGGTTTCTCCACAATCTTCTTCGTTAGATTTGTTCTCTTCCCCAGTTTAATAATATGGAACACTGAAGTTCCTAAAACACATCAACGGAAGCGACAAAATCCTCACATCAAAAACGCATCTTATGGCTAAAACAGATGTGCTCCGAGCTCGAGACACATGTGCATACTCTTAAGGTGCGTATCAATTTCAGAGTAAAAAGGCGGTGAGCAGCTCTGAAGAAGTTCTCGAGAATTAAACTCCAAAGTGGACATAGGCACAGTCATGAAATAAGCTCACCATAGGGGAAGACAGATATCCGAGAGTCACTCTCGAGAGTTTTCTAGTGAAAGTACTTCCTCAACGAACGCGCATTTTAATATTTATCACAAAAAGAACTCTATCACCCATTTAGTTCCTATGAAATTTTTTGATATTTATCAATTACTTTTATTCAAAAATGTAGTTTATTATTTTAACTTTAATTTAGATATCTTCATCCTGTAGATCCGAGCATTTAAAGCAAAATAAGAAATTTTTGAAGCTAATTGCTCGTAAATTGACGTGTTCTAAAGATTTAATTTTCTTTTAAATTAAAATCAACTTCAAGGTCGAAAGTTTAGATAAGTGCCCCTGTAACCCATCCCGTTGCATTTAAGTATAAAAACCACTAACAAATTTGTAGAGTAGGGTTAGAGGTGAAGCAATAACTTTTTAAAACATCATTTTTCAAATTGTGAAATTTTTCATTCAAAGCATATTTTAAAGTGAAAATGAAATCGATTAGGAATTCAACCTGCTCCCTTGTATGAAATAAATTGACTTTTCTCACAAAATGCCATCCAGTAATGTAGCCTGACATTTATCTTTTAATTAAAGACCTTAACTTTGAAGATCGAGATCTAAAACCGAAGTTATAAGCTTTCCACTCAGTCGATTTGAAGGTGCTATCTGTGCTAAGCGGAACTTTTCTAAACTGAACCTGATCAGCCAGCGGAAAACGAACAACCACTCATTACTGCAACGCTGCGCTGCCAAGAAAAAATTTTATAAACGTATAACGAAATAACCTTCTTTTGATTACATTTTATTACATTTTATTAAATTTATATATTATGCTTCGTTCGTTCTTGCCCAGGGGGGGCCCATTGCCCCCCCCCCCCTGTATCCGCGCCTGTATGGAACATATAAAGGGATGTTTGCGAGGGTGTTAGTGCGTTTGTTGGCAACTGTTATCAGTTAGCTGGCAGAAATCAATGGCGTAACGTACCTACCCGGAAACTGTTTTTTTTTGCTGATTTGTAAAGCAAATACTAAACGATAATTAAATTGATACTACTTCGAATTGAATGTGGGGTTGGCAAGGAACTGGAAGTGAATGACCAATAGGCTTCAATGTATGCATACGGCATAACGTATACTGTACACAAAATTTTCTGATTGAATTAAAAAAATTGTTGGTTTTATATTACTTTACTTTCATACATATGTCTTGTCTTGTCAGGGGCGGTTGACTTTTGATGTATAGCCTGAAAACTGATTTAAAGTTTGAATACCTAAAAATCTCGAATGCTTAGTAGCTTTAGGGAAAATAAACTAGTTTTAATGAATGCGCCACGTGTGGAATATTTTTGATGAGTTTGTGAATGTTGTATAAAGTTAATTGGCATTGATGTTGTAACATAAATTAACATTCACGCATTATAATATTCATACAGTCGTAATATAGCCAGTGTTTCCAAACCAACCAAAATGGTTGCAAAATCCCTTTGGTGGTAAAAATGGTGGGAGCATTTTTCAATAGTCTTTTTTTTTGGGGGGAAATTAATTTTACCATAACCACAGTCTACTACCTGCCTATCTATGAATTTTATGACATATGGCACAACAAATCTTTTGTGTCCTTGAAAAAACAAAATCTTTAAAAAGATCGTCAAAAAAAGTCTATGGCTGACCAATTACTTAAACATATTGACCTTTTATCACGATCCAGTGGTCTCTAGACGGTATACATTTTTTGGCTGACCGATAACTGAAAAAAGTTGACCTTTTATCACAATCAATATACAATATCCCACAAATGAGGTGCCAAAAATCACATATGAGCTTGAGAGACTTTTAAGCCTTGAAGTTTTCTAGGGCTGACCAATTTTTAAGGACTTGTTGACATTTTTCGACCATTCCTTTTTGACGAAGTGCCAAGAGTGCAGAACCTACTTTTTGTTTAAGATACTAGAAAAGGTATGGTGTTTTTTTCATCCAGTACAAAAATTAAGGGATTTTTTTGGAATCTGGTGGGATTCTTGAAATCTCATCTGGCATCACTGAATTATACTCTCTTTAATTTATATTTCTTCACTCTGACCTTAATGGATTTCAATAAGGTATCTTTATTTTAAGGCTCTTATAGGGCTGAAGTTGTGAGCATTATAAATTGCCGCATATCTCACAAAAATACCAGTAGGGTTACCAACTATTTAAGTCAAAACAATGAAGACCGCAATAAATTTAATATATCTTTTTCAACACCACCAAAAGTTAAGATAAAGGCACGTTTTTAAGGGAAATCTCAGTAGGGCTTCTACTTTTTAAGGTTACTTTACTCCACACCACCAAAAGATAAGATAGCAGGCACGTGTTTTTAAGGGCCTCCCACTCTTTAAGGTTACTTTACTCCTACCAGATTTTTTTCTTTTTGATACAGAAAAAACATCCGCTGTTTTTTTTTTATCAGATTCTTTGTTATTTTTATCAAGGTCGTAAAATTTGTTCAACAATATCCTTTTTTTGCGATATAGGTACTATATGTGTTTGAGATAACAATCAAACATGACATTACGATGAAAGAGAATACCAAAAAAGTGGTTGGCACAATTCTGTCTACCTGTCTTTTTGTGTCTGGATCTACAGCCTAAACCAATGATCCGATTTTCATCAAATTTTGAACTTCAGGTTTTTTTGTATCCTCCAGAGGGGAAATTGAAATATTTATCTCAAAAACCGCTCCAATGATTTTGCGTTTTTGTAGGTATGGTAGATTTTTGTAGAAAAAAATTACCAAAAACTGTTATTAACTGTACCTGTCATATAACGATTTTTTTGATTTTCTCATTAGAGGCTTAACGGATTACAATCAAAATTGTATGAATATTTTTTAAAAAAATATTACAATTTTTTTTTTGAAAATTCAATATTTTAAAAATGGGTTGATGAATTTTTTTCAAACTAGGGTTTTAAATGTATTTTAATATTATTTAAGAACGTTCATCCCAATTTTTTTTTAAATGTTACTAAAATTGTATGTATAAAAAATTAGTTTTTAAGAAACTATTTAAAATTTTTGTTTATATTCCTACTTTTTCAAGTAATAAAATGGCTTAATTGGGTTTGAGCGCTAAGCTATTTTACCAGTTGCTTACACAATTTGAAGAACGATTTAAAAGCTTTCAATATACTTTTTTCCATTTTTTTTTCTATAATACCTTGCATATTTTAAGTTCTTAAGTTCCAAGCAACATAAACGTAAGAGCAAGTACGTTCGATCCAGTCGTGCATTTTGTTTTTTGTTTCCTTGCACCCATGTCCTTCGAAGAACTTAAAAAGTGCCTCCTCAAATCTTAGAGTAAATGTTTAGAACACTGAACTTTTTAAAAGATATCACACGCGCTAACCTTTTTTATGGTATTTTCATATTATTTTGTATTTTCATCAACCAAAAAACTGTTTGCACTTAGAAATCAAAATTATCCTTACCTAATGATTGATTTCTATACAAAGAAAAAAAAAACAGAAAAAACACTCCTATCAACTCCTATTTCTCTGAAGTTGAAATATTTGCTATCAAAAGCTCTAAAAAGCTTGAGTCCCGGAACTCGCATAGCAAAAACCAAAGATAAAGCCAATGGGAATTCTGATTCAAAGTGTTCTTTTTTTTAGTCACACAAAAACTGCGTTTTATTATCTCCGCGTCTGAGTCAAGGTTATCTTTTAACACGTATTACAAAAACAACATGGGATCCAATCCAGGGTTTCTATCGAGGTTTGATTTAATAACACAGATACAAGCTTTCACTGTGAGCTGCAGGTGGCTATTTACTATGGTGAATCATGAAAGCGATTTGTCAGCAGTGTAAGGAAAAGAGGCATGCCCACATGAAAAATAAGTAAACACAAGGAAAAAAGGGATGGGTATATAGCCGAATTAAAAAAAAATTTACTAATTCTGGTGACTTCTTCCAAATTTTTAATCCCATTAATATCCCAAGAGGCTTACAAAATCGTGAACTTTGCAAAGATTTTGTGATGACCTAAAGAATTGCAATAATTGGCGTGGTATCACCGTTTTGTCCGTTTTCCCAAAGCTAATGGCAACCATCATTCTCGAACGAATAAAGGATAGAATCGAGTCTACACTCAAGAGGCATCAAGCTGGCTTCCGCAGTGGTCGATCGTGTGTCGACCATATCAACACCCTGCGTATCGTCCTCGAGCAATCGATGGAATTTCAATCACCGCTTTACCTCATGCTCGTGGATTTTGAGAAGGTCTTTGATCGAGTTAACCGAGAATGTATAGGGAGATTGTAGCTTGGTAGAGGAATTCCACCAAAAATTGTTGCCATTATAAAAGAGTCCTACAACAACGCAAGGTGTTTTGTTTTGCACAATGGGCAGCTATCCGACTCCTTCGTAGTGTAACAGGGTGTGAGACAAGGGAAGGGGATGTTCTATCAACAATCTCTTCTGCTGGCGATGAACGACGAACGTATTGACGGCCAGTGTTGGTACAGCTGAGCGAAATGGCATTCAATGGAGAGGGAGACCGTTCGAAAGGCTCAGTCATTTATCCTCATGGTGCACGGCGGGTTGGAAGACCAAGAACAACATGGAAATCAACTGTCTTACCGGAAGCAGAATCCCAGAGAAAGACGTGGCCACAGCTAAAGTACCTTGCAGCAGACCGTGAAGGATGGAGACGTTTTGTTGACGCCCTATGCCCCAGCCGGGCTTACAGGACACGATGATGATGAGATTTCTTACTGTAGGTGTGAATAGGAAGGTAAGCTTCGACTTATTTTGGAAAAGTAGATATCTTTTTTCAAATTCAGAATAAGCTGCTAGTTATAAATGGATCAATATTGTTGCGAAGCGAACTCTTAAAAAGAAATGAAAATTAAAAATGTAGATAGGGAGTGGCTTTTTAAATTCTTGCTCAAGGCACCCACTGGATTCAGTGCCCTGCGCACTTGCTCCACTTGCACGTATAGCTTGTCCGACCCTGACTACTTGTTGTTATAAGTTGATTATTGATACATGTTGGAAGGCTGTCTCTTGCAAACTCTTGCAAACGCTTCTGGGCTCAAATTCATCCAAATTTAGTTAATTTCAAATTGCAGAGCAACATTTTAATCAAAAACTAGTCCTGCAGGTATAAAATCGACCCAACATCATAAACAAGTCAGCAAAAAATCAGAACTGCCGGATATGACGCAAATTCTCGCTATAAGAAAATTAAAGATAACTGGACTAAAAAACTTATTCACAATTTTATATATTAAGTTATATTGCTTATGTTGTCAATCAGACAGAGGGCTCATGGCCATGCACGGGTTGGGTACGAAATCCCGAATGCCAAAATCCTGAAATGGCAAAAAATCCCGAATGCCAAAATCCCGAAAGACAAAATCCCGAATGGACAAAATCCCGAATGAACAGAATCCCGAATGGCTAAAATCCCGAATTCCAGAATCCCGAATGCCATAATCCCGAATGCCAAAATCCCGAATGCCAGATTTTTAATACCAAAAAAAGTACTAAGCTATTCGAGGTTATAACCTTCAAAATGTACATTTTATATTGTTTTGAAAGAATATTATTTACTTTCAATGAATAGTTGATAAGTTTTTTAACAATTGACTTTTGAATTACCATATTTCAATGTAAATCAATTATAAAATTGGTAATTAACAATCATACTAAGAGTGTGTAGCTACCCAAACAGATGCTGAGAACAATTTATGTCACAATCTCAGAACCCTAAAATCAACCACTCCAAGTAGGCGATGCGTTTTTAAGAAGAAGAAATACTACACGGAAACGGAACAAGAACATTATCTTCTCATTATTTGTAGAGTAAACATAGATTCGTTGATGTTGAATAAAACTTAAACTAAATAAAAGTTACGATTGGAAACTATTGTTTTTTTCTCAAGATTTATAAGTGATTATTTATTTTAAAATTTCTCTTATAGACAATGTCATGATGTCAAAGCAAGCAGAAGTCAAGAGCCATACAAAACAGTTTGATTTCTTTGAAAGTACTGAAATAGTACTAAAATAGTATTGAAATTCGGGATTCAATCCCGAATGTTTTCGGGATTTTTTGTCATTCGGGATTTTGTCCATTCGGGAATTTGTCCATTCGGGATTTTGACTTTCGGGATTTTGTCCATTCGGGATTTTGACATTTGGGATTTTGGGTATTCGAAATTATGGCATTCGGGATTCTCATTTTTTGCTTTTCGGGATTTTGGCATTCGGGGATTTGTACCCTTCCCAATCTAATCTTATAACAAAAATCTTACTTAATGCGTAGGATTACCTACATAACATACCAACTTTTTAAGGAAATTTAAAACATAAAAAAAACGAGAATGGTTTTTGTCACCCTTCGAACGCACCTCAACATCTTATCATAGCATCAAAAAGAATCTATACATTTCAAACTTATCCGTGGAAGCACAACTTCTTCATTTTCATCCCAAAAATTCCACTTTGCGCCCTTGTTCACAAACCACTCACAAACTTTATTTACCTCAATTCAAAACTAATTTCAAAAGTCAACAAACCAATAACACAAGTACATAAACATGCAATCACATAATTTAAAAAGGGGGCACTTATACCTATTACCCTCCGTACTCCGCTTCTCGTTGGCAGTGGCACTTGGCACAACAAGGCACAGTTTTGTTTATATGAAAATATTTTAGGGGTTGATTCTATCAACCGCTATTTCCCTGATATTGCTCACAAAAATGGAAACCATAATTTATAAAATATGATTTTTCCAGTACTTGTTTGCTTCTTTAACCACGTCCTTTATCAGAATTAGGGAGAATCTTTTCATTCCTCAGTCTATACATATAACATTAGCGAACGGTAAAATGAACATTTTGGTTTGTTTTCAGATCTCCAGAGGATGAAGAAGAAGGACGTAGTCTTTTGGGATTTTCTTCGTTTTTTTTTTTTTAACACACAATAGTCAATAATGCAATGCAGGCACAAGCAGGTCGATTTCCCAAAGAAAATAGAAGGTTCTATTAATTAAATTTGACTTTGTTTGCTGAAAGACTTAAAATTCGATAACCCTACATACATACCTACATACCTATGTATGTAGAGGAAGTTAGGGTAATGTGGTATACATGTTTGTATTTTTGACTTAACATACAAAGTTGTGACACGAATACTCCCAAATTTGGTAAATTTTACCACGAACATATAAGCTACAACGTTTCCGGTTTTACATAATAAACCTCGAAATCGTCACTTTTGAAAAGAAAGAAGTGGGTAATGTGGTACACCTTGCTGTCTAATGTGGTATACCATACCAAGTGGTCCTCCGAATGTCTTGAAGGCAAATTTCATCATTCATCATAGTACAAGTGGGTCTCTGCATATCTTTTGGGCCCCATTTTCTAATTTCACCTTTTTGGGCATTTAAAAAAAAACATCATAGCAAAAGCACAAAAGTCAGTTGACGCAGGTATACATTTTAAGGTTGGGTAATGTGGTATACTATTCCCCATTAGGAATACTATACCACATTAGCCCACTGCCAGTATACCACATTAGCCAAAACTCTATATTTTTACAAAAAATAAGATAAAATTTAAAATAAAAACTTTTAAGCAAAACAAACAATTAAGTAACGTGCATGATTAATATATTCTTCCGATGCACTGACAAATTGGTTTGGAACGCAATTTTTCAAAGCGCACAAACACTTTTTGTTCCACCCAAAAAAAAACTCAGCTGCACACAATTACGGATTTCAACAATTTGGGCGAATTAATGAACGATTTTAGATTTGTTTAAATACGCATTACTTTTTTTATTATAACCACCGTCTGCTGAATCAAGAACCGTTGTAGAAGTATGCTTCGTTTTTGAAATAACTGCCTATACCACATTACCCGCACATACCACATTACCCTAACTTACTCTATATGAAAGTAAAATAAGAGTATTGGTAGACTGTTTAAAATTTTGAACCATTTTTTCTTAATTAAAAATCATGGGGCTCAAAAAAGTATTGTTTGCTTTGGTACAGAAAATAAAGGTTTTAAAAAAAAGAAACAAGGTTGCTCAATTCTTCGTACTATTTCGGTTTTCGGACTAAGTGTCAAATTGTGAGGAGTGGGGATGAATTCCTCTCAGAGTCAAGGAGAAGAAAAACTGTTAAAATGTCGGGAACGGTTGGGCACTAATTTGCCCTTATTCACATTTCGCACCACGGATACAAAACGGATCAGAAATAACTGTCAAATTTTATTTTCAATTGGTTTCTCTTTGAGAGTTACTACATTCCCTTAAAAAGATTTTGTTTTCGGTTTGATATTTATTAAAAATAAAATTTGGGTTATCAACAAAATAAAATTTTTCGGACCAAATCTGGCAAGGAGGGGAAATTGTGTACTCTCTCGTTAGCGCTCTCTTTGGTCCGAAAAAGGACAATCTTTGACAAAAAAACTAAATCTGGCTTTCTGAAACTAGCAGGGAACAGGGCTTAATGTGGGGTTAAATTCGAGTGAATTTTTCACACCAAGCTTTGTGGATGGCGTCCTGGTGTTGAGGATTGCGAACTAGCGCAGACCGCTAATCTTCTAATATATTTTGCGCTTTCTTATAATTGCATTATTCAAGAAATCGCTTCAAAAACATTGTATTTAATTTATATTCTTTCGATTGTATCAATTTTTGAATTATATAATACATATAATATAAACTTATTCTTACTTATATTTTAACTGTACCTACATATCTCCATATATTTATTTTCTTTCCTTTTATAAATGATAATAACTTGTCTGTTAAGCTTAGCTTGTAGATGTAGGACAGGAAAAATGGGTCCAGAGGTTGAAATTATTAATTTATGAAATATTAAAATTGGTATCGACGTAGAATTGCACCCTCTATAGCAGTGGCGTAGCTAGGAATTTGTTCTGGGTGGGCAAACTATTTTTTTAAATTACAAAATTGTGGGGTAGTTTTGATTTTTGTCTTCTATGTATATGTACCCTTGTTCTACGAGAGCCAATGTCAATTATTTACAATCTTGACTAAAATTCACTTTGTGACTCAGCGGAATATGTTATTATATATAAACATAATACAGTATGAACTCGATTTACGCAACCCTCGATTTTCGCAACTAAATTTGTAGCATGTCTTGACTCTTGACTTGCAACTTTTCAAAACTGCTACCTCGGTTTGTGCAACTTCTTGTGTTTATTCATCATGTATGTATGTATCAGATATTAATTTTTGTATAAATTTCGAACATTTCGTTTTCGTATTTAATAAAAATATGTCCAAAAATAATTGTTTGTTTAGTGAATAAAACCTCTTTAATGCGGGCTATAGGTCAATTAAAAGATCTTGTTTTGTTACGACGACATTTCGAACATGTATATGTTCTTCATCAGGTCTTTATTTCCATAAATCAAAATAAAAAGAACAAAAAATTATACGTTTATTAGTTACCCACATAATGTGGAAAGTCAAATAAACTTACAAAATCAGAATATATAATTTATATGTATACAGCAATATCACATTTTTGTTGGTTTAAAATTGTATTACAAAAACTATATTACAACTGTTAATTATAATAAAAATAAAAATTAAAAATTGTTTAAAATTTAAAAAAACTTCTTAAAGTTCGATTGACAAGTATAAATCAAATTAAAATTACTTTTATATCACACAAAACCAAAACAAAAAAGAGCCGACAATCGTCATCGACCACGAACCAGACTTATTTAATCAAACAGCAATTTTTGGTCTCTTAATAAGCTGGCTGTATGCACTGCTTAAATTTCTAAAGTTTTATTCATTAAAATATAAAGGTCACATAAACAATAACCAACTATTGTTTGTTTAGGTTTCACTAAAGTTTTTCATAACATTGTCATTATCTATTAGAAAACAAGCTATTTCAACTATGACTTGTGTAAAAAAATTACAACCCAGTAAGTGCAACAACCTCATTTCTATTAGTTGCATAAATCGAGTTTATACTATTATATAAATATTTAAATGCGTCTCGAAATTAAAGTCGCAAACGTCAGATTCGAAAACATAAAGAGGACAACAATCAAAGCTAATACATGGTATAAATACAGTATGACTGCACTATTGTGTATATTAATGTGGTAAAATAAATGGTGCAGGGAATAGTTTTTAGTGAGAAAGATATCCAGTTGGTGGACTGGAGTTTTTGCCCACTTGGTTTGAGAATTTATTTCACTTCTTTTTCTTTGATTCTTTCCTAGTAGGCAAATGTAGGAGATGTTTAATTCTTTTTGCTTCGAAATATTTGTGAAGGTAATAATTGTTTAAAATCTCAAAATGATACAGTTACAATACTATTGTTGGATATATGTATAGGATAAATTCATGGTTTCCTTAAATCCAGATTCCAGATTAAATGCAAAAAATTCATACACCCAACCTCGCACCCAGCCCAAATCCTATAGAGAGCCCAAGCAGGGGGTTTGCACCCAGCCCAAATCCTATAGAGAGCCCAAGCAGGGGGTTTGCAGGGGGGCAGACATACCTCACTGTTTATTCTGGAATTTTTAAATTTCACAAACCTAATAAATCCTCTTCTTTATTTGGTTTGTGAAATTTAAAAATTTGTCAAAAACAGTGAGGTATGTATGGGGGGGGGAGGGATTCTGCCACCCTGCATCCCCCTTGTTTGGACTCGCTATAGGATTTAGGGTGGGTGTGAGGTTAGATGCATGCAAAGTTACTTTTGCATTTGAGTTTATCCTATGCATACTTATATCCAACAATAATTTTAGCTTTTCTATATTTATAATAATAATAATCTCCTAAATTCAAAATTTTAGGTGGGAAATAATTCCATAAAATTTCGGGTGTAGTAAGTTCCCGCTCACGGTGAGAATAAATTTCGCTTTGAAAAGTGTAATAGATTCTCACTAATGATTGAATACATTCTCATGTGGAGCAGATGCCCGTGGAATTATTTCCCTGCACCAAAATAAATATAAAATCTTAGAATTTTACGGTACAGTTTCAAATGTTCCGGCTTCGGATAGATATCCGACACAACTCTATCCAGCAGATAAAAGTTGCTGTTATTTATTTTGTGTTTTTTCATCAAAGCCTCGGATAAACTAACCAGACACTTATCTACAGTTTGAGAACAACATTAAACATCACCAAACATACTGAAAATTTAATTTTTGTTGTCAAAACTAATAATATTTGTCGTTTTAATTTGAAATGTGGCTACTTTTTAGGATTTAAATTCAGTATGAAACGCGACACATTAAAAGAAGTAACGTTGAAATAAGGATTTTGGCCAGCAAACAAGTGTTGACTATGCCTATTGGAATTTAGTCCGTTTACATATGTATTTCTTAAGACAAAAAAAAAAAAACACATGGCATATAAGGAACTAGTTAAGGTCTCATTTGTTTGAGTGGCTTCCTTTTTCGTGTAGTATAATAGACCGAGAGCCCACAGCAGATTTTAGGTGTGAACGATAGCAAAAAAAGAAGTATAGGCATCGAAAGCTCCATTAAAGACTATTAAAAAAAATCAAAGTCTTGCAGTCTACAACTGGGGCCATTGCGAGAAACAGTGCATCGAAAAAAAAAATATGAATGCAACTTCGAGGAAAATCGTGTTAGCCGAAATTGGTTTTCACCCCTCCCTAGATAAGCTCCGCGGATCCCATATCACGGAATTTGAGATCATTTGAGTGTTTCATTCGCCCTGCCAGACTGTTTAAAAAAAACCGTTTTTCACTTAGAATTTTGAATTTTTTAAACGCTCCGGTAGAGCGAACTATACACTCAAATGGTCTCAGATTCCATGATATGTGATCCGAAGAGCTTCTCAAGGGAGGAGTGAAAACCAATTTCGGCTAACACGATTATCCTCGAAGTTGCATTTATATTCTTTTTTCGATGCACTGTTTCTCGCAAAGGCTCCAGTTGTGGACTGCAAGACTTTGATTTTTTTAATAGTCTTTAATGGAGCTTTCGACGCCTTTACTTCTTTTTTTGCTATCGTTCACACCCAAAATCTGCTGTGCCTGTGGGCTCTTAGTCTATAATTATAATTCCAAAATTTAAATAAATCTATGTTAGGACCGCAGGGATGCCGCTTTGCTGCAATTGCAGTAGATCTACTGCACTTTCCGCAAAAAATAAATCTACTGCCACTGAATCCAATCTACTGCATTTTTTTGTTTAAAAGATCTTTTCTCGAGCAGATGTAAAAAAAAAACATGCACAAATTTAACCGCTACATGTTTCGACTTTAACGATACAAAAAATTAATCTCTGTACATAGGTGCAAAATTAGTGGTATATAGTGATATGTAGGGCTGGGATTTTCATGCTCTTCAAAACGGAAAATTACGCTAGTAATAAGATCTTCCAAATGGGAAATAAGCACTTAAAATATACATTTAAATCCTAATATTTTTCTTTTCACTAATTAAAAAAAATCTTTCCTCCTAGTCCTTATAGCAAAAAAACTCTTTTATAATCTTAAAAGGATTTAAAAAACTTTCAAAATTTTGCTAAACGGGGTCTTCCAACTAAAAACAACACACCCATCAATCATTTTATTTGATGAAAATAAAATTTTTAGCTGAAATTCGGAAACTTCGAAATAGATAGAAAACAATACCAAAACATCAAAAGAGAGTGAACAAGTTTCGTTCGAGCTGCCCACAAGCTGAACTGCCGAAATATTATGAGTATTGCAATTTTTCGAAACCAATGTTTTTAACTTTATGTCAATTTTCTTTTTAAACTATGTCCGAAAAAATATGCATTTATTGTGAAAATATAGAAAAATATGCAAAATATGCATTACAGCAATTTTGAAGGAAAATTCACGACTCGTTAGGATAATTTTGGTCTCTTGTTTCTAAAGTTTATCAAAAAAATACATGGATTTGCAATTAAATCCTAGCCCTAGTGATATACCATCAATATTACCTATTTAAGAATACTTTCCAGTTACCAAAAATTGAAACAGTCAGTGGAGGTCCTTACCAGGGAACCTTTATTTTAATATTATTCTTCGATACAAAAAACACTCTTGGGGAAAAACATGTGTCGAACTTTGCGAACTTTGGTCACTTCCTCATAGAAGTGCTGTAGCAGAGCGAAAGTTTTCGATACTGTAAGCTTAGTATTAGTTAAAAATAAAAAACGAAACATATTAAATGTAAATGCTCTGCGAAATATAATTTTGTGTAAAATATTTAATGTCAGCAATAGCTAGTTGTTGGACACAGACTCTCTTGGGCTTCTATGTTCTAAAACTATCTTTTTTCCAATCACTTCAAACTAACATTTTATCTGCAGGATAAAGGCTATAATAGCCACTTGAACCTGCGGATAGGTTATCCGAGACTTTATTTGTCGGATAACACTATCCGAGACATTTGAAACCAAAAGTTTAAGTTTAACTTGCAGATAAGTTCCGGATAGGCTATCCGATACTTTATCCGTTTGTCTTGAAACTGGCCCTTAAACTACTTAATTATGTCAATATTGCTCAGCAAGATAAATGGATGATCTGATTGACATCTATTAAACGATTGTCACTCACAGTGATCATGGCTTAGGCTTCATGCAGTTTTCAGTATTTGTTTAATTTTGTTTGCATGTTCGTAGTAACGCCACTGCTCTATAGCATCCAAAGTCTCCCAAAATCCCCGCATTGGCTTTTTGCCTTGGTGCATTTGAAGAGATGGAGAGGGGAAAAAGTTGGAAGTCTATCAAACTGAAATACTTGTTTTGGTACAACCTAATCATATGAAAAATGTTTTAAAACTACCTTTAAGCGTTGAACCTAGACTAAATCCAAAATGATGTGACTATCCAGTTGGGGTGACACCACAACGTCCGCACCGGTTGTCACCCGTGGTAGCTACGCCACTGCCCCGAACCAGCTGCAGTTCAAACATAAAATTAAACTACTGATGAAATTACTTTGCTTGCATAAAAGCAGAATGAACAGTGGATAGAAAGTAGAGTGTCTGCGGTTTTGTCTTCACGTCAACACTCAAATGCTCCCAAGCTGCTGAGAAAATTCAATTGTTCGTTATGTATATGTTTGTTGCTTTTATTCGTTCGAGTTTCGAAAGGAAAGCAGCCATCACAGGAAAACATTCTGGACCAAGTTGCGAACATATAGCTATACAAACCTCACTTACAAAATATCCAATTTTTACTTTACTGCCTCGGTACTTCGATGCGACGACGCACGTGATATTAAAAAGAATAAGATACAGGATGGATACCTAATGCAAAAGGCAAGTGTAAATAAATAAAAGCGCTTGCTTCATGGAATTTCATTATTCTAAGACCATTGCCAATTTTGTTTTTTGGCTTAAGACCATCACATATGTAGCTTTGCATTTTTTCAATTTCCAATTTTGGCAAATATGGTAATATAGGTAACTAAAGTCCTTTAGGCTCATGGAAGTTAAGTTAAAACTTGACTAATATAATGACAAATTCTAAAACTGATTACAAAATATTTACACAAAAATCCTATTTATATGACACAAGACAAATAAGAAAAAACAAATACACAAGAAATGGTTTCTGCAACTAATAAAACGTCCCTTTTCACCACGACCTATTAAATAAGGGTTATTTTATTTGGCTTTACTCAGGAGTAACCTTACTGGGTGCTGCAGATTATTCTAACAAAGAACTATGGTATTGGACGATTTGACAATGACATAGTCAAAAAAAAAAAAAAAAACGATAATAGAGCAGACAAAAATTGCACGGAGTTAACTACTCTACTCTCAGTGTCTGAAGAATGTCTTATGGAAAATGGACTTACATTTTTGAAAATTCTTTGTGGATTTTCCATATTGTTCTATGAAATATCTGCTTAATATTTCTAATGTTACTGTTTGTTATAAAATCACGGACCTTTGCGATGTATGGCATGATATTAAAATCGTTGAATTGTGCTTCTTCAAACCTCGATTTCCATCACTTTTGCTTTATACAAACAAAAAACAAATAGAAGTGTACCTTTTTCTATACAATAACGAAAGCTAATAGTCCTTGCAAATTCTCACGTAATTAATTTAAACTAGAAAACCGATGAAACTTCGTCAAAACTCATTCCATATCATTAGCAAAGCGGAAGTAATTATCATCTCCCATTTTAATGACGCGCCGCGCAGATAATGACAACGCAGATGATAATGTTGATGAAGTGATGGTTTGGTGTTCTATCTTGAGTGTTGGTGTTCTTTACTTTTCTACTTTTCTAAGTATATCATATATCTATCTATTTTATAATATACTGAATAAATATAGTAGCTCTAAGAAACAGCTTGAATATTGAAGAGGTTGGATGTAGAAGTCGCATGGGTACCTATCGTTTCTGTCGAAAATTAATCAACAAACCGAAACGTTAACCCAGACAACTTAGCATGGAAGAGGTGTGATAGGACATCCAAAGTGATTCACAAAATCAAGTGCGTACTCATGCAAGAGGGGCAAAGGGACACATGACTTTACTCTCTCAGAAATCCTTATAATTGGCTGGGAAAAAAATCTACCAGACTTTGGTATTCGGTATCATGATACATGCATCTATAAACTCTCATACTCAGATTTTTTCTATGCATCCACTCCAAAAATTGGGTACTAGGATGACTTAGTTCTTCTGTGAAGAAATTGGACGTTAATACCCTTTTGTGTATTAACAACTGGAATAATAACTAGGTACTAGCTGATTTTGAGGAACTAGATAGTACCGAGACCTATGTAATACTCGGTACCAAATTTATTGGACTACCGATTTGAGTACCAATTTTAGCTCTAGTACCGGTACTAGCGTAAATACTCTGTGAAGAAATTGGCCGTTAAATATCGAGTTTCAAAAAAATCGATCATGTCGTTTTCGAAACATTTGATTTTCCAAAAAAAATTTTGAAACATTTTTTAAAAATCCAAAAAAATAATTTTTCAAAAATGTTGGTATACAAAACTATATATTTTTTGGAAGCTTCTGCATAAAAAAAATTGAAATCGGTCGTACCGTTTTGAAGGACATCAAAAATTAAAAAATGGTTCTTTGGTAGGTACCATTAGTAACCATTTTTGAAAAATAGTTTCCACCCAAAGGAAGCCTTCAATAAAATAAATTTATTTAATTTTTCTTAAGAAAAGTAGTCGAGCCGTTTTTGAGAAAAAAACGATTATGTAAAATTGCTAAAGAAAAATTGTATGGCAGGTACCGTTATTTTTGGATCACCAAAAACCACTATGTACCAAGTTTGAAGAAAATCGATCGAGCCATTTAGGCTGTAGTCTGTAGACGAACAGACAGACAGAATTGTGCCACCCACTTTTTTGGTGTTCTCTATCATCGTAATATCATGTTTGATTTTTATATCAATTTTTTTTTTGCACGAATCCAAAACCTGCCTTATGGTACCTATAACGCAAGTAAAAATTATGCGTCTTAGAAGGGTACAACAACATCTAACTCATGAGCCCAATTCTTGTACTTGGGTCAAAGCATGTGGACTGAATGTCGAAAAAAATTTAAATTTGAATTTCAATTCAAGAGTCCACAAAAACAAAAATAATTAATTTTCTATTATTATTTACGTTTTTATTCTTAAACAAAAATGTAGGTATGGTTAAACTTATAATCTGAATTTTTTCAATAGGTCCCCATATCCTTAAGGGCTCAGGGCCCCCAATTGTCTAAAGGCGTCCCTGCCTATTAGTCTATGAATTTCGAAAAAAGTCATGACACAAAAGTCGTCGTGTGATAGCAGACTATGTATCTTTAATTTTTCATTACAAACATTTGTAGAAGAAGAGAAACAACTTAATATAAAATTAGTAGATAGTACCCCTATTATATGTTTTCATTTGGTTTTGTTCATTATCGATTTGATAATTAAATATTAAAAAGAAGAAGAAAAATATGATAAATATTGAAACTTGGTACTTTAAAATTCTATCGTTAAAAAACTAATCAATTATTAACTGTAAATAATTAATTTTCTTATAATTCTTAACGGTCTTCATCATTTTATTGATCAAAACTTTTATCGATCGCATTATTGAATATTGAAATTCAATATTTATCAATGGTCAACTGATAAATTGACAATCGTTATATGGGGTACCCCCCTAACGGCAAACAGAATAATGACGAGGTAACGAGGTAATAATTCATACTTAGAATTTTACTATGGAATATTTCCCCCCCACAATCGAGTAAGTTTAACCATGTCAAGATTGGTATGTAAAAGTAGATCAAAAAGAAAACCACAACAATAAAGAAGAATACATTAGATAATACCGAAATTCAAACAATTTCTATATAATTCAAATCAAATTCATGCCATATGCCAATGTTAAGATAATACGAGTATCTGTAAACACATCAACTTAGAATGGTAATCAACTCACATTATGATCTGCGTTACAGGGGTGCTAACCTAACAATTGTGTATAAGCATCAATTAAAGGAAGAAATAAAAAAAAATAAAAGTAGACAGTTAACAAACAATGATTGAGTTTAAAAAATAATGCTTTGTCTGCCCGTTTTGCAGCCCTTCAAACTTCCACTTTCCACATAAATTTGCCTCCGGTATACTTTGATACAATTCATTATTACATAGGAGGGAAACTCACTTAAGATTGTGTTTAGGGTTGAACTGAACGATTTAGAGGATACACCTCTATGCACTTTATCACAACTCAAACTGACAGAAAAAAGGCAAATTAGCTAACCGGTCTCGTAATTTGATGCGCGGATATTACGTGTGCTATCGAATTGAATCCCTTGATAATTTAATTTGACTTATAGTACTGTGCAAAAACATTTTGTGTATCTTTAGAATAATATTTGTATGTATATATTTTTTCAGTATATAATTTTTGAAATTAAAAAGTACTAGACAAAAAAGTATATCAAAAGTATATCAAGGAAGCAAGCGTTTTATAATAACGCCAGAGATCTTTATTCGGATCTTGCGAGACAGTTACACAACAAAACATCTCTTGTCTCGAAAAAGTGCTTCTTATCTTAGCAGTTCGGATTGCTGGACCCCTTTCTTCCTGCCCAAAACAACACGTACCTACACATGAATGCATGAGACTGTAAGTTAGTAGACCCAGGAGCTTCATAAGCTTTCCACTAACTAATTTTTTTTATTTAATTTAAATCAAGAAACAAGTGAAGTTCTCTTGCAACTTAGGGACTAATTACTATTTTATTCATAAGAAATTATTTAGGCAATATTCTTCTTCACTCTAAGGTCCTTAAAAAAAAGTTAAAGCGTGCCATTGAAACAATTATCAATAAAGATTGACTTTTCAAAAGGTGTAAGCACTAAAGTTCTCAGAAAAAGTTGGTTTTTTTTACAGTTAAGGTTCTCTGCTAACACCGAGGCCACACTGGCAGGAACTGGCAAGTAAGTTGCACTAGAAACACATTAGTGAACAATCACTAATACAAACAAACCCAAGCAAATTGCTCATCCAGTTGATGGGATTTTTGAATCCAGTAGTTAAGCAAGTTGTTAAGCAAGCAAGTGGAATAAAAGTGGAAAGCAAGTGGAATGCAAATTACGAATTTTACAGGCAGTCTATGTAGCAAACTTGCTTGCCAGTACTTGCCCGTATGGCCTCAAGGTAAGCAGTGATGTCTTTAGGCATGGACCCGGTGGGCCGGGGCCCAGGGCCCCGCGATATAGGAGGCCCTCTGGACTGCACCAGTATACCAACCAATGGTCATTTTTGAAAGTATGCGAAGTTGAGATTGGATTTATTTGGCTCTAATGAAATAAGTGATAGAGCATTATTTTTTCATCCTTATCATGAAAGACCAATTAATACTCTTAAAACCTTTTACATTTCTTCACAAAAAAAGAATATTTGGAGTTATTTTGGTACCAAAATTAAATTCAAGAAAAGTTCAATTTTTAAATAAAATAAACACAATTGAATAAAACATCTTACGCTTTTTCAACAAGCAAATGAAAAAAAATTATAGTTAATCTGTTAAAAACAAAGTTAATCATAGTTATAAAACTTTGTATTTTTTATTGTCTTTAATTCTTTTTTTTTTTGTGAAAATAATTGCAATAAGGGCCTAAGAGTATTAGCTGGGCTTTCATAATAAGGAAGCAAAAATTATTCTCAATAACTTGTTTTTTTTTGTTTTTAAAAATGACGTTTGATACAAAAATTTCCCCAAAATCGTTATCCGCACAAGAACAAATTTTAGATCAGGTTACAAATGCTCGTTTGAATAGATCTGTTGTAGTTTGGTAAAGGTAGCGCAAGTTAAAAGTAAAAATATCCAAAACAAAGCGAAAACGAGAAAATTATTATTTATAATTTTTACACCCGGAATCAATATTCCTTGGCCAATTTTTTGTTTGAGCTTCGTTTTCGGAACATTTTAAAACCATCATAGGTACTATAGTATTTTTTTATGGCAATGGCACTACTGAGAGTAGCATGTGCAATGTGCATTGTGCATTGTGCATTGTGCATTGTGCAATGTGAATATGTGACCAGAAAATTACTTCCTAAATGATATTTAAGTTTAAGTAACAGCATGCTTAATGCTGGTAAGTACAGTGTTGGCCAAAACATAAGCAACTTTTTCATGAAATTAAACTCTGGTCTATAACAGCCTGGATTTTAATGTATTTAATAATCTTTTAATTGATAAATGCTCTTATTATATACCAAAATAAAATTAATAACAACAAAAATGATGTTTCATAACTAGAAATATAAAATAATCAAAGAATTATGATATCATGTCCCATTTTACCTGGTCAAAACATAAGCAACTGTTTAAAAATGCATGTTTTTAATTAAATTTAGTGTTGAATTTATTATATTTTTTGACAAAACTTTTGTATTTCATCATCGCACTGCAGCTCCAGGGCATATTCTCCAGAAAATTTTGAACCGTGGAACCTGGTATACTATTCCAAGCCTCCTTGAAAGAGATCGTTCCTATTTCTGGAATTTTCTCTGAACTATTCTTCCATCTACAATCTCCAATAGTGTTTCCAAGGGTTTGAGATCAGGATACTGTGCTGGTCACTTCAAAACACCAAGTTTTTCCACTTGAAAAGATTTTTTTTGACTATATTTTGGTATGTTTTGGATCATTATCTTCCTGAAATATCCATTTCAGGGGAAGATCCTTCTCAGCAAATGGAAGCATGATATTTTCCATGATGTTCTTGAATACGCACCGGTCCATAATTCCATGTATTTTATCAATCGGACCCACTCCATGTCCAGAGAAACATGATCCACGAACCATAAGATTTCTTTCTCCATGTTTAGAAGTACCCTTTGTTTATTCAGTATCATGATATGAGCTTGGTTCATTGACCAACGGACTCGTCGAAAACCACGCTATCCCTTTAAATTAAATTTAGATTCGACAGAACACAGTACAGTATTCCATTAAGGTTTTCGACGAGTCCGTTTGTCAGTCAACTAAGTTAAAACCAGATACCGAATAAACAAAGGGTACTTTTAAATATGATGAATTACAAAGGTTCTGTCACAAAATATTATAAATTCAACACTTAATTTAATTAAAAACATGCATTTTTAAAATTGCTTATGTGTTGACCAGGTAAAATGGGACATGATATCAGTTTTCTTTGATTTATTTAATATTTGAAACATAATTTTTGTTGTTATTGATTTTATTTTGGTAATAATAAGAGCATTAATCAATTAAAAGATCATCTAATATATTAAAATCCAGGCAGTTATAGATCAGAGTTTAATTTCACGAAAAAAGCTGCTTATGTTTTGGCCAACACTGTATATCTAAATCAATATTCCATGAGATTATCCCGTTTTAAGTTTCGAAAAAGATATTCTTTGAACATATGTATTTTTTAAAATAAATAATACAAAAATTTTCTTTGAACACAAAATCGACTACATACTGTTCTTGTTCTTCTAAAAACTACTAATTTTTACGAGTTTTATTTTTATCATATGAGTTTTGACAGAACTTTGGGTTAAATTCATAGAAATTCGATGTTTTGAGAGGTACGCGAACAGACATACATATTATTACAAAAATATTGTTAAAAAAATGTATGTGTTTCAAAAAGCCTTAATATACCTATGTACATAAATAAAATTTTATTGAATTGAACTGAGAAAAATCTATTTATTTATCACAGTTCTGTACCACAAGGGTGATGATATTTAAAGCAACGTTAATTTTGAATAGTTTTTCAAATTTGGGTAGGTATTTGTCATTTGGCATGAGCCACCATTTAGAAAACGAGCGTATGACATTGCCTAGCCCAAGGGTAAAGTTTATAAATGCATAGACAAAAGATTATACACTAGATACTAGGACATTTGTTATCCCTTTACGTTAGCAATAATTTAAAATTTTACATTTCACTCTTCATACAACATGAAATCATGCAATTCATCACAAGTGCATACATAAATTGTACTTTAGCTAGTTTATGGAAATTAAATGACGTGGCAAGATTCAAATTTATTGAAAAATTATCCCATGTTTGCATTATGATGTTAGATATGTAAGTACATGTACAATGTACATATATTGTTTGTGTATTGTGTAACATCAATTTAGGTTATATGTCAAAAAGAATAACAATTACTCGTGTACAATTTTAAAAAATTATTCTTTCAAGTGGAAATTGATTTAACACTCTGTCATATGTGGAACATACCTTTCTTATTATTTCTAAACTCTTTTTTACCTTTCACCCTTCCTTGGGAGTGATTTCTTTTTGGCAATAATTTGATTAAAAACATCAAGCATTATTATGTTGACACAGGATGTTGGGTATCTGAAAATAGAATAGGCCTTGTAAATTGAATATCTTTGAGCGGTTGGTAGAGTAAATGGATTCATTCATCATTCCACACTTCTGGGGGTAAATATTTATCTAGGTCAGCTTTAAGATTTTTTTTTTACATATGGTAAACGAATGAGAGTGCAGAAAAATCAAGACATATTTTAGTGGAAATCTTCTGACAGATTTTGCGGAAAGCATAAGCAAATAAAAATTTATTTCTAAAAGTGCTTGTAAAATACCTTCACGTATTTGATCTAATGTAATGTGTTTTGTATTATATTTGCCACCAATGAATTGATTTATTTTTTGGTGTCGACTACTTGTTTGCGATATTTTTTTTTAATGATGTTAGTATTCGTATGAGAAGTGAAGTTCATAAGAAGGTTACAAAAAATACATAGAAAGCAATATCTGACCCAGAAACTGTTAAACTATTGTTTCTTATTTCTTACTTCTAATTTCTAACAACGATGATGATTGTTGTTAGAAATTTAAAAAAATTATAGAGTTTTTAATTGCGCCCCTATTGATTTCAACATTATACAAAATTAATGGACCTACATATTAACTTGCCATATAACACCACTAAAATCAAAAGTTCATATTCTTTTCATAACCATATCAGGCGCGGATCTAGGATTTCATTCAGGGGGGCACTTTTCGTGAGTATTCACAGGTCTACAGAAAATTGGACTACACTTCAGAAGAAAAGGACTTTTGTACTTTTCAGTTGGTTAATATCACCAATAGTATTGACATAGGGAAGGTCACCCTCATTTATGAAAAAGGAACTATTAGTGGTTTAACCTTGTAGTTTTTTAAACTTGTACTTTAAACTTGCAGTATTAGCTCTATTATGAAATAGGGACCTGGTCACACAAAGCAATGTGAGGGGATGAGTTTGAAATTTCAAGAAAGCAATCACCTCTTTCATAACTGCCATAGTGTCTCGAACAGCGGGTACCTTGGATCATCTTCATCGGATTCGTAGTCTTGGCCAGTTTAATAATTAGGAAGATGGTACACGGAAGTTCCTAAATCGTATCCACCCAAGGACAAAATCCTCCCGAATACTACCATTAGAACGTATCTTATGGGTTAAACAGATGTGCAGCACGTCTGCACGCATAGCTGTTTACAATGCCGCATTCGAAACACATGTGTATGTGTATACTCTCAAGGTGCGTATCCATTTGTTTTTCAGTAACAGAATGAATAGAACCCAGCAAACATTTCCCTTCAGAAATGATTTATAAATAATTCACAGAAGTGAAAGAAACCCTCATTTATGAATTCATTTATAAACCGGTTTGGATCAAATTTACTGGGTAGCATTACTTCGAATTCGAATCGTTTTTATGTTTCATTAATAATAGAGTAATTCTTCGTTTTAGTGAATGTAAATAGGACGCTTATATATTCATTTCACTGAACAATTCATGAATCTTTTTTGAATCATTTAAATGAGACAGATTTGATTCATTAATATGAATAAAAATTGGGATTTCCTCATTCAGTTTAGTGAATATAAATTGAATTATATTTAATTCATTATAATGATTCTTTAATAATCTGAATGTATACCATAGAATGTAAATATTATTTCAGTGTGGTTATACAAAATGCTAAAAAGACGCAAAAAAAAACAAACAGTATCGTCGTCATCAAATTTCGATTGTTTAATGTACTTATGTACCTAACTCAAGAAAAAAAGAAAAATATTTAATTATTTGTAAGTTTATTGATAGGTTGGTATACAAAAATGTATGTACTTAAGTCAAGAAATAAATACTTAGTTATACGTAGGTAAGTTTATGGATTGGAAGCATGCAAAAATGTATGTACAACTTTATATATACTTTGTACGATCATTTTGAAGGTTTCTTTGCTTTTAAGCGATCATTTTATTTATTTTTATCACCTTATATGTTTATTTGTTAATTTATTCAATTTATATTTTTTTTATTTTTTTTTTCACTGCCACAATGGATATATGTAGTTCCGTGTGACGAATTTCCTCTTTGCATAACTTTTGTTTCAGTTTTGGTGCGACTAGGTCCCGTTATAATAAATAAATAAATAAATTGGGTGGCGCAACAGCTCGTGGAGAACCAGGGCCTAGTGACTTACAACTCTCAACCATTCCTGAGTGCGTGTTGTTGGCAGGGATGGAGGGGACCTACAGTTTTTTGCCGAGTCCGAACGGCTTAGTGAGAAGCACTTTTTCATGACAAGTATACTCTTGGAGGATTTGTCAGTTCCTCGCAAGAGGCAGTACCTCGGATAAAACATTTCTGTTTTTAGGTGGCACGGCTGGGAATCGAACCCAGACCTTCGGCATGACAGTCCTACGCACTAACCATCAAGCCACGAGGTACTACGACTAGGTCCCGTTATGGCTTTTCAAAACAAAATGAAAGGGACATTCAGTTTATGTGAATAAAAATGGACGCACCCAAGATATACCTCTTTTGAGGATCGCTTGTGCGCGTTCACTTTTATTCATATTATATGAAGGAAATAAGAATTTCGATATTTTTTACTATGAAAAAAATCAACACAAATCCCCTTCCCCGCGTATGAGGTAAAAGTGATGGGATATTTGAGTATATTCACATTTGATTCACTGAAGTGAGTGTTTCTCGAATATATATTCTTCATTTTCACTGAATGTTCAATGAACGTTCACAAAAATGTTTGCTGGGAATAGAGTGCTGCAACTTGAGCTACTGCTGGAATAGCTATCAAAAAATTTCATACGTGATTTTTTTACAGCTGGTACAGTTTTCTGACATTTCAGTATCGAAAATTTAAATAAAAACAAAAACTAGAATGGAAAATAATGAAATGAAAGCTAAAATTACTTTATGTCTTTATGAAAGATTGAAAAGAGTTTGAAACTCACTCCGACCCCCATGCAAATACTAGATTGCGCTCGCAATTTTTAAACGTCAAAAAACCTGCAAGCAAGAGCTTGAAGTTGACCAACTTGTCCAGCTCCGTCTTAAGCTGCGTCGCGTCGTGCTGTGTTCCTTTCATTAAATCTGTGTGTATTCAATAATTTAATAGCTATTCCAGTTTGCAGCTTCATGTCAATTCTGTTCAGCCAGTAAGACAGAAAGGTCAGCAAGCAAAAATAACAGAAGGTCATCAGCAAGTAGAAATAACAGTATTAAGGTGCTGAAAATGATTTTCATATTCTGCTTCAAAGTAAGCTTCAAAATAACCTTAAAAACACAAAATTGATGGAATATTGGAATGTGTTATGGTTCAAAACCAATCCTTAAATTATTCATGTACGAACACTCATGACGTCACATTGTGTAAGATGTTGTGAGTTATAAAATTTTATATTCTGTTTCCTCTCTTTTACAAATGATTTTCTTCACGTTTTTTTACATGCTGTGTTAATACTAAGTGGCATAGTGTGGAAGGGCTGTTCCTATAAATGGAATTTTATAAAAACATAACCTGAAACAAAATAGTTTAAATTTAAAGGATTGTTTTGTTTGTTATAACCATGGAGAGAATTTTGCTAACTTTGCCTTTTTTGTGCGTATATTATCGGATAGTATAGAAGCTATACAAATACGTTTCATGTCCTCCTGATTCCTAGAATATTAATGTTTGCCTATTTTACCCGTTAGTGCTTTTTTTGCCTATTTAGCATTTAATCACCATTTTGATTAAAAAAAATATTAAAACTAAAAAAGAGGTACTTTCTAGAATCTTTGTATGTTCTTTTTTATTGACTTACATTACCAAACCGGCCGATGTTACTATTTTTCAACAAATTGTTTCCAATTCTTTTTCCACACTCAAAGAATTCGGTTGTTTTGGCAAAAGGGAGTGCTTGGCAGATAGTAAAACATTTTCCCTTTGTGACAAATTCTGCCCATGAAATTTCTTTGGTCTATCAAATATGTCACTTTGACATGTATATATGTGTATAGGTTGGATGTCAAATACATACAAAAATCAAAAACTCATACAAATTTGACAGACTGTCAATTTTTGCCCAAAAATCTCTGGAACAAAGCTGTTATTTTCATCAAGTAATATCAATTGGGAAAGTGCTGTTAAGCATAGACATCAAAAAAAGACCACAGACACAAAACCCGCCAATAAAATCTCAAGATGGTAAATGGATCGGAAATCCGGAACAAACGGCTGATCTCTTCGCTGAACATCTCACGAATGCTTTTAAGCCATTCGCAGCAAACACAGCTACAGATCCCTTAAAGTTTGTTGATAGAAACGAGGAATGTGAAATACCTTTTGTCACGCTCAAAGAAGTAAGAAGCATTTGTGTCAACATAAGCTGTCTAGCAAAAAATCACCAGGGTACGATCTCATAACTGCTCAGGTTTTGAAAAAAATGCCTCTAATAGCCTTCAAGAAACTCCAATTTATAATAAAAGCATGCCTTAAACTAAGATATGTGCCACATCATTGGAAAATTGCAGAAGTCATTGATATACCTAAACAAGGTAAGCCAACAGCAGAAGTTAAATCTTTCAGACCAATATCGCTTATACCAATCATGGAAAAAGTTTTTGAAGAACTGCTACTGAAAAAGCTTAGCAAAATAATAGAATAAAGAAGACTTATTCTGAGCCATCAGTTTGGATTTAGAAGTAAACATTCCACGATAGACCAAGTGCATCGAATTACGGATGTTGTGGAGGCACTTGAAGAAAAACAATTATGCTCGGCTATATTCTTAGATGTTGCTCAAGCCTTTGACAAGGTTTGGCACTTGGGATTTGAGTACAAACTGCATAGGGACCTTCCCAGGCAGTACTACGAAATACTGAAATCCTACGTTACGAACCGACTCTTTACTCGGAACTAAAGAAAGTTGAAGCCAGTGTACCACAAGGAAGTGTCCTAGGACCAACCCTGTATCTGTTATATACAAGGGATATTCCAGTGGACATCAACGCTATCATGGCCACCTCTGCTGATGATACTGCAATATTGGTGCCAGATAAATCCGTTACGCAGGCTACACAAAAATTGCAAAATGCAGTCGATAAAGTTAGTGATTGGACGCAGATATGGCGTATCAAACTAAAAGAAACAAAATCGACGCATATAAACTTTACAAACAAAACCATAAACAATGTTGCAATTTATATAAACAGTACAGCAGTACCTTAGTCCAATACCGCCAAATACATTGGAATGACATGGGATGCAAAGCTTAAATGGAAAGAGCACATCAAAAAGAAAAGAGAAGAACTAAACTTGAGGTACAGAAAAATGTACTAGGAAAGAACTCTGACCTATCCAGAACAAACTAATGTTATATAAGCAAGTGACTGCAATCAGCGACTGCAAAGTCATACCAACTCCGAAATGGAGACCGTCCTAAATGTACGAAACAATGTTCGGAGATTAAGAAGAACCAATCCTAATTAGCTGATGGTCTAAAAGCTATGGGAAAGTGTTATAACTTTAAATTTAAACTCCCCCCAATGCGATTTAAAAATTAAGAAATACAAATTTGTCAATCTTTCATAGATTGGTCCTGATTCACCGGTGGTTTTAGTGCGGTAAGAGTCCCACACTACTTGGTACCGATTCTTATCGAGTGTCTTTTGAAGATTTCCATCGGATGATACAAAAAAAAATAATAACAAAAAAATATTGATAAAAGTGAAGGGCCGATTGCAAATGAAGTTCACTAATGGTTTAAATGCAAATACGGGAATCAAAACTGTTGAGTGAAAAAATGCTGTCAAAAATAGCGACGTATGTTCCAAACTCCCCGAATTTTTTCTTGATAAATGTTTTTTCTAGCGCTTTTGTTTTTTTTCCGCTTTAGTAAAAAATTTTAGCCCACGTAGTGTTAATTTTGATATGTGGCTGATAAGTACTAAAAGGACTCAAAAATATGAGATCTATGAAGCAAATATAGTTTGTGTAACTTGCTTAATAATTGGGTATAAAACGATAGAGAAAATTATATAAGTATAACTGCATCATAAACTCAGTTTCCCGAAAAAGTGGTCTACCAAAGTGAAAAAAATAAAATAAATTTGGTGGTGCAACAGCTCGTGGAGAACCAAGGCCTAGTGACTTACAACTCTCAACCATTCCTGTGTGTGTGTTGTTGGCAGGAATAGTGGGGTTAGGTTAGGTTAGGTTTGAAGGGGTGATGTTACGGCAGGCCGTCGCATCTCACTCGGATCTCATGGATCCATTGCGCTCCCCATAGGATTTTGGTAAGGAAGGTTTGGGGAAAAGGATAAGATGGATTGGTGGAGTTTAGGTATGGGATGCCTCCCTGAACCACCCTGAATTCTGAATGAATTTCAGGATGTTTCTTAGTGGCAAGTTAGAGATGTCGCCCAATTTATCGAAAAAATATTCTCCGAGGGCTGCTTTTCTGGTTCTGGCTAGGCTGGGGCATTCACAAAGAAAGTGATATGAGCCCTCCTCCACCTCTACATCCTGACACCCTCTACACAAGTCCGACGAGCTAATGCCCATTCTGTGCATGTGGGTTCCCATTGAGTTGTGACCCGTTAGGACTCCAACTAGAGTGGAAAGTTGAGGCCTACTTATCTTAAGTAAATATTCTGTCTTTTTTCTAGAGATATTCGGCCATAGATTCCTCGAAACCCTGCAATAGTCGATGGTTGACCACCTGACGTCTGCAACCTCGATGAATCTTTGGTGAATTCTACTTTTTTCTTGCTCCATTGGAACAAGCACAGAGTGATCGGTTTGGCTCGGATCAAGAGATGACCCGTTTTTGGCCAGTTCATCTGCCATTTCATTCCCGTATATATCACGGTGTCCTGGGACCCATCTTAGGGTGACTGTGTTCGATGTACTGAGAATCCTCAGTTCATTACGGCAACTATCTACCAGTTTGGACTTTGTAGTAATTGAGGAAATGGCTTTTATTGCCGCCTGACTATCTATAAAGATATCGATATTTCTATTAACTACTTCACGTGAGGCAAGATATTTTGCGGCTTCGCATACTGCAAGTACTTCCGCTTGGAATACACTAGAGTAATTGGGAAGCTTTATTGATCTGTTAATAGGAGGGTTAACTGAATAGATACCAGACCCTACCCCCTCACATGTCTTGGAACCGTCCGTAAACACCGAGACATGATTAGCGTTAATGACCCGGTTTTCATTCCAGGATTCCCTTGTCGGGATATCTGTTATGGCCACTGGGTTAAAATCTATGTGCGGTGTGATGTAGTCGGTTTGAATGTCTATGTCTGTAAATTTCATAATAGTTCTATGACCGTAGTGGCCCCTCTTCCAGTTATTGCACTGTTTAAGTCTTAAAGCACTTTTGGCCGCCAACTCTTTTGTAAACAAATCGAGTGGGGCTAGTGAAAGGAATGTTTCTAGGGCTGCCGTTGGTGTAGTTCTCATAGCACTGGTTGTGCCGATACACGCTATTCTTTGGATTTTTGTCATGGTCTTAAGATTGGTTTCCTTATCTAAGGCTGGCCACCAGACCATGCATGCGTACGTAAGAATTGGCCTTATTATGGCTGTGTACATCCAATGAATGGTTCTGGGGCTGGGACCCCATCTTTTACCAAAGATTCTACTGCAAGTGTAGAATGCAATTGAGGCTTTTTTCCCTCTTTCTTTAATGTTTTCTTTCCAGTGTAGTTTACGGTCAAGCACAATACCAAGGTACTTGGCAGTTCCCGAAACCTTTAGCGGAATTCCGTTAATGGTTGGCAGGTTTATGTTGGGAACGTTATGCTTCCTCGTAAACAACACCAGTTCTGTCTTAAGTGGGTTAACGTTAAGTCCACAGCTACTGGCCCAGTTACTGAGCTTGTCAAGGGCTGTTTGTAGGAGTTCGCTCAGCGTAGGAGCAAATTTTCCCGAGGCCATTAATACGATGTCATCGGCATATGCAACGACCTTGACACCACTTGGACTTAGCTTAACTAAGATCTGGTTAACTACGAGAAGCCAGAGCAGAGGAGATAAGACTCCACCTTGTGGAGTACCTCTACACGTCCTGGCTTTTAGTTTGCTGTCACCTAATTCTGCATTTATAAGTCTTGATTGAAGCATACATTCTATCCAGTTTGTCACCATCGGATCGATGTTGATAGAGTTAAGGGCTTGTCGAATTGAATCGTTATTAACATTATTGAAGGCCCCTTCTATGTCCAAGAATGCTGCTAGGGTAAATTCCTTGAACTGTATTGAGTTTTCAATTGTGCCGACCACTTCATGAAGTGCTGTCTCAACAGATTTGCCCTTCATGTATGCATGTTGGGCCTGCGAGAGCACACCATCATTCAGTTTTAGGCGAATATGGGTTTCAATTAGTCTTTCTAGAGTCTTGAGGAGAAAGGAGGACAGGCTTATTGGCCTGAAATCTTTCGGTTCAGTGTGCGTGGGCTTGCCAGCCTTTGGGATGAAGATGACATTGACTTCTCTCCAACTAGTAGGAATGTAAGTGATGTTAAGACATCCCCTAAAGATGTCCACTAGAATTGGAACAATTAAATCCTTAGAGCATTGGAGCATAATCGGAATTATTCCATCCGGCCCTGCAGATTTGTATGCTGAGAAGGAGTCAATGGCCCAAGCCACCTTCCTACTGTCTACGATTTGATTGCTAATGTCAGAGATTACACTTGTGTTCGGGGCTCTGTCCACAGGAGATGTATCGATAATACATCCTGGGAAGTGAGTGGTAACAAGTGATTCTAATGTCTCGGAGCAGGAGTCTGTCCATGTTTTATCGGGTCTTTTAAGGAATCTCGGGGGAGTGTAGACCTTTGATAAGACTTTCCTGAGCCTAGCGGCATCATTTGTAGACTCAATGTCAGTACAAAATTTTTGCCAGGCTGCTCTTTTTGCATAGGTCGTTCTATTTTTGTATTCTTTTTTGCTGATCTTGAAGAGATCCCAGTCAGCAGGTTCATTACTGTGCTTAGCTCTATTGAAAAGCCTCCTTGAATTTTTCCTCAGGATAGACAGCTCATTTGACCACCATACAGGGTTGAGCTTGCTTTTTCCTTTGGCAATGGGGCAGGAACATTCGTAAGCCTTACTAATGGCTAACGAAAGTTCACTTACATGTCTTTCAATGTCTGAGCAGTTTAGCAACGGTTGATTTTCATATTGGCCCAAAGATGAGGCCAATCTTATTCTGAAGGCTTCCCAGTTTGTTTTCCTGGGGTTTATAGGGCTTTGGAATTACTGTGTCGTGCTCAATTTGGAATGTAATCATTCTATGGTCTGAGAATGTTACATTACTTGAGACCTTCCAGTCACTGATAACAATGGAATCAGAGTTAGTGGAAAGTGTCACATCGAGCACTTCTTTTCTATTTCTTGTAATAAAAGTAGGTTCGTTACCTCTATTTAAAATCAGCATGTTGTTCTTAATTATAAATTCGAAAAGTGACTCACCTCTTGTATTGGTGTCCGTACTCCCCCATTGTAAGTGATGAGCATTCGCGTCACAACCAACTAGGAGGTCCCAGTGGTTCTTACCTGCTGTTGTTACCAGGTCATCGAGAGCAGCTGGCGGCGGAAGCCCCGGTGAATCACCTGGCATGTAGGCGGAGGCTAAGATCAGGGGCGGGGCCCCTTTTCTTTCGCACTTCACCGTCGTCATGTCTGCGTTGCTATGGGAAGATAAGAGGAAAAGGTTAATGATTTTTTTCGCCACTATGCATGTCCGATAGTTACCTTCTGTAGGCCCTTTATTAAAAAATATGATGTAATCTTTGGACCTAAGTCCGCAGATTCTGCCGCTGTTAATCCAGGGCTCTTGGATTAGGGCTATATCAATGTCGTCTTTTAACAACAATGAGGCTAAGGTGGCAGAGGCCAACTTACTGTGCTGCAAATTAATCTGTAGCACCTTCATCATTTTTGTTTTTGTGTTTGTTTTGTAGGTTGGCTGCCGCTAGCGGCCGCACATTGATGCCAACGGCCAACCATAAGTTTAAAGCCCCTGGATGGGAGCAATGCCATCGTTTCTTGATTAAGCATTATAATCGCTTCTTGGCCTGTTTTGGTAGGTGCTTCAATAGACACAACCTGCCATTCGTCACTAGGGAAGTCGGAATTCTGCCCCCGGAGGAGGTTCTCCAGCAGTTCCTTTGTGATGCGCGGGCCCGTCACATGAATGCGGACTTTAGGTCTCGTGGGAAGGTCACTTTTGGGGGCAACTTTCAGTGTTACCCCCTCAAGTAACCCACTCATCTCGCTTATCTTGGTTTTGAGCCATAGCAGGGTGGGTTCGTCTCTACAAGAAAGTATTTTGAATCCCTTAATCGTCGACAATGGCCCGAATTTAGGTACAAAACCGGTAGAGGCAAGTATCTCGGTATTAATACACTCCAGGATCTTCACCTCCACTTGAGCCCACTGCTCATTGGTCAGTAGCTTTTCGGAGCTCCCCCCGTCGATGACGGCCACCTGGAGGCTTTGTGTTACCACATCTGCTAGCGTACCTGCGCTATGGGCCGTCTTAGGCTTTTTGTTGACGGACATCGTAGGGGGTGTCGAGTCATTATGCCTCGTTCTCTTTCTTTGACTACCTGAGCCTTGTTCGACCCTCATGTTCTTAGAACCTTTAGCAGGTTTAACTTTGGGGTTGCTACCAGTCATTTCAGAGGAAGAGGCACCCTGTTCCGCAGATTTGTCTTCAATTGGTTTGTCTTTTTTAGATTCGACTTCCACTTTGCTCTTGTACCCAGTTTTGGCCAGAAGCTTCTGAGCCCAGCTCAGACGCTTCCAGTCCCTGAGACAAAGCTTTTTGGTGTCGCCTTGGCCATACCTTCGCACGGCTCTCTTGGCGTTTTCTATCTTCCTGAGATCTGGATCCAGATCCCCCCCCTTATTCTGTTTCTTCAGATGTACCAATCGTTCCTGAATCGGTTTTGGCCCATCGGTAGACGGGCATCGAATTTTGGAAGAGGTTGCCATCACGGTCCCGGAGGACCCTGGGCCATCCACACAGACTTTGGTGGGTTCACTTTCACCAGACCCCTTGTTGGGAGTAGAAGTTATCTTGGCTCCTGGTTGTACCAAGATTTTGGCCACAGACTCGCCTTGAGGAATTTCTTTATTCTGACCTTTTGGGTTTTCAGCCACAGTGACATCTGCGTCCGAGCTGTCCGAACTGGCGAAGGATTGATAGTCGTCGTCATTGAGGATTCGATTTTCCTCATCAGACGCCATCTCTCTATCGCCAGCCCCAACAGCACCGTCCTCAGAGTCAGTAAAATACATGAGGTATTCAGAAAATACCTCATGGACGTTACGGGCACCGCTGCTAGAGGCAGGAATGCAGTCTATTGCTTCATTGCTTGTATTCTTTTTCGTTTTGTTTAATTGTGTCACTGACGACTTAGCTTTCGAATTCGAAGCCAAGCCCTCGCCGGCAGCCGTGACCTCTGCCGACACTTGAGTGTATATCCCCACTCGAATTTTATCATCTTTATTAGCTTTTTCCATAATTCCATTATGTTTTGTTTTTGATTGACATCTCTGCTGGTTTTCTTAGTTATTCGATCCTGCAGCTGGGTCGCTGGATGGTCGAATGTAAGAGCCCCCCCCACCACGACAAGGTGAAACCTGGGGGGGGGGGGGAGGAATAGTGGGGACCTACAATTTTTTTTTTTGCCGAGGACGAACGGCTAGATGAGAGCACATATTCATGACAAGTATCAGGGTTACCTCTGAAAATTTTCGGAAGGAGTCAAAAAAAAGGAGTCCCATCAAAATTTATCAGTGTTCTAATTTAACATGGTTTATTTAAGAAAAAAAAAATAACAAGTAGGTAGCTTCTTTTTTAAACAAAACAATATATAAATACTTCCATCTTTTCAATTTTTTTAGTAGACATAAGTTAATCTAAAATAAAAAACAACAATTACCTAAGTTTCTTTAAATAAATAAACAGTTGCTCTTCTTAACAAAACAAAACAAGATTCTTACAGCCCTATTATTGACACGATTCAAAACTAGTTTCAATGTAAAACTATGACATCTTAAACTCGAAATCAGAGTTTTAGATGTCAATCTTTGTTTGAATAATACCAATATGTTCAAAACCTGCAACTCAAAACCCCTATAGAACTACATAGTTTTACATTGAAACTAGTTTTGAATCGTGTCAATAATAGGGCTGTTAATATTAATATAATATTTACTACGCATATCGAATATCACTTATATTATCTATGTATTTTTAAAACTAGTTATTAGAAACATCGTTTCTATATTTTTGAATTAAAATTGAATCAGGAATCCAGTCTTCTAGTTGGTTATAATCTAATAGAGTAAGCAGGGCCGTCCCGAGCTAAGCTAGCACTCTGCGCAAGCTTCCTCCCAGCGCTCCTCAATTCTGGTTTTTTGGTGGAAGAAGTTATATTCTCATTACCCAAGCTGTAGACTCAGCGTTGCCCCCCTACTACAGTTGTAGTGTTTTTACTACATTTTATTTTCCAAAAAAGTCACTACGTACAATCCTAAAATATTCACAAAACACTACAATTTTAGAATATCAGAAAATATAAAATCTAAACAAAAAAATTGATAATAGTTCTGTTGGCATACTTCCCAAAAGTACGAATTTATACGAATTAACTGTCAAAGTTCATATATAAAAAAATTGTACTAAAAATCGTAGAGATTCGTGGTTTGCGGAAGTAAACGAAAAGACTGATTGTTTGGAATAAAATATCAACGTATCGATTATTGAAAATTAGGGGAAAAAATTAAACTATGATTTGATTTGAAAATCGCAAAAAACGAATTGACCCCTTCGCTTCCCTAAAATACTAAATAGGAATGTTTTTTTTTAGATTAGATAAACGATGTCAAACTCACTTTATATTTAAACACTTTCATTAAAGTTAAAATCGTCAGTATAACACCAGCTCGTATGACATCTGTCACATTTTTTCTCAGAAAATGTCTTTGATTTAGGTGAGTTTAACTTTAACTTATTCAAAAAATGGCTTTAACGCTCGTGTTTATAGTTAAGGAAAAGTTAGAGAGCTGCATCTAAGTTGTAAAATTGTTAATTAATGTCACGTTTAATAGGGTGTTTAAAATTTTGCGCCACTAATTCTAAGGAAATGATAAAAATCAGCATTATATTTCTTAATTTTAAAGTGATTTTATAGTTGCATAGGTTATAAAAGTAATGATTTTGAATTATAATAGTTTATTAAAATTTCTAAAATTCGAAAGGTTTAAATAATTCAATTAGTGTATTTTTTACGTTTTCAAGTAAACTTAAATCAGCCACACTCACGCTACATTATCAACCAGTTAGGGGGGCAACACTGTGTAGACTGTGATATGCGATTTTTTTTAACAAAGTATCCCCCAGAGATGAATGAGGCCCAAAGGCGGAACAAAAGCCTGCACAAAGATTTTGTGATTTAGTTTTTTTTACTGTGGATAGGAAGCTAGGCATCGACTTATTTTTGGAATAGCTTATATCTGTCTTTAAATTCAGAATAAGAATATATATAAATATTGGTGCGAGCTATTAAAAAGAATTGAAAATTAAAAATATGTAGGCAGGTAGGGGTAGTGGCTTTCTTGAAACTTGCTCAAGGCGCCCATTGAGTTCAGCGCCCTGCGCGTTTGCACCGCTTGCACGTATAGCTTGTCTGGCCCTGAGAGTAAGTGCCGAAAGCATTGAAATGTACAATTCAACTTTTAGGTGGTTTGTAAGTTTTTTTCTAAATAAGAGACAATTTATAAAAAAATCTTTCTGCGCAAGGGCTGCTATGGCCAATTTTAAAATCTTTATAACAATATAAATTTTTTTAAATATATAATTTTGAAAAAAATTTCCAATTGGTTATTTAAATTGCACACTTCAAACAAAAACTTTCAATGTTATTCAATTTTAAATATATTTTAAAACGACTATCTTGGGCATTTATTTCTGGTAATTTGTATTCTTCAATAATATTAACTGGATGAATGGTAAAGTTATGGGATATTCGGATATCAAGGAAAAATAGTTTAAATCTTTTTGCATCTTAATTACTTGCCTTTGAATCTAATATTTTAGAATTGAAAGCTTGTTTATCATTGGAATTAAAATACGAGATTATTCGATTACAAATAATTTTGTAATATGTACTAAGATTATTTCTTTCAATAGTATCACAGAAATTAGAATTACATAGATATCGCATCCAGTACAAATAAAAATAATAATTTTTTCAATATTTTGTGTTTTGGCGTTTTGTATTTATGTCTATGTATGTAAATCAATCATTTTTAACATCATATAAAGTCTAAGGCTCACACAAAATTGATATTACTGAGACGTAGCTCTACGTCCCACGATAAAAAAAAGCAGTCATTTTTGTTTGCTTTGCGTGTGATATCTATGTAACTAAAGTATTTGTGATAGTATGTTTTTCTTCATTAGCTTTGAATAGCGCTGTGAGCCGAATGCCGTATGTAATGAGAGAACATCTTTCATTGAAGAAATAAGATGTATAATTTGAGATGAATCGCACTGAAAATTTGTATTTTATTTAAACATTTAAGACATATAAAAGGAAGCTTAGGTAAACGAAATTGATGCTGCTTAATGCAAAACTGCCTTCGAATTGAGCACTTATGTAAATGTCGGAAAGGAAACCATTGCTGAATTTTTCTTTTTGTAACCACTAGAAATTTTTCACAAACTGAATAAAATTCAGAACCGTTATTACAATTTTTCGCTGGTAATTTACAATTACAAATCTTGTATTGAAGAATCTGGAATTTTTAAATTTTGTGGGCTACCAATTATTTGTAATTGTAATTACAATTTTGTAATTTGTTTTAAGTGCAATAGGCCACTGGTGTTTTTTCCAATACAAATCGTATGGATACCCTAAATCTGCGATGAGGCATGTCTTAACATGAATATTAAGAGCTCAAATTTTCATAGACGTCTTTTTTCGCTCAACTGAAACTTTTGAACCTGTTTTGAATGAAATGAAACAATTTTTTTTTGAAACTGTGTGATGTAAACAAAGGGTGGAAATGAGCTTCAAGCGAATTGAACTCGTTCATATCATAGAATTCAATAAATATTTGTGCGTTTATGAAAAAGAGTCCTAAAATTGTAAAAGGAGTCAAATTTCAATCATTTTTAAAAAGAGGAGTCCTGGAGTCCCAGCGTTTAAAAGGAGTCAAAATTACTCTAAAGAGTCCCGAAGGTAACGCTGAAAGTATACTCTTCGAGGATTTGTCAGTTCCTCACTAGAGGCAGTACCTCGGGAAAAACATTTCTGTTTTCAGGTGGCAGCGGCTGGGAATTGAACCTAGATCTTCGCCATGATAGTCCAACGCACTTACCATTATGCCACGAGGTATCAGAGTAAAGTGGTATATGGAGATTTAAGTACTCAGGCAGCGATATCCTGAATAAACATATGTTTTCATCTCCAAATTTTGCAAACGAATTCAGCGTATTAACGTTCAAGCTTTTTTTTAAACTCTAAAACACGTCGTTCAGGATTGAGCGTGTTTCCTGTCATAAACCGTTTTTTTATTTTTATCCAACAAGAAAGTTTAATGGAAAATTTTGTCTTAATAAAATTGATTTTTTTTAAATATATTCAGTTCAGTTCAACAGATATTTACCCTGAAGCAAATTGAAAACTGAAACTTTATCCCTAATCAAATTCACTATATCAATTTCCATTTTCGTCACCGTTCTTATTGATTAACCATGATCTGATCATCTTACCTTTTCAATTATTAACAACAGCCGCGCTGACATAACATTCAAATGTCAACGACAACGTGACAACAACAATAAAGTAGTCAAACAAAACCGCATGGGGGTAAGCAACAGCCCTACTTTCAGATCACGAAACAAACATTGACCATTTATACATCCGAGTTGCGAAATTACCTTTTGACTATGTACAGAGCCCCATATTAGGGATGAGCTCGAAAATACTATGGATTAAATCACACTTACACATGGGACTTGACACTCGGACTGTTTTCGAACCTTGTCGACGTGCGTCGGGCCGGGCGGTCTCTGTATGGTCAGTCGTAAAATACCAAGAGGAGAGATTTATGCCGTTGCCTGGGCGGGTAATTCAAGCTCTTGCAAAAAGAACTGTCGTTCAACGACCGCATTTGGTGTCAAATATTCTATTAATTCACCCCTGAAGGGATATGCGAGTGCCAATTAAAGGCTTTTTAGTATCAATTACAAATCGAATTCGTTCGTTTTGTTCATTGCAATGGATGTTCGACTGAATACCTCTGGGAGACCAGAGTGACATGATTTATTATGTAATTTCCTTACCCCACCGACTGATGATCGATCTGGTGCAAAGTTTCAAATGATATGTTTTTCTTCAACTTCGCAAATATGCGACCGGAGAACTTGATTCATGAAGGATTGTTCAGGGCATTAATTTTTAACGAAAGATTTTCGAACGCCTAATGTGTTCAAAAAGTGGTTTTCTGAGACACCTTAATCTACAGCTTAATCCTTTGACAACCATTATTATGAAGATTCACTCGAAAGAAGACCGATAGACGCTATATTAGTGTGTCATTTAAAGCAAGACCGACAAATGCTTTATTAGGGTGATGTGATAATCGAAGCGAACAAATCTGTCCACAATTTCGAGGAGAATGTCTTTTTCGGCGTTCATGCCCTTGAGGAGTCACACTTCTGAGTTTGATTTATTTTGGAAAGTGGCAGGATAGAAGAACAGAACAGATTCAATCGAAGCTATTTTTGTCGATGGCGCACAAAGAACCAGTTGAAAATATGCATTCGTATTCGATGCGACTTTCATAAATGTAAAATATTGATTAATTAGGGGAACAATTATATTATGTACTTTTATTAGTCTAAGAGCTGGCTGGTGGCTGGGTTTAACAAAAAACCAACATATGAGTATGAGGGTCTGTAGGTGCATGCATATCTTGACATTGAATACAAAAGTCTGGCAGGATTTTTTTGGCCTGGGATGAGTGGTTGAGAAGATTTAATAAAAATGGTAAATGTGAAAACCTAATACAAAATAATTCACTCTATTGTTCCATGGGAACTTAACAATGTATATAACCTGGAATAAAGTTCACTTTTGAATTTTGAAAACCCGACTTTTATCCAGTTTTTGCAGGTAAATAGTCCTAGAGTGGTGGCTATAGGATTAGAAACAAGAATTTTGTAACAATGTTAAATTGCATAACTTTTTTTTAGGAAATTTGTTGAGGTTGGTTAGTGGTTTTTTTAATAGACCATGACATATAGTACACTTCTGAATATTTTATAAAAAATAAAAGTGTGACACTAACAGTAGAAAATTAATATTATTTATTTAACCCAAATCGCACCTGGCCATACAATTAGAAACGCAAAGAAAAAATTGGTATTTCATAAAAAATGTTCGATGAAAAATTAATATTTTGTAGGGAATCCCTTATTGTCACTGCAGCTAATCTTGCCTGCATACTTTCTACCAAGGCGCGGCATCTTAATGGGGGTATACTCTCCCAGACCCCCTTTATATTTTAAAAAAGTTCCTCAGAATTTTTTGGGTTCTTGGACTTTAGCCTTCTCTCCACGTCTGCCCACAAGTTCTCGATAGGATTCAAGTCTGGACTTGGGGCGGGCCAATCCAAAACATTAGTTTTTGTATCAAAAAACCATTGCTTAACAATCTGTGCTGTATGCTTTGGATCGTTATCGTGCTGGAAAACATAACTAATGGGCATGTGTGCAAATGAATAATGCTTGCTTTATTTCACATGTTTCCTCCTCCATGCTTAACGGTCTTTAAAGTATATTTAGGATCCAATTCCTTCTTCTGAGGGCGTCTAACATACACTTTACCATCTGACCCAAACAAAATAAATTTGGATTCATCACTCCAAAGTATGTTTTTCCAGAATCCCATGGCTTTATTTGCGTGAAGCTCAGCAAACATCAAACGCCTCTTCAAATTCTTTTTGGAAACATGTGGTTTTTTCCTGGAAATGCATCCACGTGGCCCATGTTCAAGAAGTCGGCATCTTATGGTTCTAGCTGATAGCTCTTGACACAATTGGGGCGAAACAACCTCTTTTATTTTTGCAGAAGTCAAAAAAGGATCAGCTTTGCTAATTCGGCATATCAATTTGTCTCCTTTTGACGTGGATTTTCGATCTTTTGGTTTTCTTTTTGGGTTTTCAAAGCTGCCAGTCCTTTTATTGACTTGAATAGCAACTAAATCTTTTTGCTATGGAATCATTTGACTCGTTTTCGTTTTGATAGCACTGCACTATGAGCTTCGGGAGTTTTGGACTACAAGACTTATTTTTGCCCATTTTCGTCGATGTATTTTTAAATTAATTAATATTAATAAAAATAATCAAAAAAAAACTGAAAACAATCAACTCACATTGATAATAATTTTCTTTATTTTAAAATTTACCAATTCTTTTGTCGTTTCTAATTTCGTGTCCAGCAAAAATGTCGACTATAAATAATGAATATTCTAAAATAACGGTGTTACTGTTCGCGTTCAAGAAAACTCATATTTAGAACAAACATGTACCTGTCAAAGTCCAACGTTGATAAAGTGCGTTTAGAATTGTTGTTTCTAATTCTATGGCCACCACTGTATATGCGATGGACGCTTTTAGGACAGCAAAAATAGGTTCTGGAGGTTGAATAAATTTTATCATGAACTATTAAAGTTGGTACCGGCGCACAGTGGGGCAAAATGGTAATTTTATGATATTAATTATTTTGTAAGGTGGGAATGTTGTTTTAATGGCTTCTTGTGATTTCATGACGAAAGTAATATATATTCGAAGCTTGTCATACAGTTTTATGTTACGGGGATATGTTTTGAATACCCCTGGGATCACTTATTCAAAGAGTTTTAATGGACTTTTTACACTAGCTTACCACATTTAACTTTTTCCTTATCTGGAATCCAATTTTCAATTTTCCGAGGAACTTGAGTGTGCTGAATTCGAATCTAATGTTGAAAAAAATTCCACATATTACGTTTTCAAGATATTCTAATAAGTGCCATAAAAAGCTTGTTGGGTATTTTTACGATATACTTACTACATAACAAGATATATTTTTTTTTCGTTAAACTTGAATTTCGGTTTATGTTACCCTTAAATTGAAACCAAGCTGTAATCTTTTTTTAAGTTACGTTTTTGAGATATTTCAATCAAAATCAAAAAAACAAAACATTTTTGGGTACTTTAAAGGTTATGTTATATTGCGAGATATTTTTGTCCCAAAAACTTGTAATGAAATCTAAAAGTACATAAGATACCCTTCAAAATTCAATTCCCTTAATTCTCTTAATAGATAAATAAATAAACTGTTGCAAATAATAAAATAATACTAAATATTTCGCTTTCGCTTTGCCTGCTCACTACTACTGGTAAAATCATTTGCAGGGCGTCCAACGGACAATGGATATTTTTTAAATGAAACAATTTCATTGAGACAATTTTTTACAGAAGAAAAGAACCGTTTTTTCATTCGGTGTGAACGATCCCACTTTATTTAAAAATGGTGTTTGAAGCTTTTCAAAGCTAATTTTAAATTAGCGACGTGACTTTTGCCGCAAAAAGTTTTATTTTTTAAATAAGATACTACCTCTAAGAATTTTTGGTCAGGACTTTTCTGTTTGCTGGAGAAAAAAACTTCGACTAACTTTTTTCTTGAGCACCGGTAATTTTGGTCATCAGAATCTAAATACAAGTTACAAAATGCAAAATGAAAAATAGTTTTTTTTGTCAATTAAGGGGTAAGATATATGATGGTTTCATTCTTAAATAGTTGTTAGTTTGCCTCCGACGTGAATTTTTTCTTATTAATACGAAAAAATTGTTTATTGACAATTTAAGTAGGCCAATTATGAAGTGAATATAACTAATAATTAAAACAAGAGAGCCACATACAGTCAAAAATGAGCTGTTAAAGTGTGTCGTAAAGACGTCCCGATACCAATTAATTTGGACTAGTATACAAAAAAAAAAAATATGAGAAAAATGTAAAAACAATTTAACTGTGTAAATATGCTTTAAAAATTGTAAAATATTCACCAAAAAAAATTTTAAATTAAAATATGAACAAAAGTCAGTCAATTTTTCACCCATTAAATCTCTTAATACTCATTTCAAAAATTGAAAAAAAGGATTTGGGGCAAAAGTTAAGCACATATTTTTTTATAATTTTATTAATCAAGTATTCCTTTAACTTTCCCTATTTTCAGACCTGCTTAACTTTTGCCCCAACAGGAGATATTGAATAAAACGTACCGCGAAGTCTAAACAAAAATGTCTTTTTTTCTTGCCAATTTTTTTATAACAAAGAAATGTTTTTTTTTTTATTTTTAAAGTTTAAATATAATCTACATGCCATCAGCTAGGTTTGACATTTTAGATATATTTGATATCACTCTTAATTTCAATAATATGAACAAAAACAAAAGTAAACCTTTTTTAACACTTTTTAAATATTCGATTCGCGCACCTTTAAGTCCAACTTTGATTGCCCGACTAGCCTCCACTAAATGACTTAAACAACAAAAATCACCCTCATCATATCAAATTTACCGTATAGTTTGAGAAACCAAACTTTATTTTCCCGGTACTTTAGTTTTGCAAGGTGACCTTTTTATCATCACGATGTATGGAGCTGCCCCACTGTGCGGCGGCGCGGCGTAGAATTTCCCCAGTTTTAAGTCCCGTATTAACATTTAAAACCAAAAGCATTCATCAAATTTTCGTTGATATTCTTTAGAATTGAAAAAAAAACTTCCCACATTGATATTCCTTGATGAAAATATTAGCTTTTTTCCAGAAATTGTTGTGCAAAAATTGACAGTCTTTTAAATTTTGATGAAATTCTATCAGAGAAGCAAATTGCGGAAGAAGTGTGAAACGATTTGGTAGCAACTTTTGGGTAGGATTTTTTTTTATTTAGGTATCTGACATCTGACCCCTATGCAAACGTGGCATTTGACAGACGATCGAATTTCTGCACAAAAGAAATTTCTTGGACAGAATTTTCCAGGAAGGTGAAATGTTTTACTGTCTGGTGAGCACTCTCTTCTGCCTAAAACAACACAATTTCTGAAGTGTTGAACAGGAACTAGGCAAAAATTGGTGACAAATAGTAACATTCGTCGTTTTGGTGAAACAAAGCACATGTTATTTAACAAAAAAGTACGTATACAGATACCTACTCAAAACTACTCTTATTTATTTATTTTGTATCTTAAAAAATAATGAACTTTTAAGGAAAAAAGGCGAAAAAGGCAAAATAGACAACAAAGGCAAACAAATCACAAACAGGTAAAAAAGAAAAAAAAAAAACAAAAGAAAATATATATTTTTGGACAAGAAAATGAAACTTTCATACGATAACGCACAAAAAAAGGCAAGGTTAGCATAATCTTATCCCTGCTAATGAGACTTAATCCAAAATGACACTACCCACAAAAAAGTCCTTTTTATGTAATGATGACTTCTTTTTGAAGTACTAAGGTAAAATATGTATTATCAAAAACGATATGAAAATAATGGTATGTCAATGAAACTGGGAATAAATGTTTTATTAATAGAACCAAGAACTAAAAGAGTCTCTAAGCAACCATTAATTTAATTATAGTCCAAACGATCAAGTCTCCCTATAGCCTATAGATTTAACCTCTTCAAAATACTTCAATCAATTAAAATGACGCCTGATGTTTTATTTTACTAGAAATGAAATCTCATTAATTTTATTCGCAATACCTTGATATAGAAAGGGTTATCTTGCATTCATAGGCATATACATATACAAATTATACGTTGTATGTTACATATACTATTAAACTTAAATGTATATGCATTTATACTGCACTCGCAAACCAAACAATTTTCAAACACCTATCCCTATAATAATACAAAAATATTTGCTTTTTAGATCTATGTATGTAGCTCGTAAAAAGTCAAACTCATTAATTTAAACGAGATTTGACATCAATTCTAGGCCACATAAGACATCTAGTCAATGAATTCACAACGCTTTTCAGTGTTCGGTTCTCACTTAAAAGAAAAAAGAAAACAAAAGGTACCTAGGTACCCTATAGGGACTTATATCCATATATGCAGCCAACATCAAAGTCTACTATTATTCTGTTCCTACAACCTGAATTTCCACTCACTACTTCACTAGCAGAGAGCAATTATTTTTTATGGAACTGAACTGAGGCAATAATTTTCATTTTGATGGGACATTCATGAAGCTCTGTCCTGTCACTGTTGGTGGCGCTAAGGCTAACTCTAAGGCTAACGAGGACAATATGGTGGCGGGTGCCATTTCCTTCCCCGTAGTAATCAAGGACTTTTTTTCCTTTTTTGAGTTAGATAGAAGGAACCTAGGTACAGTTAGTTGAAATAAAAACCATGTGTGTGCTGACAAAATTCCAAAGGACTGTGTATGCTATGGAAGCAGAAAACTATTCCAGAAGAAATCTAATGTCCAATGGATGTGCTATTAGAATGCACAAAGCAAACATTTTTGATTGCAGAGTCCTGATTGGTTTTATAGTTTCCATATAGAATTGTTAATAAACCAATGCAACAAATCACGTAATAGACATTTTCAGAGAAGAGAAAGGAAATCCATTTTTGTTATAACTAACAGCTATATAGCCCCCATAGACTTAAAATGATATATTTTTAATTTTTGCAACCTAAAACCAATATTGTTCCACACTTAGAAACTGTATCCTGCTTTATGGATGTTAAAATAGTCTCTATATTAAATTTCAATTGCTCTATTAAACCCTCTTCCGTCGTCGTCGACAGAAAATACTGAGGACTGCCTGTTTCTATTTATAATGGTTATCCTTAAAGGAAAGCATGAAATTCATTGGATTCATTGGTGGTGTTACGAAAGTCTTTTTTCTTTTAATGACCATGGTGTCATAATTAAGTGTGACAAAAACTATGTGCCTCATATAGATGATCTGGTGAAATTTTTGTTCCAATTTATCACGGGTGACAATTAAGAATTGAATTGTTGTCTCTATTTTTTTGCTACTCACATAATTAACTTTGGAAAATAAAGTAACACGTGTCAATTTATTGAGATGGCGGCGCGGCCTACCAAGTGCGAGCTAACCTATATCACCTTAGAAAATTTAAAGGAATTTTTGTGAACAACCTATTTCTCAGAGATTCTTTGGTGTTATCGTGATTTGCAAAGTTCAATCTACAGCTAATATTGGGAATGAAAATATAAAATATTAAGGGTAATCATGCTACAGCGTAAAGTCTTCGAAAATGTGGTAAAGTTGTAAACTTCGTAAATCTGTCAAATTTTCCATACAAATTGTGACAGAACTACGAGGTTTTAAACTTTACAACGTTTACGACGACTTTATGCTGTTGCATGAATACCCATGTTATTTTGTTTCTCCTACATTGTTAACAGATTTGTAAATGTAAAAAAGTACTAACAAACACTTTATTTCTATGTAAAAAAAATGCATTAAATATTCATAAACAAAAAAATCTATGGCGGACCAATTACTGAAAAAAGCTGACCTTTTACAACCGTGAAGAGGCCTTTCAAATAGCATACTTTTTTTTTAGATTACCCAAATGAGGTGCCAAAAGTTTTGTTTTAGACCTTGAAACAAACTTCAAAAATTCATAGAAAAAAATCTATGGCTGACCAATTACTGAAAATAGTAGACCTTTTATCACGATCTAGAAATCTTTCGGCTGGTATACATTTTTTGCAAATTTCCCATAAATGAAGTGCCAAAAATCGTGCGTGACCTTGAGCGACCTTGAGAAAGCTTAAGCCTTTATTACAACATATCTAGGGCTGACCAATTTCTGGGACCAGTTGACCTTTTCTGACCAATTAGATGGCATTTTTTTAAACAAATTTCCCTCGTATGAGGTGCCAAAGGTCCAGAGCCTCCTGATTGCCGTGGAGGAAAAAATGCTAGACCCACTGTAAGTAAATAATATTTATAAAGCTGTTTTGCACATTATGTAGATTGGTATCTTTCTCTTATTTTTTATTCTTATTAAACTTTTCAAATTATAAAAATTTTTAGCAAACAAAAATTCAAAATACTTTTTTCCAAATCGTTTCACCTAAAAACAAGACCACTGCCAAACCAGTTTTCATAGGCCAAAAGTTGGAAAATTATTAGCAAAAAATGGTTGATGGGCAAATTTAAGACTAATAGTTATTATTTATATAAAAGGGGAAAATAAATTTCCCCACAGCATATGACCGGAAACGGAGTGGGATGAGAAAACATTTCGATACCTTCCCGTAAGAATGTATTAAGCGACATTTTCAAAATTTTAAATTAAAATTTAAAAAAACCGTTGGCTTAGTTATTTATTTGTGTATTTTGTTGTAATAAACAGATTTTTAAACAGATTTTGAGTTGAAAATCCTGTGCCAAATCTTTGTATTCCATTAAATACGCAAATAAATAACTGAACAAGAGGTTTTTTTCGATGCCTTAAAATTTTTTTATGTCGATTAATACAGGTATCGATTTTTTCTTACGATTTCTGGTAAAAGTTAACCTCCTATAGAGAAGTTATAAATATATAAATGTTGTAGATAATTAAGAGACTTCGATCATTTTTACAAAATTTTGTAAGTTGAGTGCCGACCTGTCTACCATCGAGTGCACACTTGTCTCTGTAAAAGTCTTCTCGAAGGAAAAAGTTCGTCTCGTCCCTACCGTGTCTGTGTCTTCTTTTATTTTATTTGTGCTATGTCTCACACCCCCAAATATTTTAAGTTTAATAAATTTTACAATAAAAAATTAAATAAATAAATATCAACAAAAATAATAAGTATACATATATCAAAAGCAAAAATTAATACAACATACAAAAAAAAAAGTCTCGCGCCGCAATCCAACACAATTCAGTGCAAGTGCAATCAATAAACAACAACAAAACCTATTAATCCATACTATGTGCAAAAAAAAAAAAAAAAAAAAAAAAAAAACAAATCAACACATCACAACGAGCGGTAATCCTTCTTTTCCTTCCTCTTGTATTCTTACGCAGTCCATTTGATTTGATCATTGTAGCATTGCGTGGGGAATCTCTCGCAGTGCATGCAGAGATCAAATTAAATTGATTCTCGGATGGATAGCTGTTTGTCAACTTAGTAACCAGGGGCGGATCAAAACATTTTATTGCTAAGGCATAACACTAGTAATAAATTGTTTTGTGAAGTCAGATTGGGACTGAGATTGACACTCATCTTAGATAGTCGTCTGGGTTGGTTTTTGTTTAAGTTATTGAATATTTTTAAATGGTGGGTAATTTTAGGGTCGATTATTGCAACATTCGTGGGCTAAGAAAGAATTTCTGTGCTGCGTATGTTTATACTGCGTTAAACAGGCCAGCTGTTTTGGCACTGAGTGAAACTCAGGTAGGAGATAATACCGATCATATGGAATTTAACCTACATGGGTATAACTTAGTGCCATTATTCTTTTCCCATCACGGTCTCGCTATCTACATAAGAAATGATGTTGCGTACCAACTTCAACCACAATATGGCTTGTACTCAAACACAAACTTCAATTTCATGTGGTTTAAATTTTCGGTTAATAAGCACATCATACATACCTGTTTTATTTATCGAAGTCCAAACTTGGACAGAAATTCAACTTTTAACGAATTTGATGCTCTGTCCGACTCCATCCGAAGAATTGTTTCCCATTATTCTCACACTGAAATCGTTATTACGGGCGATTTCAATGTACACAATTCTACTTGGCTTCGCTTTTCGGGTCAGACAACACCCGAAGGAAGGTATATTGAGGTCTTCGCTGAGTTAAACCAACTGACCCAGCTTGTTGTCGAGCCAACTCGAATCCCTGACGTTGCAGGTCAACCCGGGAACACTCTAGACTTGTTTCTTACCTCTGACCCTGATAAATACACTATTAGTGTATTATCGCCTCTAGGCACGTCAGACCATTGTGTCATATCTACAAATTTCTCGTGCTAACAAAATCCAGTTAAAGAACAAATCCCAAAGAAAACCGTTTGGCAATACGAGAAAGCCAACTGGGACGGTCTCAATGATTTCTTCAGAAACTTTAACTGGTCACTATGCTTCCTCGATAGTGACGTAGACTCCAGCGCAGATATGATCACAAATCTAATTCTTCACGGGATGAGAAACTTCATTCCGAATAGGATAAAGTCTATCAAACCGAAAGAAAATTCATGGTTTGATCCGAGCTGTAAAGAGGTTATCAGGGTTAGAGATGTAAGTTTCCGATGTTATAAAGCCAACCCTACTGAGGAAAACCGGAATAAGTTCAAACAAGCTAGGAAGACCTGTAACGCCCATATTCAAAGAACCAAATTTTTGCATGACCAAAAACTACGGCAAAAAATACTACAATGTCCCAAAAGTAGTAAACATTTTTGGTCATTTGTTAAAAACATTCGTAATACTACTTCATCTTCGGTTCCAACGCTCGTCTTCAATAACACTCCCTACGTCAGCTCACTAGATAAAGCCAATTTGCTTGCAGCACAGTTTGCTGTTAATTCGACGCTGCCAGAGAGTGTTATGACTCCTCCTGTACTTGAGAGCGCTCACGATTTCATGGGACGAATCTTCTTTCGCACTCGTGCAGTTGCAAGAGTCCTTAAAGATCTTGATATACACAAATCCGCTGGCCCGGATAGTATCCTTCCTATTGTTCTGAAGAGGTATTCTTCTACGCTGGCAAAGCCACTGCGTAAGCTTTTCCATCTGTCCTACTCTACAGGTCTCTTCCCGAGTCGATGGAAAACAGCATTTGTCCAGCCTGTCCCTAAAAAAGGCGAATCTTCTTCACCCACTAATTATCGCCCAATTGCACTTACGTCCCTTCTTTCCAAGGTCATGGAAACGCTGATAAACTATCAGCTTAAGAAATATCTCGAAGAACGGAAGCTTCTTAATGACCGGCAGTACGGCTTTCGTAGCAATAGGTCCACTGGTGATCTGATGGTATATCTCACCGAGCAGTGGAACAAATCTTTACATCGTTTTGGAGAAAGTAAGATTGTTGCACTTGATATTTCAAAAGCATTTGATAGAGTTTGGCATCAGGCTCTCTTATCGAAAATGCGTGCATTTGGTATCGATGAATCTCTTCTTCGCTGGATTAGAAACTACCTTTCGGACCGCTCAATACAAGTTGTATGGGATGGTTTTAAGTCTGATATTCATAAAATAAATGCTGGTGTGCCCCAGGGCTCCGTTTTGTCTCCGACTCTCTTTCTTATTTTCATCAACGATCTCTTGTCTGAAACTTCTAATCCATTAAATTGTTTTGCTGACGACAGTACCCTCAGCTTTTCATATTCGTTTTCAGATTCACATCCTTGTCCTTCGGATGTGGAACTTGAACGGCAGCGTATGATTAGCTCATTAAATTCTGATCTCGACAGCATTGTTCAATGGGGAATCAAAAATCGCGTAGAATTTAATGCTTCAAAAACTCAATGCTGTCTCTTGTCGTTAAAGCGGAACCCACCCCCTATGCCGCTATCCATGAGCGGCACTTGCATCGAAAAAACTGAACAGCTTTCAGTCCTCGGTATGTGCATCACAGATCACCTTCTGTGGAGTGACCACATATTCGACGTCGCCAAAAACGCTGCTAAGTGTTTGGGTTTCCTTCGACGATGCAAGAAATTTTTCTCTCCTTCTGATCTGGCTACAATCTATAAAGCCTTCATCCGACCTAAGCTTGAGTACAACTCTCACATCTGGGCAGGTGCTCCTATAACTCACTTGAATCTCTTGGATAGAATCCAAAATAGAGCCTTAAAAATGATAGGTGATGCATCAATAACGCAATCAATAACATCTCTGAAACACCGTCGCAGTGTTTCATGTCTCTCATTATTCTATCGCTATTTTTATAAACAATGTTCTAGTGAAATAGCCAGTTGCATTCCTCCCCTAAAACAATTCAACCGTAATACTCGCGCTTTTGGGAATGCTCATCAGTTTACCCTTGAGCCCAACTTCGGACGTACTGTAAAGTTCAGAGATTCTTTCTTCAGCCGCACAACAAGAATGTGGAATGCACTACCAGGCTCCATTTTTCCCCACCATTTTAATATTCAAAGCTTCAAAACCAATGTGCATCGGTATCTCCTGTTAAATCCTTCCTCATTTTCCTAACGCTCGTACTGTGTATTATAATCATCTTAAGGGTAGTCATAGCCCCTTTAGTGCGCGAAAAAAAAAAAAACATAAATTTTTGTATTTAAATGAAGTTAAATTGTTTTGAAGCAAAATAGTAATTTTTTTTTATTTTTTGTGTATTTATTTAGAAAATGGGCTAATATTTCATAGAAGTTCATGAACAAATTTTTGTTTTTTTGAAAATTTTTAGTATGACATTCTTTTTGCTCTACTTTAAGATGTTACAAGAAAACACTTTGCTATAATATGAAAAAATATTGTCAAAAAAGGCAAAAAAAAAAGATTTTTTTAAGTCCGATTTTTCAGTAAATTCCAATAATTGTTCATTGTTCATTAAAATGAAGTTTTGAAAGCGATGCAAAACGGTATTTTAGATATACATGGGTCAATATTTCAAAATATTAATATTTCAGTCTCCTTCATTTTTGAACCGAAGTATAAAATTTTATTATAAGTTTGTTAATTGGATGGCTTGAAACAAACGGGTTCTAATATTCGCTCTAGAAAAAATAAAGTTAAAAAAATATCATACCCGCTATCTTCATTTAAACACGCAAAATGTCATTCCCCTGACGTGTCCCCAGGCCTCCTTACCACACTGTCTGAATTTTAGCAACGAAACTAAAAATGATACAAAAAATCTAATGATGCAGTCTTTTTAATAATATATGCATCCTTACTAAAAAATAGTTAAATGATTTTTAGTTGCTTTATTTTTTTAAATAGGAGCTATTAAGTAAGTGTCCCCCATAAATTGATCATTTCTATCCCACCAATGGAAATTAAAAAAAAATATATTTAGGCTCAAAATGGAAAACTGATTTTTTTGTTGTTTAACGGTACAGAATAGCTCTTTATGAAAATTGAAGTAAGGATTTCAAAAAAACTTTGTTGTCTTTTTTATTTCAAGTTAAGGCAGTGATTTTGTTTTTCGTCAAGCGAAATTGTCATTCCTCTAACGCGTGTTGCTTACTAAACCGTGTGGTATAAAAATTAAAAAGTTTTACTCGTCTGTGTCTTTTACAAGGGCCTACGTGAAAAATAATATAAAACATCAAATTTTCTAATAACCTCCATTTAATTCTCATAAAACACCCTTCGGAGTCATTCCCCTAACATTATTTTTTGTGTCATTCCCCTGACTTTCAAGTTTTCATTATAATGATTGATTGCGTTTTGGTAACTCTAGAAGACTCAATTATATAACATCTAAACATATTTACAGTATTTTTAGTAGTTTTGAATTTTTTCACATTTTCTCGGTCAAAATATCATAAAAAATACGATTATTACTATAAAATGTCTAGCCTCGCAAAATTCTTGAATCATGAGAGCAAGTTCGAGCAACATAGTCGTGGATGCTATTTTTCATGTTAGTATTTGTTCTTCTTTTTCTTTACACTCCTGAAACCATTCGCAAAATTAAATATCCATCTAATCAACGGAGTAAATATAAATTTTTGTCATTCCCCTGATACAAGTATCATTTCCCTGACTTAAAGAACCGTTAGATTTGATCAAATGTTATGACTCCTTGCTTTAAAGTGGTTATTATAGAGTTGTTAAGAGATATAATTGTTCGTCTACCAAAATAGGTTCTTTTGAGCGGAGGTCCACTTTGGAGTGAAAAATATTAATGTTTTGAAATATTGACCCACATATGTATGTTATATAATAAAAGAGGCTTAATTAACAGTTTAAGGATCAGACTGATGAAGTGGCAAGTTTTTAAACAATAACTGTACATTATAGATTGCTAAATCCCAAGAGCCTAATTTATTAGATTTCACTAATATGTACTCGGTTCAACCTCGGAATAGTTAAACCAAGTTGAAGCACTTACTCGTCAAACAAATCCTTATTTATAAGTTATTTTCTGAGCCGTTTAAGCTACGCCCTCTTTATGTCAAAAAAAACAGCTCGTGGAGAACCAGGGCCTATATTGACTTACAACTCACAACCATTCCTGTGTGCGTGTTGTTGGCAGAAATGGAGGGGACCTACAGTTTTTTGCCGAGTCCGAACCGCTAAATGAGAGGCACTTTTTCATGACAAGTATACTCTTGGAGGATTTGTCAGTTCCTCGCAAGAGGCAGTACCTCGAATAAAAATGTCTGTTTTTAGGTGGCGCGGCTGGGAATCGAACCCACACCTTGAGTATGACAGTCCTACGCACTAATCATCATGCCACGAGGTACTACTATTAAATGTTTTTGGTGGAATTTTGGTAAATGCATTGATAGTAAATGGACAATTAAAATAAAAGAAAACGTTCTTTGTAACAAAAAGGTAAACAAAAAAATCGTTTACATTCTTTTAAGTAAATTTCACACAATATCATGTCAAAATGAAATTTTTTATATACTAAAACAGCTTTACTCCGGCTTTATACCTCCTCCTATGATCTAGTTTTAGCTTACTCCACCTCTATTCCTCGTGTAATTTTTTTTATAAATAAACTTTCTGGATTAGAGGCATTGTAAAGTCGGAGTAACTTTACTCCGTTGCTAAAACGAGCTTATAATTATTAAGTCTGCAAGTATTCAAACAAAAATTATACATAATAAATTGCTAAATGCGACAATTTTAAGGCAAGAACAAATCTTTTTTATTTATTTATTTATTTATTTATAAAAAAAAAATTGTAACAATTCGTTCAGTTCCACAACGTTATAAAACAATCAAATAAGAAATTATTTAAAGAATAGTTTTAATACGTTATATGTATGTATGTATGTAGGAACCTACAATGCAAACTATTCAAAGTTAGAAAATTTAATTATGACGGGCAGATTTCGAGACCGCGCGGAGTTTTTTCTTTTTGGTTTACAACAGGCATGCTGTTGTTAACACCGTTATGAATCGTCATTTTCAATATTTTTTTTATTTCTAATTTCAGTTAGCATAAAGGTAGAACTATAATGGGCGGAAGCTGTCGGAAGCTTATATCAAAACCGACCGACAAGTAGAGTTCCGAAGCGTCAGTTTCATAAGTCACCCATAATGAACTTAAGTGGTTGAAGTTAAAAAAAATGTAAATATGTAATTGTTTGTTCAATGTAAATTTTCTCATACTTATTCACAAGCACAGAGTGATAGGCCTTTAATTATTTACTTGGCAAAAACCACAAAAATTCGATATATGATATAAATTAATTTAAAGAAAATTTAAAGATTTTACTTCACATTCATCAAACAGAAGAAAAAAGTTGAAAACATGCACCATTGGCTATTTTTTTTAAGTTTGCTTCCACCATTAAGATTTTTGCATCCGCCCACTTTCAAAAGAGCGGTCAGTGAGGGCTCTTCACGTCCGACGCCAAAAGTTAACGAAGACTAGACTAACAGTACCAAATCGCAATTATGGGCGCAACATATGAATTGCTTGTATTCACTCGGTTTCGTAAGAAAACTTAAGTGGCCTTTCGACTATTATAGTTCTACCTTAAATTGTTAACTAATGTTAACATACTTACGTAAAAATGAAAGAAACAAATATGTATATTAGGGTGGTCTTTAAATTGGACATTGACTTGGATAGCCTTCATTCGATTCAAAACATTGAAAAACAATTTCCCTAATTTTTTTCAGATTTTTACCCCCCTGGTCTCCTTTTTTTCACTTCAAGGTACAAATAATGGAGTTAGGGTGATTCTTATAACACACGAATAAAAATCAGAACCAGGGGGGTGAAATAAAAATCTGAAAAAATTAGGATTTTTTTTTTTCTATTTAGAGTCATTTGATTCCCACCCAAGTTGGATTTTCAAAAAAAAAAAAACAATATAAGGACCACCCTAATGTATATATAAAAAAAGTATACAAATAAAAATAAAAACGCAAACAAAATATACATACATACAACCTTATGTTGTGGAACTGAACGAGTTAATAAATAAAAAAATAAGAAAAGATTTTTTCTTTCATAGAAATTGTCATTTTTAGCAATTTATCATGCTAAATTATCGCCTTATCTATAAACTGGTTTAAGGGACGCAGTAAAGTTACTCCTACTTTACAACGCCTCTAATCTGGAAAAATTTATTAGTACAAAAATACACCAAGAATAGAGGCGAAGTAAGCTAAACCTGGTTGATAGGAGGTATAAAGCCGGAGTTAAGCCGTTTTGGTGTGAAATTTTCAAAACGGAATGTAAGCTATTTTTTACCTCTTTGTTACTAAGAACGTTTTCTTTTATTTAACTTTTCCATTTATTAATTACTTCACCAAAATCCCAGCGAGAATAATTATTATGTAATTGAATTGAATAATTGCGGAAATCGGCTCGGGTTTGTTTACGTTTTTATACCAGAGTTTCGTATTGGTAATTTTTGACAATATATTTGGCGTAGCTAAAACGGATGAGAAAGTATTTTATAAAAAAGGACTTGTTTGATGTGGCGTAGAAACGAAGTAATTGCTTCTTCTACCTTTAACTATTCCAAGGTTGAACCGAGTAATAGTAAAATCTAAAAATAAGGCTGATGGGATTTCAGTAATCGGTGTTACTTAAGGTTCTTTTATCATATATCAGCCCCGGATCTATGGCTTGTGCCCCGGGTGGCAGCTTCCAGGGGTGCCTAATCCATCTGCCTTAAAAACAATAGGTATAAAGAATTGCCGACACTTAATGAAATGGTATGCGGAAATGGAATTTCAAATTGTTTCTCTCGGTCAGCCTTTAGCTAGTTTCTTCTACCATTTCACCATTTGAAATAGAAATTATTTCAAACTTCCTGCATTCAGAATAATTTCTGTTTGCTCATTTTTGTGCAACATTTTTAATGTTGGTCTATTTTCGACTACAGAATTTTTCTAATTTGGACTTCCTTTCTATTAAAAAATCTGGAAAAATTGACGAAACTAATAGGCTAAGGAAGGGGGGCAGAGGTGGGCAATGCCCATATTAGAAAATAAATTGCCCACCTTAGAAAAATCGACAGTAAGACTTTTCTGGTTCCACCGAAGAAGCAAGATTGAACAACTTTGGAAGATCTAGACACTAAAATTTATATTTGGCTACAGTTACATGTGGTCGTCAAATTAAACCAATTTTTGCCCCCCTTCATTTTGTTTGTTTTTACAAATTACACAAGTGTCCGTGAAGCTTCTTATATCTATTATATTGATGTGTCAACTCGGTTTATTTAATCAAGTCAAGAAAAAACCTAGGTGGACGGTTTAGATTTTCCTCAAACCGTTGAACATGGCAGGGTTTAAAAAGGATTCACCAAACGTTAAATATAAATTATCAAAAAATCCTATTATTTAAAAAATGTCCACTCCATAAATATCCGAATTCAAAAATCATAGAAATCTTAAGTAAAGGATGGGAAAGAGATTTTCAGTTTTTGGGTGCGTTTAGAATCAGTTTCGATGGGGCCATTCAGCAAAAAACCAATTAAAGAAAATGTCAAAGGAGATGGCCAACCAAAAACCCAGAGTCGACAGTTCTTGTCGTCGATCCTGGGTTTCTTGCCCATACATTTTTGGCCATCTTCTTGCAGTAAAAACTAGAAAATAGACGGATTTTTTAACTAAAATAAATTAAATCGCCAAAAGCTAAAAAACTCGCCTGTTTTGGGAAACGGATTTTCGTGTCGCCAAACCGTCTGTTTAGCGATTAGTCACCACATGTGAAAAGCCTGGAACATGGACCGGAAGGTAATTCAGTTCTTTTTGTTAAAAATGAATGCTGTGGTTCCGTTTCAGTATGTATCAACTCAATTTGGCATCGGGTTGGGCTAAAAGTACAACCTAACAGTCGAACCAAACCGAATAATTGAAACCTAATAAAAATCTTAAACGAGTTGTCTTCACCAAACGCCTCCGTTTGATGGGGTTTAATATGTATATCTAATGCGGATGTATTAAAAAACTTAAAAAAAAAATCAGAAATTTAACTGCTTTGGAAAAAGGTGATTTTAGGTAAATTGTTTGACTTTCGGATCGAAATACCTACACTTTCTACGTCAAAATATCGTTCGTTCCCATTTGCCGAGCCATCAACAACTGTCAAACTCTTGAGGGGCTCCGATGGCGATGACTTAAAAACATTTAAAGGTCAAACATTTTTGAAGTTTTTTGACTGCTCTGGCAAAAAGTGGTTGTAGGGCAATTGGGTGACATTTGGATCGAATTATATGTTCTTTTTCCATCAAGGTTTATATTTAAGATATATCGTAAGACATTGCTGACGAGTTGAGTTTGGTATTGGTGGCACTTCTAATGAGAGTTAATTTGCTGCATTGTTACCGTCGCTTCATTTATTATAGTTCACTTTTGAACAAAGTTGTTAATTAAATAAATGCTCAAGCCCAAATATAAAATTATTAAAGAAAAGAGTACGCGATGTTTTTAAATGAAAATTGTTTGATGGTTTCAACCACTGATTGGCTGCCCCCCTTAGAAACAATTCCTTCCTACGTCTATGACGAAACATAATGATTATAGTCTTTGTAAAAAGCGTCAAGCATTGTCTATTGAATAACCTAACATAAATAAAGTTAGAAAATTGCTGAGTAGGTTATATAGAGTACAAAATTAATTAAAAAGTCTAATTCTCCCAGTTACAAGAAATCAAACTAAGTGCATATGTCATTTTTTTTTAATTTAATTCATTAACTGAAGGGGCGCTAAATGAAGTTTTTGCCCCGGTTATGAAAAACTGATGATCCGGGGCTTTCATATATTACATTGAACTTACCGCTTTGCATCACTAAAAATACTTCATTTAAATGGACAATTATTGGCATTTGCGGAAAATTCGGACTTGGAAATATTGTTTTTTTTTTGCTATTTTTGACAACGTTGTTTTCACAATAACAAAGTGGTTTTCATACACCATCTTAAAGTAGAGGTTTTAACGAAAAGAATGTCATCTAAAACTTTTAAAAATTTAATTTTTTTAAAAAAGTAAAAATTTTTTCGTGAACTGTTTTCATTGAAAATGTGGCCATTTTTTTCAAATTAAATTCACGAAAAACTCAAAAATGCTTCAAAAAAAAAATAACAGTTTGCTTGAAACAAAAATGTGTGTTTTCACACAAATGTGTGTTTTCACAATAATTTCATCAAAGTCGAATTATATTTGGCGAAGATAAAAATAAAAATCCAAACATTTTTTGAAACATAATTTTTAACAACATTGGCATTTTTCATGGTTGGAATTGATACCTCCCAAAAAACCATTTCTGTATTTTCGTTTTTATTTAAAATGAAGCTTCAAAAAATATCAATATTTTTTCTTACATTTAAAAAAAAATGTTCAAACTTTTTTTTGAAAATCAGTTATATACAGACATATTTTGAAAACTACATTTTCGGTTTTTTGAAACTTGGTATTTAAAAATGTTTCCTTTATAAATCTTTTTCTGTATGTATAAGTACGATCTACTACCAAAATTTTAATAATTTTCATTTCATTGAATACTTTTCGTGCCTTAGTCCACCGATATCAAATCCCTCCTTCAATGGAATCTGACATTTGATGGCTTGACAGATAGAGGGTGAACTTTATTTTGACGGAAAAAGAATACTTTAATCTAGGTGTCACCAAATTGCCCCAAAATCATTTTTATTTATTTTGAACCATAACGTCCTCAAGGTTTGCCACCCATGGTAGCTGCGCCATCCATTGCCTGTAATGCATATTCAATAATAACATTTGCATACAATATGAATATCGTAGACTTAGACCATAGGCTTCGAAATGCTCAAAAGCAAGTTTTTCTAAATATTAACGATTCTGTTCTGTTTTTCAAACGATCTTCAAAATCTATTTTGACCATTCAACGCTCAAATTATTATAGAAAACATTGTTCTAAATCAACCGCACAGTTTAGTATGTATAGATTTTTAAACATTATTCAACGGAAAATTAAGCTACGCCATAATGACCTTATTATTTATTATTAAAAAAAAATCAAATATTCCACAGGCCATAGTGACCTTTATAATTGTTTCATGGTATTTATTTGCTTTTATAACAAAAATATTTCCTACATAAATGTATATGACAGTCACTTTCATTATACAGGGTGTCCCGCACCTGAGTGGAAGTATCTTAGGGTGTGATTCCTGGGTATATTCTAAGAAAAAAATTGTATAGGGGGAAAGTTGTATTCTGAAAAATTGACTTAAAATGCCAAAAAAAAACATTAAAAATCAACGAAAACTCATCTAATGATGTGTTTTATTTTTTTTTGAAAGTTAATACTTCATTCTTGCATTTGGTTTTTAAATCAAGTTGTTTAAGCAAATAGTTTTTGAAAAATTAAATTTCAAAGTCAAATTTGTTTAAGAAAATAGTGATTTTTTTTTTCTTAAGTCGATATTTTCAAAATTTTACGTAATGAAGTGCTGTTTTTGTGTTCAATATTCATTGACCTCATTGTTTTGTAATCCATTACCGAAAACTTAATGCAAAAATCTTTCTTAGTTTTTGAGAAATTAAGAAAAAACAAAAGGTACTTTTCCCAAAAAAATTAATTTATTCATGAATTATCCATAATTTAACCCTTTTTTCGGGTTTTTTTTGGTAAAAGTACCTTTCGTTTTTTCTTAATTTCTCAAAAACTAAGATAGATTTTTATATTTGGTTTTCGGTAATGGACTAAAAATAAATGAGCGCAATGAATATTGAACACAAAAACAGCACTTAATTACGTAAAATTTTGAAAAATATCGACTTAAGAAAAAAAAAAAATCACAATTTTTTTAAACAAATTTGACTTTGAAATTTAATTTTCCAAAAACTATTCGCTTAAACAACTTGATTTAAAAACCAAATGCAAGAATGGAGTATTAGCTTTCAAAAAAATTATAGCACATTATTAGATGTATTTTCGTTGATTTTAAATGTTTTTTTTTGGCATTTTAAGTCAACTTTTCAGAAACTGCCTCCCCTACTTTAGGGAGGGGAGATACAACTTTCCCCCCATACAATTTTTTTCTTAGAATATACCCAGGAATCACACCCTAAGATACTTCCACTCAGGTGCGGGACACCCTGTATATCAAATTATTCTTCCACGTACACCACAATGAACAATTTTGGTATGGTTCTTAGCTTTTCAGTAGACAACTTAAATTTGAAGATTGAAGGAATGTTTCTCGACTTATAGCAACTGGATCTACAATTTTTTAATCATAGTTGCATTTACCTTGGAAATAATCAAAACGTCCTTTTTTTGGCTTATACATATTTGATTTTTATTATATTGAAATTAATTTGTTTAGCTTGTGATATATCAAAATTAAAGAATTGGAAAATGGAATTTTAAAGATTAAAACCATTTATGGAACGTGGTTAAAATATATAAAAACTATAATTCACCAGTGGGAGGATCATTTCAGCAGTATTTTAATGTACGACTTTTTCTACCACGCATTTTTAATGTTTAATTTAGGGAGTAAATTCATCTTAGATTTCTCTTAACAAATGCTAAATCACAGTTTAAGCATATGTACATATATTACTTCCTTAATTTTTGAGCTATCTATCGATTTTCTAAGTAAATGTGCACGAAAAATATAATGCCTGTTCGCGAACTTCCCAAAACAACGAGTTTTAACGAATCTTGTCCACAATTCTGTCAAAGTTCATATAAAAAAATAAAATTGTACTTAAATTCGCAGAAAGAACAGACAAATATTTTGTAATGTGGCGTTAAATTTTTCTAAAAAATTAATCTTAATATGTTATTCGATTGAGTCCCCAATCAGAACTGTTTAAAATTTTGTAGTTCTTAAAAATATACAGCCAAGACCAAAGTCTTGATATTAAATTTGTTAAATGCTTTCCTAACCTCAATTGATCTCTAATTAATAAAAGAAAGAAAATTTATTTCAAATATTCGTTTCGACGATGTATGATTAGCACCAGTCACAAGTTACCATTATTCGTGCCCAAAAACTGTTAAAACAAAGATCAATGCTTTGAAATGTCATACATTAAAATGAAGACAAACTAGTGGCCTTCTGATGTCCTTATTTATAATGGAAGTTAAGGTTCATTCTTGACTGTGTTTTGTCATGTCATGTTGTCACTGTTCATTCACACGACGTCATTTTAATAGAAATATTGAATGTCATTTAAAAAAATATTGGCAAATATTTTAACCATTTACACATTTATGTTATTTATGCCAAGAAAATGGAAGAAACTATGACAACTCGTGCAGCTATGCCATAAGAGGTGAAGAATCAGTTTTTTTTTGTATCCATAACTTTTACCAACAAAAATAATTTTTTAAAACTATGTTTATTTATTAAGTATACAAGTGCATTATATGAAACAAAGAAAAAATCATATGTGGATGCAGAAAACCTAGACACCATAATAGCTTTGACCGGGGAAAGTTCCTGATGTTTTTTTGCATTTAGAGTAATCTCAATGTTTGTTTTCACTATACCTACCTACTACTCGTATGTAAAACTCTTTTTTTTAATACTTCGACAGAAAATATTTTTAAACTGAATTCATGAAAAACCTTTCATTCATTCATTCATCCCTCATCCTTCCTTCAGACTATACCAAATCCAACAAAGTGCAAAGCAAAACTTTGGACTGAGTAAACACAAATATAGCTTATCGCGAATCCGCCAGATATCTATAACCTATAAAGAGCCCGTAGTGCTCCGCCCCTTCGAGATCTGAATAAATAATAAAATTGATTGTTTTGCGGCTGTCATAGATACGCCTCACTTTCATCTTCCACGTTCCATCATGTACCTGTGCCGCTGTTCGTGCTGCTGTGCGACAAAATTTGTTCCGTTTACAGTAGGTACAAATGTCGATGCTGAATTTCCTCGAAATATATTTTTGAAAACAGAGATGCGAAATGGGTGATGGGATGTGCGCGCATATTTTAACAAAATCCCTTTTCACCATGGTGATGGCAGCAGGATTTATGAAGCGTTAGATAGGTAGTCTTTCTCCAAAAAGTATCTTGTTCCATTAATAGACAGCCTACTGCCTTAGCAGGGTATAAAGTTTAAACAAAAAAGCCTTCAGGTTTGGTTTGCGTTGATTATGTTTTTAAAATTGTTTGCTGATGTGGAGTAGGTATAATAATACGTGGTTGTTATAATGGAACATTTCGACTCCAGCCTCAAATATATTATTGTAGAATGAAGTCATGACAAATTATTAAGGTTTGTATAATGTTTTAATGAATACATTTAAAATCAAACCTGTTTTACTTAAGTATTTAAGTGTTATTTATGCATAATGTGCATGTACAAAATAATTCCTAATCTATGCATATTTTTTTGTATTTATAGTGTCTTATTATTCTTAAAAATTAAATATTAAATTAACTCAATCCAGAAGCGTGGTTTATGATACTTACTAAAGTAAAACCGGATAGGTATGCCAAAGAAATCGATTTTTTTTGTGAATGAAGCTTGAGTAGTTTGGTATGAGCTTAGTTTCGCTTTCTACGAAGCTTATAGTTGAACCAAGTTCATTGGCACGTATCGAACCATGTGGGCTCTTTTTCGGAAAGAAATTATTTTTTTTTATTTATGCTGACTTGCTTTAGCTTATGCCCCAAGTTAATGTATCGCTTTTTCCATGCAGTAAAATTGAATTGCACAATAGCATGCACAGGTTCTTAGATGAGCATGCACTCAAGAGCTACATGCAGATCACAGCTGCGCTGTACGATTTCTCTATTTCTAAATTGGTTTACATTGTAGTCACAACAACAAATACAAAAAGAGGCTGAGTGCTACCACAAACAGCGCTGGCCACGACACCAGAAAAGTGTCGGTATCGGAAACCGAAGCGATACCGAAATAGCATCTTCAAAGCATCCGAAACGATACCGACCCAATACCCTACTTTTGGGACCGAAATTTACCAATACTTTCGGCAGCATCGTTTGGTATCGACAGAAAGTTTAGATTTTTGACTATTATTATTAATTTCTTACAAATAAACAATTCTTTTAATTAGTTTCTCGGAAACGGCTTTCTCTAAGTGCTTGAATGACATTTTCACAGTTTTTTCTTCTTTGTATAAAAGAGGTCTAAGCAATTATTTTAAATAGAGCCACCCACTACCACACCCATTTTTCTTTTGCTTGGTTTCTCCGAAACATATGCATATTTTGTAAAATGACTGTTTTATTTAATCTTACAAAATACCAAGCGAGTTCAACTACAAGATCAAGAACATGACTCAGACTAGACCGAAACCAGACGAGACCGATACCAATGCCGATACCGAGACGAAACTTTGTTAAACGAGACCAAACGACACACTTTTTCCCTCCGACCAACAGGGATTGAAATAAATCGATGTAAAAATTTACGTCAAGTTGTACACCTGTTCGTCACGTGTTTAGGTAGGCAGACATCTTAAAGGCTATTACTGATGATATGACTTAAGTTTATGCAAATGACTTGACTTTTTATGTCGTTGGCTCTCAGTCTAAGCTGGGTCACAGGGTTGAGAACGATTTGGCGATTTTTAAAATATCGATTTTAAAAAATTGACCGTCATAATGTCGACTTTCGAAAAGACGATTGGCTTAAATATCAACTGATCGAAATGTTGACATTTTTAAAGTCGATTTTGAAAATATCGACTCGTACAAAGTTGACAGTGGCAAAGAGAATGATACACACATGCATGCGCACCACTACAATACAGGTTATGCGTTCAAATCAAAAATAAGCAGCCAGATTGCGGGTGGCAATGGTGCCGTGGATGTAGATGTACTGCTTACTTAGAGGTGTGGGTTCGAGCCCCATTCTAGGCAGCATTCTTTTCTACATTCTCCCAGCTTAACTGGATGCCACCCGTCAGATTTAATGAGATAATAAACAACTTGATATCAATCCACTGTGCAGTGGCGAAGCGTGCACCGCCCGGGGCGGTGGAAAATTTTGCCGCCCCCTCCCAAATTTGTAAATATTCAAAAAAAAAAAAAAAATTAATAACATTTTTCGGCAAAGTTAAATTTATTATTTATTCATTTCAACTTCTTTCAAACTCTGTTACCACCAGTAGCGTAGCTAGATGGGCGAGGGCCCTGGGGCAGAAAATAAAATGGGGCCCCTTAACAGAAATTGGTTTGGTTTTTGATTAACAAAAAAAATGAGAAATTTTAGAAGAGGAATGTAATGTTATAGGAATTTTTAACAAAAACTGTCAGCCTAAGATATTTCTTAGGGATATAATTTTTAAAGCTTAGCATGCAGTTTGGTTACAATAGCAAAAAATTGGTGGTAAGAACAGAAAAGTCAGTGGAATGTTTCAAAAATCGTTACTGAACCAATATATGTATTTGAGTGGTCTTGATTTAAAAGTTCAGTTTGGCCGTAAAAATATTTTGATAAAAGATCGACAAAAAATGTTAGCCCCAGAAATTTTATTTTTGAGTCATTCCATATGAAAACGTCTATCAAAAAAGCATCAAGCACATCTCAGATTTTGCTCAAACTTTGTGAGATGCCCCTACCCCCTTTGAAACATTTGAAATTCCTTTTTTGTTTCTATTTTGAGATGGTATTTTAAACTGAAGTATAGTAGTTTTTGAGAAAAAAAAAAATAAATTCAGACAAAATAATAACAGGACCTGGTCAGAAGCAACGCTGGCAGATTTTTGCTGTTCAATTTTTCGTCAGACAATGGAAAATATGAAAAGAAAAAAGCTACAAAATAATGGAAAAAAAAGTTATAGATAGTAAATTGTTTATTATATTTTTGAATTTATTTTATTTTTTAAAACTACTTTTTTTAGGTGTCATTTGGTAGAATCGGTGTGTTTTTTATATTGTAAAATATTTTACCAGTTTTTTATACAGAACACTTAGTGAAATATACTAATGAGAAAAAAGTATTTGAGATTTTAAAACGCTTAGTGGTTTCTTTTTTTAAAGTCTTTTATTAAAATTTATTTAATATACTTATATAGGGAAATTCTATTATTTCCCAAAAAAATATGTTTTTTACAGCGTAAATCATAAAAACTACGAAATTTCAAATTTCTGTTTTTTTTTTTAAATAACGGTTGATGGATGATGACAAATCTGGTTTTATGTGAAAGCTTATATTATGTGGAGTAAGTCCTCCAAATTTGAGCAGAATACGCCCAATAGTTTTTTTTTACCAGGTCAACCAAGTCTTAGAGGGCTCTTTTTTACAAATCAATTATATTTTTCAAAAATCATTTTAAAAAAAAACTGGACGTGATAGAATTTTTCTGAAACCAGATTTAGATTTTAAAAAGTCAAATCTATCTTAAAAAATTACTTGAAGGCGAAAAAAAACGTTGATTTTTGTAGACCAGTGTTATTATTATACCTTAATTCCTATATACAAATCACAGAAAGAAACGACAAAAACAAACCCAAATAAAACTAAAAAGCCATTTTCTTCACATATGTATGTACATAATTAATAATTATCACCCCTACAACGGAATCCGATGAATGAGCTGCGGAGGGAATCAGACTCAGTTCTGACATTTTTACTATAATCTGCTAGAATAACTAATCTCGGCCGTATTACAGAGTACCAAAAGCAAAGTCAAAAATGAAATTCATAGCAGTTAGCCATCATCTAGATAAAAGCTTTAACAGCTCCTTGGACCGGCAGATAGGCTATCTAAGATTTTATCAGTTTCTGTTGGATATTATTGTCAGAGATATTTGAGCCAAAAGTAGAAATTTATCTGGCAAAAAAGGTCCGGATATGCTATCCAAGACTTTATCCACAAGTCTTGTAACTGACCCATAATATTCAAAACAAACTGAGCCAAAACATTCTTAAAGATAAGAAGAACTTTTATTTTCGCTTTGAAAAATTGTTTCGTCAGGCTGTCTCTGGGGCCCCCAAACCTTCGGGGCCCTGGGGCGCCGCCCCAGTTTGCCCCTGGGTAGCTACGCCGCTGGTTACCACACTTGCGTCAACGTGTAATAGCGGGCATAAAAGAGCTGTAGATCTTACGATTCTTTACAGAAAAAGCTTAAGAAGACACTTTTTTCTAAAACTGTCTCATTTTCCGAATGAATTTTGTATAGAGTAATATTAATTAGTGCTTTGTTTTAAGTTTTGGTCCCAAGAAAATTTTGTTCATGAGAAAAAATATCTCAAGTGATTTCTCATCGTCGAACTCGAGATATTGATTGATAGGGAAGAAGAAAAAGTGGGTCTCACAATTCTGTCTGTCTGTTTGTCCCTTCCGCTACAACTTAAACGGTTGGAAGGATTATCATTCACTTGGTATATATTGGTTTTTGGTCATACCCTTCATATATTTGTTCACTTTTTTACTTGCGATATAGGTACTATAGGGCAAGTTTTGGATTCGTGCAAAAAAAAAATTTCGAGATAACAATCAAACATCACATTACGATGATAGAGAACACGAAAAAAGTGGGTGGCACAATTCTGTCTGTCTGTCTGTCTGTCTGTCTGTCTGTCTGTCTGTCCGTACCTCTACCTACAGCCTAAACTACTGAAGCGATTTTCTTCAAATTTTGAACTTAAGGTTTTTTTGTAACTCTCCAGAGGGGAAATTGAAATTTTTTTTTTAGTTCAAAAAATAACGGTACTTGCCATACAACCGTTAAGGAAAAGCTTATTTATCTCAAAAACGGCTCCAACGATTTTGATAAAAAAAATCAGTGTATTACTGTAGATATGATGTACCTTTTAGTAAGAAAAAAAATCACCAAAAACATTTATTAACGGTACCTGCCATATAACGGTTTTTTTGATTTTTGGTTTTCTCATTGACTGCTCATCCGATCTCAATGAAAATTTTTTCGCAAAAGCTTTGTTAGAATATAAATAAAACTGCATTACAAAATTTTTGAAAAAATAAATTTTGGATTTTTAAAAAAAGATTCAAAATTTTTTTTTGAAAATTCAATATTTCAAAAACGGGTTGATGAATTAATTTGAATTTTCAGTTTTAAATGTATATTAATATATACTCAAAATTGGCATACCAATTTTTTTTTTGAAAATTGTTACAAAAATGTTATATATAAAAAATTAATTTTTAAGAAAACGGCTCCAACGATTTAAAATTTTTTTTTTGTATATATTCATATTTTCTTAAGTAATCAAATGGCGTACTTTTTTTTGAGCTCTAAGTTATTTATCAGATTGTTTATGCAATTAATAGAACGTTTTAAATGCTTTTTATACTTTTTTTTCTATAATTACTTGAATATTTTTTTAAAGTTCTTAAGTCCCATACAACTTGAACATAAGAGCAAGTACGTGCGATCCAGTCGTGCAATTTATTTTAAACCAAAAGCAACGGTACCTGCCACTTGCCACACAATTTCCTTGAAAAACTGTTAACTCCTTTTTTCATTCAAAAAAATTCTCACCCAAAAGTTGTCAGAATTTTAAATTAATTCTCGTTGTTACTAAAATTCAATCAAATTGAAAATACTTTAAAGATTTTTGAGTTAAATGGTCGATGGTTATCTATAACTATCAAAACAAATGTGAATTTAGCGGCTTTTCACTCTAAACGTCTAAGCTGACGAAATATGAAAGCCTCTTCGAGCTGCAAAAATGTTTTTATTTTTATTTATTCCGGTGGGCATTCATTTTCTGTTACAACTCGCAGTTCCTAATTCTGTTTTATGAAATTCCGCAAATGTGACTGATTTTAATCAAAAATTCAAAAGAAAAAGTTCAAAAGTACATTTTCTTTGAAAACATTTTAATGGGAATAAGTATTTTCTTTTTACTGAATGGTTGTTTTGTACACTGAGAAAAATATTGAACATATTCATATTTAATTCAAACTCAAACACATATGATTTGGCATGGAAGCGATTTCTATTTAATTTAAATAGAATCGTATTAATTCGTTGTTGAAACGATTTGAACATGATTTTGTTCAAATTTACTATGCTTTCTATTTAACATAAAGCCCGTATGACACTACATTTTTCTCTCATTTTTAATAAACTGAAAATGAAATTAAAGCGGAACGTACAATTTCTTATTCAAACTTTGATAGGTGTGAGTGGGTTCGCACTATATCCATAAATGTAAGAATGTCACAAAAAATCTATAAAAAATGTGATTTTCAAATTAAATTTGTCAGGTTCTGGCAGCTTTTCTTGATATTTCAGAATTAAAAATGAAAAATTATTTCAAGGTACACTCAGTTACAAAAGTAGATATACACTGGACCCTAGAGAACACTATTATATGATGTATATTTTCTTTTGGGACACATTGTATATGTGAAATTTAATTTAGAGAAATGCTATCCCTTTCTTAAAAACTCTTCTTATCCCTTTTTGGCTCTGCTGACACTTTGATAGATTAAATGAGAAATACAATGAAGACAAAATGTAGTGTCATACGGGCTTAAGGATATTTCTGTTTGTTTTAATTAAATTCATTTGATGTTGTTTCAAATAGAATCATATTAATTTTTTTGAATATTTTTCGTGTTTGGGTCAAATATGTTTTCTGTTTAAAACAAATGATTTCAATGTTAGTTTTTTCAAATAGATGCTAGATCCTTTGAATTTAATACGAATGTATTCTATTTGTAATGATGGGAGCGTTTCCTATAGCTGTAACACATACATACATATTGTGCTGTCGGTTCAAAGTTAAAACTCACTTACTAACAATTTACACTTTTTAAAGAAATCGGATTGAAACTAAAAGTCACTTTTTGCAAAATTTTAAATTAAGTTCTTTTGCATAGCTTTCAATGTCTTTATAAAAACTGGGCAAAATTATACTGTTTGGATTAAAAAAATGCGTTTCATTATCATTTTCTTGAACATTTTATTCCGCACTTAGTGAGTTTTACCTTTGGACCGACGATACTACGGTGGCACTAATTTTTGAACTATTTGAACATTTTGCACGACGTGGTCGCGATGGATTCTTTTGCAATTTTTTTAGACGCCAAGTACCTGTAAGAATCATAAGACAGTTACAGTTATGTCTTGTATTCCTTTGAGTTCAATTCAAATTGATTCGAGTTTAAATTAAACATTTCTGTTCAATCCCTGTTTCTTCTTAATATTTTGAATGCATTTATATTTGAAACAAACTCGTGCATGTTAATTTAATGTTAAACATTTTTAATTGAGTAAAATAATTTAACAGGCCTTTCGAAAATCAAACTCAAGTAGGCTTGAATTCATGTAAAAAGTTACGTTTAGCTTCCAATGTAATAATTAAACATGATTTACTTTGAATTAAACAGATTTTACCCAAAATAAATAGTATTTTTGAATTTGAATAGATAAGAGGTAGATTTAAATTGATTTCTATTTGTACTTATTTAAACATATAGCTAAACATGCTTCTGTTTAAATAACTCATAGTTCAGTTTTCTCAGTGTATATACCCGCCGTAATAGCTGCAAAGTTCTTAAGAACACCATCATAATATTTTGAATATTCAATAATTATTTTCTTACTTTCTACCTTTGTGCCTATCTATTGTTCAAATGAATTTTTGTAATAATTTTCTATTTGCGACAAAGCTTTTGGTTTCAGTACCGCCCCGGGCAGAATTTTCTAGGGATGCCAAAATTTAATAACTATGCGAACTGCAGGGCACCTTCGGTAATCAGCAATATAGTTTCGCGAATCGGTATTTCAATTCATGGAGTCTTGAATGCGGTCATTCCAATTCAAGCGTAGCCTTTCTGATCACGTAAAACTCCCTCCTGGATTGCAAATTCAGTGTATCACATGAATACATTTGCTGAGGGCGGCAAAATTTTACAGTTAATACCTATTAGTTATTAAATTTCTCCGCCCCGTATATAGTGCCGCAAAATTTGCCGCCTCCCATAAAGTGCCGCCCGGGACGGACCGCCCCCTCTACCCCCTCCTACTACGCCACTGCCACTGTGCCAAATCTTTCCTATTCTCCTACTCTTTCTAACTATAGTGCCGTGCAATTCAGATTGCATTTAAAAGGCTTAAGGTCTTACATATGCCTGTAATATTATTATTTAAAAAAAAAGATCTTAGTCTGTCTATATGTATATTGTGTATACATAAATTAAGATAATAATAAATAGTTACGAGAAATTTTTAATTAAACTAATTAACCTTAACTGTGAATTTATATGGAAAATGAAAATCGAATTCGATTTAATTTTATTTTATTTTCATCAAGGAAATTTTCTCATTTTCTCGAAATAAAAAAGTACCTTAGGTACTTGTTGATCCGCTTGAAATATTGCTGTGACTGCAGTCGCAAATCGGCAACCCTTTCATAATTTACATATAAATGTAGGTTAGTGTACCCAAATTATTGAACTCGTTTTTATTATAAGTGGATACAAACCTGAAAAACCTGGCTTTATCATATTGAATTCAAATTTAAGCTTTGCTTAAAATTAATTTCTTCAACTGTTGGGTATTTGTTTTAATGATTAATCTAGACACAGTCATGTGGAAACCTAAAGTCTTGGTCTTTTTAATTTTAATTGTGTGTAATTCTTCAGAATCTTGTAACATAACAGAAGAATGTCCAACAAACAACAATGTGATATGGGCAACCAATGGTACTGATTGTCATATTTTTCGTAACCAATGTTCTCTAGACAATGTCAACTGCAATCATCAAAATAATGAGGAACCCAGTAAATAGATTTTTTTTTGAAAATTTCATTTATGTTTATATAAATTTATTTAACTTTAATAGAACTAGTAGTTACTACCAAAGACGAATGCCAGCGTTTATGCATCAATAAGTGCCCCGAAGAAGATGACTCAGTTTGTGGATATTATAGTGATAATGCCCAGCAACGCACTTTTAAGAATAAATGTGAAATGGAAGCTTATATTTGCAAGACTGGAGAACGTAAGTTTATAAATATGAACCTAGTCTAAGATCTTACATTTTTGGGTTTTCACAAATTTGCTAAAAATAATGATGATAAAAGATTCATCTTTTTCTATTGCAAATATATGTCTCCTGGCAGGAAGAGGAAAAGCTCATGAAAAAAAAAATAAATTAAACTACATATCAAATCTTGTTAAAGAATCCTACCAAATGTTTTTTAGACAAACAAAAATGTGTGACATGATTCACCGTAAAAGAAGAAATACACTTTCATTTTCGTATTAAACTTAAATTTTTTTTCAATATTAGATATACAAATTAGACTCATACTTAACCCCTAATCACACACTTCTAAGCATATATTTGAAACAATATGACAATCATGGGTCTGAATAACATATTTGCGTTCAAAGTGATGAGACCTTTTTTCTATCAAAACTTGTAGACAATTTTTTGTGTGAGTTAAGCCTAGTTTACTGTTCCCGTGCGCAAAAAAATGTATGCAAATATTTTCGCGTGTCAAAAATAATTAAGGTCAAATGCAAAATTAAATGTTTGCATGATTGGTTTACAGTTTCATAAAAAAAAAAGTTTTGGTGAATAATATACTTTCTTTTGGATGGTCACTTTACACTTAAACAATATATTCACCTCAAGGCACTATTTGCATGCAATTGGCTTGTGTATACAAAAATAATAATTCCATTGCCAATAGTTTATTAATTAAGGGTACAATTTTTTTCGCCAGTTTGGTGCACAGAATAGGTGGAAAATTGTTTTGAAAATTTTGATTTTGTTTTCGCTTGGGAAATGTAAACACGCAAGATAAATGAACATAGTATAATTCAATTTAAAAGCTGAAATGAGCTCAACTCCAGTTCAATCGCACCACTTAAACAGAAGAATTTGCTTTTCAAATGTTCTTCATATTTTATTACTGTACATTGTATATTTAATGCTCTGTATTTAAATTAATATATCTAAGTAACCGATACTAAATTTTTTTTTTTTTTGTCTTTTAGCTTTTTTTGTTTATGGTGTTGGACCCTGTGAAACAGCTGATGCTAAACACGAAGAGGAAGAAGAAGAACCTTCGAAGTAAAAAAAAAAAATGAAATTCATATTGAACTCCAAAATTGTTGTTTATAAATCTGTGGTGTTTGGTAGAAACCTGATAACTCCATTTTAAAAGTAGCGTCTTTACGTCCACTTTAAATCAAGCTAGAGTGTAAGCGAGGCCACAGGTTTTCTTCAAATTTGGAATAATTATAAACATAACCTTTGCAAAATTATGTTTCAAATTTGAAGAAAATCGGTTCACCCGTTTAGGTTGTAGGTCGTTGTAAAGTGGACGCAAAGACGCAAATTTTAAAATGGAGTTATCATGTTTCTACCAAACACCACAGAAATATTGACGCTCCATATTTAAGTCCAAATTTATCCATTCATGTACTGCATAACTTGAACTAAGAAACTCAACAGTTGCTTGGATGCAACCGATGTATTTTGCTATCAAATGTATGCCAAAATGATAGAAATTATAAAAAATAAAAATTAAAAAGTCAATTAAACTCTTGTATACCTAAATGCTACATATATTTCGTTTATGCATTGAGTTTAAAAAATATGAATAAAATAAATATGTACCTTGGTTTTAAAAGGGCTAATGTCCAATTTGTACATTTTTGGGAAATGGAAAATTTTGCTTTTTAATTTATTATAATAATAATAACTTATTACTTTTGAAACTTAAACTTTTATATAGGTAACCATCGGTATGTTGTTAAGAAACAATTGGGGCACATTGACCCTTATTACAGTCGCAGAACATCTTCGACTGACTCGAAATGTGCCCTTAATTCAATATTGAAAAAATGGACATTGGCCCTTTTAGAACCAATGTACAGAAATATATAAATGAATTCTCATATATTTTTTGGAGGCCTATTTTTGAAATTGTAAGCTTTTATTTAGTATCGCATAGATTAAAACAATTTCTCGGTGTAAAGCGGTCTTTTTAAAATAATTTCATATTAATAATAACATCAATATATCTGTTAGCAACTATGGTGGTGTTCCAATTAATTTCTGAGAGTTACAGCAAAGCAAAGAAAAGTTTGAAATTTGTTGGTAAGTTTGGAATCATTACTTTGATAAAAATTGAAACAAACACAAGTGAGTGGCGTACTCAGTGGGTGGTTAAGGGGCAAGGTGGCTAAGGGGACTTGAGCCCCGTCTCAAAAAAAATCTTGTTGAATATTCAAAAGAATTTGATGTACAATTATGTACAATTAATAAAACTAATTTTAGGATATATTATTAGTGTTTTTTTTTTGCTTTCCCTTATTGAAATTTTACTTCTTATTTTAATGAATACATACCTTCTAATGGTGGTCAGTAGTGAAAAAGCCTTTCATCTGTATGCTAGAGTTTTAGTGATATAGATACCTTGAAAAAAAATTACGCCAAAAACAACTCAACAAATATCATTATAAAACGAAAATAAAATAAAGAACATTCTAAGTTCCAAATTTTGAATAAAGGCTTTTGAATAATAAGCAGACCGGAAATGAGGGATTAAATATGTTTGTTTGGCCCATAAGCATGCTTAAAACCAAAACTGCTACTAAATTCACAAATGCGTTTCTGAGAGAATGTTCCCACTGGCCATTTTCAATATGTTTGGTATAACTTGGAAACAAATCTCAATTTGACAATCTAACTCTTTAAACCTCAAAATGTTCAAAATTTAATTTTCTATCAGAATGGATGGTTTAAAAACATTATTAAAAAGAATTAATACTTAATTACTTACTTACTTACTTAAGGTGGCGCTAGAGTCCGCGGTGGACCAGGGCCTCAATCAACAAGCTTCTTCCAGTCGGCTCGGTTTCTAGCTAGCTGTCTCCAGTTTCGTACGCCAAGTTGGTTGAGGTCCTCTTCCACTTGCGTGCTCCACCTTTAACGCTGTCCACCTCTACTTTTCGATTTCGATTTCGCTGTACAGCCCATACAGTTCGTTGTTGTATCTTCCCCTCCATTCCCCATTTATGCAGACGGGACCAAAAATCGCCCGGAGAATTTTCCTCTCAAAACAGCCTAACGCGTTCTCATCCAGTGTCCATGCCTCTGCACCATACATCAGGGCCGGGATGATAAGCGTCTTATACAGTTGCTCGAGAGAGGGCTCTGCTTCTCAATTGCCTTCTTAAAGTGCCTCTACACTATCCCACAAAGTATTAACACATGTCAGAATAAAGTGGGAAGAAATTTCATACGACTGCCAAATTTGTGTGATGTAAGATGTAACTGACTTTCATATTTTGCTTCCACACTTGCATCAAAAAATCAGTTTCACCATAACCTCAAACACCCAAGTGGGATAGAAAGTGTGATGGTTTTAGAACCGATCCTAAATATTTTCATGTATTAACACATGTCAAATCGTGTCGGATGCGCTGTCAAGTTGTGTGTGATGAAATTTCATATTTTGTTTCCACACTATTATACATGATTTCTTCCCACTTTTTTGACATGTATTAATACTCAGTGGGAAAGTGTGGAACGGCTATTAGGCCGAAGAAACAGCGATTGGCAAGAGTAATTCTCCGTTTGATTTCAGCACTGGTATCGTTCGCTGAGTTTATAGCGGATCCTAGGTAGACAAAGTCCCTGACCACTTTAAAATTATAGCTGTCTATAGTGACGTTCTGTCCGGAAGTCGGTGTTGGGTGTCCTTTCTTGTTGACAGCATATATTTCGTTTTGCTTTCATTCACCGTTAGACCCATCTTCTTGGCTTTCTTCTCAATGCTCACAAAAGAATTAATACAAACCAACAAAAAAAAAATCGAAAAATTTAAGATTTCTAAATAAATACCAAAAACGGGATTTCGGTCAAAAACTGTAAGAAATGATAAGTAATGGTAAAATCTTGAAAGGCTATATCCTTGTCTATTTTAAATAAAAATTACTTTTTGAACATGCCATATTAAAGAATTTAGGCACTGCTTTGTTTTTTTAAGTATATACTTTGAGTTGATCATTGCTCCGAAAAAAGTTATGAGCAATGAAGGAAAAAATTTATAAAGTCTTTGATTTTTCGATTTTTGTTGGTTTTTAAATTTTCTCTTGCTAAAATTTTCTTATAAAATTTTTTAGAACATCCATTTCGATTCAAAATTTAATTTTGAACAAAAAGTTTTAAGTGCAAAATTGTCAAATTCGGCTTTGTTTCCAAGTTAGCCCAAAAATATTGTAACGTGGAACAAACCGACCAACTGATGGGAAAGTGACTTTTTTAAACTTCTGCATAATCTTAACGTTATGTTTACTTATGTCCTCGAATTTATTATTATATAAAAATAATCCCTAATCATCAACCCCCCCTCCCTAAAACTCCCTCCAGCTCACGGCCTGGGAAAACAAGTTGATACTCCATCTTACCTTCCTACGGAAGAAGTTAAACATGGGAGATTCGTATCATCCTTTCGTTTAAATAACAACAAATTCTTCTTTTACATCATCATGAAGCACTAAGAAAAATTGAGACTACTTCCGTCGACGAACGCCATACCGATAAATTCTTCTTTTGTTCAATTCGGTTCTGTGAGGTGTTCTCAAGGATGTATTAATTGTGAATTCGCGGTTAGAAGAAGCCAGATTGCTTTAATTGTTCAACATCCTTTTCGTTGAGAAGGATAATTTGTTTGGCTGGTAATTGAGATTACGGTCTACTCGCATTTGTTGTTGTAATAGATGTTTTCTGTCTAAGCAAACGAATGACTCTGTCTTACGTGTAGTGGATCGCATTTTGTTTTAGTGTCCAATGAGTTCCTTTGAAGTGTAACCACGGTAAGAAGCTTGTAAATGTTAATGAATTACTTAATTTGTTTTTCACAGAGACGGAGAGCTGTGGCTCGAGTAGTTATGTCTTTGTAGTGCTCACAAGACGTCTTTGTTGCCACATCATGGTCGTTTATGGTGTATTTTAGGGTTGGATGAAATGAGTTTTGGGTTATTTATTTTTAAGTCGTTTTAATCAAGGCGCTTAGTAGAAAAACGCTGGTATAATGGTTATTTGACCCCCGAACTTTGTATATTTAAAAGCAAGAATAAATTGCCAAAACCAAAATTTACTATGTAAGCTTTTGCCAGAAAATAAAGCTTAAAAGTTGGGGAGTGGACATATCTACATTCATAATTTTTTTTTCAATATTTCTGTTGATCTTTTTATTGCAGAATAACATGAATAACTTCTGTATTGAATATGGTTCAATTCTTTGTAAATCGATTTTGATCGAAATGTAGAAGTTTTTTTTTTGTAATAATTGAAGGTTTTACTATGGTATAGTACCAAGTTTGGCGCTAGGACTTATTGCCCAAAACCATAACGCCCAAATTTTTAAATTTCATAACGCCCAAATAATTGCTTAATAATTTGTTGTTGTATTTTTACCTTGGATTTGGGCAATATGACAATGAATTTGGGTGGTTTGACAAATATTTTCGGTGTTATGATGACATTTTCCATTTTAAATTTTATAGCCCAAATCCAGAAATGTCATAAGACCCAAAAACCGAAATACCACCCAAATTTTCAAAAAATCCAAATCGAAAAATGTAATGACGTACGCTTTGGGCCTTATGACATTTTTAATTTTAGGTAATAACACTATCAAAAAACGCTTTGACGCGGGGGGGGGGGGGGGGGGGACGCGTGCCGCGGGTGCGTGCGCGTGTGCGGTGCCTATAACCGTCGTGGTGGGACGGTGGTACGGGTGCGGTCGTGCCACCGCTGCACCCCTCGCCCGTTGCGTTCTTTGTTCCTTTTGTATATTAATTTATCGTTGTTTTTTACAGTAATCAGAATACTACTACTACTTCCATTTGGGTTTTTTGACAGTTTTCATCTCACCCTAACTATACTTATGTCACAACGCCCAAATGAAATGCCATAATGCCCAAACTAGAAAACAAAAATTTTTGTTGGGTGAAATGACATTTCTCGTTTTGGGCGCTATGGCATTTCAATTATATTTTCGGCATTATGGCATTCCTTTTAGTCTTGTGACATTTTCTTTTGTTAGTTTTTGGGCAGTACGACCATTTTTGGGGATTATGACATTTTTGGATTTGGGCCTTATGGTTTTGGGCGATAAGACCTTACGCCACCAAGTTTATATTAAAAGATTGCAGTTAAAGCTATTTCATGGATACCCGTACATGAATCTACTTTTTTATGGTGCTTAATCTTTTATTTTTATATTAATTTTAAAAATGTTTTCCATAAACAGGGAGTGAACTTTGTAAGTATGTGCGCCAGAGCCAGATGTCGTACACTGACCGTGATAACGAAACCTATTTTAGTTATCAGCTTCATCCCAATTTCCCAATGATAGTTGGATTGTTAATCAATTTCACCGGCATTTTAATTTTGAGAGAAAAATAGTAAATTTGTGCAGACCAGTACTACCTATTGAACACTGATTTGATGTCATCAGTTTAGCACGTGCTGGAAGACCTCGTGCATTTCGAAATGATGTAAATATTGCTCTGGTGCAAGCAAGTATTCAGGAAAACCCAAAACTTCCACCACGGTGGTGTTGCCTAGGTGGTCGGTACAAAGAATTTTACGGCAGTTACACGTTACACCTTTTTCTGTACCGAACTCAATTGGCTTACGAGGTAATACCAGATGATCCACAAATACGCATTCACTTTCACTGGCCAATAACAATATTGAAGCTCTAAGCTATAGCTCTTAGCACTGTTAAAGTAGAAGGGTACGAAAATCGTCTGTGAAGTTAGCATAACAATTTTCAGCTAGACCAATGGGATCATGGCAGGAATTCCCAGTTTTGTTTGCATTTCCATACCGGATTTTGCAGTTCACCAAATAGTGGGTGTAAACCCCTGTACTGCTAACATCACTGTGAAGTTAGCATGACGTGTCCAATTTTGAATCTGAATTGAGCCTCCAAACTGGAAGTTTGATTTGCATTTCAAGAAAAGGATCAATACAAATGTTGAAATCCCTACATACAAAAAAAATCATACTGTTCTGCTAACTTCACTGTGAAGTTAGCATTACGTCCTTTTCTCAGTAACGGAGCTAGGTAGAAATTTGCGGTACAGCTCTAAATTTGCAGTTAAATTTGCACTTCAAGAAAAATTAAAGTTCAAATTTTGAATTCCTTATTTGAAGAAAAAACTCGAATAAATAAATTTATCACTGTTTACTTCACTGTGAAGTTAGCATAATAGTCCTTTTCTCAGCAACCGGGCAAGCTGTGAATCTGTAATGAGGCTCCAAATTATCAGTTTAATTTGTATTAATGGATCAGGAAAAAATTTTAACCCCTTACATACAAAAAATTTCATGCTAACTTCACTGTAAAGCTAGTATAACCGTACTTTTCGCAGCAACGGAGCTGGTTAGAAAAATCCCTTTCAATTGCAATGCGTTTCAGATGGTTTTCTCTAACATTCCACTTCCACTAAAGCAAATTTCATTTTAAAATGCGCGAATTTTTATCACGTCGATACCTTCCCGTAAGAATGTATTAAGCGACATTTGAAAATTTTTAAACTAAAATTTTAAAATACCTCTTATTCAGTTACTTTTTTGGGTATTTTGCTATAGTAAACAGATTTTTAGAGGCATTTTGAGTTGAAAATTCAGTTCCAATTTTTTTTATTTTCTTAGGGCCAGTTTCAAATGTTCCGGTTAAAGTTTCGGATAGATATCTGACACATAATATGTCTGTTCGCGTACCTCCTAAAACTACGAATTTCTACGAATTTAGCCCAAAGTTATGTCAAAGCTCATATGAAAAAAATAAAATTCGTAGAAATTCGTAGTTTTGGGAAGTACGCGAACAGACATAACCCTATCCAGCAGATAAAAGTTGCTGTTATTTATTTTCTGTTTCATCGTCAAACTCTCGGATAAACTAACCGGTTGATAAATTTACCCGACACTTACAGTTTGAGAACAATATTAAACATCAAAAATATACTGAAAATTATATTTTTGTTGTCAAAACTAAAAATATTTGTCATTTTAATTTCAAATGTGAAAGATTTTAAGATAAGTCAGAATGAACCACGACGGATTAAAAGAAACTCAACAGTTAGGAATTCGGTGTGTCCACCAATCTTCCAGAACAACGTCGGAAGTCAGAATAAGGATTTTGACCAACAAACAAGTGTTAACAACGCCTATTGGAAAATAGAGAAGAGACCACACGAGGTTTGATTATACCGCAAAATGATGCCGCTAGTAGAAGTACAGCAACCACTCGCACCTCGCTGAATATAATTAAGGTGTTATGTATGTACATATATAAGTAGGTGTTAAAAATAAAGATATGTGTTTCAATAAAAATGTAATGTTCCTTAATCCTTACTGCTCATTCGTCCGTTTAATACTTTTGTATCTTCTGGATAAAGGCTATAACAGCCACTTGAACCGGCGGGCGGATAGGCTATCCGAGACTTTATCTGTCGGATATCACTATCCGAGACATTTGAAATCAAAAGTTGAAGTTTATCTTGCGGATAAGTTCCGGATAGCCTATCCGAGACTTTAACCGGAACATTTGAAACTGGCCCTTAAATAAATAAATAAATAACTGGACCAGAGGTTTTTTTTGATGCCTTTAAAATTTTTTAAATGTCGCTTAATACATTCTTACGGGTAGGTATCGACGTTTTGCAGAAGTTGGATGGAACTCAAAATGTGCTTATGTTATGCGTATGCTCTGGTAGTCAAAAGCCATCGATTTCGATTCCGATATTTTTCTAGGAAAAACATCAGCCATCTTAAAAAAATTGTAAAAGCACAGTGACTTAAATTGCGTCTTTACACATTTGTACTCAGGGAGTCAAGGCCTTTCATCTTCTTATATATAAAAATAAGTTGCCTTATGTTCGGACCAGATAAACTCGAGAATGGCTGGGCCGAATTTTTCAATTTTTTTTATAAAGTTAGCTATCATATTGAGGATGGTCTTTTTTTGAAATTTGGTTAAAAATAGGTAAAGGGAAAACCGTGAAATGCATTTTTGGTGCATTTTTTTAAATTAATTAAAATTATTTTGAAAGGGTCTTCTGATAATGTCTAGGAAGGGTGAAGTTTGGTCACAATTCGGTAAGCGGTTTGCAATTTATCAACATAACAAATGTGTTTACTGTAATTATAGAAAATTATTTTCAGTTTGTCAATTTAATAACTCGAGAATGGATGGGTCAATTTTTTCAATTTATTTTTATTAAGTAAGCTATTCATTGAAGATGGTTTTTTTTGTGAAGTTTGGTTAAAATTCGGTAAAGGACAAACATTTTTAGTGCATTATTTTAAAATAACTAACAATTATTTTGGTAGGGTCTTCTGAGAATGTCTATAACAATTATTTTGGTAGGGGATCTTCTGAGAATGTCTAAGAAAGTTTCTGTGAAGTTTGGTAAAAAATCGGTAAAGTGGTTTGTCATTTATCAACATAACAAGTGTTTTTCATGTAATCATAGAAAATTATTTTCAATTTGTCAATTTAATTTAAACTGATTTAATTAAATTGAAATAAGATTGTAATTTACGGACATTAACTCGGGTCTATTTTTTTTTAATTCGGTATTCAGTACATCAGAATGGCCAAACAAGTATTTTAAAAAAAAAGAAGAATGTGAAGATAGAATTCAGGATATTGGTAAGATAAAAACATCATAATCTACATATATTTTTTGATTATTCATTTTACACCAAGAACCGACAGTAAATTTTGGAAGTGGATATATAACCAAAATCGGAGTATGAGGAATTATACATATATCGTGATATCGAATACAAAAGTCTGGCAGTTTTTTTTTCAGCCTTTGGTCATCATCGTGTCCTGTAACCCCGGCTGGGGCATAGGGCGTCTTTGGTGGGGGTTTAAAACTAGCTTAGTTTCCTGTTTATATGGTAGGGTCATTAACGCTTCAATTCACTTTTAAAAAATAGGAATTTTCCCTAAGTCTCAAGACTTTAATCTTGGTGATCCGATAAATAGGATCCATTGTTTTAGCTTTTTAAGCAAGCCCTTTCGGCTTTTTTGTGGAGACTTTATTTGCTGATTTTTTGTTTTTCTGAAAATCTCCAAAAAGGCATAAGGTTCATGTAAAATGGTTATATCTTCAGTTCTATTAATCGGACCGTCAAGATTATGGTGTTTATTGTTAGCGAAAATGACTGAGCATCATGTCTAATTTTCTAAAAATGAATTAAAGAGGTTATTACCCTGAAAATAGAAAAGGGGACCTAGGATATTTTAGCCCCTCACCCCTCCTAAAGGCTGATTAGCAGTAAAGCGATTAATGAACAATGTTATCGAAGCAACTATTTTAATTGGAATGTACAAGGGGGAAGATGTACTAATTCCAAGAATTCCCATGATTCCTTCTGATTTGCCATTTGAATTCAAGCGTTTACAATTATCGATTCGTCTTGCGTTTGCTATAACAATCAAGAAATCACAAGGTCAGTCATTGCAAGTATGTGGTATAAATTTAGAGCTTCCAATTTTTTCTCACGGACAACTTTATGTTGGATGTTCGCGAGTGGGTAAACCTTCCTTATTGTTCACTTATGCATTAAATGGGAAAACAAAAAACGTTTATCAAAAAGCTCTTGAGTAATGCAAATCGTTCATATAAAATTAAAAAAAAAAAAAAAATACAACAATGTTAGTATTAAATTTAAGGCTGCATGATGCACAACATTTTCTGCTCCGGAGCGTAAATGAAAAGTGAGGATGGTTTCCCAACTCGAGGACAGGCCACATATAACTGACGACAAATCGGTTGCAATGAAGGGAATTCGGGGCATTAGGCATTCAAGAAAATTATCCCATTCATTCATTCATTTCATATTTTTTTTTTAATTTTGACTTTGAAATTCAATTTCAACTTGATTACAAAACCAAATGCAACAATGTAGTATTAGCTTTCAAAAAAACTATAGCACATTATTGTATGTGTTTTCGTTGATTTTTAATGTTTTTTTTGCTTTTGAAGTTAATTTTCAACAAAACTGCCCCCTGGGAGATACAACTTTCCCCCCATACAATTTTTTCTTAGAATAACCCCAAGAACCACCCCCTAAATACTTTCACTCAGGTCCGGGACACCCTGTAGATTTAAAAAATTTATTTCATTTAATTCGTATGAAACTAAAATTTGTGTAACCGTGTGGAGCCGGGTGGGTCAATATATATATACAGATGAATATCTAAATATGTATCACTTTTGTTTTGTTCATGTTATTATTTTCAAAATTAAATATTTATTAACAACATTTTTTTAGTTTTAAGTTAACATTGTTTTTTCTCTCAGTTTTGATATATTTCAAAAATTTATTTCATTTAAGTAATTAGTATGAAACTAAGATATTTCTAGCCGAGCGAAGCCGGGTGGGTCAGCTAGTTTTAGATCATTCAGTGTACATCGTTCAGAGCGTGCGCATCGTAAGCGGAAGATTGAAAAAAAAAAAATCCACCCCGAAATAAATAAAACAGAACTCAGGTATACCTGCGGGCTACCTGCGGTTAACAAGTGCTAATCCTGATTAATTCGCGGAATAAAGGTTTTTTTAAAAATAAGTGTTGTGCGTTTTAATCAGTGTTATAAAATAATAAAAGTGAAATTGAAGTTAAGCCGGAAATGGGCGAACCATTTAATCCGGAGGCAGCATTTGCTTCGCTCGATGCATTGCTGACCAGGATAGTCACTCACCTACCCGATTATGGACCGAGGCTTAACGAGACATTTAGTAAATTTGTCACCCCAACAAAAAGGAACGAAGAAGAAAGCAAAGAAGCTGACAGTATGGAGGTTGAAGATTCTTCTAACTATGATTTATCCAATGACGATGATGCTGAAGAGCGCTCGGAAGTGAACGCTAAGGAAGAACAGGTGATTTGTGAAGTGCTCTCATCCAGCCAGACATCGGAAGTAAGTTCAGAGGACGATTTCAGCGATTCACCTTTACCTGGTCAGAAGAGACCACGTAAAACGGGAAAATCTGCATCAAAGGACACAACCAAACGCCCCCAATTGGACGTAGAGTCACCGAAGTCCCCTCCAATCCAGGCAAAGAAACAAACGCCAGCCAAACCTGAAGAAGCCGCAACAGCATCAACATCATCAGCCGCCATCAAAGCAGTAGCAGCCTCTAATCCTGCTCCTGCTCAGACCCCGAGGACAACCAATGACAAAGCTGCCGTCAACCCAAGCAAAGGTCCTGGAATGCCTCCGATATTTTGCTTCTCCGGAAGTGTCGCCGAGATAAGGAGACACTGCAAGGCGAGCAACATATCAGTGACATTCAAAAACAGGAGCACGAAGACCACCATCATCAACGCCCAGGATAGAACATCATTTGAAGCCATCAAGAAGTACCTCAAAACCATGAAGATACAGTACAACTCATTCACGCCAAGGGAAGACAGGAAGAACCTACTTCTACTGAAAGGTATACATTTTACCTGTTCAGCCATAGAAGTCGAAGATGAGCTCCGCATCGAGGGACTCCCAATAATCTCAGTGACGCACTTCAAATCCAAGAAGGCAAAGACAAAGCACTACAACAACTTTGTCGTTGAAGTATCAAAGACGTGTGACATCAACAAGGTGTGCTCCAAGACCTTAATAATGAACCAGAGGGTTCATTGGGAGCGAATGAAGTCCAATGACATCGTCCAGTGCCGGAACTGCCAGCGTTTCGGACACGTAGCCACCAACTGTGGCCGCCAATACGTGTGCGTCAAGTGCAAAGAAGACCACGAGCCCGGACAATGCAAGCGAAAGGAGAACACAGGACTGGACGTATGGTGTGCCAACTGTCAGAAAGAAGGACATCCTGCAAGCTTCAAGGGCTGCCCCACTCTAAAGGCCCGCCTAACAGAGAGGAACAAGGTGATTGCAGAGAAGAAGGCGCACAAAGAGTTCGTCGCTAAATCAGCTTGTGTGGTAACCCGTCCTTCAGTCAGCTACGCAGCAATGGCCAAACAGAATTCAACACCCAGACTATCAACAACGAAAACGCAGCATCAACAGCAGCCAAGGATTCCAGCCAAAACCATCCCTGTGAAGACAGCCCCTGTCAAACCGACCAGAACTTCAGCAACTTCCCCATCCATGAACCTCAACAATGAAGTCCAGCGGCTCCTCGGGTCCAACCTCATCTCCATCATGGATAAAGCCCGGAATGCCGTCCCATCCAACTACAATCAACTTAGTGATAAAGACAAGTCCGCGGTCTTGGCCGCCTTCGTCTTCGAAATATGCCATTGAAGAAACTCCGCATCCTGACGTATAATGTTAATTCATTATACAGCCTAGATAAGAGGACGTCATTCAACCTATTCATGAAGAACAATACCCCTGATATTGCCCTCATCAGCGAGACGAAAGTGACCAAACAAAACAACATCAACATCAAAGGATTTAAAACATACCGACAGGACAAAAACGAGGACCGCGTTGGAACAGCAGTCTTCATAAAAGACAAATTCTCCCCCAATACAAAAGAAGTCATTATCCCACGACTAAAGACTAGTGAAGCCACCGCCATCACGATGACCCTAGGAAGAGGTGAGACCCTTACAGTCATCTGTACATACTTCAAGTGCGCATCCTCTGCAAGGAACATACATAGTGACCTGCTCATCCTCAACAGCATCCTGAAGCAAAAAACCTATGGCATCATTGGAGGTGATTTCAATGCGAGACATCACCTATGGTTGGACTCCAAAATCAGCAACGAAGGCAAAGCAATTGTAGATTGGATGGAACTGAACAGCAATGAACATTCTCTGGTGGTTATATCCCAGCCGAAGCCCACCTTTCCTAGAACGCCATCAACGCTAGACTTCTTCCTGGCCTCCTCGAACCTTGTACACATTCTTCCGGAAATCCGGAATTATATCTGTACAATCGTACAAAGCGACTCGGACCACGAAGCTGTTCAACTGTCTATCAACCTGAACCAACCAATACTCCTATCAACAGAAGCTCCGGAGAACTTCATCAACTTCAGGCGGCTGGATATTGAAAGACTTCACAGGGACATCGAAGACAACATAACTCTTCCACCTTCAAACAGGAATCTGCTGGATACCGAAATCGATGCAGCTATTGACATCCTCGAACATGCCGTATCTGAAGCCCTGGAGAAGCAAAAGCGGCCTAGGACGTCAAAGGACAGGTACCAACACCTTCCTGATTACGTCCAGAATCTGTATGCACACAGACAACGGCTAAGAAAACGACTGCAGCGGATCCATCGAAGCGAGCTAAATACGACAAACATCAACTACCAGACAGTTTGGAATGAGCTACAGCAAGTCAACATCATGTTCCGGAACTCCATTCAACACCATAACAATATCCAGTACCAGAGAAGATTGCAAGCAATTAAGCCAGGACCTGATGCCTTCAAAAACATCAATAGGATAATTGGAAAACAACCACAGATGCCAGAAGCCATTATCAGCAACAACATTGAAGCAACCTCAACCCAGGACAAGGTGGAAGCGTTCGCCAACTACTTCGAAGGAAACTTCACACCGAACCCACCTACTGACCCGACCTTCCTACAAGAAGTAGAAGCATCAATTCAGCAGACCCTACAGCCAAATCCGGATATAATCAGTTTCGATGACACCAATCCAGCAAGTGATCCCACCGATAGTCCACATCTATGCAATCTAGAGGAGGTAGCAGAGATCATCGGCAATTCAAAGCCAAAAAAATCTTCTGGACCAGATGGTGTTTCCAATTACATCCTGAAAAGGTTTCCACAAGCAGTAATGATTTTCCTCACAATCATCCTTAACAACTGCATCAACAACTGCTACTTCCCCCAGACGTGGAAAACAGCGAAAATTGTGGCTATCCCGAAGAAAGGTGCTTCCAACCTAATATCCAACTACAGGCCAATATCACTTCTCAACAATATCAGCAAATTACTGGAAGAAGTAATCCTCCGGAGGCTGAAGAAATTCTGCAATGAAAACTCAATCATCCCTGACATGCAGTTTGGCTTTCGAGAAAAGCACTCAACGCTGCATCCGCTGCTGAAGTTCCAACACGATATCACCACCTCCCTCAACAGTCATCGTGTCACCGTCGGATGCTTTCTGGATGTCGAGAAAGCATTTGATAGCGTTTGGATAGAAGCCCTAATACATAAACTTCATCTATTACAGGTACCACTGCCACTAACAAAAATTCTTTTTTCTTTTCTTTCTTTCAGGAAATTTTTCGTACAACTAGACAATTGTAAGTCAAACATGAAGAATATCAGAGCCGGAGTCGCCCAAGGTTCAAAACTTGGCCCCTTCCTCTACAGCCTGATGACATCCGACCAACCTGCCCCAATTGGATGCGAGAACCTGCTATATGCCGACGACTCGCTCACCTATGCATCATCAATGTCACCGTTTATCGCCGTCCGACAAGTAGAGGCCCACATCAACAGACTCTTCAATTTCTACACGAAATGGGGCATCCGAATCAACACTTCCAAGTCGGAACTTGTCTGCTTCAGGAGGCCTTCAACTGGTAGAGGTCTTCGCACCGCAGCCAACTGCAGAAATCTGGTCTTGAAACTCCCTGACGGATCCATCATAGCTGCCAAAAAGAATGTGAAGTACCTGGGAGTCCAGTTAAATGAGTTGCTAAGGTTCAACCCGCATTCAAGAAATGTACTCAAAAAAGCCAGCTGGGCCTTTCACCGTCTACATCCATTGATGAAGAAAAGAAAAGGACTAAGCCAACCAACGAAGTTACTGATCTACAAGCAGCTCTTACGACCTATCATCAGCTACTCCTTCCCAGTCTGGTTTTCAATCTCCAAGACAGCCATGAAGGAGCTTCAAGTATTCGAAAGGAAGATTCTCAGAATTTGCACCGGACTGTACTTCGACCGGCAGCGGCGGAAACACTACAGGAACGAATATCTCTACTCCGAAGCCAACATAATCCCGCTGGACAAATACCTAGTCCTTTCAGCGAAGAGACTAGTAGGGAACATCATCGACCACCCGAATCAGCTAATGAGAAGGATGACCACTGAACAACGACATCCGGAGCCAAGGTACCTCAGTGTAATGGAAACACTTGATGACAACATAATCATGGACAACGAGGAAGCAGTCTCGTTCTACGCTGACATTGGGTCAGCCTTCTACCGTGGCTAAACGCCAAAACTTCCCCCAACCTACACCAAAAACACCATTGACAACCGGGAATGAACACCCTGACGATTAAGTCAGCCGACTTTTAATTTAAATTTTTTGACATGTAATTTATATGTATATCTATAATTTGTTAAACTTAAGACATTGTGTAACGTTAGGCCCCCTATGTGCCAACAAATGTAAATTTATCATAGTATCATGTTAGTTATAAGCCAGATTGTATATATTATGTTCAATAAAAGAAATTGAATTGAATTGCTAGTTTTAGATATATTTCAAGTGGTTTCTAAAATTTTAAAAACACGAACAAAAATGCATTTTGAAGGACGCCTGTCGGGGGTCTTGGGGCCACATAGACGTCTGTCACGTACATATTCTTACTCAGGGAGTCAAGACCTTTAATTTGAGATATACATATTTCAAAAGGTTTCCTAAAATATAAAAACACAAAAAAGTTACATTTTCAAGGACGTCTGTCGGGGGGGACGTCTGTTCGATATAACGAATGGGCCTTGGACATTATATCATTCGTTATACTGGACCTCCACTGTATGTACTATGTGAAATGACAAATTGAAAATTAAATAAAATTAAGTCATAAGAATTTTATTTTAGATCTACGAGTTTTCAGCAACGTTGTTCTGCAATATATGTAAATTATCGAAAACGTTGAAAGTGAAATATTAAATTTGAAACTGAAAGTGTGCTGTTGTTGTGTGTTGAATTGCACTGTTCCGGTTGCCTCAAGTACGACTACAGTGGGCACAATTTATTCGCTGTTGAGGATATATTCCACGTGGATATTGCGCAAATACGTTAAGCTTTGACCGTGTTTACGTTCGATTTATTTAAAATGTGTCAGAACAACGATAGCCAGGTTATACATAACAAATGGCCGAAAAAAAATTAAAGTGACGTGACACTTCATGTCAACAAGTTTGTTCGATGTTCCCTGCCCTGAGGACACACTGCGGAATGTCATTCAAATGTCGAAAACTGGTGGCTGCTCGGGCTTCGATTAAACATTGTAAGGCTAAGAAATCTATCCTAAACGGCGAATAAGTTATCCCCACTGTCATTGTACTTGAGGTAACTGGTGCGCCGCCGTACAGCTCCATCTGAAATCGGGCCTGAAAGATTCCTAGAAAAGAACTGCGGCATATAACAATAGCCCACATTCTGTTTCAAATTTAATATTGCACTTTTGATTTATACTAACGTTCGATTTATTTGATAATTAATTTAGCAGAACAACGTTTGCCGGGTCAGCTATTATATACAAATGTATGTATACAAATGAATCCCTATTTCCCTTTGTCACGCCATAACTCATGAACGGCTTGACCACTTTGGATGATTCTTTTCAGGTTATCTTTGGTATCGGCCTGAAAGTAAAGTTTGGTCAAATTCGGTCTTGCGGTTTGCTTCAAAGGTGCAAAAAACCGCACTCTTTGAACCTGTTTTCTATAAAAACAAAAAATTAATTGAGTTTGGAAACAAATTAATCAATTAAGAAATTTGGTTTTCAGAAAATAAAATAAATAAAAATAATACAGTCGATATTGTTTTGTTAATTTATTTTGTTTGTCTACCTGAGCGGAGCCAGGGCGGGTCAGCTAGTAATTTAATATAATTTAAAATATAATTACAGAACAATTAAAATATAATACAAAATTCCAACACATCTGTGATCTTATCGTAAAGCGAAAACCATTTCAAACAGTTTTAAGTGCATACTGAAAGGACTTTTTTACATTCACACACTTGCGTGCATCACAATTACTGTTATATAAACATACACTGAACACAAAATAAATAAATCAAAAAAGGCAAAATAATAATAATATCCACGGAACAATCTAATCCGATCGAAGTTAAGTAGCTACTTAATGTTTTTAACACAAAAAGCAATTGCACCCTAAAGTCACACCACCATCCTCATACATTGTATAGATATTTAAAATTCTGAAAGTCCTTCAAAGCTGCACCGCATTTAAAAAGGTCCTTGTAGGTATACCCCAGTTTTTTTTTTTAATCTCAAGCCCAAGCAAGAGATATTGGAAAAAGTATCAAACTGCTAAGCATTTTCATGCTTCAAATAAGGACCTGTGTGGGTTGAGTGGGCCGCATTATATCCCTTCGAGGTAAGATTTTTCCTTTTCATCAGAGCCCTCTCTGCATACGAAAGATGTACAATGTAGGTACATATAAGTGTGAATTTTAGAATTTCATCTGTAATTTTTAAGTGGTTTTTTGGCAGTTACCATCACCATCACCATCATCAGGGCCGTTTCCTTCCATCATAGTCCTGGTCCTTGGTCCCCCATTCCAATGATAAAAAGTCTCCTCTGTTGAGTGGTAAGATTCTCATATCTAAGAGATTTTGTGTATGTCATTTGACAATTTATTTAACCCTGAACCTTTGTGTATAATGAGGACATCGCCCCTGCTTGAGTTGTTGCTTTTTTATTTGCATCCTGTATCCTTGATCGAAATTTCGTCAGAGGTAAGTAGAGTTTGGGAAAATCACCATGTGCACCAAACGTATATACGGATATAATTCCAAGCACTGAGGAGTGTTCAAAATAAGCGAACTTCCTGAAAAGGATTTATACACACACTTACAATCTTATTTTAAGGGGCGCAGCAGAAGAAATTTCGAATTTAAAAGTTTGATGCTGTTTGTGTTGGTTTGGTTTTTTTTTTTTTTTGCTGACATTTTTCAGTATCGTAAACGAGTGTGTAAGCTGATTTGCCATATCCAGAGACATTTATTTGTCTGCTCCTTTTGTATAGACTTACAAAGGATTTAATATTAATAATAAATGAAGTACCTAAAGTGAGTCAGTGTCAGTATTCAGTATTGTAGCATTTTACGCAGGTGCTAATCTACGCAGGCTGTGTTAAATTAATACTCAACTTAATTTATGGCAATGAGTTATAGATAGCTTCAATACTGGTAATAAATTAAAGTTCTAAATTTGACAAAAAAAAGTTGAAATAGAACTTTCTCCCCATCAGAGATAAACTCTTGAAATTTTGAAATTTTTAAATTGGAAAAACACGTCTGATTTTGGTATCTCTAGTTGCATTTTCATTATTTTTACATATATTTAACTCTTTTAAAATTTTGAATTAAATTGGTGTTATCAACATCTAATTGAGGTATAATCAATTTTGATTTTTGAACTTTAGTTTGGGTTAGAGCGGCTGGACGTCGACATAAGAAAGCGTAAATGGCGTTGGATTGGTCACACACTGAGGAAACCAAACGATGAAATTGCAAAGCAGTCCTTTGAATGAAATCCTCAGGGTGCACGGCGGGTTGGAAGACCAAGAACAACATGGAAATCAACTGTCTTAGCGCAAGCAGAATCCCAGAGAAAGACGTGGCCACAGCTAAAGTACCTTGCAGCAGACCGTGAAGGATGGAGACGTTTTGTTGACGCCCTATGCCCCAGCCGGGGTTACAGGACACGATGATGATGATTGGGTTAGAAAGGTTAGGAGGTCCAGTCAATTTGTGCTCAAAAAGGCTCTTTGCGAGCAAATTGTGGGGTAGTTTTGATTTTTTCCCTCCTTTATGTTTTTGGAAGTGCTGAATCCAAATCTGAGGTTTGCCAACAAAATTTCGTGACCCAACACGAAAAAAAATGCAAAAAATGATGCAAAAATGCATTTTTGGGGAGTTTTTCACTAAGGGCTCGAAAACTACCAATTATTCGAATATTACATCAAAGTACCATTGAAAGTATACACAATTTTCAAAAAAATCTCTGAATTGAAGTTTGCATAAGAAATGCATTTTTTTAATCCATAGATTCGAATATCTCAGAAACGTGACGTGCTAGAGCAATTCCATGGCCAGATTTGAACTCAGCGCATCAAAGACCATCATACATGTTCATGTTACATACAAAAATTGAAACTTTGTCACACAAAGTAATTTCTTAGTGCTTTCGAGTGAATTTTCGAAAACAGTAAAAATACGTCAATTTTCGACTAGCGATTGAGTCCAAATGGGTTGTCGCAGAAAAAAACCTTAAATAGAGATTTATTGGAAACTGTGTATACTTTCAATGGGACTTTGATGTAATTTTATTATATTTAGCTTTTAAATTAATTGTACGAGTCGACTGTGGGGGGGGGGGTTCAGCCCCTAAATACCCCCCTCTGGATCCACCGCTGGATAGGTCAACACAGCAATGAACTTCGTGTTGTGGAAAAATATTTGCAATCAAATAACATTATATGTAAACAAATTACTAGCAAAACAAATGTCTTAAAGCTTGCAAAATAGTGCAGCAGTCAGTTCTCTGGCAATAAAGTTGAAAAATTACTATTTATTTGTTTAGTTTCGCTAAAAACATGGGTTGTTTGAAAAAATGAAAACAGATTTTGAAAGCAGAATTTCAACAGAAATGGAAAAAAGCAGAATTTTGATAAAAAACAAAGTTTGGAAAAGCAGAATTTTGTAACCAGAATTTAGAAATGTGTCCCCGTTAAATAAAATGCAGTTTTTTGAGATTTCGAAGTGGAAGATTTTGTTGAAAATTGCATGCAAGCAAAATTGATTACAGTAGCGTTCATTTCTGGTCCTCTAATAAAATTGGTCTCACCGGGGTAATTAAGCACAAGGCTAAAATCGTTTGCCTTGGATTTTATACTTAGGTATACAAAAAATAATGCACAGAATAGTGAGAGGCTGTGTTTATTCCTCAAAATCCCTCAAAATGACAATACTCATTGTACTCATTGTATATATTTTAAATCTTTTTCACTTGTGTATGAAAAATGATTACGCACCATACCTCATTCCTCAGCAACATGTTGGATCATTAAAGATTTCCACTAAATGAACATCTTTTGAGGCAGAAATAAAACTGTCATGACAACAGGGGCTGATTTAAGTGACATATGACAGATCATCACTCATTGAAGTATAGATAACAAAAAAAAATATATTCACCTGTATAGAAAAATTCTCCCTAATTTTGTAGCCCATTTGCAAGCTATACTAATATTGTATAGGCAGGGTACACTAATAGGTACGAGTATAGTCAAAATAGAAATCCCGCTGCCATTAAGGACAGCTTGATCTAGTGTTTCACGCACTGATAGGTATTTTGCGAACCATAAATGATAGATTTTTGCATAGGTTATATAACCGTACGCGAGCATTGAACTGGGTTGGTTGACATCGTTGGCAGTAAAATGGCAAATCTATGTTGTTATTGTGATATTCCTACTAACCAATCATTATTGTGACATTGAGTTGCCTTGATTGGCCTATAACTGTAAAATCGTAGCAGTTAAATTGATGTGATGAATAATGACACTCAACACTTTAAGCTGTCATGGTAGTGATGTAAAAAAACACGTGTTCCTTTTTTAAGTCAGTCCATTCGAACAATGTAGGGAATTCGCACTTTTCGAGCGACTAGTTTCTGAGTTGCAAAAGTGTATAGGTAGATATACAGGATGTCCCGGACCTGAGTGGAAGTATTTCAGGGGGTGGTTTTTTTGGGTTATTCTAAGAAAAAAATTGTATGGGGGGAAAGTTGTATCTCCCCTCCCTGAGGCAGGGAGGGGCAGTTTCTGAAACATTGACTTCAAATGCAAAAAAAAACATTAAAAATCAACGGAAACACATTTAATAATTTGCTATAATTTTTTTGAAAGCTAATACTCCATTCTTGTATTTGGTTTATAAATCAAGTTGTTTAAGCGAATAGTGTTTGAGAAATTAAATTTCAAAGTCAAAGTTTAAAAAAAAAATTGTAATTTTTTTTTCTTAAGTCGATATTTTTCAAAATTTTACGTAATTAAGGGCTTTTTTTGTGTTCAATATTCAATGCCCTCATTATTTTGTAGTCCATTACCGAAAACCAAATGTAAAAACCTTTCTTAGTTTTTGAGAAATTAAGAAAAAACAAAAGGTACTTTTCCCGAATAAGCCTGAAAAAATGAATTTATTCATGAATTATCCATAATTTAACCCTTTTTCGGGCTTTTGTGGTAAAAGTACCTTTTGTTTTTTCTTAATTTCTCAAAAACTAAGAAAGATTTTTACATTTGGTTTTCGGTAATGGACTAAAAAATTATGAGGGCATTGAATATTGAACACAAAAAATGCCCTTAATTACGTAAAATTTTGAAAAATATCGACTTAAGAAAAAAAAATTACAATTTTTTTTTTAAATTTTGACTTTAAAATTTAATTTCTCAAAAACTATTCGCTCAAACAACTTGATTTAAAAACCAAATACAAGAATGGAGTATTAACTTTCAAAAAAATTTTAGCAAATTATTAAATGTGTTTCCGTTGATTTTTAATGTTTTTTTTGCATTTGAAGTCAATGTTTCAGAAACTGCCCCTCCCTGCCTTAGGGAGGGGAGATACAACTTTCCCCCCATACAATTTTTTTCTTAGAATAACCCGAAAAAACCACCCCCTGAAATACTTCCACTCAGGTCCGGGACACCCTGTATATGTTGCTGTTGTAAATTTGATAGTTGGATACGTATTAAAATGGGTACGACTAACCGTATATGAACATTTTGAACGAACGGTATCTTTTTGATATAGCTGGTATTTAAAATAAGCGGATTAAACAACGATGGTTGCAGGAAATTGTTACGCCATATTTATTTCTGATTCAGTAAGGGACGTATGTGAAGTTGGCATAACATTTTTGAACTAGACCAATGGGACCATGGCAGGAATTTGCAGTTTTTTTTGCATTTTTATGCATTTCTGCTTCACTGTGAAGTTAGCAGTGCCTGTCCTTTTCTCAGCAACCGGGCTAGCTAGGAATCTGAAATGAGGCTCTGAATTTGCGGTTTAATTTGCAGTTCAAGAAAAGGAAAAAAACAAATTTTTAAATCCTTATCTACATACAAAAAATTTCATTCTGTACTGCTAACTTCGCTGTGAAGGAAGCATAAGTCCTTTTCTCAGCAACGGTGGTACTTTGAAATTTGCAGTTAGGCTCCAAATTTGCAGTTTAATTTGCATTTCAAGAAAAATTAATTAATAGAATAATTTAATTTTTCACTGTTAAGTTACAAGTACATACCCTTTTCTCAGCAACTGAGCCAGCTAGAAAAATGCAGTTTGGGTCCAAATTTGCAGTTTTTCGTGAAGTCCAAATTTGGCAAAAAATCGATAAATTCACTTTGCACTGTTAACGTCGCTGTGAAGTTAGCAGTACATACCCTTTTAGCAGCAACTGACCCACCTAGAAAATTGCAGTTAGCTCTCAAACTTACAGTTTTTCATGGACTTTAAGAAAAAATGGAGTTCAAATTTTTAAGTCCAAATCTGGCAAAAAAATCGATAAATTCACTTTGCACTGTTAACGTCACTGTACATATCCTTTTCTCAACGTGCTAGTTAGAAAATTTCAGTTAGGGTCCAAATTTGCAGTTCTTCATGCACTTCAAGAAAAAACTAAGTTCAAATTTTTAAGTCCAAATTTGACAAAAAAAAATCAAAAAATTCACTTTGCACTGTTAACGTCACTGTGAAGTTAGCAGTACATATCCTTTTCTTAGCAACTTAGCTTAGTCTAGTTATGCTCGCATCAATGACTAATTCTTGACTAGTGTCAACTCTTTCAATTCACCCCCCCCCTTGTATGACCAACGAATTGTTGTTTTACGAATCGGTTCCCGGGGAAAAAATAAAGAAACTGACTGAACAATAGCAAGATTGTGTGTGTTAATAAAAAGCTAGTCGCTGTTGCAATTAATAAACAACGAAACCTGCTTGGTGGTAACACACACAAGTTGTTGTTGTTCATTCAAAATTATGAAAATAATTTCAGATTCATTGAATTTTTTCTATCACGAAATGTGGCCCGGACTTTTTGCAAATGGCCCCCAAAAAAACCCTCAATATTTTTCTCATCGTGGCAACGCTGATCGTCAACGCAGAATACTGTCCAATGTCCATGCGTTGACTGCTGCATTGACATGCTCGTTGACACGAATTTAAGGGTAAATGGGTTGAATAATTTTGTTGGCCACGCCACGTAATCACCCTGTCAACGCAGTTAGGACACGTTGGCAGACTGCTCACCAACGCAGTGACGTATCCTTACGTTGATACAGCAGAATTTTCTGCCATGCAAATGTAGCCTGCGTTGACATTCATCTCAATCTCGAAAATTTTGCATTTTTGTTGAGGATTTTAGATCCATCGTCATCGTAGCCAACCTTCAATGGAATTTGAGAGCTGATGGCTTGACAGATGGGGATCAAACTATATTTGGACTACTCTAAGAGCACTTTTTTTTCGGAGCAGTAGGTACAAGAAATTAAAAAAAAAATCTGATTTCTTAGAGGTTTCTTAATCCAGGCGTGGTTACAGGGGTGGAGGGCCGGGCAATCGCTGAAATTGGGTCTTTAATTAAAAACTAAACGTCAAGCTTCATTACTTTATAACATTTTTTGAAAATAGTCAAGTTATTTCATACTAGAGAGCAGATTGAGTCAAAATGCAAATGTTAATAAAAAATTTCATAATTTTGAAAAAAATTATTTTTAAAAAAAGTTATTGCCCCAACCCTCCTCTTCAAATTTGTTAGTAGTTCCTTTTGTATAGTTACATGCAAAGAGAGAGGCAGCAGGGGCATTTATCCAAATTTTCCACCTAAAAATTGAAAATTAAAAAAAATAGTAAAATCTTATAAAAAACATAGCTTTAAACAAATTCAAGATTTTCTTTAAAATTAAAGCACATCATTTTTCGAAAATCTTAAAGTTTTATTTGTTTCCAAAAATTAAATACCTATTTTTAAGACTATGCATTTCACTACGCCATCCATGACGATGAGTTTATGGGCAAGCTTGTCGCCATGGCGGGCGTAGTGAAAACTTCCAATCTTGGTGGGCAAGTGCCCCTCCTTGCCCCTAGACAAGTAAGGTGATTTTTCACATTTTTTGCAAAAACTGTTTGTTTGTTTTTTTAAATCCATTTCTATGGTAAATTTTATTGTCCACAAAAAAGGTTTAAAGCATTATTTCGAAATTTTGCTTAATTTTCGGTTCATAAAAAAACCAAAAAAGGGTGATTTTGCACCCCTCTCCCCTCCAAAATGCACTCTCTAATTTAATAGCACTCCTCGGTTTTCTTATCTTCAGTGACCCATTTAATGAATTTTGCAACAAAAACCCATGAACGTCTTTGTTTCTTACTTCCCTGTTTTTTAGGACATAATCGGTAGCCTAATAATGATTGCTTTAAATTTCAAAAAATTAATCCTTTATTCAATTTGAACCCCATTAAAAGGACATTGATTTTCTGTGGGATTGGATGACATCTACCGCAAAATGTTTCCTAAGCTTCATTTTTGTATGTATGTATACAAAGTATCGTCTTATATCCATTAGTATGGCTGAGGATATTTACTAGGTGTACTAGTTTCTGTAGTGTTTTTTGTCAACCGTCCGTACTTCTTGTATTATAATTGGATTATTATTTCTAGAAGAAAATGCGCACTATTCTCTCAACTTTCTATTTCGCTCATCCTTTGTTTTGATGGTAAAATATATATACATTTATGTATGTACATGTACAATGTACATACATGTCTATCTATATTAACTTCAATCCAATTCAGTCAAAGGGTCAAAAGGGATCCCAGGGTCTTAGACTTGCTACGTCAAACAGAAAGGAGTGCAAGGCGGACTCACATTAGATATGGTTGAATTAAAAATTTAAATGGTATTGGTTATAAGGAGCAAGTTTTAAACTGAAATTAAATTGGTTGTGATTGTCCTGCTAAGTGGTGAAGTTTTTTTTTTTTTGTAATTTTTTCAAGGAATGAGAATGGACGCGGCAGTTGATGGGTGATGAAATGGGAAACCTTTTTCTGCAAGTTGTATGTCCACTTAAGCAGTTTCCGGTGTATATTTTTTTCGTATTATTTTATTTAATTTTCTTGTGTGAAAATCGTCCAACGGTTTGCTGAGAATAAACGGGCTGTTAATAAATATAGAATGTGGGGTTGGAAACATTTTTTTAAATGGAGCTTTTTGGTTAAAAAATGTATAAGCTTGAGTAGGTTCTGATGTGCTTTAATGAAAAAGGCTTCATGTTTTGTACATTATCGAATTTAGTCAAGATTTTTTTCTGAATCGCATTCGAAAAGAAGCGACACGCCTGACTAACGCGAGGACATACAAAATTAATAGTTAACAAAATTATGTATATAATACTTTACTACATATAAGTAGTTACTTTATTATTAACTGGTCGCTTGATAGTTGTAGAAAAAAAAAAATAATTGCTGTTTTGGATTGCGAAAAATTGTGTCCTTGCTTTAAGTAAGGAGTCAGGGTTACCTTCAGGACTCTTTGGATTCCTTTGAATCCTTTCCTGCACTCACTAAAATATGACTCTTTTTATGGAATTTGGGACATTTTGGGCTCTTTTTACAATAACCGCCAAAATTCTACCTTACCTACTCCTTTCTTAAGAAATAGTAGTCAATATCTCCTCCAAAAATTTCATCAAGATAAAGACATTTGTGTATTCAAGAATAAGGAGAATTCAACTTTGAAAAATATTTTATTGAAAAACCAAGCTATGACTGCGCGAATTTTATTTACGTTTTTCTATAAAAGAAAAATAATTACACTTACATTACAATAAATATACTTTTTCGTAGGCTAATTTCATTAATGGCCGTTAAGCTCTAAGCCATGGTTCACGAGATATTCGGCTGATATTCAGTATGAAGACAATGTCCAAATAGGGAGTTGCATTATTGTTCTTTTAAGTGCTGTGAAGCCTTGAACCCCATAGTTTAGAACTTAACGGCCATGTAATAAAATGATGTATCTACTCACAATAACTTTTTCAACGATGTATGACACATTTGTGTTGAGATATGGACCAGCTCCCATAAATTTTTGCCCATTCTCCCTTACCTTTTATTTATATCATAAATGAAAGGCTTTCAATTAACTGAGGATTGCTCAGAGAAGATAGGAGATATCGGGCAGATTTATACAGATTTTAAAAGAAGAAAATTAGTTCTATTAGAAACAATTTCCTTACGTTACCATACGACTTTGAAAACAGAAAAAAAAATTTTGTATTTTATAATCTAGTCCAGTAACCTTGTAGTTTCATAGTACTGAGACCTTGCGTCAGGTCCGGTAGTTCTGATTTTTTGCTGAGTTATTTATGATGTTGGCCTAGTATTAAATCTGATTTTTCGACCTCGAGCGCCGAACGCAACATTGGTAAAAATACGAAAAACCGCGAATTTTTCGCGGTTTTTTCACTTATTGGCTATTTTAACCATTACGCCTTAACTTCCGAATAAAACATTGCTCTACGATTTTAACCTTACTAAATTTGCTTCAATTTGAGTCCAAAGCCGGTTCTGTAGAAATAACGGTTTCCAAGGGACGGCATTTCAAAATATAGCAATACAAAATTTAAAACAAAAAGTAGTATATAAAACAGTATAATAACAAAAACATGGTCTTTGACATATGCTACATCAGAGCAATAGAGCGTGTAGATTGGGCCAAAAGAAGAAAACAATAGTACCGGATGGGGGGTATATATCCCCCGTTTAGGCGGGAGGGGCAATTTTAAGAAAAGTTGACTTCAAATAGAAAAATAACCATAAAAATACAATGGTAATATCTGGACGAAAATCCATTCCTCATCTCAAAGCCAGAAATCCATTCTTTATTTTTTTTTTAAATAAAGTTTTTCTAGCTGATAGTTTTTGAAATATTTACTTTCAAGCTCAAAATTTTGAGAAAAAGACGATTTTTTTTTGTTAATTTTTTTTTTTTTTTTATTTTATGGTATTAAGTACTATTTTTGATTTTGATTTTCAATGCCCTTATTAATTCTTAGTTAAAAACTGAAAACCAAATGCTAAAATGACTTCTAGTTTTTGAGAAAACTGAAATTAACATGATCAACTTTACAGTTTTCAGTCTAGTATCCTTTTTCTTCGGGGTGGGAGGGCTCTGCCTCAGGTGCGGTAGTTCTGATTTTTAGATGAGTTGTTTATGATGTTGGCCTTCGCCATAATCCAAGTTTTCGACCTCGAGCGCCGAACGCAACTTTGTGAAATACGCAAAAAACAGAGAAATTTTCGCGGTTTTTTCAGCTACTGGCTATTTTAACCTTTAAGGCCTGGTTTTCGATTATAACTTTGCTCTACCATTCCAAAATAATTAAATGGGCTTCAATTTGAGCTAAAAATCAATTCAAATTGTGAATTTTTTCATCAACTTTTGAATTTAGAATGCTGCAAATCGAATTGGAGGGGGCTTATTCACCCCTTGTGTGAAATCGTTTGCCCCTTTTCAATGAATTTTTTATACTGAGTAGCGTGTCATGTTGGCTTTATTTTAAGATCCTAATCATGAACATCGGATGAGTAGAAACGGAGTTATGATTTTTTAAAGTTAACCATATGACACATGACACGCTATACAGTATACAAAAATCATTGAAAAGGGGCAAACGATTTCACACAAGGGGTGAATAAGCCCCCTTCAATTCGATTTGCAGCATTCTAAATTCAAAAGTTGATGAAAAAATTCACAATTTGAATTGATTTTTAGTCCAAATTGAAGTCCATTCAATTATTTGGAAATGGTAGAGCAAAGTTATAATCGAAAACCAGACCTTAAAGGTTAAAATAGCCAATAACTGAAAAAACCGCGAAAATTTCTCGGTTTTTTGCGTATTTCACAAAGTTGCGTTCGGTGCTCGAGGTCGAAAACTTGGATTATTGCGAAGGCCAACATCATAAACAACTCATCTAAAAATCAGAACTACCGCATCTGAGGCAGAGCCCTCCCACCCCGAAGAAAAAGGATACTAGACTGAAAACAGTGAAGTTGATCATGTTAATTTCAGTTTTCTCAAAAACTAGAAGTCATTTTAGCATTTGGTTTTCAGTTTTTAACTAAGAATTAATAAGGGCATTGAAAATCAAAATCAAAAATAGTACTTAATACCATAAAATAAAAAAAAAAAAAAATTTACAAAAAAAATCAACTTTTTCTCAAAATTTTGAGTTTGAAAGTAAATTTTTCAAAAACTATCAGCTAAGAAAACTTTATATAAAAAAAAATTAAAGAATGGATTTCTGGCTTTGAGATGAGGAATGGATTTTCGTCCAGATATTACCATTGTATTTTTATGGTTATTTTTCTATTTGAAGTCAACTTTTCTTAAAATTGCCCCTCCCGCCTAAACGGGGGGATATATACCACCCATATAGTACTATTGTTTTCTTCTTTTGGCCCAATCTACACGCTCTATTGCTTTGATGTAGCATATGTCAAAGACCATGTTTTTGTTATTATACTGTTTTATATACTACTTGTTGTTTTAAATTTTGTATTGCTATATTTTGAAATGCCGTCCCTTGGAAACCGTTATTTCTACAGAACCGGCTTTGGACTCAAATTGAAGCAAATTTAATAAGGTTGAAATCGTAGAGCAATGTTTTATTCGCAAGTTAAGGCGTAATGGTTAAAATAGCCAATAAGTGAAAAAACCGCGAAAAATTCGCGGTTTTTCGTATTTTTACCAATGTTGCGTTCGGCGCTCGAGGTCGAAAAATCAGATTTAATACTAGGCCAACATCATAAACAACTCAGCAAAAAATCAGAACTACCGGACCTGACGCAAGGTCTAATGTATATAGTTACTGGACTAATCGGAATATATAAAAAAACGTGATCCGATAGAATTTTTCTGACAGATTCGAGTTCAGCACACCAAAACCTATGAAAAAGTATTTTTTGATTTCTGTAACAAAAACCATGTTAACCAGTGCAATTATTTGTTTTAAAACTTTGTTTGATAAAGTTAAGTGAATTTTCTTATAAATTAAATAATAATATCGCTAACAAAAATTGTTTTTTTATAAGATTTATTTTAAAGGGCTTGTTTTTTTGAGGACTCATTTTTATGACTCCTGCTGAAATTTTTCAGAGGTAACACTGAGCTGGACACTCGCAATCGATCTCCGTCTCCATTCTGTTTAGCCAGTTAAGGTTTAGTTCTAGATGATTGTGCATAATATCCGCATCGTAGCTGAAGTGTATAATGTATATTCTTGCTGAAAGAGAAATACATGGTGTATGAAAAAATAGCGGGCTCGATTAAAAATGGCAAAAACAGTGCTAAGCCATTTGGGAATCTGGCAATCGGGATTTCGTTCATTCGGGATTTTGGCATGCGGGACTTTTTTCTTCTTAGGGTTTTTGGCATTCGGGTTTTCGTACCCAACACGTTCGCGAGTTGTACATTCGAGCTTATAGCGACCAGCGAGCAGTGTGTCGAAATGTAGCGATCGTGGTGGATTTGGAGATTCTCTATTTTCAGAGGGATGGAAAATGTGAGAGTTAATTTTCAGCTAGAGGCGGAGTTGTTAAATTCCATGTTTCGGTTTCCAATATCATAAAGTATTCACGATCTAGGGCTAGGGCTGTTATCAGGAGATCGACTATAGGAAAATGAATATAATTTGTAAATCTCAATCTTGCTCCGAAATGGATTTTGACAAATAACATGGATGAATAAAAGAAATCGATTTTAATCCTGAAAAAAATAAAACCAAAGCATTATGATTTATCTGGCCTAATTTACTTTAAGAGTGTGATATTCCTAAGCCACTGAATGGGATCATAAACTGTAGATATATAGGAAATAAAATATTCGTTGAAAGGCAATCTATCAATCTTGTTCACTTACTTATTACCTGGGAAATAAGTCTGAACCGGATGGTAGACACAAGAAAAAAGATCGATTGCTTAAGACCCCAAATCTTACTTATAGCTAGAGGGCAGACATTTTGATTTTCTGCTTCTGGTCTTACTTACTTACTTACTAAAGGTGGCGCTACAGGGTGGACCAGGGCTGCAAACACTGAGCTTCTTGCAGTCGGATCGGTTTCTAGCTAGCTGTCTCCAGTTTTCACGCCAAGTTGGTTGAGGTCCTCTTTCACTTGCGTGCTCCACCTTTTATGCTGTCCACCTCTACTGCGCTGTCCCACGGGGTAGGATTCAAAGACTTTTCGGGCCGGAGCATTGGTGTCCATTCGCTCTAAGTGACCCAACCATCTCAGTCGTCAACCATCTCAGGTCGGTAACGCTGTATAGCCCGTACAGTTTGTTGTTGTATCTTCTTCTCCATTTCCCATCTATGCAGACGAGACCAAAAATCACCCGGAGAATTTTCCACTCAAAACAGCCTAACGCGTTTTCATCCACCGTTAACAGTGTCCCTGCACCATATATCCAGGAACTGGATGATAAGCGTCTTATACAGGGACAGTTTAGTTGCTCGCTCGAGAGAGGGCTTTGCTTCTCAATTGCCTTCTTAGCCCAAAGAAGCAGCGATTGGCAAGAGTAATCCTTTGTTTGATCTCAGCACTGGTATCATTCGCTGAGCTTATATCGGATACTAGGTTGACAAAGTCTCTGACCACCTCAAAATTATAGCTGTCTATAGTGACATTCTGTCCAAGACGTCAGTATTGGGTGTCCTTTCTTATTGACAGCATATATTTCGTTTTGCTTTCATTCACCGTTAAACCCATCTTCTTGACTTCGTTCTCAATACTCACAAATGCAACACTGACATCACGCTTTGTTCGTCCGATTATGTCAATGTCGTCAGCGTTAGCGAGTAATTGGACGGACTTTTGAAAGATTGTGCCTCTGGTGTTGACGTGAGAGTTTTGCACTATGCTTTCAAGAACGATGCGTCGCCTTGCCTAAAACCTTTTTTGACATCAAAGGTTTCGGTGAGGTCGTCATCGTCATCCTGCAGAAATGGATGAGTTTGGAAGGAATGCCAAAACTAGACATTGCTCTATATTGCTCGTATCTATAGATGCTGTCATACGCCTTAAAATCGATGAAAAAGTGGTGGGTATCGATTTGAAACTCCTGAGTTCTGCCGTTGTCCATGCTGGACTTCCCTGGCCTAAGGCCACACTGATATAGACCTATCAGGTTGTTGACGAATGGCTTCAGGCGTTCGCAAAGTACAGCAGAAAAGATCTTGTATGCGATATTAAGAAGTCTGAAGGGCCCAGCCCATAGAATCCGTTGCGTCCGTTGCGGTGACGGAGCCATTGATGTTGCCGGATGCGACGGATTGAGGTAGCCCAATGAATGCGTTGACGTTAGCATAATAACCAGTTGAAATTCAAACACACACACACATAACCACTTGAAATTCAAACACACACACATAACAACCACTTGAAATTCAAACACACACACATAACAACCACTTAAAATTCAAGCACACACAAAAAAAGTTCCTGTCAACGCATCTGCCGGAGAGAAAAAGTTAAAAGTTCGGCTACTCTGTCCGTTGCGTCCGACGCTTGCGTTGCTATTGGGCCAGTTCTCATAAGAAAACATGCATTTTATCGAGCTGTCAGTTGAATGCGTCACCACAACGGACGCAACGGATTCTATGGGTCGGGGCCTTGATGCCTCTGTAGTTGGTGCAGTAGATATAGCTGTATTTAATTCGTCGAGATCGGGTAGACGGAATTGTTGGCCTAGTCATTCAAGTTGAATGGTGCAATCTGCATGGTAGCGGAATTAGGTTCGTCATCGCCGTTATACAATTTACAGAAATGATTTTTCCATATCCTCAGCACCGACTGCGATTCTACCACGATGATCCCCTGATGATCATTATTGCCGGCTTGGGTTCGATCCTTGTATAGGGTTACCAGATTTAAAATGACGAAAAGGGGGACATCGGGAGTATTCTAGAGAGAAAAGTGAATACCTAGTAATTGCTTCAAACACAAATATTTTATTTAAGTGCGAAAATTGCAAAAACATTTCTCCAGTAAATTGCATTGCTAATATAAACCATATATATAGCTTTCTCAATAACCATATTAGTGAGCTTAATGCAAGTATTGCTACGTGCAGTGTGTGTAGTGATGACAACGAACATCGATCAAAAGAGAATGCAGAAAATTCTCTCGATTCAAGTAGAAACGTTAGGCAAAGCACTCGCGGCCAAAGACCTCTACACAAGAAAGAACCTCTTGGTCCCCTTAGATGCTCTTCTCGTTCTGAGTCACCTTCGTTGTCGCGTACATCTTTGACAGTTAACGCTCCCTCGTCATCAAAAGGTGCTACGAAAAAAATTACACAAACAACACCGTCTGTAAACAAGAACACTCCAAAAAGCTCAGTGACTTCTTCTTCTAGTCAAAAGAGTGTTACTAAAACTAATAAACATTCAACAAAGGTCTCAAACACAAAAAAAATCAATGCACAAATCGATGCTGCTAACTTAAACTCAAGTGTGACTGTTCTCGACGTGAAAGGTTGTGAAGAGAATGTGGCGACTAGTGTTGAACTACCTACATGCGTAAATAATGTTGCTGATGATTTGACATCTTTTGTTGCCTTAAATGATGCTGTGACTGTTCTCGACGAGAAAGGTTGCGAAGAAAATTTGGCAGCTGGTGTTGATCTACCTACATGCGTAAATAATGTTGCTGATGATTTGACATCTTTTGTTGCTATAAATGATGCTACTCCTACTATTAAAAATGTTGGCATAAATAATGCTGATAATATTAAGGGTACTGTGGGCGTCGTGGGATCTTGCTGTTCTATTGCTAACAATGTTGGTGATACAGATGCTGCTAATGATGTTACCAAAAATGTGGATGAAGATTTTGTTAAAAATGCTCCTTCAATCCATATTGTTGCTGTTGATGATATTGATACTACTGAAGCTGCGGAGAGTGTCGCAGCGCCTGTTGGTGAAAATGTTGTTGCTGTTGATGTTGCTGTTACTGTTGCTGTTGCTGCTGCTGAAGATACCGAAATTGCTAATGCCGCGGAAGTTTTCGTTGCACCAGAAAGTGAAAAAGATGTTGGTACTGGAGAACAAGGTAATATTGACAAGCGTCTTAAGAGCGCTCGAGTTGTTTCCGGTTCTAATATCCAGAATGGTGAATTTGTTGTTTACACGAATCTGAAATGGTTTCACCTATCAAAGTTTAGTCCAACAACCTCAACTGATTCAATTATTCAGTATCTTTCATCGAATTTAAATGTGAACTCTTCATATTTTAAGTGCTACAAACTTCTGAAAAATGGATCTGACGCAAACATGAGATTTGTTTGCTTTAAAATCGGAATCCCTGCTGAATTTGTAAAATCCGTTTTCAATGCATCTTTTTGGCCTTATGCAATAAAGATCCGCAAATTTGACTTCATTCCAAAAAACGTATCGTCGATGGAGAAATAAAGAACACAATTGTTTCTCCATCCAATTCTGATTGCCTGAAAATGTATTATCACAATTCCAGTGGAATTCGTACAAAAATCTCTGCGCTTTACTTTGCTACCTGTAATGTCGAATACGATGTTATCGTCATTGTTGAATCTTGGCTTTGGAGTGGAATTTCTGATTCTGAAATTGTAGACGTTAATTCTTATATGGTTTTCCGGAGAGATCGCTGTGTTACTGCTGGAGATCGTGGAGGTGGGCTACTTGTTGCAGTTCGCTCAAAAATTTCATGTGAATCAATTATACTACCTATCACCGATATTGAACAAATTTGTGTCTCCATCAGTCTTGCACCTGGTATTTTAATGTATGTCATCGTAAGTTATATACCGCCAAAAAGTACTATCGAACTTTATGAAAAACATCTCGCAAACATTGATTTTGTTGATAATTTAAACAATAATTTGCATAAAATTTTTATTATTGGTGATTTCAACCTATCCGATATAAATTGGTCATATTCCTTAAGTGAAAATATGCTTATTCCATGTAATTTAAAAAGAGATTCCGAACTAACTATTATTGATCATTTATTTGCTTTGAATTTATATCAAATTAATAATATTGTTAATGATTTAGATAAAATTCTAGATTTAGTTTTTACTTCACAAGATGAATTGAATGTTTCAATCACTGATATTGTTCCATATAGTTTGTTAAACAATTCAATGCACCATAAAGAATTATACATTGAAATCCAATTATATAGCTATTTAAAACTTAACTGTAACAATCCAAAATCATATAACTTCTTAAAATCAAATTTCATTGAACTCGATAATTATCTTGGAGTCGTAGACTGGAAAACTGAATTTTTAAACCTAAATTTGAGCAAAATGCTTAACCGTTTCACGGATATCTTAAATACTGCTTTTAGCTTATTTGTTCCTTATAGGACAAAAAAGAATGTCTCAAAACCTCCGTGGTATAACAAAAGGCTGACTCATTTAAAAAATTTAAAGAATAAATCATTTGCTAAATATAAAATGTCAAACACGTTAGATGACAAACTAACATTTTGTAAACTTCGTAAGGAATTCATGGTTCTCAGCAAATTTTTGCACAGGAATTATATCTCGAATATTGAGCTTAATTTGAAAAGTGATCCAAAACAATTCTGGAGTTTTATTAATTCTAAAAGGAAATCAATTGGCGTTCCAACTTCGATGAACTTTAAAGGGGATAATTCTACTGATATTAATAAAACTCTTGAGCTTTTTGCTCAATTTTTTGAATCAGTTTACTCAACTTCACAAGGAAACTCTGTTTTTCTTTCAGATATTGCCCCTAAAGTGGATATTGGCTCAATACAGTTAGAGTTTTCTGACGTATTAAATGGTCTACAGGATCTTAAACCCAATCACATTCCTGGTGTTGATGGTATTCCTGCTATTGTCTTAAAAAAATGTTCTAATTCTATCTGCTTTCCATTGCTAATTATTTTTAACTTATCTTTATCGTCCGGATTATTTTTGAACGAATGGAAATCTTCTTTTCTGATCCCAATCTATAAGTCTGGGTCGAAAAACAATGTTGAAAATTATAGAGGCATTTGTAAGTTGTCTGCAATTCCCAAACTGCTTGAAAGTTTAGTAAAGAGCAAACTCGACTTTTTCGTAAAAGAACATATAAGTGACGCCCAACATGGGTTTATTTCGGGTAGATCAACTGTCACTAATCTGGCATGTTTTTCCTCTTTCGTTATTAATTGCATTGAAAGTCAAAGTCAAGTTGATGCCATCTATACGGATTTTAGTAAGGCATTTGACTCAGTATGTCACAACATCCTGCTTCGTAAGCTTGAAAGTTTTGGGATTCACTCCAATCTCCTTCAGTGGATTTCATCTTTTTTAACTGGTAGAGTCCAAAAGGTTAAACTTGACAATCAAACCTCTAGATCCATTAGATGTACCTCAGGAGTTCCCCAGGGAAGTCATCTTGGTCCACTTTTATTTATAATTTTTATCGATGATATATGTAAAAACATAAAGTTCAGCCAATGTCTCATATACGCTGATGATCTTAAATTATTTTTAAAAGTAAATTCGATCTATGACTGCTTTAATCTCCAAATAGACCTCGATCATTTATCTTACTGGTGTATGGTAAACCGTCTTAAGCTTAACGTAAAGAAATGCTTCGCTATCTCTGTTTCAAGGAAACTTTCAACTTATGATTTTATGTATTCTCTTGATAGTTCTCCTCTTCAGAGAACGACTTCAGTAAAGGATTTGGGTGTCTCCTTTGATTCCAAGTTTACATTTGTTCCGCACATTGATGCTATTGTTGCAAAAGCAAACACAATGATTGGTTTCATCAAAAGAAACTCTACTGACTTTTCGGATCCCTATACACTCGTGTCTTTATATAGCACATTAGTTAGATCATCACTTGAGTATGCTGATGTCATATGGAACCCTTGCCAACAAACGTTTTCGGATAGAATTGAGAAAGTTCAGAATCGTTTCACAAAATTTGTGTTTTTTAAAATGCGATGGAATTTTTGTCCAAATTCTCAAGCTCGACATAATCTTCTGGGTTTGAAATCTCTCAAATCTCGAAGAACTATTCACGATATAGTGTTTGTGCGAGATATTTTATGTTACCATATAAAGTGCCCTAACCTTTTATCGTTAATTTGTATTTATGCCCCGATTAGACCATTGAGAGAAAGATACCTTCTTTTTCAGCCTAAACATAGGACAAATTATGGTATGAATGAACCAATCTCAAGGTCAATTAGGGAGTTCAATGAAGTAATTAGTCATATTGACATAGCATGGCCAAGAAATAAATTTAAAAATGATTTAAATTATTTATTTTTAAGATAGTAAGCAGACATTGTAAATTATTTATATTTTTGTATATACCTATGTATTTATCTTTTTTGCATCTGTTGAGTCTGAAGCTCGTAGATTAAATAAATAAATAAATAAATAAATAAATAAATAAAGAACAAGTGTTTAAAAAATGGTGACAAAATATGTTTTTGAAAAATATAACACCAGAGTAAAAAAAATTGAGGTAAGGTTTCATTTGATTTTTTATTAAAAAAACAATCATAAAAGCCAATCAAATTGACAGATGATGGAAAAATTTTGCGGCTGAAGTGAGATTTAGTTCATTGAGTGGATGCGTTCAGCTTTGAAAGTATTTTTAACTTCAAATTAGTGTATTCAAAGAAAATGTTTTTATAAATATTTAATGAAAATATTTTTACAGTTTACAATTGAATGTTTTCTCTTTTTGAGTTTTTACTTAATAGAGGGGACAAACGACATTTTGGTATGAAAAAGGGGACTATCCTCCCTAAAGGGGGGACGTCTATGCTTGCAAACCTGGGAGGTTCTTTTACTTTTTGGTAAGACTTCCGAACTTCATTCCTGCAATAGCATCCTCCTATATCCTCGATCGCACGCTTCTCATGATTTTTCTTGTTCCTTCTTAGAAGCTTTTGTCCCTCCCTCCTCTTCTGCTCGTAGAGCTCGCGAGCAGCTCTGGTTCTTCTATATAGCTCCGCTTTCTATTTGTATTTGGAAATTCTTCCACTGGTTCTCGATATTTGCAGCTGGCGTCACAGGACTTTCGTCTTATTACCTTACATATTTAATAATTCATCTTATTACCTTACATATTTAATATTCATTTTTTTTTTTGCTATGGAATTCTGTATTATTATATTATATTGACCCTGAATGCAAAACAGGCAATAAACTTTCTTCTTCGCCAATTAAGTTCGTTTTATTAAGAGTTTCGTATACCCACGACGCAACCTTATAGGACAATGAGCCATTTAATCTTAGAAGATTAACTATATATCAGAAATCTCCTGCTATTTATTCCAAAATTGTACGAAGGGTAGGTAGAATGAACACTGAACTGAACAGTATGTCTTAAAAACAAATTGTCTACAGCAAATAAGCTGATTATGTTAAATTAGCCAATTAAAACAACAGCTGAGAACACACCTTTTATGCCTCACCTTTTGGGTCCTTGGCACATCTTTATACATCGCATACCTATCTTACATTTATACGTATACCTTAACTAATTACACTTCTACGAGTTTTATAACTTTGCTTACTTCATTATCGGTATGATGGCGGTCGTCCCACGCAAAGTGGTTGCGTTGCCAGTTAACAGCCCATTAAATAACTTGGTTGCTTCTTGCTTGTAAAGCAGTTAATGTCCTTTGTTGTTTGGGGTGTAAGTTACCTTGATTTGAAATCATTTCTTTATAAGACACATTTTTACTATTTTTTATACTAAATATATAGAAATAGATAAAGTATCTACCATTAGTACAGAAATAGGATGAATAAAATGCTCGTCTGGTGCGCAAGTTTTAGTTCTAGTTACTTGGAACTTGAGAACTTTTAAAACTATGCAAGTAAAGCCGCAGATCGAGACAAAATTTATTTGCCATATACAATATTTTTCCAGGACAAATTTTATCTCGTATTTTTTTCCAAGCAGTACGCTGCTCCAGCGCAGAATTTGGCAGTTGCAACCGCTGTAAATATAAAGGTAAAAGAAATTGTGAAGTTTTATGTATATTTCGCTTTTCAAATCATTTCCCTGTTTCATTATTTCAATTATTAAGACGTTATGAAAAAACGACTGAAATAAAGTATTAATTGCGTAAGACAGTGATGACATACAAATTAGAATAGAATAAATAGAATAGCCCTCTAAAAGTACTTGAGAGTGCTAGGACGCCATATGGCCCTAGGCTCAATGATAGGAAAATCCCTATGCACACCTCCGCGTGGTAGAGGGCGGGTAACGCTAACGTGCAGGGGGACCGAATGGATGCCGGGATAAGCAGACAACCCAGCGTTGCTGGTCAGGGCACAAACTTGTCCTTGGGATGGTTAAAAGCCCCCTTAAGACGGATGAACTGCAGGTAGCGGTCAACGGCATGATAGTCTGGTGGCGGAGGAGCTTTTTTTGGTAAAAGGCCAACGGCAGCAGCAGGTAGCGTCTGTAACCCATATTGGGCGGCTACAAAAGGCGTCTGTTTTCCCATAGTGGGCGGCCTCGAGCAGTTATGTGTTTGACCATACAAAAGGCGGGTGTGCCTGTCAAATCTGAGCTTATGTATGTTATTAATCATATCTCGGAAAACACCATGGTGGAAGGATATAAGCAAATACATGAATTATGACAACAAATGGAAATGAGTCCCCAAGAGGTAATCTTTTTATAGAAAATCCTTCTGTAGCTTCGGTTGCAGTAAACCGCACATCGGATTTGGGGGTGCGGCATCTTTCATGTACGAGCGTCAATCAAGACGCCATAATAATAAGTGAATCGTTGACAAATAGAAGAAGTCTTTCAAGAAGCGCAAATGTTACTTTTGGCTACCGCATACGTACGAAAATCGGAGCATGGAACGTTCGATCCTTGTACAGCGATGGTAGATACGAGCAGGTTGAGCGTGAAATGCTTCGTCTAAACATCAGTATCCTGGGCATAAGCGAAACTAAGTGGAGAGGAAGAGCTGAATACAGATCAGACACTGGACAGACGAGAATGCTGTATTCCGGGGAAGATGAAAGAGAGGGTGGCCAAAGACTGCATGGTGTCGGAATTATGTTGAACGAAGAAGCGAGGCGTAGTTTGATCTCCTGGGCGCCCATTTCTGCGAGATTAATGACAGCAAGGTTTCGTTCAAAAATTCGTAACGTCACAATTATTCAGTGCTACGCCCCCACAAATGAAGCGACCGAGGAAGACAAAACCGCGTTCTACACTCATCTTAACTCGGTTTACAGTAGTGTTCCGAGAGCCGACATCATAGTCGTTATGGGAGACCTCAATGCCCAAGTCGGTTCAGACAATTACGGACTGGAACGCGTGATGGGAAGAAATGGCTTGGGGTCACGGAATGAAAATGGTGACTTGCTTGTCGACTTTTGTAACGCGAATCGTCTTGTGATAGGTGGGACTGTATTTAAGCATAAGACGTGCAACAAAATTACCTGGGTGCATCCGGATGGTCAAACCGAAAACCAAATTGATCATATCATGATTCAGCAGCGATGGAGGAAGTCTATGTGTGATGTCCGGAGTATAAGAAATGCCGATGTGGGAAGCGACCACCATTTGGTTCTGATGAGTCTCAAACTACGAACCGCTGCCGTACAAAAACCAGCGCAGGATGCAGCAAGGAGCTCAAAATTCATTACGAATGCTTTAAATGACCCCAACATATGTCGAAACTATGTCACCACCCTTAACGACAGAGCCTCGTCATTAAACGAAATCCAGAATTCAACAATTGATGAGATGTGGGGTGAAATTAAAAGTGTTTTTATGGAGGCTGGATCCGAAACTGTACCCAAGCGAACGAGACGTAGAGACTCTTGGATATCCCAAGACACCTGGGATAAGATCGAACTTCGCAAATCGTTGAAAATCCAAATAAATGCTGAAGCAGATGTTCAACGAAAGGCTGACTTGCGAAGAGAGTACCGCATTGCACATAAGATGGTCTATCGCTGTGTGAGACGTGACAAGAGGGTGAAGGTAGATGGACTCGCAGATAATGCGGAAATCGCTGCCAGAAGAGGAGATATCCGGGAATTGTACCAAATAGCCAAAGATGTTATCGGGAAAAAAAGCAACACCAATCATCCTGTAATGGATGTGGATGGCACACTTTTGGTATCAATTGAGGATCAGCTTCGTAGATGGAAGGACCATTTTTGTGCCCTGCTAAATGAGGATTCAGTTGAGCAGAGTGCTGAAGTGCCCCAACTAAACGAGATGCGCAGGTCCTATAGGGGTATTGACATCGAACCCCCGTCAGAATCGGAAATCCAGGCATCAATAAATCTCCTCAAAAACAACAAGGCAGCTGGACTGGACGGAATTCCAGCTGAATTCCTGAAAGCCGATCCCGTAACAGCGGCTAGTATTTTACATCCGTTGATAAAAAACATTTGGGAAAACGAAAGCTATCCCAGGGATTGGAAGGATGGTGTGATTGTTAAGTTGCCAAAGAAAGGTGACTTAAAGAATTGCAACAATTGGCGTGGTATCACCGTTTTGTCCGTTTTCCCAAAACTAATGGCAACCATCATTCTCGAGCGAATAAAGGATAGAATCGAGTCTACACTCAAGAGGCATCAAGCTGGCTTCCGCAGTGGTCGATCGTGTGTCGACCATATCAACACCCTGCGTATCGTCCTCGAGCAGTCGATGGAATTTCAATCACCGCTTTACCTCATGTTCGTGGATTTTGAGAAAGCCTTTGATCGAGTTAACCGAGAATGTATATGGAGATCGTTGCTTGGTAGAGGAATTCCACCAAAAATAGTTGCCATTATTAAAGAGTCCTACAACAACGCAAGGTGTTTTGTTTTGCACAATGGGCAGCTATCCGACTCCTTTGTAGTGCAACAGGGTGTGAGACAAGGGGATGTTCTATCGCCAATTCTCTTCCTGCTGGCGATGGACGACGTATTGACGGCCAGTGTAGGTACAGCAGAGCGACAGGGCATTCAATGGAGACCGTTCGAAAGGCTCAGTCATTTAGACTATGCCGATGACATATGTCTACTGGCAAATAACATCAGTGGGCTGAACGGGATGTGCCAAACACTGCAAGTGAAGGGAGAGTCGAGTGGTCTAAGAATAAACAGCAAAAAGACAAAAATAATGCTCACAGGCCGCTCCACACAGCAGCGTATTATTCTACAGGAGACGCCAGTTGACGTAGTGGAACAGTTCAACTACCTTGGCAGTATTGTCTCTGCAAACGGTGGTACGGATCTGGACGTTAAAAGTAGAATAAATAAAGCTCGTGCTGCCTTCGGTACTCTGTCCCCAATCTGGAAATCAAGTCAAATCTCCTTACGCACTAAGTTGAGATTCTTCGAATCCAATGTCAAATCCGTGCTGTTATATGCTTGTGAAACCTGGAAAGTCACGTCTATCATTTCGAAGAAATTGCAGGCTTTTGTGAATCGCTGTCTTCGCCACATCCTAAAGATTCGCTGGCCACAAATAATATCAAATGAGGAATTGTGGCGCAGGACAAGTCAAGAGCGGCTGGACGTCGACATAAGAAAGCGTAAATGGCGTTGGATTGGTCACACACTGAGGAAACCAAACAATGAAATTGCAAAGCAGTCCTTTGAATGGAATCCTCAGGGTGCACGGCGGGTTGGAAGACCAAGAACAACATGGAAATCAACTGTCTTAGCGGAAGCAGAATCCCAGAGAAAGACGTGGCCACAGCTAAAGTACCTTGCAGCAGACCGTGAAGGATGGAGACGTTTTGTTGACGCCCTATGCCCCAGCCGGGGTTACAGGACACGATGATGATGATGATGAAATAGAACAGCTGTTTTAAAACAGTCAGTGGCGTAGCTAGTGGGAAAGGGTACAAAAGGGCCACATACTTACAGTATTTTCTTCCATTAAAAATTGATTTCCAAACCGAGTTAAACTGAGTTGGAATCAGCAAACTGAGTTGGAAAATTCATTTGGATTTCTAGAGCAGAAGAAAACTGAGACATTTCTGATTTTGGCAGGATTTTTTTTTTAATTCATTGACACACACATCCATTCATCCTTCAATGGAATTTGACGTAGTGTCGCCCAGTTATATTGTCCACCAAGGAGGTTTTTTGTTGCCTTTCTTACCTGGTTTTATTGGACATCCTTTGACAAAAGCATTGCTGAGCATTTCTTTGAATTTCTCGGCAGCTTTGTCTAAGTTCTCAGGATTATCAATTGCATTGGTATTAAGCAATTTGATTCCATTCTCTACTTCCCCATTAAAAAAATCCCATTTAAATTGTCTAAAGTTTCTAAAAGGCTTTCGAGAGTTAGTTGTATTAAGTATAAGAAATTCAGTTAACCTGTGATTGGAAAAACGATTCTTCCCTAAGTATTCGAAGTGCTCACAAGGGTGATATCGAGTACTTCCTCGCGGTTCTTAGTAAAAAATGTTGGTTCATTACCTCTATTCGCTACTAGTATGTTATTTTGAAGGTAACCTAGCCACCGAAGCACAGAATAGCAGATGTACTCAGGCAGCACTTCCAGCAGCTTCTGAAAGGACATCAGGTAGAGCGAGAAATAAGACAAGAAGCGAACCTGACTTCAGTCAATGAAGACCCAATACCACCACCCAGTATAGAAGAGGTGGATTTAGCTATAAAGAAGCTCAAGAATAACAAGGCCATTAGACCTTAGGGTTTACCAGCGAAGTTCTTCAAGTCCGGAAGAGGATGTGTTGAAAGGGTGCATGCATCAACTCATCAACCAAATTTGGGTGAAAGGAAGCATGCCCCGTGACTGGTCTTTCAGCATCTACAAAAAAAGGCGATCCTATGTCCTGCAAGAACTATGGAGGCATATCCCTGATAAACGTCGTCGCATACAAGATCCTATCCAACGTACTGTGTGAGTGTCTTAAACCGTTCTAAAACACTATAATCGGCAAATATAAGTGTGGCTTCAGCCATCGACCATAGACCAAATATTCACTCTCTGGGAAATCTTGGAAAAGACAAACGAATTTCAAATCGAGATTCACCATATATTCATGATAAAATTCGTCGCAGGAGCCTTATATGGCAATAGCTGAACTTAAGATTCTGGATTACGGCAAGGAAAAGCGCTATCATGTGATTTCTTCAATCTCGTTCTGCAGAAAATAGTTTGCAGAGCGGCGTTAACGGTGAAGGCACTTTTTTCAACAGATCTGCCTTACTTCTACGGTATGCTGATGATATCGCCATCATCAGCCACTCCAAACAGGCCGTCATAGAGACTTTCACGGAAATTGAAGAATAGGTGAAACTTGTTGGTCTTCTAGTGAACGAGGACAAGACCAAATACATGTTATCAACAAACAATGAAAGATCTGTCAACCAACTAGGACAAAACGTCACTGTTGATTGCAATAACTTCGAAATACATAGTTAAGGAGTTCATCTACCTTGGAGTAAAAGTTAATCCCACGAACGATATCTTAGTGGGGATCCAACGGAAGAATTACCCTAGCAAACCGGTGCTACTTCAGTTTTGAGGAACCATCAGGTTGTCAAAAACTCCTCACAAGAAAGTAGAAGTGCACGCTCTATAAAACTCTTATACTGCAAGTCCTCCAAAAAGAGAGCTGATACTAGGCTCCTTCGGAAGAAAAATTCTTCGACAGATCCTGGGGGTGAGGAGGGGGGATGGAGGAGAAGACACAACTGCAAATTCTATTAGCTGTGTAGATGTAGTTCTGAAATTCAAAACACGTCGACTACATTGGCTTGGTCACATTAAGCGAATGGACAATAATGCTCTAGCCAAGAGAGTCTTTGAATCTCAGCCAAGCTTTTGCAGATGATAGAAACCTTCGCCTAGATGACAGCAAGCAGGGTGCTTGTGATCATACAGGATGGAAAGTGTGTCTCAGGCTGTGACCCTCCATTGATTGGGAGACGGATAAAGTAAGTAAGTAAGCAAGAGAGTCTGTGAATTCCAGCCCCCAGGCTGAAGAGAATGAATAAGACTGAACCACCGGTTTAAAGACCATGCCATCTCGGATGCCAGAAAGAAGAAAGTCAAGATCGCTGGAAGCAGCTTGCTCGGGATCGTTGGAATTGAAGGCTGCCATGCCTTAGGCTGCGACCCTTCATGGAATGGGAGCCGGATGATTAAGTAAGTAAAAATAAAAAAAACAATAATTTTGTTCATAATGCAGAATTTCAAAATTTACAAATATTTTTGTAAACCCCTTTGATTCTTGTTGTGTATATGACAAATGAAATATGTGGACCAAGTTTCGGGTCAATGCTGTTGGAATTTGGTAATATTTTCGTTGTTTCACTAAAAATTCAGTCCTCATTTATAAAAAAGGCTATAACTTTTTTGCAGGTGGTTGTATCGAGTCCATTCTGATTTAGTAGGATCGGGCATTAAAAAATACCCTTAAAACATGTGTCATATGCTTATATTATACCAAGATAAATATTTAAGTTTGTTATCCCCCCTCCCCAGTACTTTGAAAGTAGCTTTTTAAAAACACCAAAGAAAAGTAGGTTTTCAATCAACATTGGATGTACCTATTGTAGTAGATTGTGAAATTCTGCGTCGACACCATCTTTAAATTTTATTAATACAAAAAATTGTCTTACTTTTCCTGACTTTCCAAATTTTCTTTCCCAAAAGGTGGGAGAAAAACAAAAAATGTGGTCCTATGGTTTCAAAGGTGCTGAATCAAACGGGAGTTCTTAAGCCATCGTCCGACTCTTGGTTTTCGATTTATAAGCAACATTTCGGGATTTAAGCTGGTAAGTGGCAATCCTTCTCCTGTCCTTCTGACAGTGTTGCCACCTTGACAAAACTTCTTTAAAGTAAGGTTAGGACATGAACTATTTGTATACTAAAGCTCAACCCATCAGGTCAAAATAAAAGGTTTGTCTCACTAACAGCCCCACTATACTTCTGATGTTACGCTTACGGCCAACAACGGAAATCGTACTAAGAACATAAAACTGAAAGTCCAAGTGCAAATTATCCATTATCAATGTAAAAATCTCAATATTGTATCAACATTACCTACTTGAAAAATTATCTTTAATGTGAGATCAATTGGATGAAAACACAATTATTATAGTGCTCACCGAAATCGGATTTCATTTAACTCAATCGTAAAGCGGTTACATGTATGTGTATAGAAAGAGTAACGCATCCGCACCCTTGTGCCACGATGAAATAAGCTGAATGGTCCATGTTCTATTATGAAAACAGCTCAATTTTTTACGATTGCATCGCTCATTTGAGAGCAGTTAACCGCGTAATTGCTGCACGTGGCCAACGCGTGCCACAGCGTAGTTTGGCTATGTGGCCTGCCAAATTGCTACCTAAGTCAAAGTTATATTAGATTGAAGTTATCCTATGGGACCTGTTTGCCACAACGCAACTGGTTACACATGATAATGCAACGAATAATAATTCCATTAATTCAACGGCCAGCGTTGTGGCATTTAGGTAAATGTTTTCTCACCAAATAAATCGGTATATGCAGCAATTATGGAGTCAGGGTGAGTGAATCATTGATTTTCTACGCTTGTCAGCCTGCAAATGGGCTAAAATGATTTTGGAAGAGATTCTCTGTGCGAGGGCTTTTTATGCAAATTGGATTTTTTTGTATTGTTAAGTGTAAACTTTTATTATAGTTTTCATAATAAATGAGTGCTGTTCTAGTTTTTAGTGATAGCTCGAAGTCAAGCAAGCACTTTTTTGAGGATTTGGTTACACATTTAATTTAGTACCATTCTTTTCATTATACATCATTTTTAGACGATTTAGGTTTTTTGGGTGCACTGTTGAGGGGCTCTTCACTAGCACCTCACTAGTTCGGAATTCCTGCATCATTAAATTTTCGAATTTCTATGTGGCGGTGATCTCAACGGACCTAAAGTTTAAATTTGAAAATATTAAAAAAATTACACCCATATTATGATTGTTAATTATCAACTTGATAGCTTATTCTAAATTAAGTTAAAAAAAAAAACATTTTCAAGGTTTATCAAGTTTCGAATTGATAATTGACAATCATAATAAGGGTGTTGACTAGGTAAAGGCAAGGGCGTGCGCAAATTGTCAATCATGGAGTGGCAGACTCATTCAAATATTGGTATTATTATAGAAATCTAGCTTTGAGATGCATTCTAAAAATACAAATCAAATTATAAAACGGCAAACACGAATCTTGTGGTACAACTTACGCGGTCCAAAAAAGGCAAAGGCATATAAATTATATTTCAATTGAAAGGTTTTCTTGCACAGAAGGACAGAAGTGCATAATGCAAAAATTTATTTATTAATTGCACCACAAAAACTAAAAAAAACAATAAAGGAAAATTGCACAAGAAATGCGAGCGAGAGCCAGAGCGAGACCGAGTATTTGTTCACAACACTTAATCTTGTGATATCTTGACATTTTTACTTTAATATTCACGATACTATTGTTTTCTCTATATCAGTGTTTTTCAAACTTTTTGAGTACGTGACCCCTTTGTTAGTAAAAAAAATCCTGGCGACCCCCCACATTCATATACTTTGTCAGTTATTTAAAAAGTAACATGAATCGAGCCCATCAAAATCTCCTTTGTCAAACAGAGCTCAGATGGTTGTCAAAAGGAAAGGTGTTTTTAGATTAAGAGCCCATAGCAGATTCTGAGTGTGATTGATAACAAAAAAAGAAGTACCTATAGGCATCGAAAGTTTCATTAAAGGCTATTCAAAATAAAACAGTGAATCGAGGGTAATCGTGTTAACCGAAATTGGATAAGCTCCCTAGATAAGCTCCTCGGATCCTATATCACGGAATCTGAGATCATTTGAGTAAAGTTCGCCCTGCCAAACTGTAAAAAAAAACTGTTTTTCACTTAGAATCTTGAATTTTGTAAACGGTCTGGCAGGGTGAACTAAACACTCAAATGGATTCCGTGATATGTAATCCGAGGAGCTTATAGGGAAGGGTGAAAACCAATTTCGGCTAACACGATTACCCTGGAAGTTGCATTCATATTTTTTGTTTCGATTCACTGTTTTATCTTTAAGGCCCCGGATGTGGACTACAAGGCCAAAATCTGGATAATCAAATCATTTTCTGTCCGCACTTGGCTTTTAAAATTATCATTTCTATCTAATCTTCTTGACCACTTAAACATCTTGAACACGAACCTCCGGGGGAGACAAGAAAATATTATTACTGCAAAAGACAAAATCAGAGAACTACTCGCAAAACTTCGTTTGTGTTCTGAGTATTTGCAAAACAAAAAATTATGATTCTTTTCCCTGGGCTCAGAAAATTCTCGACGAAATATCATGAGATGAATCCATGCCATGACCGTAAGCTCTCACATTCGTCTCGTGAGAGTTTGCATAATTTGGAGAAAAACCATTAAGTGACATCTCAGATCTCTATTCTGAAGGTGGAAATGGACAGAGATACATAGATACTTAATCCTTTTTTGAATATATCAGTCCATCTGGCCGATCTTCCATCGATAAAGATGACAGAAAATCTTTTAGATTTAGCTTGAGATAATATGCTCTGAATTCAGTAAAAACCATTGATAATTTCAGGATTAAGAGAAGATAAGAGAAGAAGAAAATATCTAGAGCTGGCAAAAAAGGCTTTAAGATTGTTAGTGCCATTCACCACTTCATACTCTTATGTGAACTCACGTTATTTTCCTTCAATAGGAGAATGCTTTTATTGTTAACGCCAAATATACAACCAAGCTTTGAACATTTAATTAAAGAAAAACAGTTGCAACCGTCTCACTAAAAAATGTTGTGTTTTAATTTTTTTAGTACCTTGTACCCATAGGCGCCCGCAGGATTTTGTCCAGGGGGGGGCAGACACCAATCCAATTTTGAGATACATATCGAATTTTCGAAAAAAATGGGAATTCAAAAAAAAAAAATTATTTTTAAATTTTAATATGCAATATAATTTGAGGTTTTTGGAAGTTTTTATAAATAATTTCATTTAAATCCTTCATTCAATAATGAAAAAATCCAAAATAACGTTCTATCTTCTATGGGAGGTACTGTTAATAGTTATCCAGCGTAAAATTATTTAATATTTAATAGTAGACCGCACTTATTTAACCACTCAGGCATTTTTTTGGAAAATTTTGTATAAAAAGCAAGGTTCATAGAACAATAAAATATCATTCGTTCACTTGTGAAAAAATCAAAAAATAATGTTATTCTTGATTCGATTAAAACAAAATTAATTTTCACGATCGAACCAAAAATGCTAGGATGTGGATCTATAAAATATGGTTCGTTCCGAATTTATTATGCGAGAGTAATTGAAGATCCATTCACGAATCTTTGAAATAAGAAATAAAAATGTAATTTTACAAAAGGAAAAAGGACAGTTTAAAAAAAAAGTTTTGAAATCCTTTGACCTTGATAGACTTCAATGAAATCGAATTAAGTGATTTCAATGAAATTACCACATGTCATGGTGATGATGGTGCCATTTTTTGAAACACCGTTTTGAAAATATTCGTTTTTGATATAATTCTGTCTCAGCTATCCTGTAAATTTTATTGAAAAGCACACTGTTTTGAAAATATTTTTTCTTTTTTGATTCTGTATAAGCCATCACCTGTCAATTTCATTGAAATCTTTTAGCACAACACAACAACGGAGTATATTAGGTACTTTTCCATTTTCTTGAGAAAAAATGGGTATTCATACATCTGTCAAAACTTGTATGGAAAATTTGACAGCTTTACGCAGTTTTCAACTTTACTACGTTTATGAATAACCTTAATATCCTACTCATACTCATCCATATTTGCGTTTGCCACATTTACCCGGATGCAAGTACTGGCAAACAAGTTGCCTTCGACTTGCTTTCCACTTGCATTCCACTTGCTTGTCTCCCAACTTGCTTCTCAACTTGCTTCACTACTGACTTCAAAAATTCCATGCCAGTTGGTGAGTAAGTTGCTTGGGTTTGTATGTGTTAGTGAACAAATGAGTATGCATGAGTACTTGCCCGTGTGGCCTCGGGGTTAAACAAATTAAAATCAATGCTAAAGTAAATATATTTTTTTTTTAAGTGTAAGCCGACCATAAAAAAAAATAATAAATTCTCCGGCACTATAGGCCCCTTTCACACGAGGAAACTGAGTTGCTAGCAACTTTTAGTTCCATGGTGAGAAGCAGAGAATATCAAATAGGTAAAGAAGCCAATCCTTCGTACGTTTCACCCTCCAAAACCCATTTGTGTACATTGTTGCATTTGTAATTTCATTTCGTGTCGAAGAATAGATGTGAATTGCAACACTCCCCGGTCGAGTACCTATTTGAATATATTTTTCTGACATTTCCTTTCACACCTAGGTTAGTTGAGTAGGTACAACCAATAGGCTTTCAAAGGAAATTTCAAAAATTTCCCACTTACTTACTACTTACATTTGCTGTCAAAAACCATAGGAGCAAAAAACCCAAGATTTCACATTACCAAACAGGCATAATATATATATCTCTGTCTTGTTAATTTAAATAGGTACTATAAGGCAAGTTTTGGATTCGTGCAAAAAAAAAATTTTTTGAGATAAAAATTAAACATGATATTACGATGATAGAGAACACCAAAAGAGTGGGTGGTACAATTCTGTCTGTCTGTTTGTCTGTCTGTCTGTCTTCGTCTAACAGCCTAAACGGCTCGATCAATTTTCTTCAAACTTGGTAAATAGTGGTTTTTGGTGATTATGCCCACACGTTTTTTTAATTTTTTTTAGAACCAAAAATAACGGTACCTGCCATACAATTTTTTTTAGCAATTTTACATAATCGTATTTTTGTCTAAAACGGCTCGATAAAATTTGTTAAATAAAAAATTAAATACATTTATTTTAGTAAAGGCCTCCGTTAAGTGGAAAACCATTTTTCAAAAATGGCTATTAATGGTACCTCCAAAAGAACCATCTTTTTAATTTTGGATTTTCTTCAAAACAGTAAGACCGATTTCAATTATTTTTTCTCATACAAAAGCTTCCAAAAAATGTAAATAGTTTTGAAAAAAATATTTTTTGGATTTTTAAAAAAATGTTTCAAAATTTTTTTTGGAAAATCAAATATTTCGAAAACAACATAATCGATTTTTTGAAACTCGATATTTAAGAGTTTTTCAGTAGGTACATACTCTCTAAAATATTTTTATAAAAAATTTTACATTTATGAAAAAATAACGGTGCCTTCCATACAAAAGTTAAAAAACCGCAATGGAAAATATTTTTTTGCTCAAAAACGACTCCTACGATTTTTATTAAACTTTTTCCGAATATTTACTAAAATTAGTACGATCTACTATCCAAAATTACAAAATTTTGCACTTAGCAATTTTGAATTTTGTCGTTATCGGCTAAACGGATTTATGTAAATGATTTTCTTATATACAAATTTCAGATAAGATTAAATAACATTGCATATCAAAATTTTCAAAAAATAAGTTTTTGGATTTTTAAACAAAGTTTCATTTTTTTTTTGAAAATTCGATAACTCAAAAACGGGTTGACAATTTTTTTCAAATTTTGTTTTTACATACACATAAATAATATACTTTAGATTTGCATACCAAAATTTTCTCTTACAAATGTTTTAAGAATTTTATATATAAAAATTTAATTTCTTGAAAAAACACTCCAACGATTTTATTTTTTTTCCCATACAGTCATATTCCATCATGAATTAAGATGGCATTCTTTTTTTCACCTCAAACTGCCAAAGAGTTGTTTTAGCCAATTTAAATGTCGTATTTCCTGCTTCTCTCCATTTTTCTCTCATAATTTCCATGTTTTATATACAATTTTCTTTAACCCGCAGTGTCTTGAACATAAGAGCAAGTACGTGTGACCTAGTCGTGCATTTTATTTCTTTTGGAGTGGCAGTGAGATAGAATGTTATATTTGTGTCAAAGAATGAAGAACTGTTTCATAGGTTAGTTTGATTTGTAAAATTATTTGTCCTAGGAAGATTTAACAAGATAAATTTCTAATCTTCAAGATTTACGACATAAATTTGTATGGTAAACAAGATTTGAGGTAAATTTTAATAAATCCCGGTTTAGTGTTCGGTGTAAACGTAAACGTAGTATAAACGTCAAACTCATGAGTTAGGCTCTTATGACATTTAAGTAACTCACAATTGTTTTTATTTCGGAGGCAAGCTTCAAGCTGTGAAGAAAATATCCATATTTCCAACAATATCGAAGCTAAGGATATTTTCAGATACTTTTGGCATGATCCAGAGCCAGGAGGGGGCAAATCATGAACACTGGCAAAAAAGACAAGTAGGTAGTTGTTAAAATTCATAGTAAGAAAATGCATGCAAAAATGTGGTAATGCCAGGGTGGGGCAAACCATGAACTCAATAAAGAAGCTGTAAAGAAAATATCCATATTTTCCAACAATATCGAAACTAAGGATATTTTCAGGTACATTTGGTATGATCCAGAGCCAGGGGGGGCAAATCATGGAGAGAAGGCAAAGTATTTGTTAAAATTCAAAGAAAACAATGAAAAATTTCTTAGTTGTGTGGTATTGTCCCGAGCCAGGGGGGGGCAACTGCCCCCCCTTGCCCCCCCCTCCGGGCGCCTATGCTTGTACCTAACGGCTTGCGACCGCGACCCCTCTAGTTATTCTTGGCGACCCCCTAGAGGGTCGCGACCCACAGTTTGAAAAACACTGCTCTATATAGTGGGGCTGTTAGTGAGACCAACCTTTCATTTTGACCTGACGCGTTGAGCTTTAGTATACAAATAGTCCATGTCCTAACTTTACTTTTAAGAAGTGTTGCCAAGGTGGCAGCACTGTCAGAAGGACAAGAGAAGGGTTGCCACAATCTGGAAATGTTGCTTATAAATCGAAAACCAATGTTCGGACGATGACCCGAGAACTCACGTTCAGCACCCTTGAAACCATGGGACCACATTATTGTTTTTCTCCCACCCTTCCCCTTGCGTGAAGGGGGTGGAAAAAAGTTGTTTTGGAAACAAAATTTGAAAAACCAAGAAAAGTTAGAAACTATTTTTATTAATAAAATTTAAAGATGGAGTCGACGCAGAATTTCACAATCTACTACACTACATCAAGAGTTGATTGAAAACCTACTTCGGTTTTCTTAAAAAGCAACTTTCAAAGTACTGGGGAAGGGGAATATGAAAGATTAACAAACTTAAATATTTATCTTGGAATAATATAAGCATATGATACATGTTTAAAGGGTATTTTTGAAAGCCCAATCTTACTTAATCAGAATGAACTTGATACAACCATCTTAAAAAAAGTTATGGTCCTTATCATAAATGATGAATGAATTTTTAGTGAAACAAGTAAAATATTACCAAATTCCATCAGCATTGACACGAAACATGGTCCACATATTTCATTTGTCATAAGCAATAAGAATCAAAGGAGTCTACAAAAATATGTGTAGCTAAAGGGTGTTTCTTTCAATGAATTAGAAAAGTTTTGTACTACTAGATACCAGGAAAGTTGGTGAAAATGTTTGATTAATAATCGGAACCAAGGATCAAAAAAGACCATTCAAATATCCATGGTCTGAGGGTCTTTTTTGAGAGGTAATGTCGTACTTATTCTAGTCCAAAAATACTATCATTTACAGACATTAACTCTATAAAAGTAAGATATTTTTTTATGTGAGCTTGTATCTACTTTATTTCAATATTATTGGAGTCAGCATTAAAAAATACCTTAAAATCATGCACCATATTAAATTTATGTATATCTCGGTTTCAAAAACATAAAAATGTTCGGCCAAAAACTCTGCTTCTCATTCCCCATTGAAAAACACCCTCAGATAGCTTATATTTGTTTAGTCTCTTTTGTTTCTTGGTCTTGATGAAAAGTCAAATTTTTTAACCAATTTTCATTGACCTTCCAATTTCGGGAGGGGATTCATGGTAGTAATTCAAAATTTTTCCATTTCAATGAAAAAAACACCCTTTCACTTTAAATATTTTGTAGACTCTTTTGATTCTTGTTGCCTGACAAACGATATATGTGGACCAAGTTTTGTGTCAATGCTGTGGAAATTTGGTAATATTTTACGTATTTCACTAATAATTTGGTCATCATTTATGAAGAAGGCTATTACTTTTTTGAAGGTAGTTGTATTGAGTTCATTCCGATTTAGTAAGATTGGGCATTACAAAATACACTTAAAACATGTGTCACATGCTTATATTATTCCAAGATAAATATTTAAGTTTGTTAATCATTCATATCCCCCCTCCCCAGCACTTTTAAAGTGTTTTTTTTTTAAACCAAAGTAGGTTTTCAATCAACTTTGGATATATGTAATGTAGTAGATTGTGAAATTCTGCGTCGACTCCATCTTTAAATTTTATTAATAAAAATATTTTCTAACTTTTCTTGGCTTTTCAAATTTTATTTCCAAAACTACTTTTTTTTCACCCCCTTCGTGTAAGGGGAGGGGTGGGAGAAAAATAATAATGTGGTCCTATGGTTTCAAGGGTGTTGAATCCAACGGGAGTTTTCGGGTCATCGTCCGACCCTTGGTTTTCGATCTATAAGCAACATTTCGGAATTGTGGCAACCCTTCTCGTATCCTTCTGACAGTGTTGCCACCTTGGCAACACTTCTAAAAAGTAAAGTTAGGACATGAACTATTAGTTTACTAAAGCTCAACCCGTCAGGTCGAAATGAAAGGTATGCCCTCATATCGTGCACTAACGCCCCTACTAATAAGGCCTGGCGCCCACTAGGCAACTTTTAGTTGCTCGCCCCAGCAGACTAAGTTCCCGGCAACTTTAAGTTGCTCGTAGTTGCTCGCGGAAAATTTTTGCCGGCAACTTTAAGTTGCTTGCTCCCGCCCACTGAGCAACTTTGTTGCCGGCAACTTTATCTGTCAAAAATGGCCGTGTTCAAAGATTCAATCTTTTGTATTGATTTTCGGATTTCTGAATTTTCTAGTCCTCTGATTGGCCATCTGTCAGATGTCATACATATATTTTTTAATGGAAGCTGAGCAGTAGAAATCGTGAACAATTGATAAATCTGACTGAAATTGTATGCATAGATAACATACCAAAATGGCTTCCTGAAAGAGTGAGACAAAGCCATTTTGGCATGTACAAAATGAAAAAAAATTGCAGTCTCTAAAAAGACTAAATTCAAAATAAATGAAATTGTAATTCAAAGCGAACGGACCTCCTTATACATTTTTTTTGGGTGGCACAAAAAAAAAATTATTAAACCAATAAAAACACAAAAAAAATATATAACCAATAAAACCACAAAAAAATTATAAAAACCCTAAAATGCTTGCTGTAGCTGTTCTAGTTTGTAAGTAGTCTGTAAGTAGTTTGTAAGTAGCTTAAAGTAGTTTTATAGTAGTTTTAATTAGTTTAAATTAGTTATAACTAGTTTTAATTAGTTTTGATTTAGTTTTATTTAGTTTGTAAGTTTTATATAAAGCCAAAAATAAAGATAAAGATACCAAGTTTTTTTTTCAATTCTTCTTGGTAAAAAATAAAACCAAAATGAATTCTAGTTTTAAGATAGTTCTTAAGCCGAAAGGCATTCATCATCATCATCATCGTGTCCTGTAACCCCGGCTGGGGCATAGGGCGTCAACAAAACGTCTCCATCCTTCACGGTCTGCTGCAAGGTACTTTAGCTGTGGCCACGTCTTTCTCTGGGATTCTGCTTCCGCTAAGACAGTTGATTTCCATGTTGTTTTTGGTCTTCCAACCCGCCGTGCACCCTGAGGATTCCATTCAAAGGACTGCTTTGCAATTTCATTGTTTGGTTTCCTCAGTGTGTGACCAATCCAACGCCATTTACGCTTTCTTATGTCGACGTCCAGCCGCTCTTGACTTGTCCTGCGCCACAATTCCTCATTTGATATTATTTGTGGCCATCGAATCTTTAGGATGTGGCGAAGACAGCGATTCACAAAAGCCTGCAATTTCTTCGAAATGATAGACGTGACTTTCCAGGTTTCACAAGCATATAACAGCACGGATTTGACATTGGATTCGAAGAATCTCAACTTAGTGCGTAAGGAGATTTGACTTGATTTCCAGATTGGGGACAGAGTACCGAAGGCAGCACGAGCTTTATTTATTCTACTTTTAACGTCCAGATCCGTACCACCGTTTGAAGGACAATACTGCCAAAGTAGTTGAACTGTTCCACTACTTCAACTGGCGTCTCCTGTAGAATAATACGCTGCTGTGTGGAGCGGCCTGTGAGCATTATTTTGGTCTTTTTGCTGTTTATTCTTAGACCACTCGACTCTCCCTTCACTTGCAGTGTTTGGCACATCCCGTTCAGCCCACTGACGTTATTTGCCAGTAGACATATGTCATCGGCATAGTCTAAATGACTGAGCCTTTCGAACGGTCTCCATTGAATGCCCTGTCGCTCTGCTGTACCTACACTGGCCGTCAATACGTCGTCCATCGCCAGCAGGAAGAGAATTGGCGATAGAACATCCCCTTGTCTCACACCCTGTTGCACTACAAAGGAGTCGGATAGCTGCCCATTGTGCAAAACAAAACACCTTGCGTTGTTGTAGGACTCTTTAATAATGGCAACTATTTTTGGTGGAATTCCTCTACCAAGCAACGATCTCCATATACATTCTCGGTTAACTCGATCAAAGGCTTTCTCAAAATCCACGAACATGAGGTAAAGCGGTGATTGAAATTCCATCGACTGCTCGAGGATGATACGCAGGGTGTTGATATGGTCGACACACGATCGACCACTGCGGAAGCCAGCTTGATGCCTCTTGAGTGTAGACTCGATTCTATCCTTTATTCGCTCGAGAATGATGGTTGCCATTAGTTTTGGGAAAACGGACAAAACGGTGATACCACGCCAATTGTTGCAATTCTTTAAGTCACCTTTCTTTGGCAACTTAACAATCACACCATCCTTCCAGTCCCTGGGATAGCTTTCGTTTTCCCAAATGTTTTTAATCAACGGATGTAAAATACTAGCCGCTGTTACGGGATCGGCTTTCAGGAATTCAGCTGGAATTCCGTCCAGTCCAGCTGCCTTGTTGTTTTTGAGGAGATTTATTGATGTCTGGATTTCCGATTCTGACGGGGGTTCGATGTCAATACCCCTATAGGACCTGCGCATCTCGTTTAGTTGGGGCACTTCAGCACTCTGCTCAACTGAATCCTCATTTAGCAGGGCACAAAAATGGTCCTTCCATCTACGAAGCTGATCCTCAATTGATACCAAAAGTGTGCCATCCACATCCATTACAGGATGATTGGTGTTGCTTTTTTTCCCGATAACATCTTTGGCTATTTGGTACAATTCCCGGATATCTCCTCTTCTGGCAGCGATTTCCGCATTATCTGCGAGTCCATCTACCTTCACCCTCTTGTCACGTCTCACACAGCGATAGACCATCTTATGTGCAATGCGGTACTCTCTTCGCAAGTCAGCCTTTCGTTGAACATCTGCTTCAGCATTTATTTGGATTTTCAACGATTTGCGAAGTTCGATCTTATCCCAGGTGTCTTGGGATATCCAAGAGTCTCTACGTCTCGTTCGCTTGGGTACAGTTTCGGATCCAGCCTCCATAAAAACACTTTTAATTTCACCCCACATCTCATCAATTGTTGAATTCTGGATTCCGTTTAATGACGAGGCTCTGTCGTTAAGGGTGGTGACATAGTTTCGACATATGTTGGGGTCATTTAAAGCATTCGTAATGAATTTTGAGCTCCTTGCTGCATCCTGCGCTGGTTTTTGTACGGCAGCGGTTCGTAGTTTGAGACTCATCAGAGCCAAATGGTGGTCGCTTCCCACATCGGCATTTCTTATACTCCGGACATCACACATAGACTTCCTCCATCGCTGCTGAATCATGATATGATCAATTTGGTTTTCGGTTTGACCATCCGGATGCACCCAGGTAATTTTGTTGCACGTCTTATGCTTAAATACAGTCCCACCTATCACAAGACGATTCGCGTTACAAAAGTCGACAAGCAAGTCACCATTTTCATTCCGTGACCCCAAGCCATTTCTTCCCATCACGCGTTCCAGTCCGTAATTGTCTGAACCGACTTGGGCATTGAGGTCTCCCATAACGACTATGATGTCGGCTCTCGGAACACTACTGTAAGCCGAGTTAAGATGAGTGTAGAACGCGGTTTTGTCTTCCTCGGTCGCTTCATTTGTGGGGGCGTAGCACTGAATAATTGTGACGTTACGAATTTTTGAACGAAACCTTGCTGTCATTAATCTCGCAGAAATGGGCGCCCAGGAGATCAAACTACGCCTCGCTTCTTCGTTCAACATAATTCCGACACCATGCAGTCTTTGGCCACCCTCTCTTTCATCTTCCCCGGAATACAGCATTCTCGTATGTCCAGTGTCTGATCTGTATTCAGCTCTTCCTCTCCACTTAGTTTCGCTTATGCCCAGGATACTGATGTTTAGACGAAGCATTTCACGCTCAACCTGCTCGTATCTACCATCGCTGTACAAGGATCGAACGTTCCATGCTCCGATTTTCGTACGTATGCGGTAGCCAAAAGTAACATTTGCGCTTCTTGAAGGACTTCTTCTATTTGTCAACGATTCACTTATTATTATGGCGTCTTGATTGACGCTCGTACATGAAAGATGCCGCACCCCCAAATCCGATGTGCGGTTTACTGCAACCGAAGCTACAGAAGGATTTTCTATAAAAAGATTACCTCTTGGGGACTCATTTCCATTTGTTGTCATAATTCATGTATTTGCTTATATCCTTCCACCATGGTGTTTTCCGAGATATGATTAATAACATACATAAGCTCAGATTTGACAGGCACACCCGCCTTTTGTATGGTCAAACACATAACTGCTCGAGGCCGCCCACTATGGGAAAACAGACGCCTTTTGTAGCCGCCCAATATGGGTTACAGACGCTACCTGCTGCTGCCGTTGGCCTTTTACCAAAAAAGCTCCTCCGCCACCAGACTATCATGCCGTTGACCGCTACCTGCAGTTCATCCGTCTTAAGGGGGCTTTTAACCATCCCAAGGACAAGTTTGTGCCCTGACCAGCAACGCTGGGTTGTCGGCTTATCCCGGCATCCATTCGGTCCCCCTGAAAGGCATTAGCATTAAGTTATTAGTTTAACTTAGAGCCCCCGAATGGGGCCAGTAAGTTAGTTGTAAGATATTGATAAGTAGGATAGTTTTTATGAATTTTTGTCTAGCTTTAAGATAGTTTTAAGAAAATGGAAAGATAAAAATTGAATAAAAAAAAAAAAATTTTTTTTTGATATTTTCTAAATCAATTATAGTTTTGTATTTTTTTTTTTTTAGTATTTTAGATATGGACTCTATCCTGTTCGCAATCCATTAAGCAGTAAAAGTTTTATGATGAATATGTATATAAATATCTTAAATTTATAAGTAAATACATTTCAATTCATTTATTTTGTTACTTATTGACGTCGAATTGGGGATCAGGCATTAAAAAAAAAAGGAAAATTTTGGCAAAAGTTAACATAAAAAAAAAAAAAAAAACACAAAAGCCAAAAAGTTGCTCGGAAGTTGCCTAGTGGGCGATGGCCAGCAACTTTAGTTGATCGGAATTGCCGGCAACTCCGTGCAACTAAAAGTTGCCCAGTGGGTGCCAGGCCTAAGAGATTCGGCTTTGCCGTTTTATAATATGGTGATATATTTCGTAACATTTTTCTTTGGTTTTATTTGTTTTTAGGTATTCTTTATCTTTTTTACTCACTTTTAGTTTGTTTTTATTTGTCGTGAAAGCAACATTTTGATTTTCTCACCCACCAACCAACCAATTTTCCAGCACTTACTGGAAAGATTATGGGAATGTCCGATGTCAGCGTTTAGAGCTGCAGAAAATAATGATAAGTACCTCAGTTCTTTTACACAATCAAGACTGCTTTTACATGATGGAATTATTCTTTCGATTTCTTACTTAACCCTTGAACAAAATTAATGTAGCTGCAGCTTGTAGCAAGAGTTGAACTTTGTTTAACCTCTGCTACACCATACATTTCTAGCTACAATTGAAGCTTCTCATTGTGGCACTGTATACTATTTTTTATCTTTCTACTTTGACAGTGCTACACGCCGCAACTACAGCTACACCATTCTGTTCGGCCAGTTAATGTTGAAGTACTTCCAAAAAGCGCATTCAAATAAGCGGGCTCATTTTATACAAACGTCAATTTTTGTTATAAGCGGACTGTCATACGTGATCGATAATAGCCATGGTTTTTAGCAAGCCCGAAGGGAATTGTATGAAAGAAACGATGCCGGTGCTCATTAGCCTAAGTTTTCGGGATTAGTTAAGCACGGAAAATTTCCGGTGCTTAACTTAAGCATGATAGTTTGAATGGAAACTCCATGTTTTTTCTGTGATGGCGTCGGTAATCCCCGGTGTACTGGTGGTTTCGACCGACTTCATCCATGCTTGCAAACAAGCTATAAGTTGTCAACGCGCTTCATCCATGCTTGCAAACAAGCTATAAGTTGTCAACGCGCTTATAACTTAAACGTTTGTTATGTTAACACATTTAAGTTAAGCGCTGATTATTCTACGTTTAGCTTAGTCCAAAGGGGTTGTCCCATGCCTCCGTGAATAAATTTGTTATCCATAAATCGTATGCAAAGCCACGTATCTTGGTTCAGCTTAGCCCCAATTTTATGCAAACGTCACTTTTGCTACGAGATGTCAACCCGTTGACGAATGTTAACTTTAAGTGTCTACTACACGCCGATAACACAGATCGTATCCGATTTTAAGTTATATGTCGAGAATTCTGTGTGTTAAGCTCAATACGCCGGCTCAAAGTGTCACCCAATTGCCTTAAAATCATCTTTTTCTGGAGCAGTACAAATTCGTCAAGAATTTCAGAATTTTTAGAGGCTTTTTAATACATCGACATCGAAGCCATCCGTCAATGGAATTTGACAGTTGATGGCTTGAAAGAAATAATGAACTGTATCTTAACAGATAAGGTGTATTTCGATCCAAATGCCACCCAATTGCTCTAAAATCACATTTTTCAGGTGCAGTAAACATGCATCAACAATTTCAGATTTTACGAAGTTTTTTAATCCATCAACATCGTAGTCATCCTTCAATGGAATTTGACAGTTGATGGCTTGAAAGATAGGAGATGCACTATATTTTGACACGGAAGGTGTTTTTTGGTCTAAATGTCACCGAAAAATCTTAAAATCACCTTTTTCCTGAGCAGTACAAATTATTAATAAATTTCAGATTTCTTAGAAGGTTTATTATCCATCGACATCGTAGCCATCCTTCGACTAAATTTGACAGTTTTTGACTTGAAATAGAGGGGACAAACTATATCTTGACAAAAAAGTATTTTAATCCAAATGTCACCCAATTGCCTTAAAATCACCTTTTTCTGGAGCAGTAAAAATTCATCAAAAATTTCTGATTTTTTAAAGGATTTTTAATCAGTTGACGGTGTTTCTACCAGCTTCACCTGAGGCAACTCATTTTGACGTCTCTCTTTTTTATCTCATTCCTATTTATTGGAAACAAAGAGATGGCGAAGTGAGGCAGAAATTTTCAAAAAATTTAAAAACTTCTGCCTCACTTGGCCATCTAGAAAAACTTTATTTTGATCCAAGTGCCTTAAAATCAACTTTTTCTGGAGCAGTAAAAATTTATGAAAAAATTGTAATTATTTAGATGTTTTCTAATCCATCGAAATCGTAGCCGTCCGTTAATTGAATTTGACAGTTGATGGCTTGAAATATAGGAGATAAATTATACTTTGACAGAAAAAGTATACTTTGATCAAAATGTCATCCAATTACCTTAAAATTACCTTTTTCTGGAGCAGTAAAAATACATCACAAATTTCAGATTTTTTACAGGTTCTTTAATCCATTGAAGTAGTATAGAATTTTACAGCTGATGACTTGAAAGATAGGAGATGAACTATACTTTGACAGAAAAGGTGTATTTCGATCCAAATACCATCCAATTGCCCTCTTATCAGTTTTTTCCGGAGCAGTAAAAATTATTCAAAATTTCCGATTTTTTTTGGGGTTTTTAGTCCATCGGCATCGTAGCCACCCGTCAATGGAATTTTACAGTTGATAGCTTGAAATATAAGGGGAGAACTATATTTTGACAAAAAAGTATAGATTGATATTGTCTTAAGATCACCTTTTTTTAGAGCAGTAAAAATTCATCAAAAATTTGTTATTTCTTAGAGGTTTCTTAAGCCGTTGACATCGTATCCATCCATCAATGGAATTTGACAGTTGTTGTCTTGGTGGTGTATTAGTGTATTACGATCCAAATGTCAACCAATTGACATAAAAGCACCTTTTCCGGAGCAGTAAAAACTGAAAACGTCATTTCTTAAATCATCAATCCAAATTTGATAATTTTTAAATTTGGATCAAATTGGATTTCGTACATTATTGAATTGAGTTCGTTAAAATCGGAGAGATTTAATTCCAGCGGAATCCAAATGAATAAAATTGAATCGGAAATAAATTCAGTGAAATGAAAATGATCGAAATAGTGATTGATTGAAATGATTGAATCATTTTGGTGATAGACTTTTGAACGATTTTCTAGAAGTTTGCCAACTAGACGATAGTGTTATTAACACTCGAGTTTCAAGGGCTGGACATACTAGTTATATGAAAAGTATCATGATTAGTGAGGGATTAGCGACCTTTTCGCCCTAACTTTCCTTTTTTTCTTTTTTGGACCGTGGCACATAGGAGTATTTGTATGCAAAAACCGGACAAAATTATTTTTTGTCTTGATTGCAATATTTTCATCTTAAACCATGTAATAAATACCGTTTTTAATAAATTTACCCTCTTTTAAAACAAAAAAAATTTCAAGTTTTTTTTTAATTTTTCAACTGGAAACAAGAAAAAATGCATACAATCGGATATACGATATAACCAAAAAAGATAAAAAGGATCAAAGTTGCAGCCAATATTATTTTTTTAATCAATACTGGCAGCTTTGCTAAACCATATTTTATACAAATATTTACCAAATAACTCCAAAAAATTAAAAAAAATGAAATCCCAAGGAAAAGTAACAGCACAAATAGTCAGTTTGAATGGACATAAAAGTGGGAATACGATATGACAAAAAACAACTACATCCGCAAATATCCGCAGCCGATTCTTTTTGAAAATGAAGCTTGATGGTTTATTTTATCCACCCATATACAAATGAGAACCCAATTCCACCTACATCTATAAAAAAATTACTTCCCAATGAAAAAGAACCAACAAAAATAGTGTTTTTTTTTTGCATTTTTAAAACAAAAACTCGAAAAAAATATAAATTTTAAAATATTTGTCGTAAAAATGACTCAATATAATAGTGAACATCTGTAGTTGATTTTTATATACCAAAAATTTCATCAGACTGCACAAATTTTTTAAGAAATAATTTAATAAAATGTTTCAAATTTTTTGAAGGTTGATTACAAAAAGAAGTGACAAATTCTTAATCGAAGACTTTGAACTAATATCATAGCCAAAATATGTTGAGCAATAAAAAAAATATTTTAGCCTATTGTTCCATGGGATCTTAGCTATTGTCTGGAAAAAGTTCCCCTTTCAATTTTGACACTTGAAAAATCGACTTTTGGCCGAGTTTTGTAGGCAAATACTCCTATGTGCGTGGGTGGCGCTAATCCTAGCTTTTTATTTCAAATGCTGCAACTCACACTGGGGTATCGAAAAATAAAACTAAAAAAAATAATGTCTTGGGTTATATTTAACCAACTTTGCAAAAACCATACCATTCCAAAACTTATATACATACTTATGTATGTTAAGTTACCTTCCTATATTTCTGTTGCTGTCATCGCACAGTTCACAGACCAGAGACAACCGATTCTCCATTCAACCAATACAGTTATCAGTGTTACGAGATGTGTGATGTATAATGAAATAATTTTTAGAAAATGTTCAACTCTTCTGTTGGAACTTTTATTCAAAATAAACGATGTATCTGCAAATCGGATTAAGAAATCCGTTTTTCACATAATTGAATGTTTTTGTTGTCAAAGTGAGGGACAAATTTAAAATTTTACACTCGACTTAGCTCCCACCCAGGAACCGAACTTTGAGGTGAAGCTCTGTGTGAGCATCAGTAAAAGTGTGAGCGAGTTATTAATTTTCACTGGGAGCGAGAGTGCTTCTATCTGGTTCCTGTATTGACACAATACTCGTATATCTCACATTAGATCCCAATGGAATCTGGGATTAGGTGTAGATATGCGGAAAAGTCGGATCAACATAATTCCATCTTGCAGCAATGTCACACAATCGGCAGAAGAACCAACGCAAAATAGAAGGGAGCTGTTGTTTGGGAATGTAGATTCTATATAAGGAGGGGTGCGTTTGGTGACACTTTATACCAAACGACTGCAGCCCGACTTGATTTAGCATTTTACTTCCTTTTGACAAAGGGCATGGTATTTATAATTGAAGAGGTGGAATAATTTATTCAAACAACGAATCTTCACTTCAGTGATTTCTAAAAAGTTTCAAAACATGTGCACCGGATCTCCAACCCTCAAATTCGATCCTGACAATTAAGTTGTTTACGATTTGTTTGAACGGTTTTTTTCGATCGAAATTAAGTTTAGAATTAGAACTGAATGTTTTTGTTGTGTGCGCTTGATTTGGAATGAATTTGACTTCAGGGGTGGTGTGAAGAGGAATATTCTTTTTTATCATTGAATTTAGAAAGGGATTAAGCAAAAAGTTATTGTATTTGTTAAATTGAATTTCGAAATTATCAACTTTACTATCGAGTTCCAATTAATAATGAATTATGAAGTTATGTAAGTCAAGTTCCCTCAGATATACTCAGATTTTGGTTATACATCCTCTCCCAAAGCTTTTTGTCGGCTCTTAGACTTTATAAAACTGATGCCAATTAAAAAATTATGTATAAGCACAATGAACATTTACCTACAGTAATATTTCAAAGCTAATTTCGACTGAAAAAGTGATTGAATAAAAATTATTGCTAGAATGAATGAAGGAGAATGACTTTATATAATATAGGTATAGGTAGGTAGGTAGGTAGGAACCTACTATCGAATAAATGTATATTTAACTAGTTATTAACAAATAAGTCTTAAGTTTTTGACGAGCGGCACACAAGCCACTATCCACTATCAGATTTATTGTGAACAACAAAGTCCTTAATCCTACCAAATTTTCGCGATGGAAAGCAGTCTTGACTTCTTTAAAGGGTTTCTGATGCCCTTTACATTGACTAAGGCTTTTTCGAAGTACATAACATATCCATGTCTAGATTTTGAGAAAACATCTAAGTAAGAGTCCGCCTGACTCGCTTACTTCTTCGGCTCATCCACTGACACTTCGAAAAGAGACCGCTCGTCTTTTGATAGTTATAGTTGGATTTTGGAACCAACTTTTCCACTGAATTCACAAAACGATCAAAACCTGTTTTTGAGAGTATGTAGGTCTCTGGCTGATGGACCCCAGGTATCTACAGACTCTACAAGCATTTTGGAACCGCAACGGAAAAAGGAAAGGCTAAAAATGGTTGGTGATAAAGAATAGGTAGGTGAAACTTGTTGTGGTAAATTTTACTGCAACATTTTTTGTGCAGAATTGCAAATTTTCTTTGACAATAATTCTTCGAATGAACTCTTAAATACATAAGCTTACAAAAATTATATTTATACCTTTAATCCAGGAGGAGGAGGCGACCGTAAGATTACCTTTGTCATCGTGGCCACGCAAAAAGAGAATGAGAGAGTTTAGTCCAAACATTTACAAAACTACTGGCCCCACAAGCTTTACCAGGTCTCAAAAAGAGAATGAGAGAGTTTAGTCCAAACATTTACAAAACTACTGGCCCCACTAGCTTTACCAGGTGTCAATTTTAGAAAATGCACTTTTGAAGTTGCATTTTTGGCTAAAAGGACCTATAATGTTGAATTAAATAAAGGCTAGGACTGTCCTCTACACGAAACCAACAGACTCTTTTTGGCTGTTGCAACGAGTTCGACCACTTTTACAAATAAAATGCACGACTGGATCGCACGTACTTGCTCTTATGTTCAAGTTGTGTGGGACTTAAGAACTTTAAAAAATATTCAAGTAATTATAGAAAAAGTATAAAAAGCATTTAAATCGTTCTTTTAATTGTATAAACAGCCTGAGAAATAACTTAGAGCTAAAAAAAAAAGTATGCCATTTGATTACTTGAACAAATATGAATATATGCAAAAAAAAATTAAAATCGTTGGAGCCGTTTTCTAAAAAATTAATTTTTTATATATAAAATTTTTGTAACATTTAAAAAAAAAAAATTTGGTATGCCAATTTTGAGTATATATTAATATACATTTAAAACTTAAATTTCAAAACAATTCATCAACCCATTTTTGAAATATTGAATTTTCAAAAAAAAAATTGAATCTTTTTTTAAAAATCCAAAATTTATTTTTTAAAAAATTTTGGTATACAATGTTATTTATATTTTAACAAAGCTTTTGTGAAATTTTTTTATTGAAATCAGATAAGCAGTTAATGAGAAAACCAAAAATCAAAAAACCGTTATATGGCAGGTACCGTTAGTAAATGTTTTTGGTGACTTTTTTCTTATTAAAAGGTTACATCATATTTATAATAATACACTAATTTTTTTTAATCAAAATCGTTGGAGCCATTTTTGAGATAAATAAGCTTTTCCTTAACGGTTGTATGGCAAGTACCGTTAATTTTTGACAAAAAAACCTTAAGTTCAAAATTTGAAGAAAATCGCTTCAGTGGTTTAGGCTGTAGGTTGAGGTACGGACAGACAGACAGACAGAATTGTGCCACCCACTTTTTTCGTGTGCTCTATCATCGTTTTGTCATGTTTGATTGTTATATCGACATTTTTTTTTGCACGAATCCAAAACTTGCCCTATAGTACCTATATCGCAAGTAAAAATGGTCTTATTTTAACATTGCGTTTTACATTGGGAAAAACTGAGTAAAATCATATTAAATATCTGTGAAAGTCCCCTTTACCATTTTTTTCGTTTTCATCAATGTAGGTATTAACAAATCCCTAATTTTACGAAAGTGGTCGGACATATGGCAACAACCAAAAAAGTCTCTCTGGACATTGGTATCGTGTTGTAGAGGACAAACGTAGTTTTCATTTTATACGAAACCACATTAATAGAAGTTACTTTTATTTTAGGTGCACTTAACCAAAAATAAAACCTGAAAAGTGCATATTTTCAAACCTTTATTGCCAGATTAAGCTTGTCCGAGCAGTAGTTTTGTAATTGTTAGTTTTGTAAATAAAGCTATCGGTTGGGATCGTCTTTTTGCGTAGCCAAGATAGGTATTCTTGCGGTCGGCTCCCAGACAACTCTTATACCATTTTTTCTGTGTACACAGAAAATCGTGTACCTAAACATCGATTTTTGCAATTCCGCAAGAGTGAGCTTAAAATTTTTGACAGATAACGTGTAGATACTTACGCTTTCTGTCAAATTTAATCACATTTGTTTTTGGCGTGAATAGAGTACACGGAAAATCATTCACGATTGCGGAATTGGGCCCCTGATGTGTAAAATTAGACGTACATACCTACATTTTTTACATCAATTTTTTTTGTCAATGCCTATTGGTTGGATGGGCAAAATGTGCATTCAAAAAATATTTAGCTTGCAATTTTGAACAATTGTTGTCATAGGTCAAACTCTCTGTAGTTAGTCCTTAAAACTCTCAAGTCTGAAGTAAGTTTTAAGGCACTCAACATTGTCTCGATTCACTCCTCTCCCTTTGTAATAAATGCTGCTTTGAATATTGTATATCCCAGTTTTCAAGTAAGAAAATCGTCTTCAATGTTTTTCTTTCAAAACCAACACACATGCCAAGCAAATGCCAAAACAAATTTAATTTCTGCATGTCATTAAATAACAAAGCCCACCCGGAACTTTTGAAGTTGTTGATCTTTAATCTTTTCCCTACTTCAAAAAATAAACTTCTTCGAGAAGATTCCCTAATTGACAGAATGAGCGCCACCAATTACATAAGTCATCAAGCAGCAAAATAATACCATGCTCGCTCGATACGCCTTTTACTTTGTCGGCACAGATAAACAGGACATACATTGAAAAAAAAAGAAATTTTACAGATCAGATGATAAAGGGCAAGCATAATTTGAGATCTTCCTTTTATCTTTTTTGGAATAGCGATGAGGAAAATTTATGAAATTAAAATATACAATATATATGTATATGTATGTACATATACGTACGTACAAACGTATGTTTTTAAAAAAGTTGAGAATAGCTATTTCAATATTATTGGTTTTATAACGAGAATTAAGGCTGTGAGTGCAAAGTATGGTTTCATGCATTTGAAGATAATTTCATTCAAATGTTGGCCGTGACTACGCCTTTACAGCGGACGGGGTCACTATGGAACAGCCGACTTGAATTTTTTCTGATAGCTCTCATTTCTGACGACATGCGCAGGATAATACCTTAGATATGTGTGTACTGTGCACCAAAGGTACTGTTGTCCAAAAGAAGACACAATTGCCTGCTTGGCTACTGAATATTCCCTTAGCGGAGCAATTGAATTGCGTTAGCGGGACAAGAAACCAAAAGAGGAACTTAAAATCTTTGGTAGGTACTGTTTACTAAAAAAAATTACCAGTATTTTCTAATAAACAGTACCGAAGGTACTCCACGTATTCAAAGAATTTCAAATCAATTTTTGGGTCCTCTGGCCCACTCAGTCATTATACTTAGGTCAAATAATATTCTCAGTAGCCAGCGAGGCACCCATGTATGGATAGTGCAGGTATGTTTGCATATTGCATAAGGCCTAAACATAATGGTAATAAATAATGTTGAGTTTTGTACTATTTTCACCGCTTCAAAAGGGAAAAATCCTCAGGGTTATTATTTATTTTAATTTTGGAAAATACGACCCACGTTTGTTATTCCTGCAGTTCTTATAGAAATGCACCTGCATTCTGATATGCGAAATATTGTAATTGGGAAATTTCGATTAGATAAGATCTTCCCATTTAGAGATTTCGTTAAGTTAAGCTTGATTGGAGGCGATTGGATTAGAAGATTCAATAGTGAATTGTACGAGCTGTACCAAGATGTGGATGTAGTCCAAAGAGCCAAAACACGTCGACTACACTGGCTCGGCCACATCGAGCGAGTGGACAACAACGCTCCAGACAAGAAAATCTTCGAATCCCAGCCCCCAGGTTCAAGACGACCACACTGAACCAAAAAGGTACGTGGAATCAAACAATCTATTCATTGGGACAATGTACCATACATTATTATTTGTCCAATGAAAACGATAATAACGATAATGAATGGCCGTTTATTAAAATCAAACAACGTTCATTGATTCAATGAACGTACATTAATTTGTTCGTAAAAATCTTTCCGAATTATCTCCGAAGGATTTTTATGAACGATTCATTAAAACAACGAATGCGTTCACTAAAACAACGAACCTGTTAATTAAAAAATAATAAACGCGTTCATTGAATCAATGAACGCATTTATTAAAAACCAACAAAATCGGAGTAATTTCCGAATGATATTTATGAACAGTTTATTAATAATAGTTAATAGTTAATAATAGAACAGTTTTTTTAATAAACCGTTTATAAATTTTTAATAAACTGTTTATTAATTTTTAATGAACTGTTTATTAATTTTTAATAAACCGTTTATTAATTTTTAATAAACCATTTATTAATTTTTAATAAACCGTTTATTAATTTTTAATGAACCGTTTATTAATTTTTAATAAACCGTTTATTAATTTTTAATAAACCGTTTATTAATTTTTAATAAACCGTTTATTAATTTTTAATAAACCGTTTATTAATTTTTAATAAACCATTTATTAATTTTTAATAAACCGTTTATTAATTTTTAATAAACCGTTTATTAATTTTTAATAAACCGTTTATTAATTTTTAATGAACCGTTTATTAATTTTTAATAAACCGTTTATTAATTTTTAATAAACCGTTTATTAATTTTTAATAAACCGTTTATTAATTTTTAATAAACCATTTATTAATTTTTAATAAACCGTTTATTAATTTTTAATAAACCGTTTATTAATTTTTAATAAACCGTTTATTAATTTTTAATAAACCGTTTATTAATTTTTAATAAACCATTTATTAATTTTTAATAAACCATTTATTAATTTTTAATAAACCGTTTATTAATTTTTAATAAACCGTTTATTAATTTTTAATAAACCGTTTATTAATTTTTAATAAACCGTTTATTAATTTTTAATAAACCGTTTATTAATTTTTAAAAAACCGTTTATTAAAAATTAATAAACCGTTTATTAATTTTTAATGAACCATTTATTAGTTTTTAATAAACCGTTAATTAATTTTTAATAAACCGTTTATTAATTTTAAATAAACTGTTTATTAATTTTTAATAAACCGTTTATTAATTTTTAATAAACCGTTTATTAATTTTTAATAAACCGTTTATTAATTTTTAATAAACCGTTTATTAACTTTTAATAAACCGTTTATTAATTTTAATTAACCGTTTATTAATTTTTAATAAACCGTTTATTAATTTTTAATAAACCGTTTATTAATTTTTAATAAACCGTTTATTAATTTTTAATTAACCATTTATTAATTTTTAATAAACCGTTTATTAATTTTTAATAAACCGTTTATTAATTTTTAATAAACCGTTTATTAATTTTTAATAAACCGTTTATTAATTTTTAATAAACCGTTTATTAATTTTTAATAAACCATTTATTAATTTTTAATAAACCGTTTATTAATTTTTAATGAACCGTTTATTAATTTTTAATAAACCGTTTATTAATTTTTAATAAACCGTTTATTAATTTTTAATAAACCGTTTATTAATTTTTAATAAACCGTTTATTAATTTTTAATAAACCGTTTATTAATTTTTAATAAACCATTTATTAATTTTTAATAAACCGTTTATTAATTTTTAATAAACCGTTTATTAATTTTTAATAAACCGTTTATTAATTTTTAATAAACCGTTTATTAATTTTTAATAAACCGTTTATTAATTTTTAATAAACCATTTATTAATTTTTAATAAACCGTTTATTAATTTTTAATAAACCGTTTATTAATTTTTAATAAACGTGTTCGTTGAACCAATGAATGCATTTATTAAAAAATAATAAACGCATTCATTGATTCAATGAACGCGTTTATTATTTTTAAATAAACACGTTCATTGAATCAATGAATGCGTTTATTATTTTTTAATAAACGCGTTCATTGATTCAATGAACTCGTTTATTAAAAATAATAGACGGGTTAGTAGAAAAAATGACCAGCACTTATTAATTTTATGAATACGTTTATTAAAATTAATAAACGCGTTCATAAAATTAATAAATACTGTTTTCAATAAATTAAAAAAGTTAAATTTCTTATAGTCTTATTCCTTTGTCAACGAATTTTTAATTTCCTATCAAGAAATTAAAAAATCATTTAACAAAAACAAGAAGACAAGGAAATTTAGCCATCTAAATTTATTAGTTCATGTTGGTCGAACTCTGCCAAAATACAAAAGAAGGAAAAATTAGTGTGAATCTTCGTTTTCATTTCATACAAACCCGAAAACAATAGCTCCGTTCTTTCATCTCTTATCTTCTCTTATCTTCTCTTTTCTGAAATCTTAAAGGGTTAAATGAAACAGATGTTTACATTTATTTTACTCTTTATTTGTTCAGATAAGCCAAATGAATGGCAGGAAAAATATACATAGTTACAGTGTTAAAGTTAAGTGAAATATATTACAAAAGGTGAAATTATAGGATCTCATTCAGCAAAACATGAGTCCGTGTACAAACTTTCTTTCTATTACTTTGAAAAAATTGCGTTTCAATGAAACCCCAAAATGAGGAACATGCAGTTGGATACTCGAGATTAAACAAACACAAAATTTTAAAGTAGATATCCACTGCTCGGATAAAACTGTTAAATTTAAATTTAACTCAATCAAAATACAGGAAAATGTTAGTAAATTTTAGGATTGAGTCACCGTGAACAATGATGAATGGTTGGACATTCTCACCCATTTTGTTGAGGAAATCGATGTGGTCCTCAATGGACTGAATTGTACTCGCTATCCAAATAAAAGCGTTCTGCGAGTCCTTGATCGTATACCTGGTAGCATGTTTCCGAACCTCTTTGTCCCTTTTGAATGCTTTTTGGAAAGGTCCAAAATATCGATGAAGAGCCCAAAGCAATGCCGCATCTTTACAATCTGAAAAAAAGCCAAGCACAACAAAAATTTACCGAATTAGTAAGCTTTAAATGTGAAATTTTAAAAACAACTTTAAATTAAATACATATATAATAAAAAATCAAAATGTTTATCAATATGATTCTAGACAGTGATCCTAGTTTCATTCTTCGATATATGAGACTCTCAATAATTAAAAAAATAACAAAAATCAAGATCCTATTCAAATGTTGGTAACCCTCTACCGGGAATGTTGTAGTCAAAAGAGAAAAAGAAATTTAAAAAATCTTAAAATAGTTACTTTTGATTGTTTTAAGAAAGATTATGAAAAAAAGTCTAAAGAAGTTAATATGTTGAAATGTAATTTTTACTTGACCTCGGTTGCGGTAGAGGGTTAATGCAAAAAAAGCAAAAAGTTTTCAAAATGTTAATGGAAATGATTCTAGACAGTGATCCTAGTTTCATTCTTCGGTATATGAGACCCTCAATAATTAAAAAAATAACAAAAATCAAGATCCTATTCAAATGTTGGTAACCCTCTACCGGAAATGTTGTAGTCAAAAGAGAAAAAGAAATTTAAAAAAATCTTAAAATAGTTACTTTTGATTGTTTTAAGAAAGATTATGAAAAAAAAGTCTAAAGAAGTTAATATGTTCAAATGAAATTTTTACTTGACCTCGGTTGCGGTAGAGGGTTAATGTAAAAAAGCAAAAAGTTTTCAAAATGTTAATGAAAATGATTCTAGACAGTGATCCTAGTTTCATTCTTCGGTATATGAGACCCTCAATAATTAAAAAAATAACAAAAATCAAGATCCTATTCAAATGTTGGTAACCCTCTACCGGAAATGTTGTAGTCAAAAGAGAAAAAGAAATTTAAAAAAATCTTAAAATAGTTACTTTTGATTGTTTTAAGAAAGATAATGAAAAAAAAGTCTAAAGAAGTTAATATGTTCAAATGAAATTTTTACTTGACCTCGGTTGCGGTAGAGGGTTAATGTAAAAAAAGCAAAAAGTTTTCAGAATATTAATGAAAATGATTCTAGACAGTGATCCTAGTTTCATTCTTCGGTATATGACACCCTCAATAGTTAAAAAAATAACAAAAATCAAGATCCTATTCAAATGTTGGTAACCCTCTACCGGAAATGTTGTAGTCAAAAGAGAAAAAGTAAATTTAAAAAAAATCTTAAAATAGTTACTTTTGATTGTTTTAAGAAAGATAATGAAAAAAAAGTCTAAAGAAGTTAATATGTTCAAATGAAATTTTTACTTGACCTCGGTTGCGGTAGAGGGTTAATGTAAAAAAAGCAAAAAGTTTTCAGAATGTTAATGAAAATGATTCTAGACAGTGATTCTAGTTTCATTCTTCGGTATATGACACCCTCAATAGTTAAAAAAATAACAAAAATCAAGATCCTATTCAAATGTTGGTAACCCTCTACCGGAAATGTTGTAGTCAAAAGAGAAAAAGTAAATTTAAAAAAAATCTTAAAATAGTTACTTTTGATTGTTTTAAGAAAGATTATGAAAAAAAAGTCTAAAGAAGTTAATATGTTCAAATGAAATTTTTACTTGACCTCGGTTGCGGTAGAGGGTTAATGTAAAAAAAGCAAAAAGTTTTCAGAATGTTAATGAAAATGATTCTAGCCAGTGATCCTAGTTTCATTCTTCGGTATATGACACCCTCAATAGTTAAAAAAATAACAAAAATCAAGATCCTATTCAAATGTTGGTAACCCTCTACCGGAAATGTTGTATAGTCAAAAGAGAAAATGAAATTTAAAAAAATCTTAAAATAGTTACTTTTGATTGTTTTAAGAAAGATTATAAAGAAAAGTCTAAAGAAGTTAATATGTTCAAATGAAATTTTTACTTGTCCTCGGTTGCGGTAGAGGGTTAATGTAAAAAAAGCAAAAAGTTTTCAGAATGTTAATGAAAATGATTCTAGACAGTGATCCTAGTTTCATTCTTCGGTATATGAGACCCTCAATAATTAAAAAAATAACAAAAATCAAGATCCTATTCAAATGTTGGTAACCCTCTACCGGAAATGTTGTAGTCAAAAGAGAAAAAGAAATTTAAAAAAATCTTAAAATAGTAACTTTTGATTGTTTTAAGAAAGATTATGAAAAAAAAGTCTAAAGAAATTAATATGTTCAAATGAAATTTTTACTTGACCTCGGTTGCGGTAGAGGGTTAATGTAAAAAAGTAAAAAGTTTTCAAAATGTTAATGAAAATGATTCTAGACAGTGATCCTAGTTTCATTCTTCGGTATATGAGACTCTCAATAATTAAAAAAATAACAAAAATCAAGATCCTATTCAAATGTTGGTAACCCTCTACCGGAAATGTTGTAGTCAAAAGAGAAAAAAAAATTTAAAAAAATCTTAAAATAGTTACTTTTGATTGTTTTAAGAAAGATAATGAAAAAAAAGTCTAAAGAAGTTAATATGTTCAAATGAAATTTTTACTTGACCTCGGTTGCGGTAGAGGGTTAATGTAAAAAAAGCAAAAAGTTTTCAGAATGTTAATGAAAATGATTCTAGACAGTGATCCTAGTTTCATTCTTCGGTATATGACACCCTCAATAGTTAAAAAAATAACAAAAATCAAGATCCTATTCAAATGTTGGTAACCCTCTACCGGAAATGTTGTAGTCAAAAGAGAAAAAGAAATTTAAATTAAAAAAATCTTAAAATAGTTACTTTTGATTGTTTTGAGATATTATGAAAAAAAAAGTCTTAAGAAGTTAATATGTTGAAATGTAATTTTTACTTGACCTCGGTTGCGGTAGAGGGTTAATGTAAAAAAAGCAAAAAGTTTTCAAAATGTTAATGAAATGATTCTAGACAGTGATCCTAGTTTCATTCTTCGGTATATGAGACCCTCAATAATTAAAAAAATAACAAAAATCAAGATCCTATTCAAATGTTGGTAACCCTCTACCGGAAATGTTGTAGTCAAAAGAGAAAAAGAAATTTAAAAAAATCTTAAAATAGTTACTTTTGATTGTTTTGAGATATTATGAAAAAAAAAAGTCTTAAGAAGTTAATATGTTGAAATGTAATTTTTACTTGACCTCGGTTGCGGTAGAGGGTTAATGTAAAAAAAGCAAAAAGTTTTCAAAATGTTAATGAAATGATTCTAGACAGTGATCCTAGTTTCATTCTTCGGTATATGAGACCCTCAATAATTAAAAAAATAACAAAAATCAAGATCCTATTCAAATGTTGGTAACCCTTGGTAAAAAAAATCTTAAAATAGTTACTTTTGATTGTTTTAAGAAAGATTATGAAAAAAAAGTCTAAAGAAGTTAATATGTTCAAATGAAATTTTTACTTGACCTCGGTTGCGGTAGAGGGTTAATGTAAAAAAAGCAAAAAGTTTTCAGAATGTTAATGAAAATGATTCTAGACAGTGATCCTAGTTTCATTCTTCGGTATATGAGACCCTCAATAATTAAAAAAATAACAAAAATCAAGATCCTATTCAAATGTTGGTAACCCTCTACCGGAAATGTTGTAGTCAAAAGAGAAAAAGAAATTTAAAAAAATCTTAAAATAGTTACTTTTGATTGTTTTGAGATATTATGAAAAAAAAAGTCTTAAGAAGTTAATATGTTGAAATGAAATTTTTACTTGACCTCGGTTGCGGTAGAGGGTTAATGTAAAAAAAGCAAAAAGTTTTCAAAATGTTAATGAAAATGATTCTACAAAGTGATCCTAGTTTCATTCTTCGGTATATGAGACCCTCAATAATTAAAAAAATAACAAAAATCAAGATCCTATTCAAATGTTGGTAACCCTCTACCGGAAATGTTGTAGTCAAAAGAGAAAAAGAAATTTAAAAAAATCTTAAAATAGTTACTTTTGATTGTTTTAAGAAAGATTATGAAAAAAAAGTCTAAAGAAGTTAATATGTTCAAATGAAATTTTTACTTGACCTCGGTTGCGGTAGAGGGTTAATGTAAAAAAAGCAAAAAGTTTTCAGAATGTTAATGAAAATGATTCTAGACAGTGATACTAGTTTCATTCTTCGGTATATGAGACCCTCAATAGTTAAAAAAATAACAAAAATCAAGATCCTATTCAAATGTTGGTAACCCTCCACCGGAAATGTTGTAGTCAAAAGAGAAAAAGTAAATTTAAAAAAAATCTTAAAATAGTTACTTTTGATTGTTTTAAGAAAGATAATGAAAAAAAAGTCTAAAGAAGTTAATATGTTCAAATGAAATTTTTACTTCACCTCGGTTGCGGTAGAGGGTTAATGTAAAAAAAGCAAAAAGTTTTCAGAATGTTAATGAAAATGATTCTAGACAGTGATCCTAGTTTCATTCTTCGGTATATGACACCCTCAATAGTTAAAAAAATAACAAAAATCAAGATCCTATTCAAATGTTGGTAACCCTCTACCGGAAATGTTGTAGTCAAAAGAGAAAAAGTAAATTTAAAAAAAATCTTAAAATAGTTACTTTTGATTGTTTTAAGAAAGATTATGAAAAAAAAGTCTAAAGAAGTTAATATGTTCAAATGAAATTTTTACTTGACCTCGGTTGCGGTAGAGGGTTAATGTAAAAAAAGCAAAAAGTTTTCAGAATGTTAATGAAAATGATTCTACACAGTGATCCTAGTTTCATTCTTCGGTATATGAGACCCTCAATAATTAAAAAAATAACAAAAATCAAGATCCTATTCAAATGTTGGTAACCCTCTACCGGAAATGTTGTAGTCAAAAGAGAAAAAGAAATTTAAAAAAATCTTAAAATAGTTACTTTTGATTGTTTTAAGAAAGATTATGAAAAAAAAGTCTAAAGAAGTTAATATGTTCAAATGAAATTTTTACTTGACCTCGGTTGCGGTAGAGGGTTAATGTAAAAAAAGCAAAAAGTTTTCAGAATGTTAATGAAAATGATTCTAGACAGTGATCCTAGTTTCATTCTTCGGTATATGACACCCTCAATAGTTAAAAAAATAACAAAAATCAAGATCCTATTCAAATGTTGGTAACCCTCTACCGGAAATGTTGTAGTCAAAAGAGAAAAAGTAAATTTAAAAAAAAATCTTAAAATAGTTACTTTTGATTGTTTTAAGAAAGATAATGAAAAAAAAGTCTAAAGAAGTTAATATGTTCAAATGAAATTTTTACTTCGCCTCGGTTGCGGTAGAGGGTTAATGTAAAAAAAGCAAAAAGTTTTCAGAATGTTAATGAAAATGATTCTAGACAGTGATCCTAGTTTCATTCTTCGGTATATGACACCCTCAATAGTTAAAAAAATAACAAAAATCAAGATCCTATTCAAATGTTGGTAACCCTCTACCGGAAATGTTGTAGTCAAAAGAGAAAAAGTAAATTTAAAAAAAATTTTAAAATAGTTACTTTTGATTGTTTTAAGAAAGATTATGAAAAAAAAGTCTAAAGAAGTTAATATGTTCAAATGAAATTTTTACTTGACCTCGGTTGCGGTAGAGGGTTAATGTAAAAAAAGCAAAAAGTTTTCAGAATGTTAATGAAAATGATTCTAGCCAGTGATCCTAGTTTCATTCTTCGGTATATGACACCCTCAATAGTTAAAAAAATAACAAAAATCAAGATCCTATTCAAATGTTGGTAACCCTCTACCGGAAATGTTGTATAGTCAAAAGAGAAAAAGAAATTTAAAAAAATCTTAAAATAGTTACTTTTGATTGTTTTAAGAAAGATTATAAAGAAAAGTCTAAAGAAGTTAATATGTTCAAATGAAATTTTTACTTGTCCTCGGTTGCGGTAGAGGGTTAATGTAAAAAAAGCAAAAAGTTTTCAGAATGTTAATGAAAATGATTCTAGACAGTGATCCTAGTTTCATTCTTCGGTATATGAGACCCTCAATAATTAAAAAAATAACAAAAATCAAGATCCTATTCAAATGTTGGTAACCCTCTACCGGAAATGTTGTAGTCAAAAGAGAAAAAGAAATTTAAAAAAATCTTAAAATAGTTACTTTTGATTGTTTTGAGATATTATGAAAAAAAAAGTCTTAAGAAGTTAATATGTTGAAATGTAATTTTTACTTGACCTCGGTTGCGGTAGAGGGTTAATGTAAAAAAAGCAAAAAGTTTTCAAAATGTTAATGAAAATGATTCTAGACAGTGATCCTAGTTTCATTCTTCGGTATATGAGACTCTCAATAATTAAAAAAATAACAAAAATCAAGATCCTATTCAAATGTTGGTAACCCTCTACCGGAAATGTTGTAGTCAAAAGAGAAAAAGAAATTTAAAAAAATCTTAAAATAGTTACTTTTGATTGTTTTAAGAAAGATAATGAAAAAAAAGTCTAAAGAAGTTAATATGTTCAAATGAAATTTTTACTTGACCTCGGTTGCGGTAGAGGGTTAATGTAAAAAAAGCAAAAAGTTTGCAGAATGTTAATGAAAATGATTCTAGACAGTGATCATAGTTTCATTCTTCGGTATATGAGACCCTCAATAATTAAAAAAATAACAAAAATCAAGATCCTATTCAAATGTTGGTAACCCTCTACCGGAAATGTTGTAGTCAAAAGAGAAAAAGAAATTTAAACAAATCTGAAAATAGTTACTTTTGATTGTTTTAAGAAAGATTATGAAAAAAAAGTCTAAAGAAGTTAATATGTTCAAATGAAATTTTTACTTGACCTCGGTTGCGGTAGAGGGTTAATGTAAAAAAAGCAAAAAGTTTTCAGAATGTTAATGAAAATGATTCTAGACAGTGATCCTAGTTTCATTCTTCGGTATATGAGACCCTCAATAATTAAAAAAATAACAAAAATCAAGATCCTATTCAAATGTTGGTAACCCTCTACCGGAAATGTTGTAGTCAAAAGAGAAAAAGAAATTTAAAAAAATCTTAAAATAGTTACTTTTGATTGTTTTGAGATATTATGAAAAAAAAAGTCTTAAGAAGTTAATATGTTGAAATGTAATTTTTACTTGACCTCGGTTGCGGTAGAGGGTTAATGTAAAAAAAAGCAAAAAGTTTTCAAAATTTTAATGAAAATGATTCTAGACAGTGATCCTAGTTTCATTCTTCGGTGTATGAGACCCTCAATAATTAAAAAAATAACAAAAATCAAGATCCTATTCAAATGTTGGTAACCCTCTACCGGAAATGTTGTAGTCAAAAGAGAAAAAGAAATTTAAAAAAATCTTAAAACAGTTACTTTTGATTGTTTTGAGAAAGATTATGAAAAAAAAGTCTTAAGAAGTTAATATGTTGAAATGTAATTTTTACTTGACCTCGGTTGCGGTAGAGGGTTAATGTAAAAAAAGCAAAAAGTTTTCAAAATGTTAATGAAAATGATTCTAGACAGTGATCCTAGTTTCATTCTTCGGTGTATGAGACCCTCAATAATTAAAAAAATAACAAAAATCAAGATCCTATTCAAATGTTGGTAACCCTCTACCGGAAATGTTGTAGTCAAAAGAGAAAAAGAAATTTAAAAAAATCTTAAAATAGTTACTTTTGATTGTTTTAAGAAAGATAATGAAAAAAAAGTCTAAAGAAGTTAATATGTTCAAATGAAATTTTTACTTGACCTCGGTTGCGGTAGAGGGTTAATGTAAAAAAAGCAAAAAGTTTTCAGAATGTTAATGAAAATGATTCTAGACAGTGATCATAGTTTCATTCTTCGGTATATGAGACCCTCAATAATTAAAAAAATAACAAAAATCAAGATCCTATTCAAATGTTGGTAACCCTCTACCGGAAATGTTGTAGTCAAAAGAGAAAAAGAAATTTAAACAAATCTTAAAATAGTTACTTTTGATTGTTTTAAGAAAGATTATGAAAAAAAAGTCTAAAGAAGTTAATATGTTCAAATGAAATTTTTACTTGACCTCGGTTGCGGTAGAGGGTTAATGTAAAAAAAGCAAAAAGTTTTCAGAATGTTAATGAAAATGATTCTAGACAGTGATCCTAGTTTCATTCTTCGGTATATGAGACCCTCAATAATTAAAAAAATAACAAAAATCAAGATCCTATTCAAATGTTGGTAACCCTCTACCGGAAATGTTGTAGTCAAAAGAGAAAAAGAAATTTAAAAAAATCTTAAAATAGTTACTTTTGATTGTTTTGAGATATTATGAAAAAAAAAGTCTTAAGAAGTTAATATGTTGAAATGTAATTTTTACTTGACCTCGGTTGCGGTAGAGGGTTAATGTAAAAAAAGCAAAAAGTTTTCAAAATTTTAATGAAAATGATTCTAGACAGTGATCCTAGTTTCATTCTTCGGTGTATGAGACCCTCAATAATTAAAAAAATAACAAAAATCAAGATCCTATTCAAATGTTGGTAACCCTCTACCGGAAATGTTGTAGTCAAAAGAGAAAAAGAAATTTAAAAACATCTTAAAACAGTTACTTTTGATTGTTTTGAGAAAGATTATGAAAAAAAAGTCTTAAGAAGTTAATATGTTGAAATGTAATTTTTACTTGACCTCGGTTGCGGTAGAGGGTTAATGTAAAAAAAGCAAAAAGTTTTCAAAATGTTAATGAAAATGATTCTAGACAGTGATCCTAGTTTCATTCTTCGGTGTATGAGACCCTCAATAATTAAAAAAATAACAAAAATCAAGATCCTATTCAAATGTTGGTAACCCTCTACCGGAAATGTTGTAGTCAAAAGAGAAAAAGAAATTTAAAAAAATCTTAAAATAGTTACTTTTGATTGTTTTAAGAAAGATTATGAAAAAAAAGTCTAAAGAAGTTAATATGTTCAAATGAAATTTTTACTTGACCTCGGTTGCGGTAGAGGGTTCATGTAAAAAAAGCAAAAAGTTTCAAAATGTTAATGAAAATGATTCTAGTATGTGATCCCAGTTTCATTTATTCGCAATTAATGACAAAAAATCAAAATGTTTATCAATATGATTCGAAATAGTGACTCTAGTTTCATTCTTTGGTATATGAGACTCTCAATAATAAAAAACAACAAAAATCAAGATCCTGTTCAAATTTTTGTAACCCTCTACCGGAAATGATGTAGTCAAAAGAGAAAAAGAAATTTAAAAACATCTTAAAACAGTTACTTTTGATTGTTTTGAGAAAGATTATGAAAAAAAAAAGTCTTAAGAAGTTAATATGTTGAAATGTAATTTTTACTTGACCTCGGTTGCGGTAGAGAGTTAATGTAAAAAAAGCAAAAAGTTTTCAAAATGTTAATGAAAATGATTCTACACAGTGATCCTAGTTTCATTCTTCGGTATATGAGACCCTCAATAATTAAAAAAATAACAAAAATCAAGATCCTATTCAAATGTTGGTAACCCTCTACCGGAAATGTTGTAGTCAAAAGAGAAAAAGAAATTTAAAAACATCTTAAAACAGTTACTTTTGATTGTTTTGAGAAAGATTATGAAAAAAAAGTCTTAAGAAGTTAATATGTTGAAATGTAATTTTTACTTGACCTCGGTTGCGGTAGAGGGTTAATGTAAAAAAAGCAAAAAGTTTTCAGAATGTTAATGAAAATGATTCTAGACAGTGATCATAGTTTCATTCTTCGGTATATGAGACCCTCAATAATTAAAAAAATAACAAAAATCAAGATCCTATTCAAATGTTGGTAACCCTCTACCGGAAATGTTGTAGTCAAAAGAGAAAAAGAAATTTAAACAAATCTTAAAATAGTTACTTTTGATTGTTTTAAGAAAGATTATGAAAAAAAAAGTCTAAAGAAGTTAATATGTTCAAATGAAATTTTTACTTGACCTCGGTTGCGGTAGAGGGTTAATGTAAAAAAAGCAAAAAGTTTTCAGAATGTTAATGAAAATGATTCTAGACAGTGATCCTAGTTTCATTCTTCGGTATATGAGACCCTCAATAATTAAAAAAATAACAAAAATCAAGATCCTATTCAAATGTTGGTAACCCTCTACCGGAAATGTTGTAGTCAAAAGAGAAAAAGAAATTTAAAAAAATCTTAAAATAGTTACTTTTGATTGTTTTGAGATATTATGAAAAAAAAAGTCTTAAGAAGTTAATATGTTGAAATGTAATTTTTACTTGACCTCGGTTGCGGTAGAGGGTTAATGTAAAAAAAGCAAAAAGTTTTCAAAATTTTAATGAAAATGATTCTAGACAGTGATCCTAGTTTCATTCTTCGGTGTATGAGACCCTCAATAATTAAAAAAATAACAAAAATCAAGATCCTATTCAAATGTTGGTAACCCTCTACCGGAAATGTTGTAGTCAAAAGAGAAAAAGAAATTTAAAAACATCTTAAAACAGTTACTTTTGATTGTTTTGAGAAAGATTATGAAAAAAAAGTCTTAAGAAGTTAATATGTTGAAATGTAATTTTTACTTGACCTCGGTTGCGGTAGAGGGTTAATGTAAAAAAAGCAAAAAGTTTTCAAAATGTTAATGAAAATGATTCTAGACAGTGATCCTAGTTTCATTCTTCGGTGTATGAGACCCTCAATAATTAAAAAAATAACAAAAATCAAGATCCTATTCAAATGTTGGTAACCCTCTACCGGAAATGTTGTAGTCAAAAGAGAAAAAGAAATTTAAAAAAATCTTAAAATAGTTACTTTTGATTGTTTTAAGAAAGATTATGAAAAAAAAGTCTAAAGAAGTTAATATGTTCAAATGAAATTTTTACTTGACCTCGGTTGCGGTAGAGGGTTCATGTAAAAAAAAGCAAAAAGTTTCAAAATGTTAATGAAAATGATTCTAGTATGTGATCCCAGTTTCATTTATTCGCAATTAATGACAAAAAATCAAAATGTTTATCAATATGATTCGAAATAGTGACTCTAGTTTCATTCTTTGGTATATGAGACTCTCAATAATAAAAAACAACAAAAATCAAGATCCTGTTCAAATTTTTGTAACCCTCTACCGGAAATGATGTAGTCAAAAGAGAAAAAGAAATTTAAAAACATCTTAAAACAGTTACTTTTGATTGTTTTGAGAAAGATTATGAAAAAAAAAGTCTTAAGAAGTTAATATGTTGAAATGTAATTTTTACTTGACCTCGGTTGCGGTAGAGGGTTAATGTAAGAAAAGCAAAAAGTTTTCAAAATGTTAATGAAAATGATTCTACACAGTGATCCTAGTTTCATTCTTCGGTATATGAGACCCTCAATAATTAAAAAAATAACAAAAATCAAGATCCTATTCAAATGTTGGTAACCCTCTACCGGAAATGTTGTAGTCAAAAGAGAAAAAGAAATTTAAAAACATCTTAAAACAGTTACTTTTGATTGTTTTGAGAAAGATTATGAAAAAAAAGTCTTAAGAAGTTAATATGTTGAAATGTAATTTTTACTTGACCTCGGTTGCGGTAGAGGGTTAATGTAAAAAAAGCAAAAAGTTTTCAAAATGTTAATGAAAATGATTCTAGACAGTGATCCTAGTTTCATTCTTCGTGTATGAGGACCTCAATAATTAAAAAAATAACAAAAATCAAGATCCTATTCAAATGTTGGTAACCCTCTACCGGAAATGTTGTAGTCAAAAGAGAAAAAGAAATTTAAAAAAATCTTAAAATAGTTACTTTGATTGTTTTAAGAAAGTTATGAAAAAAAAAGTCTAAAGAAGTTAATATGTTCAAATGAAATTTTACTTGACCTCGGTTGCGGTAGAGGGTTCATGTAAAAAAAGCAAAAAGTTTCAAAATGTTAATGAAAATGATTCTAGTATGTGATCCCAGTTTCATTTATTCGCAATTAATGACAAAAAATCAAAATGTTTATCAATATGATTCGAAATAGTGACTCTAGTTTCATTCTTTGGTATATGAGACTCTCAAAATAAAAAACAACAAAAATCAAGATCCTGTTCAAATTTTTGTAACCCTCTACCGGAAATGATGTAGTCAAAAGAGAAAAAGAAATCTTAAAAACATCTTAAAACAGTTACTTTTGATTGTTTTGAGAAAGATTATGAAAAAAAAAAGTCTTAAGAAGTTAATATGTTGAAATGTAATTTTTACTTGACCTCGGTTGCGGTAGAGGGTTAATGTAAAAAAAGCATAAAGTTTTCAAAATGTTAATGAAATGATTCTACACAGTGATCCTAGTTTCATTCTTCGGTATATGAGACCCTCAATAATTAAAAAAAATAACAAAAATCAAGATCCTATTCAAATGTTGGTAACCCTCTACCGGAAATGTTGTAGTCAAAAAGAGAAAAAGAAATTTAAATTAAAAAAATCTTAAAATAGTTACTTTTGATTGTTTTGAGATATTATGAAAAAAAAAAAGTCTTATGAAGTTAATATGTTGAAATGTAATTTTTACTTGACCTCGGTTGCGGTAGAGGGTTAATGTAAAAAAGCAAAAAGTTTTCAAAATGTTAATGAAATGATTCTAGACAGTGATCCTAGTTTCATTCTTCGGTATATGAGACCCTCAATAATTAAAAAAATAACAAAAATCAAGATCCTATTCAAATGTTGGAAACCATCTACCGAAATGTCGTAGTAAAAAGAGAAAAAGAAATTTAAAAAAATCTTAAAATAGTTACTTTTGATTGTTTTGAGATATTATGAAAAAAAAAAGTCTTAAGAAGTTAATATGTTGAAATGTAATTTTTACTTGACCTCGGTTGCGGTAGAGGGTTAATGTAAAAAAAGCAAAAAGTTTTCAAAATGTTAATGAAATGATTCTAGACAGTGATCCTAGTTTCATCTTCGGTATATGAGGACCCTCAATAATTAAAAAAATAACAAAAATCAAGATCCTATTCAAATGTTGGTAACCCTTGGTAAAAAAATCTTAAAATAGTTACTTTTGATTGTTTTAAGAAAGATTATGAAAAAAAAGTCTAAAGAAGTTAATATGTTCAAATGAAATTTTTACTTGACCTCGGTTGCGGTAGAGGGTTAATGTAAAAAAAGCAAAAAGTTTTCAGAATGTTAATGAAAATGATTCTAGACAGTGATCCTAGTTTCATTCTTCGGTATATGACACCCTCAATAGTTAAAAAAATAACAAAAATCTAAGATCCTATTCAAATGTTGGTAACCCTCTACCGGAAATGTTGTAGTCAAAAGAGAAAAAGAAATTTAAAAAAATCTTAAAATAGCTAGTTACTTTTGATTGTTTTGAGATATTATGAAAAAAAAAGTCTTAAGAAGTTAATATGTTGAAATGTAATTTTTACTTGACCTCGGTTGCGGTAGAGGGTTCATGTAAAAAAAGCAAAAAGTTTCAAAATGTTAATGAAAATGATTCTAGTATGTGATCCCAGTTTCATTTATTCGCAATTAATGACAAAAAATCAAAATGTTTATCAATATGATTCGAAATAGTGACTCTAGTTTCATTCTTTGGTATATGAGACTCTCAATAATAAAAAACAACAAAAATCAAGATCCTGTTCAAATTTTTGTAATCCTCTACCGGAAATGATGTAGTCAAAAGAGAAAAAGAAATTTAAAAACATCTTAAAACAGTTACTTTTGATTGTTTTGAGAAAGATTATGAAAAAAAAAAGTCTTAAGAAGTTAATATGTTGAAATGTAATTTTTACTTGACCTCGGTTGCGGTAGAGGGTTAATGTAAAAAAAGCAAAAAGTTTTCAAAATGTTAATGAAAATGATTCTACACAGTGATCCTAGTTTCATTCTTCGGTATATGAGACCCTCAATAATTAAAAAAATAACAAAAATCAAGATCCTATTCAAATGTTGGTAACCCTCTACCGGAAATGTTGTAGTCAAAAGAGAAAAAGAAATTTAAATTAAAAAAATCTTAAAATAGTTACTTTTGATTGTTTTGAGATATTATGAAAAAAAAAGTCTTAAGAAGTTAATATGTTGAAATGTAATTTTTACTTGACCTCGGTTGCGGTAGAGGGTTAATGTAAAAAAAGCAAAAAGTTTTCAAAATGTTAATGAAATGATTCTAGACAGTGATCCTAGTTTCATTCTTCGGTATATGAGACCCTCAATAATTAAAAAAATAACAAAAATCAAGATCCTATTCAAATGTTGGTAACCCTCTACCGGAAATGTTGTAGTCAAAAGAGAAAAAGAAATTTAAAAAAATCTTAAAATAGTTACTTTTGATTGTTTTGAGATATTATGAAAAAAAAAAGTCTTAAGAAGTTAATATGTTGAAATGTAATTTTTACTTGACCTCGGTTGCGGTAGAGGGTTAATGTAAAAAAAGCAAAAAGTTTTCAAAATGTTAATGAAATGATTCTAGACAGTGATCCTAGTTTCATTCTTCGGTATATGAGACCCTCAATAATTAAAAAAATAACAAAAATCAAGATCCTATTCAAATGTTGGTAACCCTTGGTAAAAAAAATCTTAAAATAGTTACTTTTGATTGTTTTAAGAAAGATTATGAAAAAAAAGTCTAAAGAAGTTAATATGTTCAAATGAAATTTTTACTTCACCTCGGTTGCGGTAGAGGGTTAATGTAAAAAAAGCAAAAAGTTTTCAGAATGTTAATGAAAATGATTCTAGACAGTGATCCTAGTTTCATTCTTCGGTATATGACACCCTCAATAGTTAAAAAAATAACAAAAATCAAGATCCTATTCAAATGTTGGTAACCCTCTACCGGAAATGTTGTAGTCAAAAGAGAAAAAGAAATTTAAAAAAATCTTAAAATAGCTAGTTACTTTTGATTGTTTTGAGATATTATGAAAAAAAAAGTCTTAAGAAGTTAATATGTTGAAATGTAATTTTTACTTGACCTCGGTTGCGGTAGAGGGTTCATGTAAAAAAAGCAAAAAGTTTCAAAATGTTAATGAAAATGATTCTAGTATGTGATCCCAGTTTCATTTATTCGCAATTAATGACAAAAAATCAAAATGTTTATCAATATGATTCGAAATAGTGACTCTAGTTTCATTCTTTGGTATATGAGACTCTCAATAATAAAAAACAACAAAAATCAAGATCCTGTTCAAATTTTTGTAATCCTCTACCGGAAATGATGTAGTCAAAAGAGAAAAAGAAATTTAAAAACATCTTAAAACAGTTACTTTTGATTGTTTTGAGAAAGATTATGAAAAAAAAAAGTCTTAAGAAGTTAATATGTTGAAATGTAATTTTTACTTGACCTCGGTTGCGGTAGAGGGTTAATGTAAAAAAAGCAAAAAGTTTTCAAAATGTTAATGAAAATGATTCTACACAGTGATCCTAGTTTCATTCTTCGGTATATGAGACCCTCAATAATTAAAAAAATAACAAAAATCAAGATCCTATTCAAATGTTGGTAGCCCTCTACCGGAAATGTTGTAGTCAAAAGAGAAAAAGAAATTTAAATTAAAAAAATCTTAAAATAGTTACTTTTGATTGTTTTGAGATATTATGAAAAAAAAAGTCTTAAGAAGTTAATATGTTGAAATGTAATTTTTACTTGACCTCGGTTGCGGTAGAGGGTTAATGTAAAAAAAGCAAAAAGTTTTCAAAATGTTAATGAAATGATTCTAGACAGTGATCCTAGTTTCATTCTTCGGTATATGAGACCCTCAATAATTAAAAAAATAACAAAAATCAAGATCCTATTCAAATGTTGGTAACCCTTGGTAAAAAAAATCTTAAAATAGTTACTTTTGATTGTTTTAAGAAAGATTATGAAAAAAAAGTCTAAAGAAGTTAATATGTTCAAATGAAATTTTTACTTCACCTCGGTTGCGGTAGAGGGTTAATGTAAAAAAAGCAAAAAGTTTTCAGAATGTTAATGAAAATGATTCTAGACAGTGATCCTAGTTTCATTCTTCGGTATATGACACCCTCAATAGTTAAAAAAATAACAAAAATCAAGATCCTATTCAAATGTTGGTAACCCTCTACCGGAAATGTTGTAGTCAAAAGAGAAAAAGAAATTTAAAAAAATCTTAAAATAGCTAGTTACTTTTGATTGTTTTGAGATATTATGAAAAAAAAAGTCTTAAGAAGTTAATATGTTGAAATGTAATTTTTACTTGACCTCGGTTGCGGTAGAGGGTTCATGTAAAAAAAGCAAAAAGTTTCAAAATGTTAATGAAAATGATTCTAGTATGTGATCCCAGTTTCATTTATTCGCAATTAATGACAAAAAATCAAAATGTTTATCAATATGATTCGAGATAGTGACTCTAGTTTCATTCTTTGGTATATGAGACTCTCAATAATAAAAAACAACAAAAATCTAGATCCTGTTCATATTTTTTGTAACCCTCTACCGGAAATGATGTAGTCAAATGAGAAAAAGAAATTTAAAAAAATCTTAAAATAGTTATTTTGGTTTGTTTTAAGATACATATATTATAAAAAAAAAGTCTTTAAAAGTTCATTTTTTCAAATGAAATTCTTACTTGACTTCAGTTGCGGTAGAGGGTTTATTTTAAAAAAGGCAAAAAGTTTCCAAATGTTAATAAAAATGATTGTAGACAGTTACCCTAGTATCATTTATTCGCAATTAATGATAAAAAAGCAAAATTTTTATGAATATGATTCCAGAGGGTGATCTTAGTTTCATTCTTCGGTGTATGAAACTCTCAATAATTAAAAAAAAAACAAAAATCTAGATCATATTCAATTTTTGGTAACCCTCTACCGGTAGTCGAAGGACAAAAAGAAATTTAAAAAACTTAAAATAGTTATTTTGGATTGTTTCAAGATAAATTATGAATAAGTCTCAAAAAGTTAATGTGTTCAAATGTAATTTTTACTTGACTTTGGGTGCGGTAGAGGGTTAATGAAAAAAGTTTTCAAAATGTCAATGAAAATGATTCAAGACAGTGATTCTAGTTTAAATAAAGTACATACCTTGTTTTGGAAACAGCCAAGTGATGGTGGCAGGAACGTGATTGATGGCAGCAAGAAGGTATAGCCAACTCAGGAACACAAAGTGGCAGCGCCTTTTAATTATTTGGTGACGGCGGCGACGACAGTGGAGCAGCAGTAACGTGTTGAAAGAGCACTACATAATGTATAAAAAGTTTTTTTTAGAAACAAAGCAAAATGAAAGATTTTCTACTATATGTACATATATATATGATGTAGAAAATGTTTTGTTTAAGAAACAAAACAAAATGAAAGATTTTCAACTAAATAAATTTTGGAAGTACTGACATAATGTTTTGGAGCAGCCAACGTCTATCGTGATGTCGGTGGCGTTCGGCGGCACGATGGAAAATGCAGAAAATTGCTTAAGTTCTGGGAACTAGCAATTACGTGATGGGGGCTGTGGCGGCGATGTATTGAGGCAAACGAAGAAATCTTAATGCCACCATATAAGAAGGTGATGGCAGACATTCTTTAATTTTTGTGGCGACGATAGTGGTGGCACCAATAAGGTGGTGGCACTGCATGTAGGTATAATATGTTTTTTTTTTTTTTACAAAATGAAAGTTTCTCTAAACGTTTAATACTATTAGATAAGGGTATTCATGCAAAGGCGACAACGTTGTAACATTTGTAAACTGCGTAAATCTATCAAAATTTGTGCCGAAAATTTACTACTTTTACGTCTTGGCAAGAATACTCTTATTATTAATAATTTTAAAATGTTTAGAACGTTAATAAATGCATTAGGGGTACTCACATAAAGTTCTGGAGACAAAGCAACGGCACGTGATGGCGGCTGTGGCGGCGGTGGCGGCGGCGTTGAGGCAAACGAACACGTATGCCTTTTTTCATTAATTAATAACGTAGGCTGCAGTAAAAACAAAATTATCATCAATTAAATACTCTTTTTTTAATAATTTCAAATCGAATTTAAAACTTTCTTTTTATTTCTACTTACATTATTTCTGCAGTTGTAGGTTCGGGTCAGGTATCTTCTACTTCTTCACACTTTCACACTTTAACTTTGAATGGCTTAATGCTTGGCGTCCTTTTGCCGGCTACATCATTCAACGAAAGAAATTCTTTCGTTCAATCAAGCAACTAAAGTGCTCCCACTGTTATTGACACCTGGTAAGTTGCTTTCCACACCTACTAGTAGTCAGTCCAGGTAGCTTACTTGTGAGATAGATTTTTTTTCGATTTGACGTTCAATGTATTTCCCATAAGAGAAATGCAAAACATGGTCTTATTAACATTAATTTTCCTAATAACTTTAATATGAATGGGTATTCATATTATGAGTGAAATTGAATGAAAAAACATATGAGTTTATAAATCAAACGTAAAATATATCAAAAACTGATTGTTAAAACACTATAATTTTTGTATGAAAAATGTAAACAAAATACCTCTACAACTAGAAGCAACAACAACATTGCTCGATTGAGAAAAAAAGCTACACAGGGACGTAGTCAGGATTATTTAAAACATGAATTGTTCTCTTTTCTTCATAAAATATACTTATTTGTTGTTAAAACGAGGTTCTACGAATAGTTAATTTTTTTTTGTGAATAAATTTTCTTGCTAAATTTTATTAAAAAAATGCTTTTATTTTCGAAGGATGTTTTATAACTATGAATTGAAAAATTTAACTCAGAATTGAAAATATGAAGCATTTTTGCTGGTGTAAAATCGAGCAATGCCAAAGATAAGAAATACCTATTCAGATAGTTTTATCATTTTTTAAAACTTTTTATAAAATTTATTTAAAAAAAAAGAATCTGGGTAAATAGCCTAAACGCAAAAAAAAAAAACAACAAAATTTTAACTTCATAAACAAATACAAAATATAATCAAAAAATAAAATCCTCGATATTATATTCAATTAGGGGTGTCACTGGCCCCAAGGTTTCAGTAGTTTCTAAATATAAAATACATTTTAAAAACTTATTTCACAAACGGGGCCAAAAGATTTAAGTCCTCTTTCTGTAAGGAGAGTACAAATACACGAACGCAATGCATAAACAGATGCAAATATTACATACCTACATTCATCCTTACACAAAAATTCTAATAATAATAAAATTATATAAACTTTCTTAATAATTGACCCTAATCTCTTAAACCTCCTTCCCTGACTACGCACATGATATCATTTTGGCTGACGACATGAATCCATTTTGGAAAGCAACAACAACAATACAGGTTTGTTTACATTTTTCATCTGCAAAATAAAGGAAATTATTCATAAGTTTGGATACATATTCTTTTTGATTTACAAAGTAACATTATTTGTTATTGCATTGCAACTATAATATAGATAAGTATTCATATAAAATTAATTAGTAAAATTAAAGTTTTCAACTGCATTTTTTGGTTTTCTCTTATGGGAAATGCATTGAATGTCAAATCGGAAAAAAATCTATCTCACAAGTAAGCTACACACGCTGACTGCTAGGTGCCGTGACTCCATTCGCCAATAGGTGGCGCTAATCAAGTTTCGGCAAAATTGTTTAAGCTAAGTGTTCACGATTGGTAGATCTTATAATATTGTTAGATCTGCAGTGAAAAACATACTTACAATTAAATAATTGTCAGAAAATTTGTCTGACAATTAGCTAATTGTTAGAAATCTGACAATCACTATCGCTGACGATCTGACAATCGCTATCTAACAATAGGGGTATTCACGATCCGATGTAACTGGTCTTGTATCATTGCAAAAATGTAAAAGTGTAACACTTTCTTGCACTACAACAATAAAATAAACTGAATGTCAAATTCTTACACTTTTGCTATACTCCAACCCTATTGTAAAAGAAAAATACACCATAGTAAAGTTAGCGCTTGTGTATTTGGTAACTTGCCAAATGTCAGTTTTTTTGTAAGCTGATATTTGTTTGTGAAATTTTGTGAGTTTGCTACAGTGTAACTATAGATAAAAGAAGTGCGTTCACGATCGATTGTAAAAAAATAAAATTTTACAATTTAACTAGGCTTGTTGCACCAGAAAGTGAATACCCTTAATAGTGTAGAAAAAAAATTGAAAAAAAATCGAAAAAAATAGAGTTTTAATCACACATAAAGTTTGTAAAAAGTGTATATTTCATTAAAAATGCTAAAATGAGTAGGTACTTTCACAATAGGGTGGTTCATAAATTCGAAAAAATTGACTTTTAATTACACAGAAATTTTGTAAAACGTGTATATTTAATAAAAAATGCTAAAATGAGTACTTTCACAGTAGGGTGGTTCATAAATTCGAAAAAAAAATGAGTTTTATTTACACAGAAAGTTTGTAAAACGTGTATATTTCATAAAAAAAATGCTAAAATGAGTACTTTCACAATAGGGTGGTTCATAAATTCGAAAAAAAAGTTGACTTTTAACTACACAGATAGTTTGTAAAACGTGTATATTTCATAAAAAAATGCTAAAATGAGTACTTTCACAGTAGGGTGGTTCATAAATTCGAAAAAAAATGAGTTTTAATTACACAGAAAGTTTGTAAAACGTGTATATTTCATTAAAAAAATGCTAAAATGAGCACTTTCACAATAGGGTGGTTCATAAATTCGAAAAAAAAATTGAGTTTTAATTACACAGAAAGTTTGTAAAACGTTTACATTTCATAAAAAATGCTAAAATGAGTACTTTCACTACAGGGTGGTTCATAAATATTATATCTTCTATATTTTCCAGTGGAATTTAAAAAAAAGCAACGTGGTAAATATTTGAACCAAATAATCGATGAAAAAAAAATTCAATTAGGGTGGCTCACATTTTTTTTGTTGCTTTTTTTAAAACAAATTTTATTTTATTAAGGTATCTTATGATGGAATTTCTGTTGAAAAGTGCAGAAAAATGTTTAAGCACCAGCCAAATAGAACATTTTTTTCATCGATTATTTGTTTCAAATATTTATGACGTTGTTTTTTTTTATTCGACTGCAAAATGTAGAAGATAGCATATTTTTGAACGACCGACCTTAATGTGAATGTATTATTTCAACATTTCTTACGAAATTTACACGTTTTACGACCTCTCTGCTTTTTTTCCAAACTTAATTAAGGTATACTCGTTACATTTGATATTGTTCATGGCAGTCCAAGGCAAAAGGTATATAAATGTTGAAATATCCCGATTTCGGTCTTTCGCCAAACTCCATATGGACATGCAAAAAAACGCAGGTAGTGATAACATGACAAAGCCCTCACTATGTCACTGATGAGTTCAAGTGAGTAAGCCGAACGAAACGCCAATTTGTAGGACTAAAGGCCATAAAAAGCTATTTTGAATCAATAATTCAACAAGTCCAATCCTTAATGCTAAGTCTTCTACTTGGCTGATTTATTTCAGTAGTATATAGAATTTGTATTATAAAACCTTCTTATATAGAAACTATGCCTGGCCCCGGGCAAAAAAACTTCCAGCTTAATGATTAGGAATTCTAATCTTGTTGGATATAGTTTACAGTGGATTTTCGTTGAAAAATTCATGTAAGTTGAACTGAACTTAAAACAAATTGCGTATGACAAAGCCCTCACTATGTCACTGATGAGTTCAAGTGAGTAAGCCGAACGAAACGCCAATTTGTAGGACTAAAGGCCATAAAAAGCTATTTTGAATCAATAATTCAACAAGTCCAATCCTTAATGCTAATTCTTCTACTTGGCTGATTTATTTCAGTAGTATATAGAATTTGTATTATAAAACCTTCTTATATGGTTAGGTTGGTTAGGTTGAAGTGGCTGTCAGTCATGAAAACTGACACACTTAGACCATAAGTTGGCCCATTGTGATACCACAAGAATCTGGGAAGCCTTTTTCCCTACTCGATGAACCATTTGGAGCTTCTTATGAAGCGTAACAGACTACCTATGTCAACATTTACTAAATCACTAGGATCATTGAAGTAGAAATCTCCAAGATGGAGTCTTCGCCTATGAGATAGAGCAGGACAAGTGCATAGAAGATGAGGAATCGATTCCACCTCTTCCTCGTCCATACAGCTTCTGCAAAAATCGTTAGAGAATACGCCAAGACGCGTTGCGTGCTTGCCTATAAGACAGTGTCCGGTTATGACACCTATCATGGAGCTAATGTGCAATCTGCTTAGAGATATCAAACATTTAGACCGCTTAAAATCCATTACTGGCCAGATTTGTTTTGTTGCCCAGCAAGTGGTGATATTGTTCCACCTAACGTTTGTTTTCTCTAAAGCATCTTGCTTCAGCTTAAGTTTACATGTAGCGATGGGAATACCAATATCTGCCTTACTAGGTAGAAGAGGTAGAGTTGTTCCATATTTAGCGAGTTCGTCGGCCTTACAATTACCTGGAATGTCTCTATGCCCCGGCACCCAACACAGGTGAATGTTAAACTGCTGCGCCATCTCCAGCAGAGATGAACGACAATTTAGGGCTGTTAAAGAGTTGGTAGAGACCGATTCTTATATAGATAACAGAGAATTATATATTTATTTAATATCTGTTCATTGTTTCAATGAACCTGTACGTTAGGACAATTAATTACATTTATTAAAATCAATCAACGTTAATTGGGATAATGAATAGCCATTAATTAAAATATATATGTTAACTTATTAATTAACGATAAAGCTTGACGAAAGAGCATTTCTATTAATGGTGTTCATTAATTTAATAAACCATTCATTAATTTAATGAACCATTCATAATTTTTAATAAACAGTTTATTATTTTAATGTATGGTTAATAAAAATTTAACGAAGGGTTAATTTTGCGCCATTTTTTAGTTACAACTTGCGCGTTGCAGTGATCACACTTTAAAAAAAATTAAAGTACTAAATTGAACAAGGTTTTTACATCATTTACCTGTTTGATGTAAGGAAATAACTAAATTGAAATTATTTTCGAGGAAATGCCATTTAATTACCAACAGGGATACACCCCACAATAGGTATGAGAAAAGGAATAATATCAATAAGTAAGTATTTCATTTGCCTGATCAAAATCTGATTTGAAAAATAAAAAGAACTACTTACATAAAGAGAAGAAAAAAGAGACAAATGCGAGAAATTCACAATATTGTATCCATTAGGGAAGCTTAAAGGTGTAATTTAGGAAAAATATAATGTTGGAACCTAAAATTGAAATTGTTTGGTGTGTACTTTTTTCAATATGAATGTAATATATTGTTAAATCAATTCCATTTTGTATTAAAATCTTACTGGCAAACATTTGACATTTATATATAAAGTGTCGATAGCACAACGACAATCCACTTAATTATCTGGACATAGCTTAACTCTATATGTATTTGGCATGTTTGCCACTTGAATTCAGTTGAAAAGTAAATAATTGATAATATGTGGTCGGAAAGTGTAAACAATTCGACATGTCGGCTCATAGAAATGCTTTTCGTTTTCATTCATCCTACGCATTAAAGCATATTGCATAGAGTATAAAAGGCGACTTTTTCACTCCTATTGTACCTTTATGGATTTAATTATGAGAGTATAAAAGAGGCTCACAAAAAAATTTTGTTGGTAGGTCAAAAAAACCACTCCACCAATCTGAGATAAACACATCATTTCATTAAATCGGAATAACTTTCATCCTGAATTGTCTCCTATGAGCAAAAAGCGATGGCTTGCTTTTTCAAGAATAATATAAAAGAATAGGTTCGTATGGCTTTTACAATCACAAGTGTAATAAATATGATAGGTATAATAGATTAATTAATAAATACGAGCATAAAACATTAACTAACCATCATAAGAAATGTGTTCGGATGCCAAATGGCCTATTATCGCCTCAAGCGTCACCATATTCACTTATACAAGCAATATAGAAACAAAGTACCACAAACTAATAAAAGAGGCCGTGAGTGCAAAAGTGGTGTAACCCAGAGATTAAAACATATCGCAACTATCCCCTTGATATTATTTATACCAGGAAATATTTAAGGATTCGGTAATGCTTGTTTTTTATTAACTTCCCGTCAGAGGGGTTATTGGAGTGCTATAAAACCAAATAACTAATCATGTCTGAAATGCGAATTTCAGATTTTTAATAAGGATGTTCATAAAAAATTTATTAACGTTTATTGATTTTTATAAATGGTTTTCATTGTTTTTTAATGAACACGTCATTAAAACAATGAACAGATTAATTAAAAATAAAAGTAGATTTTTATTAAGGATGTTCATAAAAAATTAATTAACGTTCATTGATTTTTATAAATGGTTTTCATTGTTTTTTAATGAACACGTCATTAAAACAATGAACAAATTAATTTAAAATTAAAGTAGATTTTTATTAAGGATGTTCATAAAAAATTTACTAACGTTTATTGATTTTTATAAATGGTTTTCATTGTTTTTTAATGAACACGTCATTAAAATAATGAACAGATTAATTAAAAATAAAAGCAGATTTTTATTAACGATGTTTATACAAAATTTATTAACGTTTATTGATTTTTATATAATGGTTTTCATTGTTTTTTAATAAACACGTCATTAAAACAATGAACAGATTAATTAAAAATAAAAGTAGATTTTTATTAAAGATGTTCATAAAAAATTTATTAACGTTTATTGATTTTTACAAATGGTTTTCATTGTTTTTTAATGAACACGTCATTAAAACAATGAACAGATTAATTAAAAATAAAAGTAGATTTTTATTAAGGGTGTTCATAAAAAATTTATTAACGTTTATTGATTTTTATAAATGGTTTTCATTGTTTTTAAATGAACACGTCATTAAAACAATGAACAGATTAATTAAAAATAAAAGCAGATTTTTATTAACGATGTTTATAAAAAATTTATTAACGTTTATTGATTTTTATAAATGGTTTTCATTGTTTTTTAATGAGCACGTCATTAAAACAATGAACAGATTAATTAAAAATAAAAGTAGATTTTTATTAAGGATGTTCTTAAAAAAATTATTTAACGTTTATTGATTTTTATAAATGGTTTTCATTGGTTTTTAATGAACACGTCATTAAAACAATGAACAGATTAATTAAAAATAAAAGTAGATTTTTATTACGGATGTTCATAAAAAATGTATTAACGTTTATTGATTTTTATAAATGGTTTTCATTGTTTTTTAATGAACACGACATTAAAACAATGAACAGATTAATAAAAAAATAAAAGTAGATTTTTATTAAGGATGTTCATAAAAAATTTATTAACGTTTATTAATTTTTATAAATGGTTTTCATTGTTTTTTAATGAACATTAATAGAATCAGTGAATCGTTAATTAAAAACTAAAAAAAAAAAAATATGAATGGCTGTTCATAAAAAATAATGAACGTTTATTGATTTTTATAAACGGTTATCAATTTTTTATTAACAAAGTTCATTGAGACAATGAATAAAATAATAGAATCAATGAATCGTTAATAAAAACGTGAATTTGGATTTTAATAAACGAGAATAACCAACGTTTATTAATTCCCGCTTTTATTTTTTATTATTTGTACATTGAATACATGAATCGTACATTGATTCAACGAATAATCGGTTTATAAACGCCGTTTATAGATTTTACGTACAATAATTTTTTGAGTGCAGGAAGACCGAACCTCCGCTATAGGGACCAGGCGGTCACAGACGCAAGAGCGCTTGATCTCGACAACTGGAGGGAGCGTGCGAGGGACCGCAACCGATGGAAGACCGCAATATCTCAGGCAGAGACCCTTCATGGATCGGGAGCCGGATAAGTATTTAAGTAAGTAAGTAAGTTTGATAATACAAAGTGAATGCTGGGGCCCAGAGAAGCGGGCGGGTATAACAGCTAGTTTTTTTTATAAATCTTTACAAAAGCATCAAAAAATAAAATATACCTATGTAGGTACATATCTATTGCTTATTTAAGCACTAAGGAAACTTAACCACTCTAATTGTAATTGAAGTAAATTCGATTAAGGACCGCATGCGACAATCACATACTAATTTCTATTTATTCGTTTATTTGCTTTCCGCAAGGAACAAAGCCCTGCAGCCAGCACTTGTCATAAACAAGGTCCCAAGTGGCATCTAGCCTCTTTCATAGCCCAGAGTGTTTATATTTCATTCGTTTGACATAATGCAGGGAATTCAGGCCATGGAGTTCAACTTTTTATGACAAATATCCCTTCTCGATTACGAACCATTATTATTTGCTTTATTTTGTTGAGAGGAAATCCCAAGACTATTAATGTACAATCATATGAAACAGGGCATGTATGCCATTGCATAGTGTCACGAGGGATTTTTCTTTCAAAAAATTTGACAGAAGCAACATGGAACAATAACGACATAGGAACACACATAGAAGAGGGTGAATTCGACTCAAGGAATGAAGGGATTTATTGGTTCCGCATCTAGTCTTTTAATTCGATGTTTTTTGTTTGCAACATTAGGAGGATGAATTGCGTTTTGATGATGGTTCACATATATCAGTTGAAAACCTTACGAAGTACCTCAAAAATAGATAATCGTCCAGAAAGAAGAAATTGGATGCTCTGATGGTGTACCAAATGAAAGGGTGAGTGTGATAATGGTGACATCTGTGCTTTAAATTACAGTAATATTAGATAAGTCCTTGGGGCATTTTAAAAGCGACGAAGATGAGATAAGGAATATAAATAATGGACGTTATTGAATAAATTTTAAATTAGAACTTAGGTTATGAGATAGAATGGATATAAATAAATTTAAGTGATCGCAAATGAGCTATTATTTCAAAAGACTCAGGGTTCAAATTTGACTTTCACGTGATAAGACATACATTATGTTTGTATTTGTATGTAGGTACTGCTTATTTTTTTGCCTTCGCCCATTACTCTGTTTGATTGTTCCGATTTCTTTTACCGTTATTTTTGGAGCTAAAAAAAATTCAATTTCCCCTCTGGAAAGTTACAAAAAACCTTAAGTTCAAAATTTGAAGAAAATCTCTTCAGTGGTTTAGGCTGTAGGTTGAGCTACAGACAGACAGAATTGTGCCACACATTTTTTTCATGTTCTCTATCATCGTAATGTCATATTTGATTGTTTTCTCAAATTTTCCGTATTGCATATGGTCCTCAATCATATACGTTTACTTTATAGTCGTTTTGGAGAGGGGTGCTGCATGTTGTACTGGGGATCGATACTTTAGCTTCCATTAGGTTAGCCAAAGAGGAAGCATTTTTCAATTGCTTGCTGTTTTTCTCTGTTAATAAATATTGGTTTCAGTTGCTTTATTATGTTTGCCCTTTTCTGTTGCCTCTACTGTCGTGATACCCTAGGCCTGGGCCTTGTGCGTATTAGAAGAGTAAATCCAGGGCTGCCCTTTCACCATCGACCATCGTGTGTTCCATTGTTGTTGAAAAAATATAAGAATACAAATAAGATAATGGTATATTAGTTAAATAGAATATTTTGTTTTTCTAATGAAATTACATTTTTAAACTGCTTCCTGTTTGGTTTTCGGAATTTTCCGTAGTACATATGGTCCTTAATCAAACGTTTTCTTCCTAGTCGTTTTGGAGAGGGGTGCACGGAAAGAATTGAAAAATCACCAATTGAAAAATTTGCAGTTGCAATTTACGAATCATGTTTAATTCGTAAATCATGACATTTTAATCCCAAATTAATACAAAAACTGGTAATTTAACAGTCAAATCGTAGCAATTTACAAAATTTGTTTTTTCGTGATTTGCAATTAAAAACCATGATTCAAGTTTGTACTTTTCATAGCAAAATACAACAATTTTGGCGTAATTTACTCTCCAAAAGCATAATTTCACAAACAGCATTTAAAAATATTGATTTGCGATAAATATTTAGTAATTAACATTGCAAAATCACTGAATTACGTTTTTTCTGTCGTAATTCGCAACTCCATGAGAATAGTTGGAAATCACCAACAAAAATTCCTATATCACGACTTTCTTGTCGCAATTTACTTCTCGAAGAAATAAAGCACCACAACATGGAATGTATCTAATCATCAATGTGTGACACCAACGATCTGTAATGCAAATTGGCCTGGTGGTTGCATGCTCGCTCCGTAACTGGAGGGTTGCGAGTTTCAAATCCAAGTAGAGTCAAGCGTAAAGTATTTATTTCGAAGAAATTAAATTAAATGTGTATACCTGCAAAATGAAGGGTAGAGCAGGATTGATCTGTCCAAGTGGCAATATCACGAAATAAAAGTGGTGATCACAAATCTTTTTTGCAAATTTAAAAATTGTGATTGAGGAATATTTGGATCAAATTGCGATTTGTTGTTCGCAATTTTTGTTTTCTCTCGAGCATAATTGATACTTAAAGAGGGTTGATTTACGATTTTTGAGTATCAATATCATCACTTTGCTCAGTTTTGCAAATTGCAAACAAATAATCGTAAGTTACGAAATCCCGAGCCAAGGTATAATTCGGGATTCATTTTTCGTAATTTGCAGCTCATTTTTCGTGATATGATCCAAGAATTCTTTCCGTGTGCCTCCATGTTGTACTGGCGGTCGATACTGTAGCACCCTTTAGGTTAACCAAAAAAAAAGCATTTTTCAATTGCTTCCCGTTTTTGGGTCTGTTAATAAAAAATTGGTTTCAGTTGCCTTATTGTGTTTGCCTTTTCCTGTTGCATCCACTGTCGTGATACCCTAGGTCTGGGCCTTGTTGGTCGAAGAAGGGTAAATCCAGGGCTGCCTTTCCACCATCGACCATCATGTGCTCCATTGTTGTTGAAAAAAGATAAGAATAAAAATAAGAAAATGGTAAATTAGTAAAATAGAATAATTTTGTTTTTCTAATGAAATTACATTTTTTAATTGCTTCCTCTTTGGCTTTCACAATAGGTATATCCGTAGTTCATACAGTCCTGAAATTGTAGCGCACTTTAGGTATGATCCTGGTCTTTATCTTGCAGGTAGATTATGTTCTTCATTTTGTTGAGGTTTTAAGATCGCTGCTCTTTATTATTTTCATTCGAATCCAATTTTCGTAGTTATACATAATGCTTTGCCTATGAAATTTAATAATTTTACTTATAGACCAAGATCCCAGGGCCGCCAGACATACGTCATTTTATAATAGCTGAATTTTTTTCTGTGAATTAACCCTATGGTAGGTATTAACGAATGGATACTACGAACCTTGAACCCGGGTGCGTTTCGGAGGTAGTGAGTGCTAAAAGTGCATAAAATGATGCAAAATTACGTTATTTTATCAGAGCTGATTTTTGTACATGTTTCAAAGGAAGTTATGATAAGCTTATTTTGACACTTGCCAGACACCTGCGTGGGGACCCAAATGCCAGCCAGACACGTTTAAAGGTGTCAAAAAAGTCGTCAAATTTACGTTATAGTATCAGAGCTGAATTTTATATATGTTCTTTGGGCAACTGTTTCAAGATATTTCCCAAGCTGCCAGACACCTACGTGGGGACCCAATGCCTGCCAGACACCTTTTAAGGTATCAACAAATCATTAAATCGCGTTATAGTATCAAAGCTAATTTTTCTATTTTTTTCTATAGACAACTGTCTTAAGATATTTCCCTGCCAAACACCCACAACAGTGGCACCTAATATCAGCCAGACAGATACACATTTAAAAGTATCCAAGATATTCCCCAAGCTATCAGACACCTACACTTAAAAGTTTTCAAAATAATCGTGTTTCATACGGTTCAATATCAAAGTTATTTTGATCTAACAAGCAAAAATATGTTCCTTGGATAACATTATTTAACAATATTTTTAGCCAAGAGTGCAAATGATATATCCTTATCAAGGTTCCAAAGCTTCACTGGTGCTCAAATATACCTACCTATCAACATTTTCTTAGCATTTATTAAAAAAAAATATTTTGTTCAGCTACGACTAACTTTTTACCTAGCAACAGTTAAATAAATTACTTTTAAAATGCACAAATTAGTAAATTAAAATAACCAAATGGGAAATTGAATCCAAAATAGGAAAAATTGCCAAAAACCACTGCAATATAAGGAAATATCGCCCAAATGTGATCGGGGCGATTGCAAACATTTTTAAAAAAACACTCACGGGTCCAGATTCTTTTAATGCGAAAGAAACTTGCATATACCCAACCTCGAACCCACCCCAAATCCTAAAGTGCTCACTTTCTTTAATTGTTGCTAGGTAACAAGTTAGTCGTAGCAGAACAAAATATTTTTTTTTTAATAAATGCTTAGAAAATGTTGATAGGTAGGTATTAGACCGAGAGCCCACAGCAGATTTTGGGTGTGAGTGATAACAAAAAAAGAAGTAACGGCGTCGAAAGCTTCATTAAAGGCTATTCAAGAAATCAAAGTCTTGCAGTCCACAACTGGGGCCTTTGCGATTAAACAGTGCATTGAAAAAAAAAAAATATGAATGCAACTTCGAGGGTAATCGTGTTAGCCGAAATTGAAATGTGTATAGGTACTACGCCCTATGTCTGCCTTTACTATTTTTAGATAGCAAAAAGTATGTAGTCTAACTTCTAACATATCAAAGAGGCAGACGTACTGCTATCACGTTTTCGAGGTCGATTTTTTCGACTTTTGTGACCCCGGTGCTCCCAGAGGTACTATGACTTTGGATTAGGAATGCCCATTCCATGCTCAGGGGGTCTAGTACTAGAATCGTACTGAAATACCGTAAGTCTGCCCACCACTGGCTCTTAGACTAATATTATTTATTGATGCACTGCTTAATCGCAAAGGCCCCAGTTGTGGACTCCAAGACTTTGATTTTTTGAATAGCTTTTAATGAAGCTTTCAACGCCCATATCTTTTTTTGCTATCACTCACACCCAAAATCTGCTGCTGTGGGCTCTTAGTCTACATTTTTTAGCACCAGTGAAGCTTTGGAACCTAGATAAGGATATAATTCGCACTCTTGGCTAAAAATATTGTTAAATAATGTTATCCAAGGAACATATTTTTGCTTGTTAGATCAAAATAACTTTGATATTGAACCGTATGAAACACGATTATTTTGAAAACTTTTAAGTGTAGGTGTCTGATAGCTTGGGGAATATCTTGGATACTTTTAAATGTGTATCTGTCTGGCTGATATTAGGTGCCACTGTTGTGGGTGTTTGGCAGGGAAATATCTTAAGACAGTTGTCTATAGAAAAAAATAGAAAAATTAGCTTTGATACTATAACGCGATTTAATGATTTGTTGATACCTTAAAAGGTGTCTGGCAGGCATTGGGTCCCCACGTAGGTGTCTGGCAGCTTGGGAAATATCTTGAAACAGTTGCCCAAAGAACATATATAAAATTCAGCTCTGATACTATAACGTAAATTTGACGACTTTTTTTACACCTTTAAACGTGTCTGGCTAGCATTGGGTCCCCACGCAGGTGTCTGGCAAGTGTCAAAATAAGCTTATCATAACTTCCTTTGAAACATGTACAAAAATCAGCTCTGATAAAATAACGTAATTTTGCATCATTTTATGCACTTTTAGCACTCAATACCTCCGAAACGCACCCGGGTTCAAGGTTCGTAGTATCCATTCGTTAATACCTACCATAGGGTTAATTCACAGAAAAAAATTCAGCTATTATAAAATGACGTATGTCTGGCGGCCCTGGGATCTTACTCTATTACACCTTATGTGAACTAAATCTATTTTGAATATTCAAGATCCGGTTGGTCCCAGTTGATGTTGTTTTCAAAAGATCTCAAATCTCCTCATCAATAATGTGCATACATAAAATAAAAGAAGAAATTTAAAAAAAGTGGATACAAGCAAATTTTGGTTAACTTTACCTTTATTGAACTTCTTTTAAAATTGTTGCTCTATACATATGTACATACATCGGTACATATACACAATCGGCAATCATCTAAAATTATCCTTTATAAAAATATTTTTCGTTTAATTATAAAGTTTTTGAAAAATTTATATCTATCACCACAACAACCAAATTGAAAATTGAAACTAAAAAAACGCCGAAAAAATAGAAGAGTCAAAAGATGTATCTATGTACCTACTTAGTAAAAATGTATCTGCAGAGTCCTTAAATAATCTTAAACAGGTGATAGAATAATATCCAAAGGAAACATTAAATATCCATAAAGTTTACCTTCTAACTATAACTTCAATTCTAAATTTCAATAATGAGATCTGATATAAACAAGCATTTCTAAATAGATGATCTTTTGAAAAAGCCAAAGCAAATCCCTGGCAACACTGCTGTCATCCCGGAAATGCTTGTTTATATCAGATCTCATTATTGAAATTTAGAATTGAAGTTATAGTTAGAAGGTAAACTTTAAGGATATTTAATGTTTCCTTTGGATATTATTCTATCACCTGTTTAAGATTATTTAAGGACTCTGCAGATACATTTTTACTAAGTAGGTAGATACATCTTTTGACTCTTCTATTTTTTCGGCGTTTTTTTAGTTTCAATTTTCAATTTGGTTGTTGTGGTGATAGATATAAATTTTTCAAAAACTTTATAACTAAACGAAAAATATTTTTATAAAGGATAATTTTAGATGATTGCCGATTGTGTATATGTACCGATGTATGTATGTATAGAGCAACAATTTTAAAAGAAGTTCAATAAAGGTAAAGTTGACCAAAATTTGCTTGTATCCACTTTTTTTAAATTTCTTCTTTTATTTTATGTATGCACATTATTGATGAGGAGATTTGAGATCTTTTGAAAACAACATCAACTGGGACCAACCGGATCTTGAATATTCAAAATAGATTTAGTTCACATAAGGTGTAATAGAGTAAGATCCCAGGGCCGCCAGACATACGTCATTTTATAATAGCTGAATTTTTTTCTGTGAATTAACCCTATGGTAGGTATTAACGAATGGATACTACGAACCTTGAACCCGGGTGCGTTTCGGAGGTATTGAGTGCTAAAAGTGCATAAAATGATGCAAAATTACGTTATTTTATCAGAGCTGATTTTTGTACATGTTTCAAAGGAAGTTATGATAAGCTTATTTTGACACTTGCCAGACACCTGCGTGGGGACCCAATGCTAGCCAGACACGTTTAAAGGTGTAAAAAAAGTCGTCAAATTTACGTTATAGTATCAGAGCTGAATTTTATATATGTTCTTTGGGCAACTGTTTCAAGATATTTCCCAAGCTGCCAGACACCTACGTGGGGACCCAATGCCTGCCAGACACCTTTTAAGGTATCAACAAATCATTAAATCGCGTTATAGTATCAAAGCTAATTTTTCTATTTTTTTCTATAGACAACTGTCTTAAGATATTTCCCTGCCAAACACCCACAACAGTGGCACCTAATATCAGCCAGACAGATACACATTTAAAAGTATCCAAGATATTCCCCAAGCTATCAGACACCTACACTTAAAAGTTTTCAAAATAATCGTGTTTCATACGGTTCAATATCAAAGTTATTTTGATCTAACAAGCAAAAATATGTTCCTTGGATAACATTATTTAACAATATTTTTAGCCAAGAGTGCAAATGATATATCCTTATCAAGGTTCCAAAGCTTCACTGGTGCTCAAATATACCTACCTATCAACATTTTCTTAGCATTTATTAAAAAAAAATATTTTGTTCAGCTACGACTAACTTTTTACCTAGCAACAGTTAAATAAATTACTTTTAAAATGCACAAATTAGTAAATTAAAATAACCAAATGGGAAATTGAATCCAAAATAGGAAAAATTGCCAAAAACCACTGCAATATAAGGAAATATCGCCCAAATGTGATCGGGGCGATTGCAAACATTTTTAAAAAAACACTCACGGGTCCAGATTCTTTTAATGCGAAAGAAACTTGCATATACCCAACCTCGAACCCACCCCAAATCCTAAAGTGCTCACTTTCTTTAATTGTTGCTAGGTAACAAGTTAGTCGTAGCAGAACAAAATATTTTTTTTTTAATAAATGCTTAGAAAATGTTGATAGGTAGGTATTAGACCGAGAGCCCACAGCAGATTTTGGGTGTGAGTGATAACAAAAAAAGAAGTAACGGCGTCGAAAGCTTCATTAAAGGCTATTCAAGAAATCAAAGTCTTGCAGTCCACAACTGGGGCCTTTGCGATTAAACAGTGCATTGAAAAAAAAAAAATATGAATGCAACTTCGAGGGTAATCGTGTTAGCCGAAATTGAAATGTGTATAGGTACTACGCCCTATGTCTGCCTTTACTATTTTTAGATAGCAAAAAGTATGTAGTCTAACTTCTAACATATCAAAGAGGCAGACGTACTGCTATCACGTTTTCGAGGTCGATTTTTTCGACTTTTGTGACCCCGGTGCTCCCAGAGGTACTATGACTTTGGATTAGGAATGCCCATTCCATGCTCAGGGGGTCTAGTACTAGAATCGTACTGAAATACCGTAAGTCTGCCCACCACTGGCTCTTAGACTAATATTATTTATTGATGCACTGCTTAATCGCAAAGGCCCCAGTTGTGGACTCCAAGACTTTGATTTTTTGAATAGCTTTTAATGAAGCTTTCAACGCCCATATCTTTTTTTGCTATCACTCACACCCAAAATCTGCTGCTGTGGGCTCTTAGTCTACATTTTTTAGCACCAGTGAAGCTTTGGAACCTAGATAAGGATATAATTCGCACTCTTGGCTAAAAATATTGTTAAATAATGTTATCCAAGGAACATATTTTTGCTTGTTAGATCAAAATAACTTTGATATTGAACCGTATGAAACACGATTATTTTGAAAACTTTTAAGTGTAGGTGTCTGATAGCTTGGGGAATATCTTGGATACTTTTAAATGTGTATCTGTCTGGCTGATATTAGGTGCCACTGTTGTGGGTGTTTGGCAGGGAAATATCTTAAGACAGTTGTCTATAGAAAAAAATAGAAAAATTAGCTTTGATACTATAACGCGATTTAATGATTTGTTGATACCTTAAAAGGTGTCTGGCAGGCATTGGGTCCCCACGTAGGTGTCTGGCAGCTTGGGAAATATCTTGAAACAGTTGCCCAAAGAACATATATAAAATTCAGCTCTGATACTATAACGTAAATTTGACGACTTTTTTTACACCTTTAAACGTGTCTGGCTAGCATTGGGTCCCCACGCAGGTGTCTGGCAAGTGTCAAAATAAGCTTATCATAACTTCCTTTGAAACATGTACAAAAATCAGCTCTGATAAAATAACGTAATTTTGCATCATTTTATGCACTTTTAGCACTCAATACCTCCGAAACGCACCCGGGTTCAAGGTTCGTAGTATCCATTCGTTAATACCTACCATAGGGTTAATTCACAGAAAAAAATTCAGCTATTATAAAATGACGTATGTCTGGCGGCCCTGGGATCTTACTCTATTACACCTTATGTGAACTAAATCTATTTTGAATATTCAAGATCCGGTTGGTCCCAGTTGATGTTGTTTTCAAAAGATCTCAAATCTCCTCATCAATAATGTGCATACATAAAATAAAAGAAGAAATTTAAAAAAAGTGGATACAAGCAAATTTTGGTTAACTTTACCTTTATTGAACTTCTTTTAAAATTGTTGCTCTATACATATGTACATACATCGGTACATATACACAATCGGCAATCATCTAAAATTATCCTTTATAAAAATATTTTTCGTTTAATTATAAAGTTTTTGAAAAATTTATATCTATCACCACAACAACCAAATTGAAAATTGAAACTAAAAAAACGCCGAAAAAATAGAAGAGTCAAAAGATGTATCTATGTACCTACTTAGTAAAAATGTATCTGCAGAGTCCTTAAATAATCTTAAACAGGTGATAGAATAATATCCAAAGGAAACATTAAATATCCATAAAGTTTACCTTCTAACTATAACTTCAATTCTAAATTTCAATAATGAGATCTGATATAAACAAGCATTTCTAAATAGATGATCTTTTGAAAAAGCCAAAGCAAATCCCTGGCAACACTGCTGTCATCCCGGAAATGCTTGTTTATATCAGATCTCATTATTGAAATTTAGAATTGAAGTTATAGTTAGAAGGTAAACTTTAAGGATATTTAATGTTTCCTTTGGATATTATTCTATCACCTGTTTAAGATTATTTAAGGACTCTGCAGATACATTTTTACTAAGTAGGTAGATACATCTTTTGACTCTTCTATTTTTTCGGCGTTTTTTTAGTTTCAATTTTCAATTTGGTTGTTGTGGTGATAGATATAAATTTTTCAAAAACTTTATAACTAAACGAAAAATATTTTTATAAAGGATAATTTTAGATGATTGCCGATTGTGTATATGTACCGATGTATGTATGTATAGAGCAACAATTTTAAAAGAAGTTCAATAAAGGTAAAGTTGACCAAAATTTGCTTGTATCCACTTTTTTTAAATTTCTTCTTTTATTTTATGTATGCACATTATTGATGAGGAGATTTGAGATCTTTTGAAAACAACATCAACTGGGACCAACCAGATCTTGAATATTCAAAATAGATTTAGTTCACATAAGGTGTAAGTAAAATTATTAAATTTCATAGGCAAAGCATTATGTATAACTACGAAAATTGGATTCGAATGAAAATAATAAAGAGCAGCGATCTTAAAACCTCAACAAAATGAAGAACATAATCTACCTGCAAGATAAAGACCAGGATCATACCTAAAGTGCGCTACAATTTCAGGACTGTATGAACTACGGATATACCTATTGTGAAAGCCAAAGAGGAAGCAATTAAAAAATGTAATTTCATTAGAAAAACAAAATTATTCTATTTTACTAATTTACCATTTTCTTATTTTTATTCTTATCTTTTTTCAACAACAATGGAGCACATGATGGTCGATGGTGGAAAGGCAGCCCTGGATTTACCCTTCTTCGACCAACAAGGCCCAGACCTAGGGTATCACGACAGTGGATGCAACAGGAAAAGGCAAACACAATAAGGCAACTGAAACCAATTTTTTATTAACAGACCCAAAAACGGGAAGCAATTGAAAAATGCTTTTTTTTTGGTTAACCTAAAGGGTGCTACAGTATCGATCGCCAGTACAACATGGAGGCACCCCTCTCCAAAACGACTAGGAAGAAAACGTTTGATTAAGGACCATATGTACTACGGAAAATTCCGAAAACCAAACAGGAAGCAGTTTAAAAATGTAATTTCATTAGAAAAACAAAATATTCTATTTAACTAATATACCATTATCTTATTTGTATTCTTATATTTTTTCAACAACAATGGAACACACGATGGTCGATGGTGAAAGGGCAGCCCTGGATTTACTCTTCTAATACGCACAAGGCCCAGGCCTAGGGTATCACGACAGTAGAGGCAACAGAAAAGGGCAAACATAATAAAGCAACTGAAACCAATATTTATTAACAGAGAAAAACAGCAAGCAATTGAAAAATGCTTCCTCTTTGGCTAACCTAATGGAAGCTAAAGTATCGATCCCCAGTACAACATGCAGCACCCCTCTCCAAAACGACTATAAAGTAAACGTATATGATTGAGGACCATATGCAATACGGAAAATTTGAGAAAACAATCAAATATGACATTACGATGATAGAGAACATGAAAAAAATGTGTGGCACAATTCTGTCTGTCTGTAGCTCAACCTACAGCCTAAACCACTGAAGAGATTTTCTTCAAATTTTGAACTTAAGGTTTTTTGTAACTTTCCAGAGGGGAAATTGAATTTTTTTTAGCTCCAAAAATAACGGTACTTGCCATACAACCGTTAAGAAAAAGCTAATTTATCTCAAAAACGGCCCCAATGATAAAAGAAAATAAGTGTTTTATTGTTTATGGTGTACTTTTGATATGAACAAAAATTTCCAAAAACTGTTATTAACCGTACCTACCTTAGTACGGTTTTTTTGATTCTCTATTTCCTCTTTAGCGGCTCAACCTATTTCAATCAAATTTTTTACACAAAAGCTCTTTAAAAATGTCATTAAAATTGCATATCAAAAAATATTTAAAGTTTTTTTTTGAGAATTCAATATTTTGAAAACAGGTTGATGAATTTTTTTGAAAATAAATTTGTTAATGTCTATAAATAAATACTCAGAATTGGCATCCCAAATTTTTTTTTTTAAATATTACTAAATATACGAAATTAGATTTTTAATTTTGTTTTTGCATATATATTTCTATTTTTTTAAGGAAAAATTGGCATACATGGTTTTGAGCACTAAACTATTTTACTAGTCGTTTATACAATATTTAAAGAACGATTTAGATGCTTTTTTTATATTTTTCTATTTTTTATATATTTTTTCTATTATAACTTGCAAATTTAAAAAAATCTTAAGTTCCAACTAACGTGAATATAAGAGCAAGTATGTGCGATCCAGTCGTGCATTTTATTTCAACAACAATGGAACAAACGATGGTCGATTGTGAAAGAGAAAGAGAACAGCCGTTTAAACTTTAAATGGAACCTTATAAACAGAATTCGATATTAAAAATAATAAAAACATGGAAAGATGGTAGAAACACTATTTAAATGATTTTGAATGCGGCAAAATTAAAAGATTTTTTATTTTGGGCTTTCAGAGGAAGAGTCTGTCGTATTGTTTTTTTTTGCCAATGATATATTAAATTAATTTTAAGAACCGAAAGCTTGGAACTATTTAGAAGAGCCCTATAACAACCTGGAACAAGTTTTTGAATTTTGGATTTCCTAAAAGGGGGGCCAGAGCAAGGATAATTAGTATTTTTTCATTTAAAGTGTTTTTTCGGCTTAAAATCTACAATTTTCAATATTTTTGAATGAATCCTTGGAACAATTTGATTTAGGCCATTCTGCACTTGGAACAAGTTTTAGATTTTCGATTTTGGAAAAGGCGGGCCGGGGGAGCATTTTTTTGAAAGTTTTAATACTAAAAATCAATTTTAAGAAACGAAAGCTCGGAACAATTTAGAAGAGCCCTAGAACAACCTGGAACAAGTTTTTGAATTTTGTATTTCCTAAAAGGGGGGCCAGAGCAAGGATAATTAGTATTTTTTCATTTAAAGTGTTTTTTCGGCTTAAAATCTACAATTTTCAATATTTTTGAATGAATCCTTGGAACAATTTGATTTAGGCCATTCTGCACTTGGAACAAGTTTTAGATTTTCGATTTTGGAAAAGGGGGGCCGGGGGAGCATTTTTTTGAAAGTTTTAATACTAAAAATCAATTTTAAGAAACGAAAGCTCGGAACAATTTAGAAGAGCCCTAGAACAACCTGGAACAAGTTTTTGAATTTTGGATTTCCTAAAAGGGGGGCCAGAGCAAGGATAATTAGTATTTTTTCATTTAAAGTGTTTTTTCGGCTTAAAATCTACAATTTTCAATATTTTTGAATGAATCCTTGGAACAATTTTATTTAGGCCATTCTGCACTTGGAACAAGCTTTAGATTTTCGATTTTGAAAAAGGGGGGTCGGGGAAGTTTTAAGTTTTATACTAAAAATCAATTCAAAGGATTTAAATTTTTTACTTTCGTTTATATTCTTATGTAGGTATGATATTTTATTATCTGCTTATGGACTACAGCTTCATTTTTGATTTTGGAAAAAAAGTTTTTTTTTGGGGGGTTTGGGTTTCAAGACCTTTCGAAAAAGTTTTTAATTTTTTTTTTTTTAAGTTTAAGATGTGGTTATTCAAGAAGATTCTCTTTGCATCCTGGTTTAATTTTTAAAACCTTTTTATTCGATAATGTAGACCTAAAATATGAATTTCAATTTCCTTTTAATATCGTAAGAGTTTTATTTTGGGTTTAAGAGCTTTTGTTTGTTTTGTTTGTGTTTAAAACTTGCTAGCATTGACATGGGGGTGAACAAATTTAGAACCCATTTTTATTTTTCAATTTTTTTAAGAGTGGGTGAGGGGGTTGGGGTAACAATTTCTCTTTATTATTTTTTTTTGTTATTTTTTAAGGGCGCAATGAATATAAACCTATACAAAATGTTGATTATTTTCTATCCATTGATTTCGAAAATGGGGCTGCATAATGAAAATTATCATTTAATATCGTAAATAGTGTTTTTATGCTCTAAATTCTTTGTTTACACACATTTTAGAGTAAAATTTTTGGAGCAAGAAGATGAAGGTAGATGCCTATTTAAAGGATTTTTTTAATTTTTTTTTTCTAAAAGGGGGGACGCGGGGGTGTTTTTTGAAAATTTGAATATTTAAAATATATTTCATGGAACCAGGATTTTAAACCCTTTTAAATAATAGCTCGAATAATCATTTTGAATTTAAAAAAATTTGATATTTTAAGGGGGGGTCCGTGGGGAATGAAAAAAGTGATAAAATCGTTTTAGTTGGATTATGTCATTAATTATGCATAGATTTGCATAAAATTTTGGTATTTGGTAGAAAAAACAGAGTTTTACTTGGAACAACTTTTGGATTTTTGAATTTTGTAAAAAGGGGACCAATCAAAATTTTACAAAATTCAAAAACTCGAAGATTATTTTTTAAAGTCCGGTTTCAGGCTGATTTATTTTCTGAAAGAGCACCATAATTTCTCAACACATGTATATATTATTAAATTTGAAATATTTAAAATAAAAAAAAAAATAAAAAATATTGGGGAGCCGTAATTTGAATTTTTGAAAAAAAGTTTGAAAGGCTATATCTTTTTAGATATACACTCTACAGCTTTAATTTTTTGAAACAATGTTTAGAACACTTTTCTTTATCCAAAAAAAAATTAAAAAGTAAGAATTTCAAAAAAACAATTTTTTCGAATTTTGGCCATAACTTTTGAAATTTTGAACATAGAGGTCCAAAAACTTGGAACAATGTTCAGAACAACTAGAACAATCTCGAACAACGGTCAAAAACGGTTTTTTGGGTCTAAAACCCCCATTTTTGAATATTTTTCAAAAAAAAATTGGAACAATGCGGAACAAATCGGGAACAATCTGGAACAATTTTCAAAAATAACAAATTCAAAAAAAGGGGGGCTAACTTCACACACTCGATCTCATTACTTTTTTGCTGAGTTTAATATCAAATATTTAAGTAGAGTCATATCGAAACAACTCCAAATTATGATGGAAATTTGGTATTTAATGATTACTGATTAATATTTGGTGGGTTCACTGGCCAAGTTTATTAAGAAAAAAAAAGTTTAAAAAGAAAAAAAGGTAATTAAGATAAAACTTGCCAAGTAAATCCACCAAATTTGAATCAGTAATCATTTACAAAATATCTGTCATAATTTGGAGTTGTTTCGATATTACTCTACTTAAAAGGTTTCTTGTAGGTTCATATAAGAGCTTGGCTCTTTTTTTAACATTTAAGTTTTTGTTGTGATTTCACTCCTTTTCCAAAGATTTTATTTTTCCAGAGGTGAAAATCAAGCCCTACCGCTATACAGAGTTTCATAATTCTACGACAGCCGAAAGTGCTCTATATAAATAATAGCAGTTCTGAGAAGGTGGGTTGATGCCACGCCCCCTAAATGAAAAACCTAATTTTCTTATTTTTCTCTTTGTATGCTCTTCAAAAAATACTGTTCTACCAATGTTCTAGAACAATCGGAAGTGCTTCCAATAATTCGTAAGAATTTTTAAGAAAGTGGGTGGATACCACGCCCCCTGAAAAGAAAATTGCAGCTTTTCGATTTTTCCTTTCCTTTCCAAGGCCTACCGTTGTGCAAAATTTCATGTTTATACGATGTCACGAAGTGCTCCATATATTTGATGATCTGTCAGTGAGTCAATGAATCAGTCAGTCAGTTACGATCCTTGCGATTTTTAAAGTCCTATACCTTTAAAATTACTAATGCTAAAAAGTTGTGATTGCTCAGCTCAGCAAATGTGATTGATCCGCGCAGCAAATGCTGTCAATTTGATGTTTCTGGCTTTATTGGTACTGAAGAATTAGGGGGGTTGAAATCGCTTAAGTTTGTTCCTATAAAAAGTGTGTAGTGCCGCAAACTTGGCTGGGCACTACACTGCGCTTTGATTAGTATTACAATTATAGGTAGTAGGAACCTACTTAAAATTATTCTGCTTCATAGATTTTTTTGTTTATAGGTAAACGAGTTTTGGTTGTAAAGTTTTGGAATACAATATTTATGCAAAGTTGCAACCAAAAATTACTAATCCATCCATGAAGAAAGGGGAATAACCAACAAATAAGTCAATTCTTCTCAAAACCGTGAAAGCCATATTTCTATTAGCTATTTCAAATTTTAATGGAATACAAGCAGAATACCTGAAATCCGATCTCGTAACAACTGCTTGAAATATGGGCTGATTGTTAAGCTGCCAAAGAAAGGTGACCTTAAAGGTAGAACTATAATAGTCGGAAGGGCACTGAAACTAATGTCAAAAACCAACGAAAAGTAGCTTTCCGTACCGAAAAAAGGGGAAAACACCCATAATGTAACTATCATCTTTCTCTTTTTGGCATTCCTATTTCACCAAATGTCAGTTTTACTTCAGTTCAGCTCGGGAGCGCACCTCACTTCCGTAACCAAAGTTGAACGAAACTTGATGAAACGCTCCACTTCGCAATTATAGTCGCGTCAAATGCTTTCCGTGTATTCGCTTGTTTTCTTCCGACCACTTAAGTGCCCCTCCGAGCATTATAGTTCTAGCTTAAAAATTGCAACAATTGGCGTGACGGTATCACCGTTTTGTCCGTTTTCCCAAAACTAATGGCAACTATCATTCTCGAGTGGATAAAGGATAGAATCAAGTCTACACTCAAGAGGCATCAAGCTGGCTTCCGCAGTGGCCGATCGTGGGTCGACCATATCAACACCCTGCGTCCTTGAACTGTCGATGGAATTTCAATCACCGCTGTACCTCATGTTGAAACTTTCAAACTTAATATTTAAAAGTAGTGAGCCGATGTTGTAGTCGAGATTTACAAAATTTACTAAAAAAGAAGGACACTTCCTTAATTGACTACAAAAATTAGAAAAAAAGTACAATAAAAACACGAAATTTAAATTTGCAATGTTCGAATCCATTTCGAACTGACATGCAGCTCATCATCAGCGAAACTCTACACTAAAAAAAATAACAAGAAAAAACAAAAAGACCCAAATATATGGGTATACAAGTGCAAACAATTGAATTAAAAATTAGCGTTACGATTATGCTTTAAATTAATGGCAATTTTCGTGAGTTTCCATAATCTTGATGAGGTTTACAGAAAACTGAAGGACGCTTCAAACCTACACTTCTACACAACTCTTCACACAAAGTAATGTGGCTGGATGTGTTTGCTGTAGTTGTTTCCTGGTTTCTCTCCTATCTTCTTCATCGGATTCGTACTCTTCGCCAGTTTAGTTACGGATTACGGGCATACCTTAAACGCATCCACGAAGTGATAAAATCCTTACGAAACTACTATCAGAAACGTATCTTATGGCTAAAGCAGAAGTGCTCGTATCGCTGCGTACAGCACCGCACTCAAAAAACATGTGCATTTGATAGTAAAAAGCAGCTCTGAAATCTGGAGAAACTCGCAATTGAACACAGTCATGAAATTAGCTCACCAGAGGGGAAGATAGGTATCCGAGTGTCACTTTCGACAGTTTTCAAGTGAAAGTACTCTCTCAAATGGAAACGCAAATTTATATATTTATCATCCAAAGAACTCATTCACCCTCTCAGAAGGAACTTTTTGGTAATCCTCAATAATTTTTATACGCAAATGTAGTTTATTTTTCTAAGCTAATTGATCGACGTATTTTAAAGATTTTTAAAGATAAGTGCTCCTGCAACCTTTCCCGTTACATTTAACTATAAAAAACCACTAATAAATTTGAAGAGGAGGGTTTGGGCAATAATTTTTTAAAACTCTATTTTCCAAGATTGTGAAATTTTTCATACACATTTGCATTTTGAAAAGTGAAAATCAAATCGATTCGGGACTCAATCTGATCTAGTACGTGTGTGTGAGAGAGGTGAGATACATCGCTTATAATAATTTCGTGAACGGAAAATCAGGAAAATGGAAACGTGAAGTCCTCTTTTGGCTGCCAAGAATAAATTTAAACGTCGAACGAAAAAATATTTTTGATTACAGTTAATTACATTCAAATTTTTAGCTTCGTTCTAGCACAGGGGGGGCGGCAATTGCACCCATTGCCTCCCCCTGTATCCGGGCCTTGATGGGCCTTACTAATAAACAAAATTTGTGTTAAGCTTAAGACAAAATCTCCAGATTTTAGAAAATACGCATACCGAATTTAATCTCCATAACGAATTTAATCTCCAGTTTAGTCGTTAGCAATAAGTCAAAATTTAATACTTGAACATCCAGTTTAAAGTCCAACACTAAGTAGAAAGTGTTGCCTTAGTGCTGTTTTATTGTATTTAAACTTGTATTTAATACTTAAATCTATTCCCAAGTTATCAGATTGATTTCAATAGGTATAGGTGTTCGTGGGTTGGTTTCAATCTTCACATTTTTGTTTTACAGTGAAAAGGAAGAACTTTATTTAGAAGTAGTTTATTTATTGTTTGTATGTTTATGTGTTGCAACAGGAACAGATTATTTATTTTTTCATAAATCTTAAGTACGTCGGGATTTAACGTTAAATACGTGATTGATTTGTTTATTCCGTTTTATATATTAACATACATAATTAAGTAGGTATATCTAAAAAGTAATTTTTTGTGTTGAACGGGAATCGATTTTTTTTCAGGTGTCTATATTGGTGATTTCATTGCATTTATAAGTGATTAGGTAGATATAGTTTGTTTTGTTTTGAGTTTTCAGAATTCGTTTTATCTATTATTATTTATTAAGTTAATCAAATTCATTTGAATTTTTATACTTTCCCAAACGTCTTATCAAAAACATAATGAGACAAACTTCAAAATAATTGTCTATCATGTCATTTTTCTTTGTCCACTTCTCGTTCCTAGTAGTCTTTTTTCACTCCTCCTGTATTCCAAAAGTCTTCCCGTGCGTTGGCTCATTGCAGTTATGTTTTAGGAGTGTTTTTTTTTTTTATTTTACTTCCCGATTTCAATTAGGAGAGTCAGAGAGCACACCTACACACGTAAACATACGTAAAGTCATTCTTCGGATAACTTTTCCGAGAAATACATTTTTGAAAAAACGTTTCTCATAAAAGGCGGTCGTTTCATATTTTATTAGAATTGAAAAGGATAAAAAGTCTGAAAAAAACAGTAGAAACAACAGTACTCTGAGCCCTAAAAAAATATCTACCAAATTGGCAGTAAGAGAAATATCACTGTGAAAATTCGGACAGAAAATAGTTTGTTTCCGTAGCAGTTTCGTAGGTACTAATGTGTGCATAAGCCAACAACCATGAAGTTTACTCAAAATATCCATGTTCTTGTATAATGTTTATCAACTATGTTCATTAAATAAAATTTACATTGTAAAAACTCTTTGAACATATTACACACAATAGTTCTACTATAGTACTTCTATATACATATGTACATTAGGGTGGTCGTTAAAAAAAAGTTCATCCCGGATGGGCCCAAATCATCTCTAAATGAAGAAAAAAAATTTTTTTTTTCAGATTTTTATTTTCATCCCCTATAGTCGCTGTAGGCCTGTAGGGGTGAATTATATTTCCCCCTTTTTTTGCATACTAGAAAATTCACGTAAGATCTGCCAAAAAAATTCAGAACATGTAGGTGGGAACTAGACAAGAAAAAAATCCTACTGGAGGGGGTAATATCTCCCTCCGCTTGGACAGGAGGAGCAATTTAGTAAAATATTTGCATTAAATAGAACAAAATTAATTAAAAAACAACGGCAATATTGACAGTAATGTTTTGTAGCTTTTTGGAAAGCCAGAAGTCCATTCTTACGGCTTGTTTTTAAATTAAGGTTTTTTGATGAACAGTTTTGGCAAAAAATTGTTTCAAACTCAATATTTTGAAGAAAAATCATTATTTTATTTTTTAAATTATAGGTTCGAAAACAGATTTTGCTGAAATTCTTTATTCAAAGAACTTTATTTAATAAGCAACTATTAAAATGGACTTCTGGCTTCCCAAAAAGCTAAAAAACATTACTGCAAGTGTTGCCGTTGTTTTTTAATTAATTTTTTTCTATTTAATGTAATTATTTTATTAAATTGCCCCTCCCTTCCAAGCGGTGGGAGATATTACCCCCCTCCAATAGGATTTTTTTCTTTTCTACTTCTCACCTACATGCCCTGATTTTTTCCGTAGATTTTATGCAAATTTCCAAAAAAAAAGGGAACATTTAATTTACCCCTACAGCGACTATAGGGGATGAAAATAAAAATCAGAAAAAATAGGGATTTTTTTCTTCATTTAGAGCTTTTTTAGGCGCATCCAAATAATAAAACTCAAAAAAACCCATTATAACGATCACCCTAATGTACATACTATAGTATAGGTATATATAAAAATAGATAGGATCTTTAAAAAGATTGCGGTACCTACTGTGAGCGTCAAAAAAAAGTGTACAGCTGTGAACTGCGTTTTTGTAAGTCTGTTGAAGAAAATAGATTCGATCTTTTAGGAAAATTCTTATCTTATTTTTTTAAAGCGGTTAATCTTCAATGAATTGGCATATAAAACTTATCAAAAAATATTATAGTAAAAATTCAATTGAAAAAAATAACAAAAAATACTTCATTTTTATGGCGTCAAATGAAAGTGTACACTATCAAAGGGCACAGTAGTGCCCAGCCAAGTTCGCGGCACTACACCCTTTTTACAGGAACAATCTCAGGCGATTTTCAACCCCCCTACAACTTCAGTCCCAATAAAGTCTGAAACTTCAAATTCGCATTATTTGCTGAGCTGATCAAACACAGGTGGCTCACCAAATTTCAACTCTTTAGCATTAGTCATTCCCGAGATATAGGACTTCAAAAATCGCAAAAACCGTAACTGACTGACTCACTGACTCACTGACTCACTGATTCACTGACTCACTGACTCACTGACAGATCATCAAAATTATGGAGCACTTCCGGACATCGTAGGAACTTGAAATTTCGCACAACGGTAGGCCTTGTGGTGCATACAAAGGAAAATATCGAAAATCTGCAATTTTCTATTCAGGGGGCGTGGCATCCACCCACTTTCTTAAACATTCTTATAAATTATATGGAGCACTTCTGATTGTTGTAGAACGATGAAAATTAGTATATCGGTAGGGCTTGAAGTACTTAGAAAGAAAAAAATTGAAAAATTGGAATTTCCCATTCAGGGGGCGTGGCATCCACCTACATTCTTAAACATTCTTATAAGTTATATGGAGCACTTCCGATTGTTGTAGAACGATGAAAATTGGTAGGTCAGTAGGGCTTGCAGTACTTAGAAAAAAATTGAAAAATTGGAATTTTCGATTCAGGGGGCGTGCCACTCTATCAGAATTGCTATTATTTATATGGAGCACTTTCGGTTTGTCGTAGAATTATGAAACTTTGTAGAGTGGTAGGGCTGGATTTTCATGTGGCAAAATAATTCTTTGCAAAAAGGAGTGAAATCACAACAAAAACATAAATGTTAAAGAAGAGCTAAGTTCTTATATGTAAAAGAAACCTGTGCGTAAAAAGTCAGCCAAAAAAGGTAATGAGATCTAAAATATATGCCAAGTTTTAAGTTCATGAAGTTTAATATCAAATATCTCAAGTAGAGTAATATCGAAACATTTCCAAATCATGACAGAAATTTTGTATTTAATGATAACTGATTAAAATTTGGTGGATTTACTTGGCAAGTTTTCTCTTAAATACTTACTTAATTACAAATTTAAAATGTATGAAAACTTGACCAGTGAACCCACCATATTTTTATCAGTAATCATTAAATGCAAAATTTCTGTCATAATTTGGAATTGTTTCGAATTGTTTCATGAACTTAAAACTTGGCATATATTTTAGATCTCATTACCTTTTTTGGCTGACTTTTTACGCACAGGTTTCTTGTATATATAAGAACTTGGCTCTTCTTTAACATTTATGTTTTTGTTGTGATTCAATTAAAGCGAAAAACTCTACTTGAGATATTTGATATTCAACTTCATGAACTTAAAACTTGGCATATATTTTAGATCTCATTACCTTTTTTGGCTGACTTTTTACGCACAGGTTTCTTGTACATATAAGAACTTGGCTCTTCTTTAACAATTATGTTTTTGTTGTGATTCAATTAAAGCGAAAAACTTCCAACAAGACAACGACCTCAAGCATACATCGAAATTGGTCAAGGAATGGTAACTCCATGGTAATTCTAAGCAACTAGAAGACCTTCCGCGTTCCGCAGGCCTTGACCTCATTGAGCATTTTTGAGATTATCTGTACAAACAGATCCAAAAGAGGAATTTATTTAGCAAAAAGGCACCAAATTCAATTTTGTTTGAAGAGTGGCAAAAAATCCCAGCTGAATTGACAGGGAAGCTAGTAGAGTCAATCTCCAGACACATAGAAGCTGTCCTAAGGGCTAAAGGGAAGCAGACGAAATATTGGTTTTAAGTTTTTCGCTTTAATTGAATAGTGTACACTTTCTTTTGACGCCATAAAAATGAAGTATTTTTTGTTATTTTTTTAATTGAATTTTTACTATAATATTTTTTGACAAGTTTTATATGCCAATTCATTGAAGATTAACCGCTTTAAAAAATAAGATAAGAATTTTCCTAAGAGATCGAATCTATTTTCTTCAACAGACTTACAAAAACGCAGTTCACAGCAACAGCTACACTTTTTTTTGATGCTCACTGTATGTGTTTTTCACTCAAACTTAATTTCTTTACGCAGATCTCATAATATAATATGTACTTTTTACTACAGACTGCAGGTATTTACCTGCCTTTCTGTTTAGTTTAATAAATTCTAAATAAATTGAGACTGCACGTGCAAAGGTACATACCTACCTTATTGAACATTTATTTGCATACAAAACTGACTCGGAGTTCAAACCTTCTAAAACTGTACGTGAGTTTATATTCTTTAGATCAGTAGTCTCAATATTTTTTACCAAGAAAAGTATTACCATATATCTATGTATTTACCAATACTATACTTACCTAGGGGAGGGTACGATAACTTTGGCGCCAAGAAATGATAACGGTCTTAAGTAGAACAGTTTAATACAAGCATTTTTTCTTAAAAAGGGGGGTCTATCTCCCCTCGTTTGGGTGGGAGGGGAAATTTCCTAAAAAGTAGGTAGTAGAAATAATAATAAAATAATAATAATAAAAACTTACAATATATTTATTTATTTGTTAGGTTTTATAACTTTTTTTAAAGCCTATAGTGAGCCCAGCAGGTCACTGTTTATACGCCGCACCGCCGCACCGCCACGCCGCCGTAATGCTGGGTGCTAGCACTGTATTTATGTATGTAAGCAACCAAAAAAAAACGAAAATCATAGAAAAGTTTTGATAATTTTCAATTTTCTAAAAAACTAGAACATATATGAAACCATTCGGTATTTTGTGTTCGTTTTAAAATAAAGATATTAGCATTGACCACAAAAATCCAATTTAGCACTTAACTTCACAATTTTGAAAAAAATGGTCTTAACTGTTTTTTTTTTAGTTTTTTTTTTAATAAAATTATGCATGCACACTATTTTTTTTAAATAGAAACTTAAATTAAGGACCAAAGAAGAGATTTCTGGCTTCCAAAAACTGTTATTTTTTTTCTTAAACTGCCCCTAGCGAGATAGACCCCCGTTCTGATAGTAAAAATGCTTGTTTTTTAACCCTCTACAAAAACCGTTATCAGTTTTTAGTTATCGCACCCACTCGTGCCCTTACCTTCCATTGATAAAAATAAGGGAATACTAATTTAATAAAATGCACGACTGGGTCGCACGTACTTGCTCTTATGTTCAAGACCCTGTGGATTTAAAAAAATTGTATATAAAAACATGGAAATTATGAGAGAAAAATGTAGAGAAGCATGAAATACGACATTTAAATTGGCTAAAACCTCTCTTTTGACAGTTTGAGGTGAAAAAGAAGAATGCCATCTTAATTCCTGATTGAATATGATTGTATAGGAAAAAAAAATTTAAAATCGTTGGAGCGGTTTTTAAAAAAAATAATTTTTTGTATATAAAATTCTTAAAATATTTTTAAGAACAAATTTTGGTATGCAAATCTAAACTATATATTTATGTGCATATAATAACAAAATTTGAAAAAAAATTGTCAACCCGTTTTTGAGATATCGAATTTTCAAAAAAAAATTTTGAAACTTTTTTTAAAAATCCAAAAACTTTTTTTTTGAAAATTTTGATATGCAATATTATTTAATCTTATATGAAATTTGTATATAAAAAAATTCATTTAAATCCGTTAAGCTGATAACGAGAAAACTCAAAATATAAAAATACGTTCTATGACAGGTACTACTAATAGTTGCTTTGTGTAAAATTTTATAATTTTTGATGGTAGATCGTACTAATTTTAGTATATGAAAAAAGTTTAATCGAAATCGTAGGAGTCGTTTTTGAGAAAAAAAATATTTTCCTTTGCGGTTTTTTAACTTTTGTATGGAAGGTACCGTTACTTTTTCATAAATGTAAATTTTTTTCTAAAAATATTGTAGAGAGTACTAAGAAACTCTTAAATATCGAGTTTCAAAAAAATCGATCATGTCATTTTCGAAATATTAGATTTTCAAAAACAAATTTTGAAATATTTTTTAAAAATCCAAAAAATATTTTTTCAAAAAATTTTGTACACAAAACTATTTATATTTTTTGGAATTTTCCGTATAAAATAAATAATTGAAATCGGTTGTACCGTTTTGAAGAAAATCAAAAATTACAAAAATGGTTCTTTGGGAGGTACCATTAATAACCATTTTTGAAAAATGGTTTTCCACCCAAAGGAAGCCTTTACTTAAATAAATTTACTGATTTTTTTTAAAGAAAAGTTGTCGAGCCGTTTTTGAGAAAAATACGATTATGTAAATTTGACAAAAAAAATTGTATGGCAGGTACCGTTATTTTTGGTTCTAAAAAAAAAATGAAAAAAACGTGTCGGCAGAATCACCAAAAACCACTATGTACCAATTTTGAAGAAAATCTATCGAGCCGTTTAGGCTGTAGACGAACAGACAGACAGACAGACAGACAGACAGACAGACAGACAGACAGACAGAATTTTGCCACCCACTTTTTTGGTGTTCTCTATCATCGTAATATCATGTTTGATTGTTATCTCAAAATTTTTTTTTTGCACGAATCCAAAACTTGCCTTATAGTACCTATAATCGCAAGTAAAAATGAAACAGATTTTAATTTCAGTAATATTTTTCTTATGTACCTACTATAATTTTATTTAGCTTTTATGCTACACAGAAAAGTTATATTTACAGCAAAGAACAACATAAATCGTTAAGTTTTTTTCTTTGTTTCTTTTTTTAATGAAAATATATTTACCGCTTAAATATTACGTATACATATAACATAATTTTTTACAAAAAAAAAAACATGAGCTAGCTGCACCATGCAATATTTGAAATTGACATGGGCCAAACTGACAATTTAAAAAAAAAAAAACAAATAGAAAAAAACTACATGCAACAGATAGTTCAAGTATTTTGCACAAACCCCGGCATTCACAAGCTTAAAATTCTAATGTATGGTGACATTCTGGTATTATAGATTAGTAGAGCTCGTACGCGGGAGTGACCAACCTTTCAATTAAATAAGCAAGTGATTGCGATGTTTTCAATTTGTGGAAAGAATTTTAAACATACGCACCAGATGTAGTCGAAAAAGTACACCAACATTAAATTACTTTGCATGTACAAAAAATCCCTACAATAACAGAAACAACTTCGTAAAACTCTCCTTTAGCCGATGTCAATATGATTACAATTTCAATCACTACTGTTCTGTCGAATCTTTTTGCTTAAGAGATTGAAGTGTTGGCCACGGTTTGCATCTAATTTGATAATCTCGAAACTCCAATAATACATACATACATATAGACGGAGAGCTAGCGACCGATTTACTCACCTCATTTTAGCAAGGCTAAAACTTTGGTCATAGAAAGATTGAGGCCCAACAGTTATAAAAATGCCCGTCTTACACTCCGGTACCCTCCATGAGGCCTTAAGATTAAGGCTTGAAGTTGTAAAAAAAAGTGCTCATTCACCTCATTTTAGCAAGGCTCATCTTTTAATATATCGTTCATTGGTTCAATATATACACGAAAATAACAATGTAAGACGTTTTAGCCCTCCATGACATGCTGTAAGACGCTCGTGTATATGTAAAAAAAATGACCCCATTCACCTCATTTTAGCAAGGCTGGTATTTACACATAATTAAGATGACATAAAAACAAACACACATTTCAAGTGTAAGACGTTTTTTCGGTCAATAACCCTCCGTAAGACGCTGAAAACTAAATTTCGTTTAAGTCAAGCTAGCCCAGTAAAAATAGATTTTTTCAAGGAAAAAAAATTGTAACAGGCTGATTTTTGGTACACACGTTGGGATTGGCGTTACTTATAACCTGTCAAAAGTCCTCAAACATCCAATGCCCGCTAGTCCCGCTAGGAGGGTCAAAAGTCACGAAAATGGGTTTTTGATAAATATATCGAAAACGGTAAGTTTTAGAAGAAAAAATTGTTCTACAAACCTGTAGCTGAGGTAATTTCCAACAAAAAACATCTACACCAAATTGTTCTTAGCATTAACCGTTACAAAGTTACAGTACTTCAAAGATTCACAGTATTCCAAAAGAATGCTTTTTCTTACACACCACCAGAATGGTCGAGCGCTTTGTGCGTTTTTATTTATTGCGGTATCCCCAGGAGGCCTTTTCCACAACGTTTGATTAATGAAGGTGTGTATTAAAATTCATTTTTATTAAAAAAAATTGAACTAAATTTATTTAATCGTCATTTAATATTTGGTGATCCGTGGTTCCTTGTGGCATTGAATGTATTTGTTCCATGTCATCAATCAATTCTTCCTCTTGTACATCAATATTGATAGAGTTTGTACATGACATTGACCACAATCAAGAAAGCAATGTAGTCATGCTTTTCGACAACCACAACTTTTACGGCAGTTACAAAATATTGTACAAAGGAGTTCATCTGGAGCTGGTTGAAGCAAAGTTGTTATTGAGTCTAAAATATTATATGTTAATGTCCAACCCCAGTCTTCTGGCTTCATACCTTTCTGCCCAAGCCAAGTTCAAACTTGAAAGTATACCGTATATATAAATGCTATTTAGCAGCACCAAAAGTTGCATTGTCAATTTGATAAATGTTGAATACCTTAGAGTATCGATGGAATCCACTTCTGCTGGTGCTTTGTAACATGCAAGGAGTAGGTATGTATATTTAAGACGTTTTCGGAAATAATACTATGATAACAATTATTGGGTTTGGCAAATATTTCTCCATATTTGATTAGATATTCACTTTTTTCAAATAGTTTGAAGAATTTTAGTTTGGCTTTAATGTATAAAGCCGAAGTTGAATCTTGTAAATTAATGCAAATATAGATTTTTTACTTGACATTTTGGGTAGGTATATGAATAAGCTTTGCGACGAATATACCTTTGTTTCAGCTAAACCATTGCCAGGTTTTTTGAAATATATTTTCTTGTCAGGAAGAGCTCTTGCTATCAGTATTGCCAGCAAGTCAACATCTTCGCCAACAACAATAGCATTGCGTGGTTTGGATTGCTCCTTAGCTGTTTCGATAATCAAAACGTCGGCATCGTCCAGCCTCGTAGAAATATTCATTGCCTCAAATTTCTTCGAAATCATAGCAATTAAACTACTTTTGTTGTTTGCATTCACAAGAAATTGTTGTTGAGAAGGTGGAACCATCATTGATGCCTCAAATAAAATATCCACTGATAATGGAGCTGATCTACACCAACGACGCTGCTCAGTGATCCTTGTAACCATCGAAAACAACCATAACTTTTTTTCCAGAACGTTTTTGAACATAACTAATGTAGCTATTGCAAACCGGCTCCAAGCAAGACGATGCAGCATAAATCCTCCATCTATGATGTATGTATATCACATTGTTATAATCAATGTCATCTTCAACTTGCTGTAAAAAATCATACAATGCAGATTTTTTATATTATTTTAATGAAAAACTAATTTAAAAATACACATTCATTAATCAAACGTTGTGGAAAAGGCCTCCTGGGGATACCGCAATAAATAAAAACGCACAAAGCGCTCGACCATTCTGGTGGTGTGTAAGAAAAAGCATTCTTTTGGAATACTGTGAATCTTTGAAGTACTGTAACTTTGTAACGGTTAATGCTAAGAACAATTTGGTGTAGATGTTTTTTGTTGGAAATTACCTCAGCTACAGGTTTGTAGAACAATTTTTTCTTCTAAAACTTACCGTTTTCGATATATTTATCAAAAACCCATTTTCGTGACCTTTGACCCTCCTAGCGGGACTAGCGGGCATTGGATGTTTGAGGACTTTTGACAGGTTATAAGTAACGCCAATCCCAACGTGTGTACCAAAAATCAGCCTGTTACAATTTTTTTTCCTTGAAAAAATCTATTTTTACTGGGCTAGCTTGACTTAAACGAAATTTAGTTTTCAGCGTCTTACGGAGGGTTATTGACCGAAAAAACGTCTTACACTTGAAATGTGTGTTTGTTTTTATGTCATCTTAATTATGTGTAAATACCAGCCTTGCTAAAATGAGGTGAATGGGGTCATTTTTTTTACATATACACGAGCGTCTTACAGCATGTCATGGAGGGCTAAAACGTCTTACATTGTTATTTTCGTCTATATATTGAACCAATGAACGATATATTAAAAGATGAGCCTTGCTAAAATGAGGTGAATGGGCACTTTTTTTTTACAACTTCAAGCCTTAATCTTAAGGCCTCATGGAGGGTACCGGAGTGTAAGACGGGCATTTTTATAACTGTTGGGCCTCAATCTTTCTATGACCAAAGTTTTAGCCTTGCTAAAATGAGGTGAGTAAATCGGTCGCTAGCTCTTGGTCTAATACATAATAGTTATCCTTACAACTAAACTAATGATACGAAGCTAAAACGTAATCACAATATGCGGTCGGCTGGCTGTGTTATGAACACGCCCTTGTAAGGAAGCATGCTAAGAACGTCGACCCTTCTCACTTATGAATGGGAGTGACTCAGATGGTGAGCGCCAAGAGGGTGAAAGTAAGGTCCATAGGGTGGATAGGGTACGGCATGGGGATACAGCAAACTACTTGCATAAGCGCCTGGTCCAAACGATCCGCTGTTCGGAGGTGGAATTGTCGGACTGTTTACATCCATGCCAGGATTTTGTTTCTTCCATTTCGTTCGCCGATTTTGAAACCAAATTTTAACCTAAGGAAGAAAATAGAAGGTTGACTTTTTTTCTCTGAATTGAATATTAACTCATACATACCTGTGTTTCTGTCAAACTTAAACTCAAAGCCAAGTTTAATCGCTCGCAAACAGACAGGTATCGCGTGGTTTTGAATTTGTTTTCAAGCGAAACAAGTTGCTCGTAAGTAAATGCAGTTCTGGCTCGACGAGGCTTTGACCCACCGCCACCACCACTACTTCCTCCGGGACCTTTTCCGTCACTCGAGCTGCCACGTGAGTTCCGACTTCCGCCTTTTTTTGAATCAGTTTCACTGGCTCTGTCGTCGATATCACTGCTCATTGCATCGTCACACATCTCATCATGGTCCATCTCATTGATATCCTGAGCTGCAAGTCAATAAAAAAAGAAGAAATAAATTAGGTTAGAGTTGGTGTTAGTTGCTTTATTTAGGTAGTTTGTTTCAGTACCATAAATAGATATGTTCGGAGGTTCTGATGAAGTAAAATACAATTAAAATTAAAAACAGTTTAACTGCATAGTTTATATGTAGGTACCTATAAGCTGTTTAAATAAGTAAAGTAAGGATATAATATTTTCAGTTATGATGTTGATGTAAATACAATCACAACAAAAACATAAATGTTAAAAAAAGAGCCAAGTTCTTATGTGTACAAGAAACCTGTACGTAAAAAGTCAGCCAAAAAAAGTAATGAGATCTAATATATATGCCAAGTTTTAAGTTCATAAGGCTCAATATCAAATATCTTAAGTAGAGAAATATCAAAGCAATTCCAAATCATGACAGAAATTTGGTATTTAATGATTACTGATTAAAATTTGGTGGGTTCACTGGTCAAGTTTTCCTACATTTTAAAATTGTGATTTAGTAAGTAATTAAGAGAAAACTTGCCAAGTAAATCCACCAAATTTTAATCAGTAATCATTAAATACCAAATTTCTGTCATGATTTGGAATTGCTTTGATATTTCTCTATAGAGATACTTAAGATATTTGATATTGAGCCTTATGAACTTAAAACTTGGCATATATTTTAGATCTCATTACTTTTTTTGGCTGACTTTTTACGTACAGGTTTCTTGTACACATAAGAACTTGGCTCTTTTTTTAACATTTATGTTTTTGTTGTGATTTCACTCCTTTTTGCAAAGAATTACTTTACCAGGTGAAAATCAAGCCTTAGGGCCTTACAAAGTTTCATAATTCTACGACAACCGAAAGCGCTCCATATAAATAATAGCAATTCTGATAAAGTGGGTGGATGGCGCGCCCCCGAATGCAAAATTCCAATTTTTCAATTTTTTTTTCTTTCTAAGTACTTCAAGTCCTACTGACCTACCAATTTTCATTGTTCTACAACAATCAGAAGTGCCCCATATAATTTATAAGAGTTTTTAATAATGTGGGTGGATGCCACGCCCCCTGAAGTGAAAATTCTAATTTTTCAGTTTTTTTCTTTCTACGTACTTCAAGCCCAAACTACCTACCAATTTGTCTCGTTCTACAACAATCAGAAGTGCTCCATATAATTTATATACAAATCTAAGAATATGCACAGAGAGAAAAAGTACTACATAAAATCAATAAGATTGCCTTATTGAGCTACTTTGCTAAGAAATCTTATTGAAAGTATTGAATAATATGATATTTTCATAGAGAAATCTAATTGATTTTATAAAGAAAATCTTATTGAAGTTTTGAAAATTTTGTACTACAGTTTCTAAATGGAAAGTCACATTAAATGATGTAAACAATGTTAAAACCTTATTACTAATCATTTCTTAGAAGACATCTTCTTAAATCGAAAAGTTTTTCTTTTAAAAATTTAGGCAGTAGATCAAGCGTTTGATGAACAATAAGAAAACCTTATTACTTTTCGATTTTAAAAAGATAAACTTATAATGCGGGGTAGGTTATGTATACACTGTTCAAATGAATGTCATGTATATGACGGTGTCCACATTGGGTATGAAAAAGTGAATTTTTAATGACTTTTCAGTATTCATATCTCGCTCCCACTCCTTCATTGAAGTGAGATGTGAATACTGAAAAGTCATTAAAAATCCACTTTTTCATACCCAATGTGGACACCGTCTATGAGAGTGTATTCTTATTAGCTTTCTGGTTTAAAAAGGTAAACTTATTACTTTTCACTCGTCTAAGGAAATCTTCTTGAAACAAAAAGAATTCCTTCTTATTAGCATGAGTTTTCTCAGAAACATTGTGTTTGTGTGTGATACCGGCAACGGTGCTTTGCATTTGCATTGTTAAGGGAATTGTGATCGCAATTAGACGTGCGTGTGATTTGACCCGTATTGGCCTATCGTATTTGGGAAAAAAATTATAAAGTAAGTAAAAAGAGTTTTGAAATGGAAAATATTCCATATTTTAACGCGAGTGAAAGTGAAATTGAACTACCCGGTGAATTAGTGAGCATTCCAGCGGTAGTATGGAAAGATGAGGATATTGCGGAGACACGGCAAATTTTTGACACCTGGGGCCTCAGTAGTTCGGCGTCGACGTTGCTGAAGGTGTATGTGTTCCTTTATTTTTTGTTATTGAGAATTGATTTTTATGTTACACTTTTTGTAAGCAACAAAAAATAAAAAATTGAAAAAAATATAACTATTGCGTCTTTTCGTCATGTGAAAAAGAATTTAAAAAATAACCTTATCATATGGAAACCTTAATGGCTGGTAATCTCTCTCAATCTTTTAGAAACAATAAGAAGATCTTATTGATAATATGTGATCTTTAAGATAATATTTGACAATCTTTTATAAACAATAAGATGATCTTATTGAAAAGGGATGAAAATCTCTTGGAAAAACAATAAAGTGAGCTTATTGAAAGTTTGTAGGATTCTGTTTGAAATAATGTGAAATAAAAGAAATTTTAATTTCAATCTTAGATTTCATTTATTAATTATTTTTAATTTTTAATTTCTCCTATTTCACATTACTTCAGACAGAATCCTACAAACTTTCAATAAGCTCACCTTATTGTTTTTCCAAGAGATTTTCATCCCTTTTCAATAAGACCATCTTATTGTTTCTAAAAGATTGTCACATATTATCAATAAGATCCTCTTATTGTTTCTAAAAGATTTTCACATACTATCAAAGAGATTTTCTTATTGTTCCTAAAAGTTTTCCTCATACTTTTCAATAAGTTTTCTTATTGTTTTAAGAAGCATTCGTATTGAAAGCTAATAAGATATCTTCTTAAAAATATGTGGATATCCTATAAAATGGTCATCAACATTCTGATAAGATAATCTCTATGGTTTTAATAAGACTTTCTTCTTGGATGAAAACCATAGAGAAATCTTATTACTTTTCTTCTATTTTATGTGGTATTTTTTTCTCTGTGTGGGTGTATGCCACGCCCCCTGAATGGAAAATTCCAATTTTTCAATTTTTTTCTTTCTAAGTACTTGAAGCCCAACCGACTTACCAATTTTCATTGTTCTACAACAATCAGAAGTGCTCCATATAATTTATAAGAATTTTTAATAATGTGGGTGGATGCCACGCCCCCTGAATGCGAAATTCCAATTTTTCAATTATTTTCTTTCTAAGTACTTCAAGCCCAACCGACTTACCAATTTTCATCGTTCTACAACAATCGGAAGTGCTGCATATAATTTATAAGGATTTTAAAGAATGTGGCTGGATGCCACGCCCCCTGAATGAAAATTCCAATTTTTCAATTTTTTTCTTTCTAAGTACTTGAAGCCCTACAGACCCACCAATTTTCATTGTTCTACAACAATCAGAAGTGCTCCATATAATTTATAACATTTTTTAACAAAGTGGGTGGATGCCACGCCCCCTGGATAGAAAATAGCATATTTTCGATTTTTTCCTTTGTATGCACCACAAGGTCTACCGTTTTGCGAAATTTCAAGTTTCTACGTTGTCTGGAAGTGCTCCATAATTTTGATGATCTGTCAGTGAGTCAGTGAGTCAGTGAGTCAGTCAGTCAGTTACGGTTTTTGCGATTTTTGAAGTCCTATATCTCAGGAATTACTAATGCTAAAGAGTTGAAATTTGGTGAGCCACCTGTGTTTGATCAGATCAGCAAATACTGCGAATTTGAAGTTTCTGACTTTATTGGTACTGAAGTTAGAGGGGGGTTGAAAATCGCCTGAGTTTGTTCCTGTAAAAAGGGTGTAGTGCCGCGAACTTGGCTGGGCACTACCGTGCCCTTTGATAGATATGTATTATATCGATCCTGGTGAATGTAAAAATATTTAATAATTAGCTTTAAGATTGAATTATCCTTTAACATCCCTAGGCTTAAAAACTTTGGTTTGAACAAATACGAAATGCATTACGAAACGCCATTAAGTTTAAGACTAAGCACTTAGCGCTAATTTGATACATTAAGGCAGTGTTTTTCAAACTTTTTGAGTACGCGACCCCTTTGTTAGTTAAAACATTCTGGCGACCCCCACATTCATAACGTTACTTTGTCAGTTATTTGAAAAGTGACATGAATCGAGCCCATCAAAATCTTTGTCAAACAGAGCTCAGATGGTTGTCAAAAGGTAAGGTATTTTTAGATTTATAGCCCACAGCAGATTTTGGGTGTGATTGATAACAAAAGAAGAAAAGTATAGGCATCGAAAGCTTCATTAAAGGCTATTCAAAACATCGAAGTCTTGTTGTCTACAACCGGGGCCTTAGTGATAAAACAGTGAATCGAAAAAAAAATATGAATGCAACTTCAAGGGTAATCGTGTTAGGCGAAATTGAATTTCATCCCTCCCTAGATAAGCTCCTCGGACCCTATATGACGGAATCTGAGATCATTTGAGTATAGTTCACCTTGCCAGACTGTTAAAAAAAACGTTTTTCACTTAGAATTTTAAATTTTTTAAACGGTTTGGAAGGGCGAACTAAACACTCAAATGGTCTCAGATTCCGTGATATGTGATCCGTGGAGCTTATCTAGGGAATGGTGAAAATCAACTTCGGCTAACATGATTACCCTCGAAATTGCATTCAAACTTCATTTTTTGCTATCACTCACACCCGAAATGTGCTGTGGGCTCCCGGTCTAGTTGACACGAGTTCTGGAATTAAAAGCTCAACAATTGATTGTACACGTTTCAAAATCGGAATAGTCAAATCATTTTTCTGTCCCCACTCAGCTTTTAAAATTATAATTTCTCGCTGATCTTTTTGCCCATTTAAGCATCTTGATACAACTCCAAGGGAAACAAGAAAACATTTTGATTGCAAAAGACAAAATCAGAGGATTCCTCGCAAAACTTCGTTTGCGTTCAGAGTATTTGCGAAAAAAAGTATGATTTTTTTCCCTGGGTTCAGAAAATTCTCGACGAAATTTTATCAGATGAATCCATGCCATGAAATTAAGCGCTCACATTTCTCTCGTGAGAGTTTGCATAATTAGGAGAAAAAACTATTAGGTAACTCTCCAGAACTCTATTCTGAAGGTGGAAATGGACAGAGATAGACAGTAACGTGCGGTAGTCGAAATAACTGGGTAGACAGTTATAAATTTAATTTAATTTATTTTACATCCAGTCAAAAATAAAAACTCTTAACGTTGTCCAAAATACAGCGTGTTTCTCTTTGGAATCAAACGTTAAGCCTTCACACAAGGCTTCCCAAACTTGTATAAAAAAATACCTAATACAAGAATAAAAATTACAAAACGTTGTACACAGGTAGGGATATTTATCAAATGTTTGTATTTTTTGGAAATATAAGAAACCAATAAAAAAAATAATAGAACATTTGATTCTCGTGACATTTCTTACGATTTCGCAATAACGGTACCTTACAAAATAAATATGTAGTTGTAAAACAGTTTCAAAACAAGAAAAAACATAAGGCTTCAGAATGCTTTTTGTTTCAACTCAATACGACAACTAATCACAGAGATACAGCTCTTCAAACCCAAAAGGAAGAATTATAGTTCCCTTAATTTTTTTAGGTTTGGCCTACTGGCCACTGGACGGTGAATGACCGATCAACGAAAAAAAAAGTTCCCAAGTTAAATGAAATGAGAAAACAAGAAATAATCCTCTTTATTCAACTCCAAAAATAAAAAATGAAGAAGTTGTTCTCCTCACTCAACAGTCAACCAAAAGTTTCGAATTTGCTTCAATATCAAAGCAAAATAAGCAATTAATTAGACAGATTTGATTATGTCTACTTGCTCCACATAGAAATTATACCTGGGCAACATAACCCGCTGATTTTGTTCTCATATAATTTAGTTGGAACGAAGACTCTGTCTTCGTTTTTGCTCGGGTTTTCCCGAAGCACGTAGCAGAGAGCAGGCAGACTGCAGATGCAGAACCATAGCGAAGGGATAGTGAAGTGATATTTGATATTGTGTATTGTTTTTGAGTATTGAGAATGAAATTTTTGTGCTTTGTGGTTGTTGCCTGTTGGTAGAGGTCAAATTATTTAATTTAAAAGTAGGTATGGAAAATGTGAGTGTGTGAATAGTAAGGGATGAATCTTATGATTTATGTTAGTTAAATAATAGGTGTTGACAATTATATAAAATAGGTTTATGGATGTTAGGGACATAATGCCATGAATGTAAACATCCTTTTCTTTATCGTAACGAGTAGGTAGGTTTCTTTTTTTTCTCTCCTTACGGTAGGGTAGACACTGTCTAAAACGTCTTATTGACGCACCGTCCCTGGAGATAGATACTAAATCCTTTTTTGAATATATCATTCCATCTGGCCAATTTTTCAGATGGAATGATGTATGCTCTGAATTCAATGTAAAAACCATTGATAATTTCTGGACAAAGAGAAGAGAAGAGGAAAATATCTAGAGCTGGAAAAAGAGGCTTTAACATTGTTAGTGCCGTTCACCACTTCATACCTATGTGAACTCACGTTATTTTCCTTCAATAGGAAAATGCTTTAACTGTTAACACCTCAAAGATACAACCAAGTTTTGAACATTTAATAAAAGAAAACCTTTTTTAGTACCTTGTACCTAATGGCTTGCGACCGCGACCCCCTGATTATTCTTGGCGACCCCCTGGGGGGTCGCGACCCACAGTTTAAAAAACACTGCATTAAGGTATAACTATAGTTCTCTGAAGTTTGAAGGATACTGTAGCTTTCCGTATAGTCAAAAGTGAAGCACACACATACTGTACCTATCATCTATCTCTTTTTGGCATTCCTATTTCACCAAAAGTCAGTTTTACTTTAGTGAGGATTGGGAGCGCACCTCACTTCTGAAAGGAAAGTTGAACGAAACTTGACGAAACGTTTCACCCCGCAATCATAGCAGCGGCAGCGCGACGCGATGCTTTCCGCGTATTCACGAAGTAAATATTTGTTTTGAAAACTAGACTATGAGACATTGTGAGAGTCTATTCGAGAAAAACTGAGCTTTCGCGGTCGTTTTAGATATTTTTTTAAATTATTAGGATTAGTAGCGTTATAAATATTCATAGCGCGGCTAATCCCAATAATTTAAAAATGTCCAAAAACATAAATGTTAAAAATAAGCCAAGTTCTTGTATGTACAAAAAACCTGTGCGTAAAAAATTTTTCTAAAAAACTCCAAATTATGACAGGAGATCATCAAAATTTCAGAATTAGGTAGAACTTTGGTAGCACTAAGTGGCGTCGCTAGAAATGAGAAAAAGGGTGCAATGGCTTTTTTCTTTTGTCTTTTTCTGGCTTTTTTTCTTTTGTCTTCAAATCGGCTCCCGCTTTCGAAGTGTTGACTGTGAAAACGCCTTCAGACCAAACCACTAGCACTATTAATTTACACCAAAAATGTATTGCCAACGGCAATCTTTGTAACGACACAGGCCTACAAAATTCAACTTTTTGAAAATTTCACCCACTTACAAAATATATTTGAAGTTTTGACAAACATTTGTGTTTTTTTTCATTTAGAGTCCATATAGTTTGCCTCCCCCCACAGAAAATTTTTGGTTTTAACAAGACGGCTTCACAGCTCACACAGCGTGTGATTGCTTTATTGCGTCCGCTGTTCTTCGTTTGAATAATTTCGAAAAATTGTGATTATGAATTTCCTGCACGATTGCCTGATTTAACTCCTCCAGACTTATTAGTGTTGGGTTATTTGAAATCCAAAGCTTATATTAAACAAGCCATGGACCCTGCAAGCCTTGAAAGACAATATACGACTTGAAATGGCCACTATTGAGCTCGAAATACTACGAAAAGCTATGGAAAATGTAAAAAAACGGGCTTCGAGCACTAGCAGATTGCGCCATATTCGCCCTGGCTTCACCACATGATATATCAAATTCCACAAGTGATCAAAACGAATTTGCGCTGTTCAAATTAAACGAACAATTATTTCACTGTAAGATTACCTTCCTCATCGCGCAACGCAAAAATTGGATGCCAACTTATACCTTTAGTCCAAACATTTACAAAACTGCTGGTCGGACAAACTTTATGTGATCAGAAAATGCATTTTTCAGGTAGCATGTTCCGCTTAATGTAAGCAACTTATATAAATGGGGCATCAAATGAAAGCTAAGACAGTCCTTTACACGCTACCAATGGTTGAACAGACTATTTTGGCTGTTGCCACGAGCAGTTTTGCAATAACATGCTTGGACTATAGCTATCGGTTGGCATCCAATTTTCGCGTGGCCGCGATGAGATAGCAGAGGTAATCTAATGGTCGGCTCTCGTACTATAAGATTTGGTCAGTTTGAGTTCTCTGAATTATTTTTCGGCGGATCTAATCTTATATGGGCTTTCAGAAAAAACACGCCTAGTACTGACCACCCTACGAGAGATGAACACATATTAGATGTTGGAAAGGTAGATGGCTCCTATAAGGCTGCTATTGTAATCTAAATATTTCATTAGAAATTCATCCTAAGTAAAGTAGGTACACTCTACACAGTTACTATATTTGGATAGAAGCTTTTTAATATCACTTAATAATTTGGGTAGAATATATGGAGAGCTCACAGCTGAACCGAACCAAGTCAGATAAAGCAAATTCGATGATAATAAGAGGATTAGTAAATAAACTGCCATTAACTAATGAATATTTTACTGGTTAAAAGGACAACTCTAAAGCCTATGTTCTAAATTAAATTATTATTTTTATTATTATTCTTTTATTTAAAAATAAAAAACTTGAGTTGAAAAATATTCACAAAAATTTGCAAACAAAAATAAGAATTATGACTCCATATAGACTTCGAAAAAGCTGTATGTAGTGCTAAATTTGTTTTATGTTCATAAAACTTGATGGCAAATTAAAAATTTAACAACTGTTCACATGAAAACTCAAATGAAAATAAGTAGATACCATCACTTCAACCACTAATCACCATAATTTAAGTTTATTTTCGAGCGTCATAAGCTTTACGACCTCACAACATAACATTTCTAAATTGCTCATCAACACCAAACCACTTAAGTAGATGTGCAAAATGTGTATTAATATACATATATGTATATGTGTGTATATGCAGATATTCGTTGCTAGCTATAACCAGAACCACTCTACCCTAATTGTGGTCCCATCAATTTAGCGCAATTTATAATGCGCTTTCATATAATTGAATTATACTCAATCGGAAATCAATCGTGCATTGCCATGAATCGTCCTGTATGCCGTCAGGACTCAGGATCTGTATCCGTGTTTATTGGAAATTGTCTACATCGACCCGCTAATTGAGAGAAACGAGTCCACAGTTAACGAGGTTGAAACACTTGTCAGTGGTTTGGCTCCATCATAAATAATTGAAACGCCTATAGACACGTACATCAAGTGGTGGTCAAACCAAAACATACCTGTATGCTGTATCCGACTCCCCCAAATACATAGTAATCCTACGCTGCCAACCTCTCATTGCACCATCCGTACACACACCGCGGTGTTTGCAGTCTCAGGTGCAATGCCTTGCCGTCTGGCGTTCATGGTCCGTTGATTCAACGAATTCACCCGCTAACAAACGACCAAAGGGTTCTCCGTCCGTCAGCAGCATCACAGCACTGACTTGGGGTTGATTCTGTGTGCTTGGCGGAATGGTTCCAGTTCGATTCGCTCCTGTCGACCGCAAAATCAAATTAAATGCGGCAGAAAATAAGAAGACTCCCATACAAATGAGTACATAACGTATAGGCGTAGCATAAACAAGCCCTAAATACAGGTACAGTAATCACAAAATTAAGGCTGTTTTAATTGAAAAATCTATAGAAGATATGTTGGCGACAAGGACATCCTAAGGATGCTTATTTAGAATTTAGTTATAATTTCTTTCAGCCGGAACACAAAACACAACTTCGGGCCAATATGAACAATAACTTTGAAATATTGTATCCATGCTTAAATTTTGAGTTTGAATTAGTCTATTCCTTCTGTATTGAAGACTTTATTTTTATCAAATCAAGTGACCAGCAGGAGCTGTGTACTTCATTTGTTTGTACAGCTCACAGAGTTGCGGTTGTATTTCTTCTCCATTCACCCTCCTCGCTCACAGTCAACGAACGAAATATCCGAAGACTAATTTTTGTTTGAAAGAATGCAATATCATCTCTCCCTTTCCGTTAATCGTCACTCACACTCGGTGCCTTTAGGTACCTACTCTTCACCAGATCTCTACTAATGTGTCATTCGTGAAGTTTCAGTTTAATTTTTACTTCAAGGTAGATGAAATCCGTATTCCGCAACTACTTCAAAATTGCTTCTACCAACAGTAACGTTTTGTCCAGTGATGCCAGATGAGATTTCTAGAATCCCACCAAATTCCAAAAAAATCCCACCATTTTTGTACTGGAAAGAAAAAAAAACCACCATAGCCTTTTCTACTACAAATATTTCCTAGTAATTGGTGAAGAAAGTCAACTTGTCCTAGAAATAAGTCGCCCTAGAAAACTTGTAATCAAGACTTAAAGTTTCTTAAGGTCACGTTTTTTGCCACCTCATCTCATTTGTGGAACATTCACAAAAAATGTACCGATCCGAAAGATCACTAGATCATGATAAGATCAACTATTTTCAATAATAATTGGTCAGCCAAACTTTTTCTTATGAATTTTTAAAGTTCGTTTCAAAGTTACAAAAAAAATGTTGGCATCTCACTTGAAAGGTCATTTAACGGTCATAAAAGGTCAGCTAGTAAGTTTCAGTAATTGGTCAGCCATTGATTTTTATGAATTTTGAGATATTTTTTTAATTTTTTCAAGGTCAGTGATTTTTGGTACCGCATTTGTGTGGTATTCACAAAAAAAAAATATTTTTTAAAGTATCTTTTTTTTGTGTCAACTCATTACAGATCATAAAATTCGAAGATAGGCAGGTATGGTGAATTGTGGTTTTTCCCACTGAAAAAGAGACCATTGAAATATTTTCCCACTATAAATCCCACTGTGAATATTTTCCCACCATTTTTCCCACCAAAGGCATTTTTTCAAACCATTTTGGTTGGAAAAACCACCAATCTGGGAACACTGGTTTTGTCCGTGTCCGTGGTGGTGGACAGATGCATCTTTGTTCGTAGGCAGATAACAGAAACCCGGACTTGTTTTCGTTTACTTCAAGACCAACAAATTTGGCCTGCTCTTTATTCTGCTCTTTAATTCGCCGTTAAGGACTTCTTAACGGAATTGACCGATTGTGTTGACGTCACTAGTTCTTTAACTAATATGTTGCAGTTATATTTTTTTTTATTTAATACAAATTACATTTATTTTTATGTTGGTACTGTTTTTTAAAAATACTATCTTGATATAACCTCAAAACTTAAAGCCCTATAGGGAGTGTGCTCTGTGCCATTTTAAATTTGTCTAGATATTGAGTAACATCTGGGAGACCCTACTTAAGACCCTTACGTTTGCGTGTATCCTGCACGATTTGGTATGGCTTGGTACCGATGTCCATTGGATCACCGGGGAGAACTTGCCAATGGTCGAACACGCACTGTGGTGGGAAGGCCTTTCCACCGGTATTTGAAGGCAAATCAGCAGTGAATCCAAATGATTCGTTAACAGGCAAGTAAGCTTTGACAACGAACATAGGAGTACCGACGACCTGACTTTCTCCGAAAACGTGACCACGACACGTCTATTCAAAACACCGTAGATACCAACAGCCACTTCTGGGCATTCAATTTCACACAAATAGACTGGCTCCATCAGACGTGGAGAGGCTGTAATAGCTGAAGCGTACAAGAGCAGTTGGAATGATCTGGCCACCACCACGATGGATAGCATCAGCGTGCAATGTAACATCATAAATATTGAATCGGATGCCTCGCATGTTTTCATCAGCCAAAACACCTTCCTTTGTCGCCCATTGGAAACCAGCAACAACAGAATCCTTGATTTCGTTCAGGTATTGAACAGACTTGGTGCAATCCATGATGAAATTTGGACCTGTACCGTCGGGGCCGAAGCACCAAATCTTACGAGCTTCTGTAATATCGTAATCGTATTTCTCAGGCAAATAACGAGCGCGATCTTTGAAATCATCCTTCGAGCTCACTTCACCACTATCAATTTATTATCTCTGGGTCTGGGTCGAGGTTATCTTTTAACATGCATTACAAAAACAACATGGGCTCTAGGTTTCTATTGAGGTTAATTTCAATAACCCCAGATAGAGGTTTTTACTCTGACCGGCAGAGGGCTATTTACCATTGTGAATGGATGTCAGCGATTTGTCAGCAGTATTAGGAATAGAGAGGAAAAGAGACAAGTGCTTACATGAAAAACAAATAAACATAAGAAAAAAAGAGACTGATATACAGCACTGCTTTTGCACTAACCCACATCGTTTTATTTTCACGAGGTGAACCATATGGGTTATGAGTGATAATAAAACGCGGCTAATATCTTCTGGGAGACCATCAGGCATAGGAACAGCCCTCATAAGTAGACGGTTATGTTTGTTTGGAGATTTTGACAAACACATTTGGTTAGACTCTTCGAAAACGGTTTCACGGTATGACACAACGGGGTCATAGGATCCGATTTGGCCAAACGCTTAAGACCTTCAACAAGTTTTGGTAAATCGGCTGGGTTCTTAGGCTCCACAGCAACACGCACAACAGGTGATACCGAGAATTTCATGACCTTTATGTTGTGAGCATCCTTGAAGGTACTGATAGTTCCGGTTTTAACCGAGAATTGATCAACCCCAACAAGACCGCAAATGTTTCCAGATGGAACATCTTCGATGGCTTTAACATAACGACCCATCATCAAGATGGTACGTTGGATGGCCTTTTCGTACGAATCTTCCTTCTTGCCGGGAACATAGTTAGGTCCCATGCCTTCTGGCCAGTTGCAACTTTACCGGAGAAAACACGACCAAAAGCGTAAAAACGACCCTTATCGGTAGTGGGTACCATCTTGGAACTATACATCATAAGTGGACCATTCGGATCACAATTTTTTACAGCAACAGCAGCTTCATCGTGAAGTGGACCCTCGTACAACATTTCCATACGATATCTTTGGGCAATACCCGGTGATGGTAAATGAATAGCTATTATTTGCAACAGGGACTCTCCAGCTGGCAACTATGTGCGCATTACAGTCTTCAAGATTTTTTTGCCGTCACTGTCCATATCTTCGTGCTTTAAGGTAACACCAATCTTTTCCAAAAGGGTTGGAATTTCTTCCTTCTTGGAGTTCATGATAGCATCGAAGACCTTATAGATGGGATCCAAGATGTACATGCAGAAGGAACGCTTGTTGTCAGCTTCCTTTAGCTTGGACCATTTCTTGGTCTTGCGTTAAAGAAGTTTTCACCCCATTCATTAGTTCATTAGTTTTACGACATCAATCTTGAACTTCTCTGAGTACATTTCGTAGAACTGTTTCAAGGTAAAAGCCCATCCTTGAAGACCGGAACCAAAACCAATAGAACCCTTTGAGGGATCGACACGGATCTCACCCATTTGACCACCATCGTCGTTATAAGTAGCAATAATAACGTTAACGTTTTCAACAATCCTCTGGAAAGTTTGGTAAAGTTCTTTAGCTTCCAATTGCAATTCCAAAAGAGTACGGTCCATCTTGTTCATGAACAAGATTGGCTTAATACGTTCAGCGATGGCTTGACGCAAAACAGTTTGTACACACACACCAGAAACGCAATCAACGACGACCAAAGCGCCATCAGTTACACGAAGAGCAGCAGTTACTTCAGATGAGAAATCAACGTGACCAGGTGAATCAATCAAATTGATCAAGACACCCTTTTCGTCTTTTTCACGTTGGTCGGGATTGGTGATGAACACGCAATCCTTCTCCTCAACTTCGAAGTATATAGAGATGGCAGTTGATTTGATGGTGATGCATCTTTCCTGCTCGTCTTTACGAGTGTCAGTGAAACGAGTCTCACCAGCTTTGGCTCCGAGAATATCTAATTCCAGCCTTGGAGACCAAAGAATCGGCCAGGGTAGATTTTCCATGATCGACATGAGCAATGACAGACATATTACGGATATTCCGTTTTTTTTTTTCCATCAAGCCACGGACGGTGAAGTTAACCATCTTGGATGTTTAGTGATTTTCTTGACCGAATTTGTAAAACACTACACGCCTGCAATGGCGTACTAGCCATTCAATGTTAACACATACCTTACGCAGACGCACTACTACACTACACTATCGGAGACCCTTAACATGTTTGAAATAGGTCAAACTAGCTATTCCCTAATTCCAGTTGCACAATACACAATTTCTTTTCTCTTTTCTAATGTTTGGTGAAACAACTGGATCTGTTCCTGGATTAAACCCAGTTCTTCTCTTTAATGATCAATATAATTTTGATCTAATTCCATCATGAAATGAAATGGATAGCATATTACCTGATGGTATCATATTTAACAGTGCCCATTAGTATTGAAATAAAATTCGTTCATGGTCACATGCATGCAGCATGCACACTGTAGATATTACAAACACACTAGCAATGAAATCACGAAGTTTTATTGCACCGATATATCGGTATCGCGATACCCAGAACTGCATCGCTACATATTTATATGTAGGATGCATAGATAGGCTTATCCAAATAAATTATCGAGTAAACATCAATAAATTAAGTATATTTAGTTCTTGGACGCTGGCGTTGAAATAATTGAGAAAGAACTTATGGCTAGGTATAGTTACGGTGACCATCCGTCCTCTTTTTTAGAGGACAGTCCTCTTTTTCGGAGTCCTGTCCTCTATATTTTATTTTATTAAAGAGGACAGAAAATTGTCCTCTTTTTACTGAATTGTCCTCCAAATATCCTCTTATATTTCAAACCATTGTTCTAAGATTGAAACCATATCAAGTATCTACTTTTTTAATAACTTAACTAATTGAACACATTACTTTATGACAGCACTAGTTTGAATTTAAACGCTTCTCTATGTACTAGAATTTGGAAAAGATCTAGAAATCAATAGTGACGAATTATTTTGCTAGGTTAGTTTAGTCACGATACGTCAGTGAAGAACAAATTAAAAATCTAGCCAGTAGAGTTGTCGCTATTATTTCTAGCTTGAAATGCCCTGGCCGAAAGAGTGTTTTCAAATTCAAAACATATTTAGGCACCCGAGAAATCGCAATTTAAAGGTGAAAAACTAGAGGCAATGTCAATAACAAAGTGAAACAAATTACAACTTATTGCAAGGAAAAGTACAACAATAAGACTGTTTCAGCCCTATTTATAAAACGTGCTCGGATATCTTCTAATTCACAATTCAATTAAAATTATGATCAAAAGTTAGGTAGTTTACTAATATAAATTTTATAACAATAAAGATATAAACTGCTAATCTACGTTAAGTTCTATATCTTAACGAAAATCTAGAATCTAGTACAAACAAAAAGAACTTTGATGCAACCAAAGAGAGTCCTGTGAAGTTAGCAAAAAAATTGTTTAAAATTAAATAAAAAACGAGAGTTCCCGGTAGCAAACAAAAAGTTCTAGAGTTCCTCATACTTTTTTTTAATAGTTCTGGCGAATGGAGTGTTATAATTAAAAAAAAAGTTTTTTTTGCTAACTTCACGCAGCAAGGACTTTTTTGAGAAAAAGAGTTCTGAGCATGTTTTTCACCTTAAAATCAAGAGTTCTGGAGTTCCTGATGGGTTTTAGAAAGAGTTCTACAAAATTGAAAAAGTTAGGGCAATTTAAGGTGCCCATTGACTTACAACCAAAAATTTTCAAAATCCACAAAAATCGAAAAAAAGGAGTTCTGATTAGAGTTCCCGATAGCAAACAAAGAGTTCTGAACATTTTGTTAATAACTTTTTTTTCTAAAACTAATTTTTCAAAAGTTATTCGCAAATTTAGGTGCCCATTGACTCAGAACCAAACATTTTCAAAATCCACAAAAATCGAAAAAAAGGAGTTCTGATTAGAGTTCCGGATAGCAAACAAAGAGTTCTGAACATTTTGTTAATAACTTTTTTTTCTAAAACTAATTTTTCAAAAGTTATTCGCAAATTTAGGTGCCCATTGACTCAGAACCAAACATTTTCAAAATCCACAAAAATCGAAAAAAAGGAGTTCTGATTAGAGTTCCGGATAGATAAACAAAGAGTTCTGAACATTTTGTTAATAACTTTTTTTTTCTAAAACTAATTTTTCAAAAGTTATTCGAAAATTTAGGTGCCCATTGACTTAAACCCAAAAATTTTTTGTTCTGTCAATGGGCACCTAAATTTGCGAATAACTTTTGAAAAATTAGTTTTAGAAAAAAAAGTTATTAACAAAATGTTCAGAACTCTTTGTTTGCTATCGGGAACTCTAATCAGAACTCCTTTTTTTCGATTTTTGTGGATTTTGAAAATTTTTGGTTCTAAGTCAATGGGCACCTAAATTTGCGAATAACTTTTGAAAAATTAGTTTTAGAAAAAAAAGTTATTAACAAAATGTTCAGAACTCTTTGTTTGCTATCCGGAACTCTACTCAGAACTCCTTTTTTTCGATTTTTGTGGATTTTGAAAATTTTTGGTTCCAAGTCAATGGGCACCTTAAACTGCCCCAACTTTTTCAATTTTGTAGAACTCTTTCTAAAACCCATCAGGAACTCCAGAACTCTTGATTTTAAGGTGAAAAACATGCTCAGAACTCTTTTTCTCAAAAAAGTCCTTGCTGCGTGAAGTTAGCAAAAAAAACTTTTTTTTTTAATTTTAAGGTGCCAGTTATAGCTATCATTAAAACTCATCATTGAAAACTCTAATGATTGATTTTGAGGCGTTTAGAAAGCAAAATCATCTATTATTTTGATGGACGATTAATGCTCAAGACTTAGTTAATATTTCTAGTCAAAAAAAAAATTCAAATAGGCCCAACTTTCCACAAATATTGACTTTTAATTTTTCAATGATCATTGGTAAGGTAGTTCAATCATTGAAATAAGAAAAGTCTTTTTATGTGGAAAGTTGGGCCTATTTGAACAATTTTTTTAGCTAGAAATATTAATTAAGTCCTTAGCTTTATTTTTCCATCAAAATAATAAATGATTTTACTTTTTAAACGTCTCAAAATCAATCATTAAAATTTTCAATGATGAGTTTCAATGATAGCTATAACTAGCACCTTACACTCCATTCGCCAGAACTATTAAAAAAAAGTATGAGGAACTCTAGAACTCTTTGTTTGCTACCGGGAACTCTCATTTTTTATTTAATTTTAAACAATTTTTTTGCTAACTTCACAGGACTACCAAAGAGGATGTATTAAAGTGCACATATTTGGGGTTGTAAATATCGTTTTTGTCACCACGGTCTGTTTCCTTTTATCTCTAGTTTTGGCAAAAATGACAGAATTTTTTATTTACTTAATTACACGTTAATTTATATACCTACTGTGGTGAGTTAGTTTATTATCTTGAATTTCGTTGAATTGATAAGAATTGACATTTAATTCACCCGACTAAAGATAATTAGCATTTTTTTACGTTTATGAATACCGATGAAAGTTCCTTTGAATCAAACTAATTCAATTATATTGCAAGTACATACGTTTTATTTTATCAATTATGAGTTCTGGTTTTGAAGTTTAAACTTTAAAAAATTATAATTCGTTCTTAGTTTTAAAAACGTTTTTAAAAAGTTGTTCTCTTTTTTGCCCCTGAAAAAATGGTCACCGTAGGTATAGTTAACCTACCTAAAGCAACTTTATTCATCAAAAGAAAGATTTAACCATTCATTTTATTATTTTAAATCGCTTTTTGTGTCGCATGAACCCATCTTGAAAATTATTCAAGAACGCTTCGATGAACTTTTGATTTATTTTATTTTTCTTTAAGAAGAAAAGTTAAAAAGGGGTGAAATTGCTGCCTGGGTTGTCATTGAAAGAAAGCTGAAAAAAGGATGTGCTAAGACTATTTAAGAACACAATAACTTCGGTAATACCTTAAGGGGATGTTTTCGATTTAAGTTAACAAGGTTGTTAAGTAAGGATCGCTCAAGGATGGATATATTTTACTGTCAAAAGTGTAATCTGATGAAAATTATTTAATACAGCGATATAATTATCTAATCTGCCTTATTTTTGGAACTGTTCAGTCATTTTCTTTTTTTTCCAGTTTTTTTTTTGTTTAATTTGTGCATGGAAAATCAATTAAGGATTGCTATCAGCAATGAGTCTTAGTAGCAATGCACTGAAGTACAATGTATGTATTTGAATGTGATCTGGTGATTTGATAAGAAATTTTTTGTGGATGCACATTGTGACATTAAGTAACCTGTATCTCCATTGAGCCTTGTTTTATTGTCTGCTTCCAACTTCCTTCGACCAAATTAATATCGGCCTTTTAGTTTAGTGAGAAGCAATTTTTCATGACAAGTATACTCTTGGAGGATTTGTCAGTTCCTTGCAAGAGGCAGTACCTCGGATAAAACATTTCTGTTTTTAGTTGGCACGGCTGGTAATCGAACTAACACCTTCGGCATGACAGTTTTACGCACTAACCACGAGGTAACTGCCACGAGGTACTAACCTTAAACAGGTTAGGAAAGGCAATAAGAAACTGCCTTGGTGGACACACGGACTTGGCATTATTAGAAAAGAAATAAGAAAACTGTTCAATACAGCCAAACGACCTAGAAGTTAATTAGACTGGGAAGCATACAAAAACAGTCAAACAAAATTCAAAGCTGAAACACAACAGGCGAAACGCAGCTCGTGGTAAGCCTTCCACGACGTAATTGAAGGAACTAATAAATCAGTGCGGCTTAGGGAAATTTTAGCAAAAGAACCGGTTCCCAAAGGGTCTTTTAAAGATCCTAATGATCAATGGACAGAACTACTGGAGCTCTTTATCAAAACTCATTTTCCTGGTTGTAACTTTGCAGTAAACAACCAAGAAGATGCAGACGGAGGATTAAATAATCTAGACGATAAACTCGTTTTCACGCTTCAAATCTCCAGGAACAGACGGCATCTTCCTTATGGGGCTACAGAAGAACACTAAATACGTCACTCAAAATCTCAAGAACTTCTATGTAAGAAGCCTTAGGTGGGGATATTTTCCTTTGGCATTGCATGAAGTAAAAGTAATCTTCATACCGAAAGCTGTGATTCCTAGCTACACGAAAGCTATAAACTATAGAACCATTAGTCTTAAATCTTTTGTTTTAAAACCTTCAAACGGCTAATAGATATATATACACATACGAAGTATTCCAAAACCGAGTGTGTTGTCATCTGCCCAACATGCTTATACGCAAAGAAAAAGTGTTGAAACAAACCTTCACATCTAAGAAGGCATACTAAAAAAAAACACTCTTGTAGCTTTTCTGGACATTGAAGGTGCCTTCAATAATGTACAAAATGATGCGGTAAAATGAGCACTTGTAGATCCTGAATTGAATAGTTCCCTAGTTAACTGAATTATCTGTATGTTAAAACACAGACGGATTGACTCAGAACTAGGGGATGCACGGATCAAAGTATCTACCTCTAGGGGGACTCCACAAGGACGAATTCTCTCACCACTTTTGCCGATACCAGTTATGAACGAGATCCTGATTGACCTGAACCATAGCGATGTCAAAGTGGTTGCCTTCGCAGATGATTTGGAGCTGCTAGCGACTGGAAATTTGTTTTCCTTGGTTTACTCAAGAGGTAAGGAGGCTGATTCAAACTCGTGATGAAATTTATGCGAGGTGGAGAAGATATAAATGCTCTGAAATTTTCTATCAGATCAAACTTGCACGTAATGCTGTGAGTTATAAGACTAGAAAAAACAAAAAAGCCTACTTTACAAAACAATTTAATCCTAGTGATTCTAGTAGTAAATTTTGGAAAAACGTTCGCCAAGCTGGGCTTTGCCCTGGCAAAGTATCTAATCCCGAAAAAATAGACATTGAAGAACTTAATAGCCAATTTATCCAACCTTCATCTAGCTCAAGCTCAAATGTTTTCTCAAGCCTCTCTGAACCTGTCACCAATGGAAGTGTTTTCTTATTATCAAGAGTTAATGAATTTGAGGTTGGTCAAACGATTTTAAAAATAAAATCCAAAGCAGTTGGTTCCGATGATATACAACCTGATTTCATAAAAATTCTTCTTCTTACCCGCTTTGCTACACCACGTAACGCATTTATTTAACACAATAATGACTACTTCCGTTTTTCCCGATTGCTGGAAAATAGCCAAAGTTTTGCCCTTACCAAAACTTTCAACAGATAGTTCCGTAAAATATCGCCCTATTGCAATCCTTTCATTTTTAAGCAAAGTGTTTGAAACAATACTATTAAGCAAACAAATCAAATGTTTCCTCAACCATCATTACCTTATTGCACGCCATCAATCAGGATTTCGTACTAGACATAACTGCACTACCGCTCTAATCAAGGTTTCCGAGGACATTCGTACTGGCTTGGACAGAGGCCTGATGGGCTTAATAGTGTTCTTAGATTTTTCTAAGGCATTTGACAGTGTCAGTCATAGTATTCTAATTGACAAACTTAAGAGAAAATTTTGCTTCTATAGATCAGTTTGTAATTTGATTGATTCGTATCTTTCAAAAAGATCACAATATGTTTTCTTTGAAAATAAAAATCATCCTGTCAAAGTCTTTACTCAGGCGTTCCTCAAGGATCCGTCCGTGGGCCACTCCTATTTTCCTGCTTCATCAACGATATTATAGAATGCTTCTCGAGTTGTGAGTACCATATATACGCTGATGACATTCAAATTTACATAATGTTTCCTAAATCCCAAAAAACAATATCCGTTGATAAAATGAATCAGTTTTTAAGCAAAATCCTATCTTGGACAGTTCATAACAAGTTCAATCTGAATCCTACTAAAACAAAAGCCTTGGTTATTGAAAAAAGTAGATCTTGTGAAGAATTACCACCTCTTTGGCTTAACCAAACTGCTGTGGAATACATTGACAACATAAAGAACCTCGGAGTATATTTTACCAAAAATTTAAATTGGGATGTACACATTAGAAAAACAGTGTCTAATATTTATGGTGGTCTCCGAGGACTCAGTCCTTCCTCCCATTTTCTGCCTACTGATGTTAAACTTAAACTTGTACAATCTTTCATACTACCCATAATTCTCTATAGCTGTGAAATATTTGCCAATATGGACCATGAATCCAAAAAAAAAACTAAATGTCGCATATAACAACTGCGCACGATACATTTTTGGTCTGAAAAGAAATGAACATACATCTCGGCTTACACCAAGAAAATAATGGGCTGTTCTCTTACTGCGTTGTTAAAATACAGAACCTTGCTATTTTTTCACAAAATTATACACACGAAGGAACCGGAATATCTTTTCGATTTAATTTATTTTTCAAGTAGTAACCGAACACTCCAACTAATTTTACCCAGGTACAAATTTCTCGTAACATTTCGACAGTTTTTTATACATGCTATTCAATTGTGGAACGCACTTCCCTCAAATATCAAGCACTTAAGAAACACAAATGCCTTCGAAATGAAATCCTTTCAATATTTTTCCCAGAATTTCTAAATAAATGTCTTTGCCTCTTCTCTTTCTTTCTTGCTTTTATTCGCTTAAAACTTGAATATTATTATTATTATTACATCAATGTTATTTTATTTATCTTATTTTAGTACTACGATAGCTATTTTATCATATTGAAACTTACTGTTAACTTTTATTTAAAAATCATGAATATTCATTAAGCATGTATACTACCAAAAAGATATTATTATGTCTTATATGTACTATGAATCTATTAAATAAACAAATGCAAATACAAATACAAATACAGCGAAAAGATTAACTACACTCTGTCAAAAGGTTGTACCTATAAGAAGAAATGTGGACTTTCAGTCAACCCACAAAAAAACGAACCGGTGTTTTTTACAAACAAAAGGAAAATACCAGAATTTGTCCTACCGTCAATAGAAGGAACCCAACTTATTCTATTTGATCATGCCAAATATCTAGGCGTAATTCTTGACAAAAAGCTAAACTGGGGTATGAACATTAAAGAAAGAACCAACAAGGCCATGATCGCTTTTTACTCCTGCAACAGAATTTTTGTTAAGACCCGGGTCCAAACCCATAAATCATAATGGCGATGTACACCGCCATTATGAGACCGATCTTTACCTACATATGATAGCCTGGTTTGGTGGAGCGCGATGAATAAGGAATCTAATTATAAAACGCTTAATAAAGTTTGAACACCAGCGTCTATAGGAATAACAGGGGCAATGAGGTCCACACCCCGCGCAGGAATGGAAACATTGGAAACCATACTCAATATCTAAGATCCCTAGATCTATTCGTTCAAGAAACTGCTCTAAGACTAAGTCAGACCGATAGGCCTAGTGGTTGATGCGCAAATTATCAACAAAATTACGGAAAGGTATGTATACACAGACTACAGAGCACCTCGTACAAGTTTTCAAAAACAGTTTTCTGTTTTTATCCTCACAAGAGAAGAGTGGGATGCTGGTTTACAACAATCAGATAAGCCGATGCAATACAAATCTACACTGCAATATCGAAGATGGATACGGGAGTAGGGCAGGCTTCTTCTCAGATTCCCTCAATTTAGCCAACTCTTATAGACTCAATGATAACTAACAGCAGTGTCCAAGTGGAGGTTATGACAGTGATTAAGACTGCCAAACAGATCTCAATGATGGCGATACCATGGGCTGATATCACCTTTTACATTAAGAGCCAGCTAGCGATCAAAACTATCTCTGCAACAGAAATAAGATCCAAAATAGTTTCATGCTGGCTCGATGCTCCATAGGATTTCATAGGTTATATTTTTAAAGAGACCATCCATCAGGGTACCTGTTAGAGTGAGAAGAATCTACAAACAATAAATAATACATAGACGAGTACACAACAAACCATGACTCAACCATAGCAGGATCCCGAAAGCAGCAGTTGAATTTTAAACGCCGAAGAAGACGGACCAAATCAAATACAATTTGTAAACTTTGCCCTTTGAAATAACTTTGCCCTTTGTAAACGTTGCCTTAACTTTACCCTTTGAAATAACGTTGCCTTAACTTTGCCTTTTGAAATAACTTTGCCCTTTGTGTTATATGTTAACTTTAGCCTTTCGTACTAAGCCCTTTTGTATTACCTTTGCCACTTTTTATGTTAACCTTGAAATAACTTAGCCCTTTGTATTAAAAAGCCTTTGTGTTAACTTAAATTTGCCTTTGCCTTATACGAGCACAAGCTCCATGCTTAATTTAAATCTAAAAAACATTATAAACATTCTTGAAATAGTGTAATAAATATCTATAAATTAATTTTACGAAAAAGTTATCTTTTATTTGAAATACAAATTTCAATTTCATTCGCCGACAGTCGCCGCCTTTACAGTACCACATACCACAATGGATCAACATTGATCTAAAAGTGACGGGAACAAAACAAGATCAACCGTCAGTCTATCAACCAAACCTTACCTAACCTACTCTCATTACATAAAATCAAAATAGTGGAACAATACTAAAAATGAGGTTTTACAAGTAGGTACACTCAAGTTAAAAGTTCAAATGAGCTCAACTCCATATTGTGTTTTGCCCACATACGATAGTTGGGCTCAATAGGTATGTATATTCATTGCACTGATAGTCGAATTTTGATTTCGAAGAAGTTACTAAAAATACTGGTTTAAATTAATAAATTTCAATATTTTTCACAAGGGTGGGTGAATTAATTGTGTTTTTTTTAAGCCAGGCAAGACAAAAAAAATGCTGCGTTGAAATAGGTGACAGTTTTATCTTGATCATTGACCGAAATACGAGTAGGTACCAGGTTATGACCTGTGGAATTAGGTATAGGTAAGTAAGTTAGCCTCGAATTGACTGAATTTTCAAGCTTCCTACTTTTGTTTATCTTGGTAAACCTAACATATAGGTACCTACATTACTTAAAAATAAAGCTCCATTAGCACACCAGACCAAAGCCGAACAACACATAGGTATTATGACTTTAAATTAGATAAGTACTAAATACCTAAAACTTATTTTCACCAAATAATAATAGCGCTTAAACCTATCTATACCTATTTCTTAACCCAATAAAAAAAGGATCCACAGTCACACTAACACATAGTAAAACTTTAATGAAGGTAGGTATAGGTAGGTACCTACCTACTTATAATATCCACATAGGTAATAGGTATACCTATCTACAGTCAAAATCACGTAATTAACTACCCCCAAGGGTAAAACAACAATTTAAATTATGAGTCGTTTTTAAGTCATAAACTTAATTACGAAATCAGAGTGTTAATTACCATTACCAGGGCTTTTTGCCATTCGCCATTTGCTATTATCCTCTGTTAAGTAAGTATCAACTTCAAACCCCCAGGTCCCAACCACCCCTCGGTTTCCCCATTTGCCACTTAGCAATTTCAATGCAGACGCTTCCCTTCTAAATACATATAACCATATCTTAATGGCAAATTTTGATTGTTAACACATATAAATTCCCTTACCCGCCCGGTCATATGATATGCCATCATATTCAGTTCGTAATTTTCAACCCTACCTCATTTTGAAAAAGTTATACAAAGCCCCAAGGGTGTACTTGTCGTCTCATTTTCATAAGAATAATAATGATACTCTATGCCATGAAATTTGCCATCGCATACTATACATAGTATATCCATGGAGTGTATAAGTGTTTATGTGATTGGGCATATATACCATCCCCCAATACCGTCACTGTCACGACACACAAACACCACTTAACTGGAATATGAAAATTCAAAAAGCAAGCAATATAAAAGCACTGGAACATTTATAACCTTGCCCTCTTGAGACATAAACGAAAAAAATAACCTACACACACAAATACACATACATTGTCAGTCATGTTATAATTGCCTTCCCCCCTGCTCCAACACACCTACATACTCAGATAGGACATAGTTCACGTTCCTTGAAAAATCGACAGCGAAGGGAAAAGGAAAATCAAATTCAGCTACAAGAATTGAATGCGAACAAAAGAGATGCCAGAGGAGAGAAGCAGAGGGTGAAAGAACACAAGCACCAGCGCATCCGTAATTGGTATACACAAGTCTCCTTTTTGTCCTCACATCGTCGCTGCTGTCTATGTACACATAGAGAAGGTTGTTTTTGTAAACTGGTACATGAACACCCCGGGTTTAGTGGGGTATATTAAATCAGTAGCACGCAATTTAGCACAACCGCACAAAACGGTGGCGACATAACGATGCTGAAGCTTTGCCACTACAACTTCCCTACAACAACCGCAAACAACACTCAAACTAAAGTTATGTATGTATGTGCTTTTGCTTTGTCTAGGGGTAGCAATTTTCTAATGGCATGGCAAGTTCGTTCTCAAGCAATTCGATTTGAGATCTCTTCTGAAAGGGGAGTTGGTGCTGGTGGAAATAATTGAAGATGGAAGTTGTGTTTGCAGGTTGTACCGACTGCTTATACCAATTTTAGTCACAAATGTGCTAAAATGGAAACCATTTTGCAATATTGCTCGGAAAACAACCCCCGCCAACCGTCATGGGCATTGCATGCATATTAAATGATGATGATTCGAAATGGGAGACAAGACTGTTTCGTCCGTCTGAAAGCTATGCTCAAAAGTTTCTGTTTGGTTAAGGGATAAGTTTTTGAAGCGTCGCAAAAGGGTTATTCTCTCCCAGTTTCTGGAAGATACATATCTGTTAAATGAGACTTTCGTCGGAAGGGGGAACCGGGTGTTGCGGATGGTTAACACGTTAATGCTGGCGTGCCATAACTTAGTATCTTGCTAATTAATCTAAGGAAGGTATTTTGACCAGATTTTTACACAGTTATGTGAAGAAGAATTCTGGGAGAATTGTTTCGGGTAAAGGTAATATTGTTTTTGAGATTTAAATTCTTAAAAGAAGCAAAACTGTAAGCGGTTGAACTCACACATTCTCACTTAAACTAAATGCTCTGGATACTCTGTTTATTACAACTTGCTACACCATGTTGTTAACTTGTCAAAGGAGGTTGAAATTCAGGCAATTATAGTCCCTACGTAATAATGCCGCAACACGGTTTTGTAGGATAACGATGCCTAGACAATTTTGTTTAGTCGATGTGTGTAGCTGTGCGTGAATGCGATGTTCTGCGGATGGGGATGCCTAAATAATTAATTAGCACCTCGAATCATTAGTGTGTACCTACCTACTATACTGTCGTAGAGTACGTACTTTATGCCGCATGAATGCTTAAATATGGCTGAGGCATTATGATGCCTCTAATGAGGGTTGTAGCCAAAGCATACATATATGTACCTACTTAGAAATAGATACGTTTACATGCTTGCAATTAAGCATTGTTTGTGAAACCTTTTGGATATGAAGTGTAAGCTAAATTGAAGTGAATTTGATCTGGGCATTAGCATCGATATTCTTGCGATAAAGACAATAAAGAGGGTTTCAGGCACCATATTGTATGGATCATGCGGTGGAGTTGGTGGTTGGGTTCAATGCATCAAATTTGACATGTATAGGTACCTAGATTTATAAATTTTCTAATCCTCTGATATGCCAGCTTTCAAATGCCATCTAATTCTCTATGACTACCGGCCAATAGAAACCCTGATAAATTCAGAAATCTAAATATTTAGTATAGCATAGAATGCACGGGATTCGGATTATTCAAGATGTGGTCTATAGACCACGTGCAGCCGAACATTTAGCGGAGGCCCTAGACTGCTACAAAGCAGACATCACCGCCATCCAAGAAGTGCGATGGGATGGGCCGGGCAAAAGAAAACTGAAAGACTGCGATGTATACTACGGTGACTGTTACCGACCACAAGGGCAGCGTCTTTTTGGATGTGGATTTGTTGTTAGAGGCAGACTGAGGCAAGAGGTCTTGAGTTTCAATTATGTGAACGAGCGCCTCACGACAATTCGCATCAAGGCTAAATTCGCCAACATCAGCCTGATATGCGCGCATGCCCCCACAGAGGAGAAAGATGACGACACCAAGGACGAGTTCTACGAGCTCCTGGACAAGACATATGAGCAATGCCCTAGCTATGACATTAAAATTGTCTTGGGTGATTTTAATGCCAAACTAGGAAGAGAAGACGTCTTTGGTGGCACAATCGGAAGATACAGCCTGCACGACACCACCTCCGATAACGGACTCAGGCTAATCGACTTTGCTGCGGGGCGAAACGTTGTGGTAGCTAGTACGCAGTTCCCGCATCTCGATATTCATAAGGGGACATGGCGAATTCCTGGTCAATCAACCGCCAACCAAATTGACCACATTGCGATCGACGCAAGGCACTCCTCCAGTATCAAGGATGTCCGAACGTTCCGAGGAGCCAACGTTGACTCGGACCACTACCTCGTTGTAGCAAAGGTAATGCTACGGATATCCAGACCAAAGCCAAAACAGGGAAATACTGTCAGGAAGTTCAACGTCGGACGGCTACAGTCGCAAGAAATCGCCAGGTCCTTTTCCGATCGAGTCTCTCGCGCCCTCTTAACTAGTCCTTTGCCGCCAACTGCAAACATCGAGAACCAGTGGAAAAACTGCCAGGAAGCCATCAGAGATGCCGCCTCTGACGTGCTGGGCTTCGCACGACCACCACAGCGAAACCCCTGGTTCGACGAGGAATGCCGGCAAGTACATGCAGCCAAACAACAGGCATACAAAGCGGCGCTGCATAGAAGGACCAGAGCTGCTCGCGAGCTCTACGAGCAGAAGAGGAAAGAGGAACACAAGCTTCTCAGAAAGAAAAAGAAAGAGCATGAGAAGCGTGCGATCGAGGAATTAGAGGGATGCCACTGCAGGAATGAAGTTCGGAAGTTTTACCAAAAAGTAAAAAGAACCTCCCAAGGTTACAAACCCCGAACCGAAGCCTGCAAGGACGATCAGGGGAACATCGTGGTGGAAACGCAGTCGGTGCTGAGGATATGGAAAAATCATTTCTGCAAATTGTATAACGGCGATGACGAACCGAATTCCGCTACCATGCAAATTGCACCATTCAACCTGGACGACGTAGGCCAACAATTCCGTCCACCCGATCTTGACGAAGTGAGGATAGCCATATCTAAACTTAGGTCCAATAAAGCTGCTGGAGCTGATGGCCTTGCGGCTGAGCTATTCAAAGCGGCTGGCGATGAATTGGTTAGGAGTATGCACCAGCTCATCTGTAAAATATGGTCGGAAGAAAGCATGCCCGATGAATGGAACCTCAGTATTGTTTGCCCGATCATCAAGAAAGGCGATCCTCTGGACTGCACCAACTACAGAGGCATCAGTCTTCTTAATATCGCCTACAAGATCTTCTCTGCCGTACTTTGTGAACGCCTGAAGCCATTCGTCAACAACCTGATAGGTCCATATCAGTGTGGCTTTAGGCCAGGGAAGTCCACCATCGACCAAATATTCGCACTACGGCAGATCTTGGAGAAAACCCAGGAGTTCCAAATCGATACCCACCACCTTTTTATCGATTTCAAGGCCGCGTATGACAGCATCTATAGAGACGAGCTATATAGAGCAATGTCTAGTTTTGGCATCCCTGCCAAACTCGTCCGTTTGTGCAGGATGACGATGGAGAATGCACGCTGCTCCATCAAGGTCGGCAAAGACCTCACCGACACCTTTGATGTCAAAAAAGGTTTTAGGCAAGGCGACGCGCTGTCATGCGACTTCTTCAACATCGTTCTTGAAAGAATAGTGCAAAACTCTCACGTCAACACCAGAGGCACAATCTTTCAAAAGTCCGTCCAATTACTCGCTTACGCTGACGACATTGACATAATCGGACGAACAAAGCGTGATGTCAGTGGTGCTTTTGTGAGCATTGAGAAGGAAGCCAAGAAGATGGGTTTAACGGTGAATGAAAGCAAAACAAAATATATGCTGTCCACAAGAAAGGACACCCAACACCGACGTCTCGGACAGAACGTCACTATAGACAGCTATAATTTTGAGGTAGTCAGAGACTTTGTCTACCTAGGATCCGCTATAAACTCAGCGAACGACACCAGCGCTGAGATCAAACGAAGAATTACTCTTGCCAATCGCTGTTTCTTTGGGCTAAGAAGGCAATTGAGAAGCAAAGCCCTCTCTCGAGCAACTAAACTGTCCCTGTATAAGACGCTTATCATCCCGGTCCTGATGTATGGTGCAGAGGCATGGACACTGCTAACAGTGGATGAGAACGCGTTAGGCTGTTTTGAGAGGAAAATTCTCCGGGTGATTTTTGGTCCCGTCTGCATAGATGGGGAATGGAGAAGAAGATACAACAACGAACTGTATGGGCTGTAAAGCGACACCGACCTAGCCACAAAAGTGAAAAGCCAACGACTGAGATGGCTGGGTCATCTAGAGCGAATGGACACCAATGCTCCGGCCCGGAAAGTCTTTGAATCCAACCCCGTGGGACAACGCAGTAGAGGTGGACAGCGTAAAAGGTGGCGCACGCAAGTGGAAGAGGACCTCAACCAACTTGGCGTGCGAAACTGGAGACAGCTGGCTAGAAACCGAGCCGGCTGGAAGAAGCTTGTTGGTTGAGGCCCTGGTCCACCCCGGACTGTAGCGCCACCTTAAGTAAGTAAGTAAGTAATAATTTTTGCAATTTTCGTTCGACTAGAAACATTTGCAATATAAAAAAACGTTCTCCCAAATATGTTCAGTACCAACTCCTGTTCAAATTGAGTGTGTAAAGTATAAGCCCCCTTTTTTTATTTATTATTTTTGAAAGTTGTTTCAAATTGTTCTCGATTTGTTTGGCATTGTTCCAATTGTGAACACTGACACGTACCTACACCATAGAATGTTGGTCGACAGTTCAAACCAACAAGGTTGATAGGCATGATGTGAACCCTGGCGAAGACTTGTGTTTTACTTTTCTATCGGGTTTTTAGGCATGTTTTTAACAATGTTCTTCAAACTGAAATCTTAATATGTACCTATTTTAAAATATATGCATTTCGAAGCATTTGTGAAATTGATGAGGTGTATTTCCCCCTCCGTTTCATATGGGAGGGATAAATTTCCAAAACATTGAATTTAAATAGATTAATAGATATTCAAAAATAACGGAAATGCTTAAAATACTGTACAGGGTTTTTAGTTTTTGAGTAAATTGAAAACTATGAAAACTACGTTTTTTTTAATCATTTTTTTTATTAATTAGTAAGTGGTTATGGAAAAAATTTGAATAACAGATTTTTGTAGCAAATTGAGTTTTTTTTTTAATAGAAAACTTATTCAACAAAAATGATTTTAAACCAGAAGTAGTTTTCATAATTTTCAATTTTCTCAAAAAGTTGAAACCTTACATCCGTCTGGTTTTCAGCATCCAACTTAAAGGTAATATACACGTTAAATTATGAAAGACAATTTCCTACATTATAACGTAAAATAAGAAATTTGTTATCAAAATTTTTCATTTTTTATTAATTTTGAGTTTTCAAACGAATTTTTCAAAATGGTAACTTCATTTACTATATAATAAAAGAATTAGTTTTAAGCTTAAAGAAAAGGTATAGCACAGTATGTTAAACATTTCCGTTGTTTTTGAATAGCTATTTATCTATTTTAAGTCAATGTTTTGGGAATTTATTCCTCCTGTATGAAACGGAGGGGGAAATATACCCCCTCCTATATAATTTTTACTTGCGATATATGTAGGTACTATAGGGCAAGTTTTGGATTCGTGCAAAAAAAAAAATTTTTAGATAACAATCAAACATGACATTACGGTAGGGTTTCCAGAACATCTCTTTTAAAGAGAACATGTTCTCTTTTTTAACTCTGATCTTTCTTATTCTTTCTTTTTTCATCAAATTCTTTTTTTTTACTCTTTTTTTATTTTGTACTCTTTTTTATCTCTTTTTTTCCTAAGTGACCGAAATATTATTTTAACACACTTTTCATTAATGTAGGTACTTTTGTACTGTCCCCTAAAATATAAAATAAAGCATTAATACCAGAGAATATCAAATAAAGAAGCCAATACTTTATATGTTTCACCCTTTGTTTACATTGTTGTATTTTTAATTTAATTTCGTGTCGAAATATAGATGTGAATTGCAACAACAATGTGCTGAATGAGGTGTTTATTCTATGTGTGCGTTTTGCCACTGTTTTTCACTTCCTTTGCAAATCTAATACATCAGCTGTTCGCTTCAGCTTGTAGGCAAATCAAATTTGGCACGTTCCGATGTTAATTCTCAGTTATCCGGATAGCTTTGTGTTGTTGTAATCCCATGTTAAAAACAGTTGATGACCGCTGACGCAACAACAACTCAAGTTACATCAAAATGTTTGGGATAACACGATAACATAGCGAATAAACATCGGAACGCGAGGATTGACAGCTCATGATTGGCTTCTTTAGGTGTGTTTAATGAATCTGTTCCAAACAGAAAATTACAGAAAAGATAAGAAAAGTACAGGATTGTGTGTTCCATGAGTAAGAACCTTACCCCAAACTGTTCTACATTCTGTCACTTTGTGTTCCATGACGTTTTTCAGAACAGTTAAGAACAATACTTCCTGCACCAGCACCTAGTTTTTAGGTGGAGCAAGTGAGTGAGAAATGTCAAAGTACCAGCTGGTTTGTTTGTTTCGGATAATGATAAGCTAAAATTTATGACAGATGTATACACTTCTTATATTTTTGGGCTTAATATTAAAAAAAAGACATACAAGAATATAAGAAGTGTGAATTGATAGTTAATTTGAATTGAAAACTAATGCAAACAAATAACAATTGAGACATTTTTAAATTTGAAATTGCACAGCTGATAGGCAGCGCTCAATCCCGTCAACACAAAGCTGCACTTTTCTGTTCTATCCTGTTCTGACAGTTTTCACATACTTGTGCAGTTCTGCTCTGTTCTGATCTAGTTTCTCTTCATTAAACACGGCTTTATTTGATATTCTATGATTAATACACTGAACCAAAAACCTTCCTACTCAGGATCGATGGATGAATTTAGAAAAGAAATAAATGGGAAGACTAAGACAAAAGTATCGACTACCGAAAATTTCTAAGGAAGTTTTACTGGATTACTCAAAGTTGTTTGACCAGTTTTGCTATTTAAACAAGTTTCTTTGTAAAGAAAATGACAATATAAAAACAAAATATCTGTTCAAAAGTGGGCCAGTTTTTTTAAGTTTGTCTACAAATCTAGAGTTTTATTCAGAGCTCTTTAAATGTGCCAGTTGCCAGTCCTTTTTTGTTTACCTGCTCTAAATATGAATTTTCTCGTTGAAGGGTTCGCAATGGACAAAAGAACGAAATCATTTAAGAATAGGATTCTCATAGTTGCCGATAATGTAAAAGATTTTAGCTGTCAAAAGTTTTATGAAACCTTTTTATATGAAAATAAGTATCTTAATCAAATTCGAAGCTCCCAAAAATATGACACTTGGGATGAGGAAGAAAATTAATGTCTATTTTGCCTAAATTTCACTAAAGTTCTGCGGTATTTTGAATTCAATTAGGTGTTTTTGTATTTTAGTTTTATTAGTTAAAAAAGGGTTTATAAAACATACTTATTTATATCACAGATATGTTTCCTTAAAAATGATGTTAAAATAAACTACCAATTAGTATTAAAACTGCTGCTTCTTGTGTACCTATATACAATACCTGTATAAATATATATATTTATAAAATAAAATTAAAGCAAACTTTTGGTCATATTTATCAATTATTTTGATGATGGTGTGGTGACCGAGGGGGGATTAACAGTAGAAGTTTGGAGTTTCGAAAATGTCCTCTTTTTTTTCGAACGCGTTATGGACACCCTACATTACGGTGATAGAGAACACGAAAAAAGTGGAGGGCACAATTCTGTCTGTCTGTTTGTCTGTCTGTCTGTCTGTCTGTCTGTCTGTCTGTCTGTCTGTCTATCCGTCTGTCTGTCTGTCTGTCTGTCTGTCTATCCGTACCTCAACCTACAGCCTAAACCACTGACGCGATTTTCTTCAAATTTTGAACTTAAGGTTTTTTTGTAACTCTCCAGAGGGAAATGGAAATTTTTTTGTAGCTCAAAAAATAACGGTACTTGCCATACTAACGTTAAGTAAAAGCTTATTTATCTCAAAAACGGCTCCAACGATTTTGATTACAAAAAAAACAGTGTATTATTGTAGATATGATGTAGTAGTATGTGTAGAAGTTAGAAAAAAAAATCACCAAAAACATTTATTAACGGTACCCGCCATATAACGGTTTTTTTGATTTTTGGTTTTCTCATTGACCGCTCATTCGATTTCAATCAAATTTTTTGTACAAAAGCTTTGTTAGAATATAAATAATACTGCATATCAAAATTTTTGAAAAAATAAGTTTTGGATCTTTAAAAAAAGATTCAAAATTTTTTATAGAAAATTCAATATTTCAAAAACGGGTTAATGAATTATTTTGAAATTTCAGTTTTAAATGTATATTAGTATACACTCAAAATTGGCATGGCAACTTTTTTTTTGAAAAATGTTACAAAAATTTTATATATAAAAAATTAAGTTTTAAGAAAACGGCTCCAACGATTTTAAATTTTTTTTTTTGCATATATTCATATATTTTCAAGTAATCGAATGGCATACTTTTTTTGAGCTCTAAGTTATTAATCAGACTGTTTATACAATTAAAAGAACGATTTAAATGCTTTTTATACTTTTTCTATAATTACTTGAATATTTTTTAATGTTCTTAAGTCCCACACAACTTGAACATAAGAGCAAGTACGTGCGATCCAGTCGTGCATTTTATTTTCTTTGGTCATGTCCTAAAATTATTTCATAAAGTATAAGCCAATAACTTGGAAGCATTTTGTGCACTTCTAACCTTCGAAGAAACAGTGTTTCTCATATGAAAGTAAACACTGAATCAGCAAAATTAAATAAGGAGATTTAAAAAACAACCGCCTTCCATGCACACCATGATATCACTAGTATGACCATGAATTAGATAATATGTTCTTACTTTTTCCATTATTTCTGCGAAAATCGATCAAAGTCATTGATTATGTATGCTTTTCAAATGTTTGAAATATCTACTCCCCGTATCTTTCTTAACCATCCTCCTTCCGAAGATATGGATACAACTTTTTTTGTAGGAAATTTATTATTTTTTTAATTTTGTAGTGCTCACTTTTCCGCTAATACGCTTAGTTCTCAAATTATTCAAAAACAATCACAAAAGGCGACTTTTAACCCTCCCTCCTGTCTAAAGCTAGCGGCCCTGGGCTGGGGACTTTTAGTATGTTATACCTTGTGGTCACCTCAACCACATAAAATAGTAACCCGGATACCATGATTTATTGCATTTGTTTTTCCTTCGCTGACTGGAATAATTATCCAAAAAGGATATCTATTTTCGCCTTCTTTAAAAAATAACACTCATACGCCATACATCACTCCTAAAAAAAAATGGAGTGGAATTTATTTTATCTGTTGTCCTTCACTAAGTCACAAATTTTCTCTTAGGAGGAGAAGAGGGTGGGTATTTTCCGAAGGAGTTTTCTACCAGACATGTACCGATTCAGAACCTTCCCCATAAATAGAACGGGTGAGTTTTAATGTGAATGAACGCATCACATGATAATAAGAAATCATAATAATCCAGGAAAATTAGTCAATATTTGGGACCTGTATTACGGAAAAAACCTATAAGGCTGAATTTTGATATACACCTTCTTTATACAATGCTTTAAAAATCTTGAAAAGTCCCCATCGATTTGCTGGGTGCGAATTTTTGTATAACAGTATTTTTTCAAAAAAATAACCGTTTAGACAAAAAGCGGATTTTCTCCATTTCTTACGAGTTTTCGTCCAAAACACTATAGTCCAAAATTAAAGTAAATAAAATTTCCAATAAAAATTGTATACATTACATATAACTTTTTTTAATAGAAATAACGGTAACTGAATTATAAATTGTCAAAGATTTTGATTTTTTATATACCTACTTGTCACAAAAACATCATTTCCCTATTTTTTCTCGTTCAAGGTTCTTGTTTTTGCTTCGATAAATATGTATTTATGTATATATGTATATGCTAGTTATATAAGTGTACATATACGTATATGTATAAAAGTATATATTATACAAATGCAGACACTTTCATGAATGTATTATTGATGTGGACGTTAGGAAATAATAAAAATGTTCATATATCAACTAAATTCAGTACAATAAAAGTTTGAAAATTAGATTTAGCAATTCATAAATATCTGAGTTTATTAAATAATAACGTGAATTTAATCAGATTTACTTAAACTTATTATCATATCCGATATCCCCCTAAGGTATGCCAGAGAGGCATGAATGTGTAAATTAGTTAGTTGTATATATGTAAATTTATCGGTATTCCATAGCATTAAAATAGGCGTATATAATTGAAAAAAAAAATATAATATTTTAAATTATCAGTTAAGTCGTTAATTAAAGACTCAGTTTTCATCTATATACTAGTAAAAATTTCAAAAACGAATTTGTAATATTTTCATTTTTGCACAATAATGTTTCTGGCTTAAAGTTATTGTTTTTTTTTCTTTTGATTTTATTCAAATTTGAATTTAAAAACTTAACAACACATGGAATATAAAATATGTTAAGCATTCTTCTGGATAACTTTTATCTTCTTCATCTTCATCAATTTTTACAGAAACATCACTTAATCTGAAGTTAAAACAAGACTGACCTTGACATTGACCGAGAGCTGGTGAACAAGTCAACTGAAATTTTGAAAACCGCTAACGCATCCCTTGGCACAAGTGCAAAAAATCATATTCAAAGCATTATCTGAAGCAGGAGCAATGTTCTTTCATAATCTATTGGATCAAGCTCATTTCTCAAACACTTCTGACTTGATAATAAGCTCTTAGCATGTGTTGTTCTACTGGACTCTCTGATGGTGGGTAGTAAACTCAAACTTGTTGCCATATTTTTTATAATAACTTACCAACGAACTGCCTTCCTTAAAAGATTTGTTGAGGTTGTTGTTGAATGACGATGGAGAATGCATGCTGCTCCATCAACGTGGGCAAAGACCTCATCGATACCTTTGATGTCAAAAAAGGTTTCAGACCTTAAAGAATAGCGCAAGACTCTCACGTCAACACTAGAAGCACAGTCTTTCAAAAGTCCGTCAATTACTAGTTTACGCCGGCGATATTGACATAATTAGACGAACGAAGCGTCATGTCGGTGGTGCCTTGGGGAGTATAAAGGAGGAAGCTAAGGATATGGGTTTAACGATGAATGAAGGTAAGCCCAAATATATGCTGTCATCAAGAAGAGACAGCTTTAATTTTGAGGTGGTCTACCTAGGTTCCGCTAACGATAACAGTGCTGAGATCAAACGATGAAATACTCTTGGCAATTTACTGCTGTTTCTTTGGGCTAAGAAGGCAATTGAGAAGCAAAGCCCTCTCTCGAAAAACTAAAGTGTCCCTGTCTAAGACGCTTAACATCCCGGTCTTGATGTATAGGCTGCTTAGGGAGGAAAATGTGAAAAGTCACCTAGAGCCTAGGGACATCAATCCTCCGGCCCGGAAAGTCTTTGAAGCAGACACATTGGGACGGCACAGTAGAGGAGGACAGCGTAACAGGTGACACACACAAGTGGAAGAGGACCTCAATCAACTTGGAGTGCGAAACTGGAGACAGCTAGCTAGAAACCAAGCCGGCTGAAGAATTTTGCTGGGTGAGGACCTAGTTTCAACATGGAAATCAACTGTCTTAGCGGAAGCAGAATCCCAGAGAAAGACGTGGCCACAGCTAAAGTACCTTGCAGCAAACCGTGAAGGATGGAGACATTTTGTTGACGCCCTATGCCCCAGCCGGGGTTACAGGACACGATTATGATGAGGACCTAGTCCATGTCGGACTGTTGCGCCATCTTAAGTAAGTAAGTAAGTTCACCTATACAACAATTTGCACCCAACCAATCGATGGGGACTTTTCAGGATTTATAAAGCAGCAGTGCCATAGCCAGGATTTTGTTTTGGAGGGGGCTTGCTTCCAAATTTTACGAGAAATTCTTTAAACAAAAAACTAAAATTATACCAATTTATTGATTTTTATTAGTTTTTAAATAAAACATACTTAAATATTTTTTCTGTACACATTTCCTTAAAGCAGAAGACGTCTTGATTTTTTTCACATGACTTCAATCACGTTATCTGGATCCACATTAATATGCGAATGAACAGATATTAGCAAGAGAGCTTAATTTTTCATTCCCCATAACGCTTCGGGATACTATTTTAATCCTTTTCATAGTTGAAAAGGTTCTTTCAACACCAGCTGTGGTCACTGGAAGCGTGGCCAAAACCGTAAGCAAGAAGTTTATACCTCTATAGTAAGGCTATACCTATATCAAGCAATTTCAAAACTTCGGTAGAAAGATCCCTCGCCAATATTTTTCCGCACCAAAGAATGTACTCAGCTTTCACAGCTGACAAAGAAATTGTATTATCAAAATCATATGTTCCATTTCGTTTACTCGCTCAACTGCGGCAAAACCTGGGAGAAGAGCTTGAAACCCTGCGATGGTAGAACGTCTTCGTTGTCCATGAATCTGTCCGTAAGATTTTGTAAAAACGAATTTTTGCAATGAATCAGTTTAGACACTCTAAAATAGGCTTGAATAGAAGGCTTCAGTAGAAGAGGTTTCTGGATTGGATCGCAGTGTTTGTTTCAATGAAGTTCTTGGAGCTCTTAATTGAACTTCAAATAAGTCTTCGGAAACTTGGGATATGCGGATTGAAAAGCCTCTCTGAAAAAATTTTCGGCATTTTCTCTTATGTTCTTAAGAGAACTCCAAACTTCTTTTTTGCGGTCGATTGCAGAAATAGCTCTGTAGGAAAACTGATAAGGGCAGCGTTAAACAGAATAGTTTTTCGCACACAATGAGGCTTACTAGGAAATCACTTCTTTGGATCGCTGCCAAGTGTTGATGCTTTCGACGACATATCGCCCACGTTCTGCTCGTTATTTCTTCAAAACTTATTGAGATGCATTTGAAAAGCTCTATTAAGGAAATAAAACTGTCATGCATTTCAATGACTCTTGTTTCACATAGGAGTAGAAGTCGAGTTTTTCGGCTCTCTGGTGCGTGTTTTTTAATGACAGTTTAGAAAGTTATATTTTCATTTGAATGGTTGTGGAAGAAATTAGCTATTTCACTTACTACACCAAGGCAATTTGAATTGCAGGACTTGACATGGCATTAGACAGAGCCATGTTCAAGCGATGGCTTGCACAGTGTACATACCAAGCGTTTGGATACTGTTTCATGCCTTATCCTGCACTGTACTCCACTTAAGTGGCTCCATCATAGCTTTGGCCCACACAATTCTTCATATCAAGATGCAGCTCTTCACATCGCTGCAGTATGGTTTTTGTCAAGTTTTCAGAAGTTTAGTCATCAACAGGAACAAAACCTACAAAATCTTCCCGAAGCATACAATTTTTGGGATCTGGTAAACAGTCGATATATCAAAGGCATATCGAAAGTTGTTCACAGTCGATATATCAAAGGCATATGGAAAGTTGTTCACACCCAGTAACATCCATTGTTTCGTCAGCGAGGATAGTGATACAACTTGAACTTATAGCCCGTTTAGTTATTTCAGTTGTTACAATATCAGAACATATCTCCAGGATTTCATTCTGGATATCTGGACTCAAATAATTTAAATCTTAAAAACCTAAGCTTAACAAAACCAAAAGGGTTTTAATAATGATAAACATTTAATAGCCTTATCGTACGCTCCGTGATAATAGATTTATACTACGAATCCAAAAAAAGTATTAAAACTCCCATGCCCTAACAAAAATATCAGGTAAAATTCAAAGTTCGTGAAAATTCACCCGAACTATCCCCGGGTTCATAAAATACATTTTACTATGAGAGCTTATACTTTTTTGTGGGATTCTTCCGTATGTATTGCGTAGGGATCTGTGGTTGACCATCTATTCAAAAATAACAACTTACCACATTCACGGGTTTTTATTGTAAACAACTTTAAATGGATCATTAAAGATTGGAAAGTATTGGAGTGCTTTTATATTAAAGGGTGCAATTGTGAGAGGGTGGAATGGTGGGGAAATTGACAATATCCAATCATTTGCAGCAAAACTCTTCATATCCAAATTTTATTGTTAAATATCTCTTAAACGGAACTTCCAATATTTTTTTCCTCTTAATCATAACATATTAATATAAAATTTCCGCAAGCTGAAAGTTATTTTAAATCATATGTTTTGGTAACGCGCATATCACTTTTTTTTACTTTGTTTTACTCTGAAATCTTATAGAATTTGTGGTTATTTTTAATTTGCAATTTTTTGGCAATAACTGAAGTCGTTTACTGATCCCAATTCCAAATCAAATAAAATGTAGGTATACATATGTAGAATATTCTCCTCATTTTAATAGCTTTTAGAGTTAAATAAAATACCTAAAAAGTCTTCAAAATTCAATACAAAATTGTAAACATATCTAAATAGTCTCTTGCTTTTTAACGAAGTATTTTCAAGTAGTTGAGAACTTTAGCTAAAATCAAATAAACTATTCCTACCTGGATAGTCTCCTTATTTTTATAGATTTGAATTTAATATATTAGAAAGGTTTAAAGTTTTGTTTAGATTTTCGGGTGGGGCTTCAGCCCCTCAAGCCCCCCCCTCTGGCTACGTGCCTGTAAAGCAGGGAATGAAGAAGGTTTATACCAAAATTTCCGTAACAAAATTCTAATTTTCCTGGGCTATAATGGATAACGACCTCCTTTTGAGCCGCAATAACAGAAAATCTCAAGTACGGTCTTAGCCTTACCTACACTATCAGGCACAGGTACTTCGTGCTCAACAACATCATTTCTCAGCCGTTTGAGTGTCGCTTTCTCCTAAGTACCCAAAAGAATTAGAAAATAGCTTGTGTTCGACCCTCTCACCTTTATGTTTATTTTAATAGGACGATGGATTTGAGTGATTTTTGTTCATTTATTTTCATAAATGATAAAGTACGTATGTACAAGAAAGAGGAGTGTATGGAACAACAAATCGGACAAACAGCCGCCATGACTTTTCAGGCGATAACGCACTCTTTTTTTGAAATATTGCTCAAAAACGTTGTTCTCCATGTATGGTGTAGTACTGTAGGTACTCGATTTATTACTTTCAGCTTTCAAATTGTGTCGCATAATTTGGTTCCTGAGTCATAGGTGTCAGGGGGAGGTCAAATCTAAGATTCCGACAAAAATAGGCGAGAATGTATTTGACAAAAAGTGATACCTAGTAAAAAAATTTAAAATATGTTGAAGCGTGTTGTTTTCCAGAGGCAGGTGGGAAATTCCCCCTCTTGTCCCCCTCTGAACGGCTGACTTTAATCCTGACTCTCCTTATGTTGAGTTTGTTTTTCGAAAGCTTGTGTGAAGAAGCTTGAACGACTCTTTACCGAACTCTCTTCTTCATCTTTGCTACCGTTTTTATTTTCTTACTATAACTAGGACATTATACATAATATATGCACTATGTACTCATGTTTGATTTTATTCCTAAATTTCAACTAATGTGATTCGTATGGTCAAATCTGAAATATGTTATAAATTATTCCCAAAAAGTGCTTAGAAATGAGCCTTAAGCAAAATATCTTAAATTCTGTTTCATAATTATTTGCATATCACTTTTCTTTTTCTATAGATACATACCTACCCAGTTAGGAATCTATGAATTTAAAATATTTTGCCATTTAAATGCAGATGAGAAAATCAATCACTGGCCGATGCTTAAGCTCTCTATCAAGTCCATCACATCTAATGTTTAGCAGCATGAGTACACTTTTTAATTAAAACATCAATCAAATGTGCTTTTCATTTTACAAACCACTATGACTAGGTCAGAAGCCCAAAAATCCATCAAACACACTGGGATTCATTTCAAGTCAATCCTATACCTGTGTCGATACTTTATTTCGTCAAAAAACCACAGATATCAATATCAACAACAACAAGACTAAAAAGACTCCTTCACAAAAGCACATCCTGCAAACATATTTCCACACTAATGAAGAAAAATTCGACAGAACAAAAAAGGAAGAAAACTCCTTCATCCACCCGCTTCCACACCCCGTAAAAAATCAAAAAAGAAAAAACAAAAACAAAAATGAATCGCAAATTGAAAACATTGCTAGACTTTTGTTTCTGCACATCAATGCATGGAAGTGTATGTGTGTGAGTGTGTGTATAATGCTGTTCTGTTCAATCTCAAAACAACACCAAAAAAAAATCCAGAAATAGTCTGCGTCATTTAGGAAAATTAATGGAAAATCATTCGAATGCATTCAATCGTTGGAAAAATAAAGTACTGGCCAGGAATTGAAAACCACTTTGGCTTGTGCACCCGCACATCCGTTAGCAAGAGTGGACACAAAGTTATATACAAACACATTATCCTTACATATACATGGGTACATACATACATACAATGGACTTCTTGTGCAAAATTTAAATTGAATAAACCACAAAAGTATGTTTTTTTTTACTGTACAGTACATACGTTATGCTACATACAATGTCTGCATAGATCGATATTGTCTTATCAACGGAAAATGAATATCCGAAAGCACCGTTTTCAAATCGATTGGTCAAAAACTAATGCAAATACATAGATAAATACACGTATGTATGTAAGTAAATCATAACATGTATGTATGTATGATTATATTGGTATATCTATCTTATCTGTCTATTTTTATAAATAAATATAAAATACATATTAAAAATTAATATAAAATAAATATAAAATAATATTTCCACCCACAACTTACCAGACATGATTTCACTTTGGTCATCATCGAGCCGATCTTGCATGTCGTCTCGGTCATAATTACTACTGCTACAGCTCCATTGTCGTGACGTATTGAGGTGATGTTTTGATTCCTTTTTGCCGGTGAATTTATTTGGATCTAGGATATTTTCTACGGAGAATGCCAGACGTTTGGCCGCTTCCTTATCTGTGGGAGTGCTGGTTGTAACGGAACGGGTAAGATCAACAGGGCACACCTATTAGTTGAAGTGAAAACAATAAAAAGGCTTAATAGTAAAATAAATTGCTATATTTAAATAAATAATAATTTGTAAAGTGCTTTGCATACTAGGTGTGACCAGTGAACTTCGAATGGTCGTGAGTTTTGAAATTTTATTCACATGAGATAAAATTCGCTGCCTTGTGGAATGCGTCCTGACATTGTGGAATGCGAATTAACAAACTAGGTCAAACTATGAAGAAATGAATTCAGCCTCAAATGAATCCGTTAGTGCCATAAGTTTGTGTTAAATCTTATTAAAACTCTGAAACTGAAACTCGAAACTCTAAAGCACATAACAGACAAATTGTGTGTCCAAGTCCTTATGTATATGTTTGTACAAAAAACCTGTGCGTAAAAAGTCAACTGATTAAAGTTTTGTGATTCACTGATCAAGTTTTCATACATTTTGAATTGTGAGAAACTAAATAATTAGGAGAAAACTTGCCAAGTAAATGGAACAAATTTCAATCAGAAATCATTAAATACCAAACTTCTGTCATAATTTTTGGAGTTGTTTCGATATTACCTACTCTACTGAAAATATTAGATATTATATCTAATATTTATGAACTTATAGAACTTGGAATATGAATATATTTAAGAGCTCATTACACATTGGTTTTTTGTAATTATAAGAATTTGGATCTTTTTTGTATCATTTATATTTTTGTTGTGATTTCACTCCTTTTCGCAAAGATTTTATTATTCCAGGTGAAAATCCGCCCCACCAAATTTCTACATTCCATAACAACCAAAATTGCTTAATTGCTTCATATAATTCTGAGAAAGTGGGTAGATGGCACGCCCTCTGAAAGAAAAATCTCATTTTTTTTATTTTTCTCTTATATGCTCTTCAAGCTCTATCGTTCTACCAATTTTCATCGCTATACAAAAATTAGAAGTAAGTACACTACATAATTGATAATAATTTTAAAAAAGTGGGTGCATGGATGCCACGCCCCCGAGTAGGAAAGCCTAAATCCCTTGGTTTTTCTTTTTGCATGCACCTCAACTCAAGCCATAAAATAAATAAATTGGGTTGCGCAATAGCTCGTGGAGAACCAGGGTCTATAGTGACTTACAACTCTCAACCATTCCTGTGTGCGTGTTGTTGGCAGGAATGGAGGGGACCTACAGTCTTTTGCCGAGTCCGAACGGCTAAATGAGAAGCACTTTTTCATGACAAGTATACTCTTGGAGGATTTGTCAGTTCCTCGCAAGAGGCAGTACCTCGAATAAGACATTTCTGTTTTTAGGTGGCACGGCTGGGAATCGAACCCACACCTTCGGCATGACACTAACCATCATGCCACGAGGTACTACCAAGCCATACATCTCTACCAATTCTCGCCATTCTACGAAAACCGCAAGTGCACCAAATAATTGATAACAATTTGAGGAATTTGGGTGGGTGCCAAGCCTCCTGAATGGCAAATTGCTGATTTTCGATTTTTTCCTTTGCATGCACCAGAAGACCTACCGGTGAGCGAAATTTCTAGGTTCTAGAATCAAAAGATTCTATAAAAATATTTCACTTGGAAGGGTGTTTTTTTGAGGGGGAGAGGGGAATCTTCTTACTATTGATTTTCATGACAAATGAACCATTGATGCCAAGTTTCATCGACGACTGTTATTTTCAACTGCTTTTCGGTAATATTTAACTTTTTAACTGAAAATTAAGTCATCCTTACATAAAAATGACAATTACTTTTTTCACGGAGGCCGTCTTGACTTGTTTTTGATGTAATTTGATTCAGCATTCAAAACTAACTTAAAAACATGTGTCATATGCTTACCTTGCACCCCCTCTCCCCCTCAAAAGACACCCTTCCATGTGAAATATTTGTACAGACTCTTGACTTTTCTTTCTCATAGCACATGAAACGGTTTCACCAACTTTCATGATGGTACAAATTTTTTTTTATTCGAAAGACTTTTCGTACTATTTGAATATTGAAACGATTATAGGAAGATGGAAAAGTGGGTCTTACAATTCTGTCTGTCTGTCTGTTTGGCTTCAGCCTAAACTTAACGGCTAGATCAATTTTCTCAAAACTTAGTACATAGTGGTATTTGGTGATTCTGCCCACAAATTTTTTTCATTTTTTTTAGAATCAAAAACAATAAAAATTAAACAAAATCATTAAATTTCTTTTAGTAAAGGCTTCCTTTGAATAGTAAACCAACTTTCAAAAATGGTTATATGTATATGTATATGGTACCTCCCAACCATTTCTTTTATTTTCGATTTTCTTCAAAATGGTACTGATTTCAATAAGTTTTTGTTCATGCAGAAGCTTCTAAGAAATATAAACAGTTTTTGGTACCAAAATTTTCAAAAAAATATTTTTTGGATTTTAAAAATGTTTCATTTTTTTTTTTTGAAAACCAAATATGTATGTATTTCGAAAGCGGCATGATCGATTTTTTTGAAGCTCAATACCTCAGAGTTTTTTAAAACTTTCTAAAATATTTTAAGAACAAACAAAAGTTAAAAAACCCTCACACCGTAACGGATTAATAAATAAATAAGGAAAATATTTTTTTTTCTCAAAAACGGCTGCTAGGATTTTCATTAAACTTTTTTCGTGTGGTAAAAATAATAATTTTAGAATCAAAGAATAACGGTACCTGCCTAACAAAATATTTCTTTCTCAAAAATAGCTCCTACGGTTTGGATTAAACTTTTTTCGTAGACTAAAGTTAGTGCGATCTACTACAGAGAAATTTAAAATCTGCTCTAAGCAACTATTAGTACCTACTTAGTACCTCTTATAAAATGTTTTTTTATTCAATTTTGAATTTTCTCATTATCAGCTGAACGGGTTCAGATAAAATTGTGTGTAAGTATACAAATTTCAAAAAGATAAGCTTTAATAGTATATTGAAAATCAAAATTTTCAAAAATATTTTTTTGGATTTTGAAAATTTACAAGAATATTGATGCTTTAAAAGTCTACAAATTTGCATACCAACGCAAACCATGCAATCAATATTTGCAAAGAAAAACAAGATTTACGAAAAGACCACAAAACGTCAGTTTGAGTACTTTTTTTAAACTAACGGTGAACGATAAGAAAAAATAATTTCTACAAAATCTTGTAAAACGCTTTCCTAAATTTTCAAAAATGTCTTTAAATTTTTTATAACGTCATTATTTGCTGAATTATTGGTAATCAAGGCTAAAAGTATCTTTTTCCATTCAAAGTCGGATAAACCATGCAAACAAAAATCGTACGACAAAAAAAATTGCATTGAAACAAGGTATTTGATCATTACATTTGATTGACTCAAAAAAATTATCCATAGAAATGAGGACCTTAAAAAAAAAAAATATTTTCATGTCTCGTCTCATTTTTTGCAATACCTAACGGTACTTCAAATAAAATATTTTGCAGACAAATCTCGAAACAAAAAACATACATTTGTAGAATGCTTCTTGTCACTCGTCACAAAGATACATCTCTTCAAAAAACACTAATAAAAATTGAAAACAAATAAAAGGAGAATGGGCAAATTTGTATGAAACATGGGCGTGAGCGGCCAAGAATGATTTTGTTATTTTTGGATGTGGTTGAGTCCTACAATCACCGTGCAGAAGCTTTTTCATTGTGGTGTACTTCAAAAACGGAAAAAATGCATTTTTGTTTTAACACTTCAATCAAATATCCTGGCCTCTAACCAATGCAAAAATAGAAAAGGAAAGTGAACTAAGAAATCTAGACAGTTTATTTTGTTTATTCCATTTTTGTAAGAATGTCCATATAACACCATTAATAAGTACTTTTGCTATAACACCGAATATTTTAATTTACATTATATTGAAAAAAAATTTGATAGGTATTTTATATAGTACAAGTGCATCTAGTCCAGCTCCAAATCCCACTTGATTCCGTTGCGTGTACTTGAATTTGGTTTTCGTCAAACACAGGCCAATGACTAGTGGTGCTTTCGAACGTTGCATTTTGTCTCTTCATATTATTGCGAAAATCATAGCCCGCCAAGTTGTTATAAGTGGTCATTATTGATGTAGATGTATTGACGATATCATGTATTGGTATTTGGAAAGTGCCAATTAGTCAACCTGCTATATTAACGTCTTCAAACATAGGGTCTAAATCCTGACTAAAATAATATATTTAAAAAAATAAAAAGTTGTTGAAATCTGTACTGGATCCGTTAAGCCCACAACGTGACCTAAGGTCCTGAGGAGCTTCTGAAATCCCCTAAAACACAATACTATACAGTTTCACGATATGTTTTGAAGTTATTACACACACTAATAAAATAACTTCTATGCGATGTTTCCATATGCAATTGCATTAAGTATATTAACATTGAAATATCTTCTTTTCTAAATGAAGTGCAATGTAACGCCCATAGTAAAAGTTGTTACTGAGTAAAAAACCTTTCATTTGAAACTAATTTCATTGATGACCGCTAACGCCCAAAAATGCCCATTCTCCTTTGTTTCTTAAATTTTGTTGACTAATGTATTTACTTGGTGGTAACACACACAAGTTGCTGTTGTTCATTCAAAATTATTCAATATAAATTGATGTATAATTTGCAGCATGCACTGCCGCATGCAGTTAATATACAAAACCCCACTGAATTTTAAAAAATAAAACTGTTTTCAAAAAAATTGACATTTTTCGTTTGATTTCGTTGTGTCATTTTTTCATTTCGCATCATGTATATAAAGTTAGCAGGGCACTTGGAAATTCAGGTTAAAAACTATCCTATCATTTGTTGCTACTTAATTGCGAATTAGTTACGCAAAAAAAAAATTATAGCATTTTTGATTTGCGAAAAAATGGGTGTCCTGCTAACTTCATATGAACTTAGCAGGACAACTTTCTCAAAAAAGGAGATAATCGAGCTGAAATAATATAACTTTTTAGGCTTTCGCGGTTGTTAATAGACATAAAAGATAACTGATTCAAAATAGCTTTTTATGGCCTTTAGTCCTATAAATTGGCGTTTCGTTCGGCTTACTCACTTGAACTCATCAGTGACATAGTGAGGGCTTTGTCATACGCAATTTATATTAAGTTAAAAGATAACTATTTTTCGGATAAGCCGCGTTATAAAAGTTAAAAGAGTGCACTTAGGTACTCACCCCGAACGTTTCGCTTTAAGCTTTCACGTTCTTGGGATCCCGTCATTAACACCTTACCGTCATCCCAGTTGAAACTTAAAGCACCCTGCGATGTAGTGAGCATTATTTGCTCCCAACAACCTGCACCTCAACAACAACAACAACAACATCATGAGATATAACCACCTACGCACAGCTACAACCTGCGTAGGCAATCTAATACATCATAACATCTCAAGAGCAGTTTCCCGGTGACCACGCTCAATGCAATTTGATGCTAAACGTTCGGGGTGAGTACCAAAGTGCACTCTTTAAACTTTTATAACGCGGCTAATCCGAAAAATAATTATCTATTATGAGCTGAAAAAAGTTGGTTATTGAGAACTATAATTAATTGCGAATTAGTTACGCAAACAAAAATTTTATTGAATTTTTATTTTGTGAAAAAATGGGTGTCTTGCTTAGTTCATATGAAGTTAGCAGGACATCCATTTTTTCGCAGGCCTATACAATACAAATTTTTTCTTTGCGTAACTAATTCGCAATTAAGTAGTTAACTATAATGATATTTTTTAACCTGAACTTCCAAAAGTGTCCTGCTTTATTTATATACATTTTCGCATCAGTACTCAGCAGCGTTCATCATTAGAGTCCTTAACCGAACATGATTGCAGTCATTTTGTAAATTATGTTGCTGCTGTAAGAAATACGTACATTATGTATATGGGAAGGTATCAATTAATATGAAGATGTTCAAAGCTAGATGCAAGGAACGGCTTGCAAACCTGCCGCCCATGGCCACGGAACCCATGATCCTAGGGTAAATAAGCCACGTGTACTTACTAGGGTAGCCAGATTTGTCTCGCAACTCGACGGGACAAATATTTCAAATAAAAGAAAATCCCGGGATTCTAAAAATATTTCCGGGATACAATGAAAACGAAAAGCTAGAGCGTGTAGGTTGAGCCAAGTCAAAAAGAAATGGTATGGGAGGAGGGGATCTATTTCACCCTATTCTTAAAGCCAGGATTCCATGTTCTTATTTACTTTTTTAATAAAGTTGTTTTTCTTTAAAAAAAATTACAAACCCAAAATTTTGTAAAAGAAAATGTTTTTCTTTTCAAATTATTTTTGTTTATGTAACGTTATTTAGTAACATTTTTGTTTTGAGTTTTTATTGCTCTATACCTCTTATCAATTCTTAATCATACATTTAAATCCATCGAAGCCCGGAAAAAAGATGTAGGGCAGTTGACACATTATTATTTAAAAAGTTTAGGTATGTTTGGAAAAAAGTGTATGTGTAATTCAATTGTTGATTATAGTATATTTTTGTTCAGATTTTGTATTTGACGTGAATTATCAATTTATATTTTTATTACTTGTCCCCAATTTCAGAGGGGAAGCTTAAACTCCACTTTGTGTTTAAATTTCGGTTCAGCAGAACAAACTGAATTCAGTTTAAGGTTTAAACGAGACTGTGAAACTATTGACCAATTAGTTTTTGAATTAATAGAAATCAATGGCCCTAAGTTACAGATCCGAATCTAGTTAAAGTCGACTTTAACAAAAACATCCGTAGAAATAAAACACAGGCCCTCAGTAATAGATCCGAATCTAGCTAAAGTCGACTTTAGCAAAAACATCTGTAGAAATAAAACAAATTTCACTTCTAAATGCTTAGATTAGATCATTTTAAACTTAGCTTGTACTTTAAGCATTTAGTGGTGAAATTTGTGTTTTATTTCTACGGATGTCTTTGTTAAAGTCGACTTTAGGATAGATTTGGATCTATTACTGAGGGCCTATGAATTTTCAATTAATAAAGGACATATGTATCGGAATTCAAGGTAAGGAAGTCAAAGGCATTGAAAAACAACACAAGAAGCGGGTAGCTGTACTTACATAATATACTTTACATTAATTTTGAAAGTTAAATTTGGCCGGTTGTTTAAATATTCACGTGACTTATGCTATATATTTCCACGAGTGTCGTTAAATCTACCATATTTAAGTTTTTAGTTGTTGTTTAAGACAAGGAAATAGATAGATTTTCCAAATACATTTGTAGGTATCTACATATATATCAATTATCATGCCAATTATGAAATTCCCTTGATTTTAGTCCCGTCCCGGAAAGTATCTTATTATACCTACATACATTTATTTGTTTAAAGAAATTTGCGTACCAAACTCAAGAAATTTTTAATCCACAAGAATTTTGTTGCGGATATAAAAGCAAAATATTTGAATCCGTGCGGATAGTCAGCAGATAGATAAATTTGATGATCGTGGGCCTGACTCCCGCTCCCGGAGTGAGTTCATTGTTCCCTTTTATCATTCACCTATGTAACTAATATTTCTGTGGTGTTTGGGAGAAACATGATAACTCCATTTTAAAATTTGCCTGTTTACGTCCACTTTACATCGAGGTAGAGCTTAAACGCGTTTACAGATTTTCTTCAAATTTGGAACATTTATGGAAATGGTCTTTAAAATATAATGTTTCAAATTAAAAAAAAAATTGGTTAATCCGTTTAGGTTCAAGCTGGTTGTAAGGTGGGCGTACAGAGGCAAATTTTAAAATGGAGTTATCATGTTTCTTCCAAACACCACAGATTTAATTGTTTTTATATTGCGTGAGTAATTTATAGTTTAATTTGTTTTTATACTCGTATAATAGGGTTTGATATTTGTATATGGTCTGTATAGAAGCAACTATTTATTGTTTAATAGGGGTGCTAAAGAAACTTACCGACGGTGTGTCATTAGATCCATCATTGCTATCCTCATTGCCATCCACATTCAGCTCCTCGCTGGTTTCACTTCTAGCGTACATTTTATTTTGGCCAGCAACGGCCGCCGCTGCTGCTGCCGCCGCCGATAGCCCACCCAGTTGTATCCGAAATCCATAATCACTAAGATCCCGTTCATTTGCCGCTGATATTGCAGCAGTTCGGGCCGCTGCAACAGTAGCGGCTGCTAACTTTATTCTCTCCATATCTATGTCATTCGTTATAACTGAGTTGGAGGTAGAAGCTGCGGGCGGAACAGTGGTGGTTGCAGTTGCTGTCACTGATAACACTGATGATCCGATAGTATCCAAAGATGTCGACGACGTTTGTATGGAATTATTTTTCGCCGGTGATAGTGACAACTGTTGATGCGTATGTCTCTTTGGACTATTTTGCTCTAAAGACTGTTGAACGGGTGCATTTTCGGTTGAATTAGGAGAAATGGGAGGCGACTGAGTGTGATGCTGATTTCTAAATTGAAACTGATGGTGGGGCGAAACTAGATGCGACGGATGCTGATGTGGATGATGTTGTAGATGTTGCGGATGATGTAAAAGTCCACTTGGCACATGATGGCTCGGTTCGGGCCGAATGAGCTTTCTCACGTTCCCACCGATTTCGAGATCAATGAATTTTCTAGGCGGTGGCGAATGGGATCGACGATTAATAACAATACCACTACTACTATTGTTATTACTAAAACCACTAATGCAATTATTATTGTTATTAATAGAAGAGGTTAGGGGAATGTCTTCTTTACCCACTTCAGTCCCTGATGGTGGACTCAATCGATTAAGAATCCTGTGATCGGTCAACTGTTTCAAACGGTCTATGGAGAAACAATCGATTTTAAAATCTTCACTGGTATGTGACTGTACCATAAGCAGACTATTCATTTGTTGGGTCAGTTTGGGGTTACCGTCGGGTGAAGTATTGGACCTGGGAGAATCGGGACTGGAGTTCGGACTCAGTTGGCCGCCCCCCGTATGTGTGGTATCCGAGTGGATCGTTTGCATCATTACCATAGTACACTTCACTTATCTTTCTTTATTAAACACAGAAAATGTACAATTAGTCATACACACTCACGAGAGATTGTCCTACAAATTTAAGGACTGATATTATCACCTTTTAAATTTGAAAATTATTCGCGGAACATCTCTGAATTTATATTTTTCTATACATTTTTTACGGAAAGTCTTTTATAATCTTATCTCATCAAACGCACTGTTACGACTAAAATCCACTGATCCGGGATAACATTCATCCCTTGAAATCCGAAATCACTATTTGCTGGGAATATAGATCAACAGCACCGAACACAGTGAACCCTCTTCAGTCGTTTGATTCAAATACACTGGCGGAGGGCAAATTTTCACAGCAGCCGAAGAAGAAGCGTTTCTTCTGTGATGATGATGAGGTGTGTTTTACTCTCAACCCGTCAAATACCGAGATGGGGTATTTTTAGAATACTCAGTCGTGGCACGCCTTTCAGTCAGTTCCCCTCGTTTTTGGATATTCAACCCAATAAATACTCTGCGTGGTGTGCTGGATGCTGGATTCAAAACTCCGCCTTCGGTTTATTGGCTCTATCCGGAATGGTGGTTGTATTTGCATCCAATTGAGCACAACGGCAGTAGCAATCCGCGGGATATGTCGTCTCTAATTATTTAATTTGTTTTCCCCTCGTTAGGAGTGTAATGGCCTGACAACATGACTACTACTACAACTATCCACACCTCTCACCCATGCCATACCCACCCTTAGGTATTTTATATTTTGCTACTACTGCCTGCCCTTAGCTATGGCATGGACGTACTTTAATGTCTTAAAGGAGCATCATCAAATTATTTAGCAGTAGATATAACGTTTTTATTTGTTTATACGGTTGGTCGGGGTTGGTTGTTTTCCTGCTGCTCGAGTGGGGGAGACTTTTGTATCTTCGAACGATTATAGCTTGCGAATGTATGTGTGTGCATGTGCCTTTGTACAAGCAATTTCATATCGCATCCAATTTGCGGTATAACGATTTTTGACATTTTTTTATGTTTGTCAATTGTGTCAAGTAAATGATCCACTTAACAGTGACGAAGTCGATGGTGGTCGGAGTCATATTTATGGTCCCGTTTATGGAAATTCACCTTACAGTGTATAGGTATTTGTATACACTTGTATAGAAAATAATTTTTGTAGTGGTGTATTTAATGTTAGACATACATTGAAGATACATACATACCTATATACATACGTATAGCTACCTATCTACTTTAATTAGTTTTGATTTTATTTTTTGTTTTTTCTCTGTTGGATAGGATCTTTTCTGTTATCCTTTCTCTCTCTTCTTATCCCTCAGTGTTGATTCATGTAAAATGCGGTTTCATGTTAAATGGTATAAAAGTGAAAACCGTTTTATTTGCCACTAATTAAATGCTCGGGGAGTCGATTTTCATTTAATTAATTTTTGTTGAAAGAAATTAAAAAAAAAAGTACATGTAAATAGGTATGAAGCTTCGTAATGGAGGGGATAGGATTTATATTTGGAACGTACCTTCATAGATACCAGCTAAGTACTTTAAATATAACTTTTGATGGACAATTAATTAGGTAGGTATATTGTATGCGTAGGTATAGGATTCCTAATTTGGTGGAAGAGAAAAACCATCATGTTCAGTGAGATTTTATCATGCTATAGGTAGGTAATTTTAAATAATGTAGGTAAAATAAATTTAAATTCGATTAGGTATATATAAATTACTTTATTTTAGTAGCTACACACTGTTAATATTTCTAACTGTTGTTGATGGTCAATTAATTATGCAGGAATGCATGTAGTTAATTATGTTGATTAAAATATGATACCGCTTCCATTTTATAATGGTTTTTAAACTAAACTTTACTTCGGTGCTTTCTACGTATAGGAATAGCTTCAACGAAAATTTGTGTTCAAGTCCAAAGTTTTTATACAAAACAACTTTTTTGTAAAAGGTAGGTACAATCTCCGAAAATTGTTTGGTACATTTAGGACGGTCTCCGTTTTGGAGTTGGTATGACTTTGCAGTCCCTGATTTTGTGATACAGCGTGCTTTTTAACCACTTCTGTAACCATTTAAATTTGAAGGTCACGATGTAGATCGCTATTTCTTATGTACCAAAGGGCATTAAATATTGCACGAAGGACCAGGGCCCGATTTATGGGCCGGTGAGCCGGGCATTTTGCTCCGGGCGGCAAAAGTTGAAGAAGGCGGCAAAATTGAAAATTTAGGCTGGTTGGCAGCTACTAAAAATAATTTTATGAATTTTGTAACTGACCAAGGCATAAATAATTGCTCAGATTTCATCATCATCGTGTCCTGTAACCCCGGCTGGGGCATAGGGCGTCAACAAAACGTCTCCATCCTTCACGGTCTGCTGCAAGGTACTTTAGCTGTGGCCACGTCTTTCTCTGGGATTCTGCTTCCGCTAAGACAGTTGCTTTCCATGTTGTTCTTGGTCTTCCAACCCGCCGTGCACCCTGAAGAATCCATTCAAAGGACTGCTTTGCAATTTCATCGTTTGGTTTCCTCAGTGTGTGACAAATCCAACGCCATTTACGCTTTCTTATGTCGACGTCCAGCCGCTCTTGACTTGTCCTGCGCCACAATTCCTCATTTGATATTATTTGTGGCCAGCGAATCTTTAGGATGTGGCGAAGACAGCAATTCACAAAAGCCTGCAATTTTTTCGAAATGATAGACGTGACTTTCCAGGTTTCACAAGCATATAACAGCACGGATTTGACATTGGATTCGAAGAATCTCAACTTAGTGCGTAAGGAGATTTGACTTGATTTCCAGATTGGGGACAGAGTACCGAAGGCAGCATGAGCTTTATTTATTCTACTTTTAACGTCCAGATCCGTAGCACCGTTTGCAGAGACAATACTGCCAAGGTAGTTGAACTGTTCCACTACTTCAACTGGCGTCTCCTGTAGAATAATACGCTTCTGTGTGGGGCGGCCTGTGAGCATTATTTTTGTCTTTTTGCTGTTTATTCTTAGACCACTCAACCCTCCCCTCACTTGCAGTGCTTTGCACATCCCGTTCAGCCCACTGAAGTTATTTGCCAGTTAACATATGTCATCGGCATAGTCTAAATGACTGAGCCTTTCGCACGGTCTCCATTGAATGCCCTGTCGCTCAGCTGTACCAACACTGGCCGTCAATACGTCGTCTATCGCCAGCAGGAAGAGAATTGGCGATAGAACATCCCCTTGTCTCACACCCTGTTGCACTACGAAGGAGTCGGATAGCTGCCCATTGTGCAAAACAAAACACCTTGCGTTTTTGTAGGACTCTTTAATAATGGCAACAATTTTTGGTGGAATTCCTCTACGAAGCAACGATCTCCATATACATTCTCGGTTAACTCGATCAAAGGCTTTCTCAAAATCCACGAACATGAGGTAAAGCGGTAATTGAAATTCCATCGACTGCTCGAGGACGATACGCAGAGCGTTGATATGGTCGACACACGATCGACCACTGCGGAAACCAGCTTGATGCCTCTTGAGTGTAGACTCGATTCTATCCTTTATTCGCTCGAGAATGATGGTTGCCAATAGTTTTGGGAAAACGGAAAAAACGGTGATACCACACCAATTGTTGCAATTCTTTAAGTCACCTTTCTTTGGCAACTTAACAATCACACCATCCTTCCAATCCCAGGGATATCCTTCGTTTTCTCAAATGCTTTGTATCAACGGATGTAAAATACTAGCCGCTGTTACGGGATCGGCTTTCAGGAATTCAGCTGGTATTCCGTCCAGTCCAGCTGCCTTGTTGTTTTTGAGGAGATTTATTGATGTAAGGATTTCCGATTCTGACGGGGGTTCGATGTCAATACCTCTATAGGACCTGCGCATCTCGTTTAGTTGGGGCACTTCAGCACTCTGCTGAACTGAATCCTCATTTGCAGGGCACAAAAATGGTCCTTCCATCTACGAAGCCGATCCTCAATTGATACCAAAAGTGCGCCATCCACATCCATTACAGGATGATTGGTGTTGCTTTTTTTCCCAATCACATCTTTGGCTATTTGGTACTGGTACAATTCCCGGATATCTCCTCTTCTGGCAGCGATTTCCGCATTAGCTGCGAGTCCATCTAACCTCACCCTCTTGTCACGTCTCACACAACGATAGACCATGTATGTGCAATGCGGTACTCTCTTCGCAAGTCAGCATTTCGTTGAATATCTGCTTCGGCATTTATTTGAATTTTCAACGATTTGCGAAGTTCGATCGTATCCCAGGTGTCTTGGGATATCCAAGAGTCTCTACGTCTCGTTCGCTTGGGTACAGTTTTGGATCCAGCCTCCATAAAAACACTTTTAATTTCACCCCACATCTAATCAATTGTTGAATGCTGGATTCCATTTAATGACGAGGCTCTGTCGTTAAGGGGGGTGACATAGTTTCGACATATGTTGGGGTCATTTAAAGCATTAGTAATGAATTTTGAGCTCCTTGCTGCATCCTGCGCTGGTTTTTGTACGGCAGCGGTTCGTAGTTTGAGACTCATCAGAACCAAATGGTGGTTGCTTCCCACATCGGCATTTCTTATACTCCGGACATCACACATAGACTTCCTCCATCGCTGCTAAATCATGATATGATCAATTTGGTTTTCGGTTTGACCATCGGGATGCACCCAGGTAATTTTGCTGCACGTCTTATGCTTGAATACAGTCCCACCGATCACAAGACGATTCGCGTTACAAAAGTCGACAAGCAAGTCACCATTTTCATTCCGTGACCCCAAGCCATTTTATCCCATCACGCGTTCCAGTCCGTAATTGTCTGAACCGACTTGGGCATTAAGGTTTCCCATAACGACTATGATGTCGGCTCTCGGAACACTACTGTAAACCGAGTTATGATGAGTATAGAACGCGGTTTTGTCTTCCTCTGTCGCTTCATTTGTGGGGGCGTAGCACTTAATAATTGTGACGCTACGAATCTTTGAACGAAACCTTGCTGTCATTAATCTCGCAGAAATGGGCGCCCAGGAGATCAAACTACGCCTCGCTTCTTCGTTCAACATAATTCCGACACCATGCAGTGTTTAGCCGCCCTCTCTTTCATCTTCCCCGGAATACAGCATTTTCGTCTGTCCAGTGTCTGATCTGTATTCAGCTCTACCTCTCCACTTAGTTTCGCTTATGCCCAGGATACTGAGGATGCACCCGCCTTTTGTATGTTCAAACACATAATTGCTCGAGGCCGCCCAATATGGGAAAACAGACGCCTTTTGTAGCCGCCCAATATGGGTTACAGACGCTACCTGCTACTGCCGTTGGCCTTTTACCAAAAAAAAAAAAACTCCTCCGCCACCAGACTATCATGCCGTTGACCGCTACCTGCAGTTCATCCGTTTTAAGGGGGCTTTTAACCATCCCAAGGACAAGTTTGTGCCCTGACCAGCATCGCTGGGTTGTCTGCTTATCCCGGCATCCATTCGGTCACCCTGCACGTTATCGTTACCCGCCCTCTACCACGCGGAGGTGTGCATAGGGATTTTCCTATCATTGAGCCTAGGGCCATATGGCGTCCTAGCACTCTCAAGTACTCTTAGAGGGCTCAGATTTAGTTGTTCATAAAGAGGTTAGAGGTATTTTCAGTAAACTATTCATTGACAAACTCTTCACACTGCTCATGAAGCCGAAAAATAAGAGACCAACATTTAAAAACTTTACTTTGAACAAATGCAAAAAAACGTCAATATTAATACTACAACTCTGTATTTGGATTCTTAACAATGTGTCGTTTCCTTCTTGAACTGTCATAAGCTTAAATTGTTTGTATGCTTTTGTTATAATTTGGTATGAAGTATGTCATTAGCGTTGCCAGACGTTTCGATTTACCCGAGGTGTCCCGGATTTCAGGCACAAAATCAACTGTCGGGACAGTTTTTTCCCGGGTGTGACCCTTATTCTCAAAATATACCGATTGGGAACATCTTGTATTGTTCACATATTTTTGAAATTTCGATCAATCCGACCAAACTACATGCAGAATAGTATTTTTGCAAAATAATATTATAAGAAAAACATTTGCCAATTTGTTTCGGGATTCCGAAAGAATGTTGTTTTTAAGACATTTAATTTAAGCATGTATGTATACAGCTATAAGTAACAGCGTAAGAACTGATCAGATCATAAAATACTTAAAACAAAAATTAAACAAAATTTTGAACAAAATTTGTTGAGAAACAAATGTTTAGTTTAAATTTTTTTTGTTTTTAAATTACTTTTTTTATTTCAATAAATCCATAAATACCTAAGCAGCTTTGAAATATAAAAAAAAAACATTTTTTTACTTCAAAAGTTTTTTTTTTAAATTATTTTTTTTAAAGAAATCATAACTAACCAACTTTATTTAAAAAGAAGATAGAAGTAGTTCAAGAAGTTTCCTGAATATTCTCAAAAAAAGTTAAAAGTTCAAGTGAGCTCAACTCCATGATTGCGTTTCGCCCAGGTACGATAGTTGGGCTCATCAGTTAGATGACTATCGTACCCTTCTAAGACGCAATTTTGTATCGATGTTTACCGACTAATATAAAAATCACTTGAACTTTTAACTTTGAATTATATATTCGGTCACTCCACTTAAACAGAAGAATTTCTTTTCAAATTTTCTTCATATTCAATTATTCTCAAAAAAAGTTTGATTTATATTTTTTATATTTTTAAGGCTTATTCGTTTTTTGGCTTACCTACATAATTACTGTGTATCTTTTTTTTTCAATAAAATTAAAAAAAAAATCATATAATTTCCATTTAAGCAGAAGGAAACAATTATTTCAAGCAAGTCGATGTTAGAAAAGACACATAAATAAAAACCGACTTTAAAGCATTTTAGTCTTTATCTTCTAAGCTGAATCGATTTTTATAATTTTTGCCCAGGGCAGCGAAAAAGCTGGTTCGGGCCCTGCGAAGGACCTTGTTTGGAATTTTTGGATGGGTTTAGCATCATGGTATAAAAATACAAGGTAGGTATGTTGTATATGAGATGATTGGTCGCCATATTTTGTTTTGTGTTACGTCATATCGAGTGTTCACCAACACATAGCTATACAAAATATAAATAATCTATTGTTTTACTTTGAGTTTTGATAGTAAATAGCTTCAAAACATAAACAATTTCTATTTACTCTCTTTGCCATAAATGACAAACAATTGAGATCATTCACTCGCAATGACGTCACGAATCAATTGCCTAAACTGTCAAGCATACCTTGTTTTCCTTTTACCATGGTTCAGCATCTGTTTTCTTTGTACAGCCCCATAGTTGGATGCCATATGTTCAAACGGGTTTCAGTACTTGCTTATATAACATTAGTTTGTTCTGGATAGGATAGATAGGTCAGAGTTCTTTCCTAGTAACCAGTTCATTTGTCTGTACTTCAAGTTTAGTTCTTCTCTTTTCTTTTTGATGTGCTCTTTTCATTTAAGCTTCGCATCCAAAGACATTCCAAGGTATTTGGAGGTATTGAAGTAAGGTACTGCTGTACTGTTTATATAAATTGGATCATTGTTTTTGTTTTTGTTTGTAAAGTTGCGTCGATTTTGTTTCGTTTAATTTGATACGCCATTTCTGTGTCCAATCACTAACTTTATCGACTGCATTTTTGTGTAGCCTTCTTAACGGATTTATCTGGCACCATGATAACGTTGATGTCCACTGGAATATCCCTTGTGTATTACAGATACAGGGTTGGTCCTAGGACACTTCCTTGTGGTACACCGGCTTCAATATTATTTAGTTCCGAGTAATTTTGGTCGCACCTTACTCTAAGGAGTCGGTTCGTAACGTAGGATTTCAGTATTTCGTAGTACTGCCTGGGAAGGTCCCTACGCAGTTTTTACTCAAGTCCCAAATGCCAAACCTTTTCAAAGGCTTGAGCAAAAGCATACTTGTTTTTCTTCAAGCACCCTTTCCACAACATCCGTAATTCGATGCACTTGGTCTATCGTGGAATGTTTATCTCTAAATCCAAACTGATAGCTTGGATTTTTCTTCTTTCTTCTATTATTTTGCTAAACCATTGCAGTAGCAGTTTTTCAAAAACTTTTGCCATGATTGGTATAAGCGATACTGGTCTGTAATATGTTACTTCTGTTGTTGGCTTACCTTGTTTAGATATAAAAATGACGTCTGCAATTTTTCAATGATGTGGCATATATATCTTATTTTAAGGCATACGTTTATTATAAGTTGGAGTTTCTTGAAGGCTAGGCATTTTATTCAAAACTTGAGCAGTTATTAGATCGTGCCCTGGTGGTTTTTTGTACAACTTATGTCGACACATGCTTGTTACTTCTTTGAGCGCGACAAAAGGTATTTCACATTCATCGTTTCTATCAACAAAATGTAAGGGATCTGTAGCTGTGTTTGCTGGGAATGGCTTAAAACATTTGCGAGATGTTCAGCGAAGAGACCAACCTTTTGTTTGTGGCTTCCGATCCATTTACCATCTTAAGATTTTATAGGCCGGTTTTGTGTCTGTGGTCTTTTTAGGCGCTTAGCTGCTTTCCATAAGGAATATTCGGTAGAAGCATCCACCGTCAGACTATTCAGGAATCTACAAAGTGAATCATTTTTAAGCCTAGAGATGCTTTTCTTAAGTTCGTTGTTAAGACGGTTAAAAACTGCCATTATCACCTGAAAATCTCGTAACTTGCCATTTTCTTTGAGCTCTTCATTTTCCAATATCAGATACTTTATTTTGACAGGATGTTTTATTTCTTTTCCTCTTGAGTTCGAAATAGTTGGAGTACTTTCTTCTGCAGCCTGTTGCACGGCTCTGGACCTTTGGCAACTCATATATGGGAAATTTGGAAAAAAATTATGCCATCTAATTGGTCAGTAATATGTCAGAAAAGATCAACTAGTCCTAGAAATTGGTCAGCCCTAGATAACTTGTAAATATTGTGGGAAATTTGCGAAAAATGCTTACCATCTGAAAGATCTCTAGATCGTGATAAAAGGTCAACTATTACCAGTAATAGGTCAGCCATAAATTTTGTTCTATGAATTTTTAAATTTCATTTCAAAGTAAAAAAAAGCTTTTGGCACCTCATTTGGTTCAGATAATAAAAAAAAAGTATATCAATCGAAAGGCCTCTCCACGGTTATAAAAGGTCAGCTATTTTTAGCAATTGGTCACGGATACGTTTTTCTTTAGAGTGTTCCGAACAGAACAAAACCAATCATTTGATAACTTTTTTGTTTGCATACCTATATAAGACCGGTTTTTTCACTTTCATCAGATACTTTGTTTTATAAAACTTTGTATTTTTACTAATTGGTAACTAGTAAATGTATTATTGTACAAAAAAACCATTTTGTAAAATTAAATGATTTTAACTTCCAAATTTTCATGAATTTTCTGTCAAAAAGTGCCTTTTAAGAATTAAAAATTTCTAAATTTTAAAATTTTCTCCAATAGTGCCCTCATAAAAATATGGAATTTTATGTTACTAAACATTTTTTTTGCAAAAAATGCTATAGTGTAATGCTACATTTCCACCTAACGCTAATCTGACATTTAATAAGATTTACCTCTAATCTTCTTTAAATCTTGAAGATTTACCATACGAATATATTTCGTAAGTCTTGGAGATTAGAAATTAATTTTGTTAAATCTTCCTAGGACAAATAGTTTTACAAATCGAACTAACCTATTTTAGCATGGTGCTGAACGATTCATTCGAGACTCGATTCAGTTCTTCATTGTTTGACACGAATCAAACATTCTGTCTCTTTTGCCCTTCATAAGAAAAATTGAAACGCTTGCATTTTTGAAGGTGTTGTCAGATTTAATCTTTTTTAAATCTTTTTGTAAGGTGGAAACACCAAAGGGATTTATTTAATCTAAACTGAGATAAACGTTTGGTGGAAACGCAGCATAAGCTATATTTGCTTTGAAAAACAGTCATTTTCGCCATTTTCTCGTTTTCTTAGATGCTTTTACCAAAAACTAGATCACAAAATTCAATTTTGTTTCCAATGATGTCCTTAGAGAACAAGTTTATCTGTCCATAGACACCTTAATCGTTTTGATTGGACAGGTACACGCATCGCAATCTTTTTCATGAAATCACTGTTTCAGTCCGGAATAGCTACTCTTAATGAAAAAATAAAAAAATTCGAGGTCATAGCGATTTTTGGCACCCCATTTACTGGAAATTTGCAAAAAACTAATACCACCCAAAAGGCCCTAAGCTCTTTATAAAATCTCAGCTAGTTTCAGTAATTGGTCAGCTATACATTCTATTTTACCATTTTTTAAAGTTTTTTTAAGGTCGTGAACGATTTTTGGCATCTCATTTGGGTAATTTAAAAAAAAATAAAATGCACGACTGGATCGCACGTACTTGCTCTTATGTTCAAGTTGTGTGGAACTTAAGAACTTTGAAAAATATTAAATCGTTCTTTTAATTGTTTAAACAGCCTGATAAATAACTTAGAGCGCCAAAAAAAGTATGCCATTTGATTACTTAAAAAAATATCAATATATGCAAAAAAAAAAAATTTAAAATCGTTGGAGCCGTTTTCTTAAAAATTAATTTTTTATATATAAAATTTTTGTAACATTTTTCAAACAAAAATTTGGTATGCCAATTTTGAGTATATATTAATATACATTTAAAACTGAAATTTCAAAACAATTCATCAACCCGTTTTTGAAATATTGAATTTTCAAAAAAAAAATTTGAATCTTTTTTTAAAAATCCAAAATTTATTTTTTCAAAAATTTTGGTATGCAGTATTATTTATATTCTAACAAAGCTTTTGTGCAAAAAAATTCATTGAAATCGGAGGAGCGGTTAATGAGAAAATCAAAAATAAAAAAAAACGTTATATGACAGGTACCGTTAATAAATGTTTTTGGTGATTTTTTTCTTACTAAAAGGTATATCATATCTACAATAATACACTGAATTTTTTTTATCAAAATCGTTGGAGCCGTTTTTGAGATAAATAAGCTTTTTCTTAACGGTTGTATGGCAAGTACCGTTATTTTTTGAGCTAAAAAAAATTTTCAATTTCCCCTCTGGAGAGTTACAAAAAAACCTTAAGTTCAAAATTTGAAGAAAATCGCTTCAGTGGTTTAGGCTGTAGGCTGAGGTACGGACAGACAGACAGACAGACAGACAGACGACAGACAGACAGACAGACAGACAGACAGACAGACAGACAGACAGAATTGTGCCACCCACTTTTTTCGTGTTCTCTATCATCGTAATGTCATGTTTGATTGTTATCTCGAAATTTTTTTTTTGCACGAATCCAAAACTTGCCCTATAGTACCTATATCGCAAGTAAAAAGTTATACTATATGATAAGTAACATAAAGGGTCAGTTGGTTTCAGTAATTGGCCAGCCATAGATTGCTTTTATGAATTCTCATCCTTGTGCCAAAAATCGTTCATGACCTTGAAAAAAACTTTAAAAAATCGTAAAATTGAATGTATAGCTGACCAATTACTGAAAATAGTTGACCTTTTATCACAATCTAGAGATCTTTCAGATAGTAAAAATTTTTTGGGAATTACACAAATGAGGTGCCGAAAATCGCGCGTGACCTTGCATGACCTTGAAAACCTTAAGCCTTGATTACAAGTTATCTAGGACTGACCAATTTCTAGGACCAGTTGACCTTTTCTGATCAATAACTGACCAATTAGATGGCATTATTTTTTCCCAAATTTCCCATATATGAGGTGCCAAAGGTTCAGAGCCAGTGCACTCTTCAGCTTATCATCATTTATTTTTCAAACGTTCGCGTGGAATGATGAGTGTTTCTTTATCTTGTGCCAGTTCTACGTCGCGAACACAAAGAAGGTATAATTTCGTCATAGGGTCATATGCAAAAAGATGAGTTTAAGCTGTTTTTTTGCGAGTTAGATCGAATGTGGTGAGCTCGATTTCACAGTGATGATAACGATCTCATTTTGAAAAAATGTTATGAGATAGAACTCGGTTTGCTACGCAAAAAGATGAGAAAGCATTTGATTGCATGCGATCGATCTCACAAATTATTAAGCATGGGTTTTCTCTTATGCTATGTTTCCACCTAAGGTTTATCTCAGTTTAGATTAAATAAATCTTTTTGGTGTTTCCACCGCACAAAAAGATTTAAAAAAGATTAAATCTGACATAACTTTCAAAAATGCAAATGGCGCTTCAATTTTTCGTATGAAGTGCGAAAGAGACAGAATGTTTTATTCGTGTAAAACAATGAAGAACTGAATCGAGTCTCGAATGAATCGTTCAGCACCATGTTAAAATAGGTTAGTTCGATTTGTAAAACTATTTGTTCTAGGAAGATTTAATAAGATTAATTTCTAATCTCCAAGATTAACGAAATATATTTGTATGGTAAATCTTCAAGATTTAAAGAAGATTTGAGGTAAATCTTATTAAATCTCAGATTAGCGTTAGGTGGAAATGTAGCATTACTTAGCTCATATACCATCGTCAAGATACCAGAATTTCAGCTTTATTTTGTTTCAAATCAAGTTTAATAAAATTGCAGTGTAGAACTTTATTTCCAATTTTGTTTTGCATCTACCTACTCTACTCAGTCAACAAAATTTTCAATTCAATTTTTGTTTTATTGAACATTTCTATTTACAATTGGCTTAAAAGATAATTTATGACTATAAGATACATTGACAAATAATAAGATTTTGTTGGCACATAAGGGGCCTAACGCTATACATTGATTAATATAAAATACAAATTAGATTTATAATATATGTAAAAACTTAACATAAAAGTCGGCTTGACTTTGTCGTCCTCGGGTTGTTCAATCCCGGTTGTCCAGTGGCGGTATATTTATTTAGGGTGGGGGGTAGAGTTGGTGTTTAGCCACGATAATGTACCGACCCTGGGTTAGAATAGAAGGGTACTGCTTCATCGTTGGTTGTTGGAGCTATATCCAGGATTTCCATAGCGCTTATGTACCTTGGTGCTGGATGTCGTTGTTGGTTTGTCATCCTTCTCATCAGTTGATTAGGGTGGTTGGCGATGTTTCTAACCAGCTTATCGGCAGATAGCTTGTCCAGGGGGACTACCTTAGCCTCATAGTAGAGTTGCTCGTTCTTGAAATGCTTACGCCGCTGACGATCGAAGTACAGCCCAGTACAGATCCTCAGGATTTTTCTCTCGAATATTTGTAGTTCCTTCATAGACGTTTTGGAAATGGTGAACCAAACTGGGAAGCTATAACTGATGACTGGTCTCAGGAGTTGCGTATAGATTAAAACTTTTGTCTGTTGGCTTAGCCCAGTTTTCTTCTTCTTCAGCGGGTAGAGGCGGTGGAAAGCAAAATTGGCTTTTTTAAGGACAGTCCGTGAATGTGGGTTAAATCTCAGCAGCTCGTTGAAGTTGATGCCTTATTTGGCGCTACGTTTGGCTGCTAATCTAGTTCCGTCTGGGAGTGCTAGGGTGATGTTTCTACAGCTTCCAGCTGAGCGACCACGTCTGCCCCCTGGTTTTCTGAAGCAGACAAGCTCCGATTTGGATGAGTTGATCCGGATACCCCATGTGGTGTAAAATTGGAAGAGTTTGCGGATATGTGTCTCGACTTCTCTGGCAGCTATCAATGGAGAGAATGATGAGCAATATGTCAGTGAGTCATCAGCAAAGAGAAGGTTCTCGCACTCACTTGAAATTGGTTGGTCAGAGGTCTTGATGTTATAAAGCAGTGGTCCAAGTTTCGACCCTTGGGCAACTCCAGCCCTAATGCTCTTCACTGTCGATTTGCAGGTTTCCAGTTCCCCGAAAAAGTTCCTGGAAGAAAGAAAAGAAAATATAATTTTGATTAGCGCTAAGGGAAAGCCTAGTATGTGGAGTTTATGGATAAGGGCTTCAATCCATACACTGTCGAATGCTTTCTCGACATCCAGGAAGCATCCGACAGTAATTTGATTGCAGTTTAAGGCTGTGGTGATGTCGTGATGAAACTTCAGGAGTGTATGCAGGGTGGAATGTTTTTCCCGGAAACCGAACTGCATGTCTGGGATGATGTTGTTTTCACTGCAGAACTTCTTCAGCTTTCCTGAGTATTAGCTCTTCCAAGAGCTTACTTAAATTGCTGAGGAGGGATATCGGCCTGTAGTTGGTGATCATGTTCCTTTCACCTTTCTTGGGAATAGCCACGATTTTTGCAGTTTTCCACTTCTGGGGAAAGTAACTGTTGTTGATGCAGTTGTTGAATATGATGGCTAACAACACCATCACCGTTTGTGGAAGCCTTTTTAGAACAAAACTGGATACCCCATCCAGTCCAGCTGACTTCTTTGGTTTGGAATTGTGAATTATCTCAGCTATCTCCTCTAGGGTGCTCAAGTTTGGGCTGTCGACTGGATCGCTTGCAGGATTGGTGTCGCTAAACATTGCTCTGTCCAAGGTGGGCATAATTGTTTGCTGGATGGATGCCTCAATTTCGCCAAGGAAGATTGGATCATCTGATGGACTTGGCATGAAGCTGTATCGTTGTTGCTTCTCTATTGTTGGTGATGATCGTCTCAGGCATTGGTTATTTTTGGCCGATTAGTCTGTTGATATTCTTGAGGGCGTCAGGTCCAGGTTTGATTGACTGCAGTCTCTTCTGAAACTGGTTGTTGTTGTGGTGTTGGATGGAATTCCGGAACATAGTGTTGACACACTGAAGTTCACTCCACACTGTCTGGTAGTTGCTGTGAGTTGTGTTGAGTTCTCGCTGGTGGATCCTTTGAAGACGTTTCCTAAGTCGTTGCCTGTGGACATAAAGGTTTTGAATATACTGGGAAAGGTGCTGATATCTGTCCTTTGACGTCTTGGGCTGCTTTTGGTTATCCAATGCGTTTGCAACAGCCAGTTCTAGACAGTCAATGGCTGTGTCAATTTCGATATTGTCCAGATTCCTGTTTTCGGGTGGTAGTATTATGGCGTCTTCAACGTCTCTTTGTAGCCTGTGTATATCCAGTCTCCTGTAGTTGATGTAGTTTTCTACTGGTTCTGTCACTAGGAAGATGGGTTGCTGGAGCTTGAAGCTTAGTTGGACAGCTTCATGGTCCGAGTCACTGGGTACTATTGTGCAGGTGAAGTTGCTGATTTCTGGAAGAATATGAACAAAATTAGATGAAGAAATCTAATGTTGATGGTGTTCTGGGGAAGGTTGGTTTGGGTTGTGAAATAACAACCAATGAGTGCTGATCGCTGTTGGTATCCAGCCAGTCAGCAATAGCCATTCCTTCGTTGGTGACACCACCGATGAGTCCATAAGTGCTACGCCTAAGGATGCTGTTGAGAATGTGAAGATCGCTGTGAATGTTTCTCATGCTGGATTTGCATTTGAAGTACACGCTGATGATAGTAAGAGTCTCTGTTCCTAGTTGTATGGTGATTGCGGTGGCTTCGCTAGTTGTGAGACCTGAGATGATGGTTTCGGTGGTGCTGGGGGAAATCTTCTTCTGTACGTAGATAGCCGTTCCCCTACGGCCCTCATCCTTGTCCTTCCGAAAGGTTTTGAAGCCGACCATGTCAATGTTGTTGCGTCTGGTGACGTTGGTCTCACTGATGAGTGCAATGTCCGGGTTGTTGTTCTTCATCCACAAGTTGAATGTCGTCCTCTTCTACTCAGTCAGCAAAAATAAGGGAACAAGATACCTATATGTACAACATACTTAATTTTGTTTAGTGATTTTTGAAGAGCTGTTTTTTTTCTGGTAGGTGGCCGTATTGCGATGAAAGAAAAATCATTTTAAGGATTCATGTCTCCTATTTTGAGGACTGTTTGCAAATATTTTTTTTTAAAGCAGGTAGGTACCGTTATTGCTAACCGTATATGAAATGATACGAGACAAACATTTTCTATATCTTGGATTTTTTTGTATTTGACATCTGACTTAATGAGGAAAGAAACGTTTTTCTGTGATCACTAATATTTCAGCAAATAATGACAGTACTACACAAAACTGAAATTTGAATGAGTACCTACTATACGTACCTATTCTAAGAAAACCTTTAAAAATTGTATGGGGATAATGTTTTTACATTTTACCATTAGGAAATAAAAGTAAAACAAAAATAGAAAAACCGTTCAATAAATTAACATCAAAAATAACAGGAATATTGAAGGTAAATTATTATAAAAATCTCCATACCAACACTAGGTAATCATTCGATTTATATTAGCAAAGTGGCAAACAAGTGACAAACAACAAAACAAGAGACAATTACCAAAATTGTTTTTTTTTTTTTGTAATTTTCTAAACGGTGAAAGGTATCAATCCATAAAATCCTTAAGGGGTCTTTTATAGTACATATTCAAGTTTTTAAAATCGTCCTTGAATTTTGTATGCTGTCACTACTAGTTTAAATATATGTAAGTGATCAAAAGCTAAAGTATCTCTTTCAGTTAAAGGCAGATACCTCAGTCAAAACAAAACTGTACACTAATACAAAAAAAGTTAATTAAAGTTTAATAAACATGTTACATGACTTTTATACATTGAATATTCTCAAAAACTCAAATTCAATTCAAAGAAAGTGAAAACTTTCAAAAAATAAAAATTGAAAATATTTGTCTTGCGCAAAAAAATTATTTGTAAACAAACCTAAAAACAAGAAAAATGAAGCTGTAGAATGTTTTCTTTTCATGTCAAAAAACACTTAAACATTTTTTTTTAATCTTTACTAAAGTCTTTTTAACTATCGTATTTTGCTTTTTTAAACGCAACTTCATGCTGGCCACTTTTTCAATTATTTTGTCCGTTTGTGTATATACCAAATCGGTTTTTATGTACATATGTAGCATCTCATTTCATTGCTTTAAACAGAAACACTTGTTATTGAGTACTATCCCGCAAAAATTTATTTACATAATCCGACTAAATTTTAAACACCAATTTTAAATTTTCGCGTTCAGAAGATTTTTTGTTCGTTTTCTACTCACTGCACAGAAAATACAGTCACAACTATTTTAGACGAAGTGCTTTGAGGTTTGAGATCAATTTCATATTCATCGAGTCAGAGCTGTTCAGAGCGAATTAATTTTTTAGCATATGAAACCGAGTCCGAGTTCGGCTCTGCTCAATCGATCTAACATGTGAGTTCTAGGTCGTTAGCCCGGACTCAGACATCTTGCTCAGTGATTAAAATAAGCTTTTATTTTCTTATCTTTAGGGGCGCTGGTCGTAAAAAACAGTATCAGAGGCTGTTGTTTTGAGATTACCGTGCACGTTCCATCGCATTAATTTTTTGTTTGATATATGCAATTTCGGCTTTGGCATTATTCAGTCGTCGGTCGTGCAGTCGTGCTTAACAATTTCAGTGAGCTCCGTTTTGATTTCAGTCATTGATGAGGTGAACCTATTGGTATCATTTTTGAGTTTGATGACATCAAGTGACATTGTTTGATTTGCAGTTTTAATGTGGTCACCGAATTTGTTTTACTTTTTTATTCTGTTTCAATTTCGGCTATTTTTTCTTCGATTTTTGTTCTTCTGATTGCTTAATTTGAGTTGAGTAATGAGATAATAAACTCACCTTTTTTGCAAGTCGTCCATCCTTTTTTTCCCCACATTTTATTGGTATCCAGTGGAGCGCAATGCTACTAAATCTGAGAGAATAGTCACACTGGCCAAGTTTTCAATGTGTTTGGTATAACTCAGAAGCTAAGACGGATTAGACAATTTAACTGTTAAAACTTTTTGTTAAAAATAATTGTTAAACAAATTCGGCAGTACAAATAAAAAATCCGGGGAGAGTACGATAACTCAGGCAACAAAGTTTAATGACAGATTTGTGTAGAACAGTTATTAACAAGCATTTTTTTTTACTATGGGAGGAGGGGGGGTGTGGTTTATCTCGCCCCATTAGGGCGGGAGGGGTGATTTTCTCAAAAAAACACTTTATATGAAAAAAATATTAAGAAATAACGGTAATACGTACAATTAAGTGTTGCACATTTTTTAAAAGCTAAAAGTTGGTTCTATTATCCTGTTTTCAAATCAAGTGATTTCCGTGAATAGTTTTTGAAAAACTAGTTTGAAACTCAAAATTTCGGAAAAAATGAAAAAAACGAGTTTATATTGTCAAAAAAACGAGTTTATACGTCAGTTGTCGTTTGTTTGCGTTTCTGCAAATTATAAAGAGACATCTTATCTTCAAGATCATCTTCATCGGATCTTCGAAATTTCCAGCAAAAAATAGTTTAAGGATGCGGAGAGCATCATATGCTTCTCTTAGTTTTGGCTTCTGAGGACATACAACGACATAACCACTATGTATTTCATCATGGGGGCTGTTTTCATCGGCCACTATGTCCTCGTCATTCAAGTCTCGTAAGCAAGGAATTTCGTTATTCGATCATGCGAGGGAATCAATCACTTGCCTTACATCACTTGTGAATAAATTCGTATCTTCAGCCACATCAGAAATAGCATCATCATTTTCGGAAACTATATGGTAGTAATAAAACCAGGCTTTTTTAAGCAATTTGGTATGGTCGACGGTGTCACCATTCACCATGCTCTCTTGATCATTTTTAGTGCTTCCAACAATTGAATTTTTTAAGCGAAATCTTTCAAAGTTTGCACACTGTTTAAATGAAGAAGCTGTCGTCTTAATATACATGTCCTGTAGGTACTGGGATTTGAAGGATCGGATTATTCCTTCGTCCAAGGGTTGAACGAGGGATGTTGTGTTTGAAGGGAGAAATTCAATTTTTATATTTTCCAAAATAGTATCCTTCATTTGATGACACACAGCATTATCTACCATTAAAAGCACCATCTTACCTTTAGCTTTAAAATGTTTATCCATTTCCTTCAAAATTTGAGTCCAGATTGTAATTTTCATCCACGCCTTTGTATTGGCTTAATACTTCACCGGAACATTACATCCTCTAAAGCACCTAAGATTCTTTGGTTTACCGATACATTTATTTTGTCATTGCCGGTCGAGTTTGCAACAAAAAGTATTGTGAGTCTGTCTTTGGGGATTTTTACAAAAGATGTTATTTAACATATGTTTGCAAAGTTCCTGTTGGAAGTGATTTAAACATAAATGCAGATTCATCATATCATCTGCCGCATATTCCAGAAGATATTTCGGCAAAACATTGGCTATCCACTCATCTGCGCTGTGAGTGTTGGATAAGTTTTGTTCTCCGGGTGTATTTTTGAAATGAATATTTTCCCTTTTCTTCTATCGCTCCAGCCAACCGCTTGATGGTTCAGATTCAACTCCAAGCATTGCTGAGAGAGCCTTAGCTTTCTGAATTAGAAGTGGGGTAGGTAAGTGCAGTTTTTGAACCACAACAAAAGGGCATCTTCCACATTTTTCCTGAGCCCCAGTTCGTAATCTTTTTCTGGCCATATTTTGGTTCTTTGCAGCTACGTTTTGGATGACTTCTTTTCCCCTGATTATTCTGGACAACGTTTACCGAATGCATTTGAACTCTTCACATAATTTATTCACCCACTTCGCTCTATCCAAATGTTCTGCTTGTTTTTGAAGGATAAATTTGTGCATTTCTTGCTTGATTTCTTTGCCTGCAATTATAAAATTAATTTATTATCCACAACAAGATTGCATCAGCCATACATTTTCTTTCGACATTTTTTTTTGAGAAAAACAAGCCAAGAAATAAACTTAAATGTAAAATCAATAACCGGTAAGGAATTGCAGAAGGTACGAGAGTGAAGGAGAAATAAACATTTTGACATTTCAAATTGAAAAGGTGTGTTCAATTGAAAATTTGATGGCAGCGTTCAGTGATAGTTTCACTTATGCGGATCTGAATAGGTGAAAATATTCATTTGAGTGAAGAATGTTATATGATTTTCACACCAAACCCCAAAACAGGTTTTCGGCGAAAACTTTTCAAAAACGCGAAAACCATTCACACTGAACATTACACGTTTTCGTTTGACATTCCAGTTTTTTTTAAACAAACCACGCACAATTTTTTTTATTTTCTTCCATTTTTTTAAAATAAAAACGGTGATTTATTTTATAAACAGGATACATATGAACAATTTGACTTGCCACAAACAATTATTTATCAATTTTAAATGAAATTATTTATTTTGAAATTAGAATTTTATATTTGATATGACAGAATTCCGTCAGCTGCTTTCAATTTCTTTTGAAAGCATCCCATCAGTTTCTTTTTTGACACTTCAATAGGCGCTGAGCTTATTTAAAGGTATGTTTGTTTTGTTCATCTCTGAATTCCAACATGTTTTCGACTGGTTTTATATAAAACTTGTGTTTTACGAAAACCTGAAGCTACAAAAAATGTATGATAAAACTTGTGTTTTCGATTAGGTTTTTCTCCAAAACCGATATTTTCGCGAAAACCGCGTTTTGGGTTCGGTGTGAAAAGGCTATTAGTCAATTAAAAGGAGTTTTCACCTAAGCGAAGCTCAATTATCCGAAGTAGTTTGCATGGAAACAGCTAATAAAAGCCCCGTAATAAATTTCTTGTTTCAGTTAACCAATTTTTTCAACTAAGCGGAGTCGACTTTGCAACTCCGGGTAGAACATTCACTCGAAAACCTACCCACTTTTAATTTTAGTTTCTAAGTTGGTATCCGCGGTGGCATACAAATGTGAAACGCGTATTTCTTTGGTCGTCCGGAAGGATTCCTTATGCTTATGAAAACGTTCGTTCGGAGCTAGATGATAGTTCTTCTTCTGAAAAGAATAGAAAGTCGATTCTGGATTTGAGGGAACACACACACTTAAATAGTCAAATTTGCGGGTGGCAATGGTGCAGTGGATGTAGTGCTTGACTATTAACTTAGAGGTGTGGGTTCGAGCCCCATTCTAGGCAGCATTCTTTTCTATATTCTCCCAGCTTAACTGGACGCAACCCGTGAGATTTAATGAGATAATAAACACCTTGATCTCAATCCACTGTGCCAAATCTTTCCTATTCTCCTACTCTTTCTAACTAGTGCCGTGCAATTCAGGTTGCATTTAAAAGACCTTAGGTCTTACAGGCATATAGTTAAAATTATTATTATAAAAAAAAAAAAAAAAATTGGTGTTTTTTTTTTATATTTAGTTTTGGAATTGCGGTTTAGCAATTAGAATAGTAATTAGTAGAATATTTTTGTGAATAAAACAACACAGTTCGGGATTATTACTTTATTGATATAATTCAAATGTATGATAACTTTAATATTGAGAAAAACAGAAAATAAATTTTCTTTTAAGTGGAAAAAGAAGTTTTTTTTCGTCTCAGAAATATTTCTGCGTTTCAGCAATATATCCCGCTTCACCAGCTGCAACGCCACCTATGTTTTGAGAAGGAACTTTTTTTGGTGTGTTCGTTCACAAATTCGATGTCGGAACTCTCTCGCTCTGTTTCTCTACTTGTTCATCCATGACTAAGTCCCCTTTCACACGAAGAAACAAGTTGCTGGAGATTTTTTTGACGTTTTCTTTTAATCTCCTTAAAAATCTTTTGTACCTTTCACACGAGGAAAAAAATCTGCAGGCAATTTTTGAAATTTCTATTGAAAGTCTATTGGTTGAACGCACCAAAACCTAGATGTGAAAGGAAATGTCAAAAAATCTCCTCAAATCCTCGACTGGTGAGATTCTGTTCGCCCTCTTGCCTCCTGCCCTTCTCATCTTGGAACTAAAAGTTGCTGGCAACTCAGTTTCCTCGTGTGAAAGGGCACTAATCGATATGACATACACAGTTAGATGTCAAAGAGGTGAATTCTTATACGCATTGAATATGAACGTTGGCCGTCTGATAGTATCTTAATATTCCAAACCATAACCAGGTAACCTCTCATGTAATCATGTTCATAGATTGGTTCCGAGTGAAACAACCTCGCATCACCAGAATCCACGAAAAGCTTGTCCGAGCAGTGCATGGTTTTGTAAGTGTTTGAACTTAAGCTATCGGTTCATATCAGCCTTGCCAGGATGAAAAAAATATTGAGGGCCTTTTTGGGGGCCATTTGCCAAAAGGCTGGGCCACAATCCGTCATAAAATTTCAACCACCCATTTTATATTTCTGAGATCTGAAGGCTCAGAAATACAGGATTCCTCTCAAAAATTCCTCACTTTTCCCCTGAAAAACTGACACTGAATTTTTTTGGATTTGCTTGCTCAGTTATTTTTTGTCGCAGTAAATTACATAAGAAGAAAAGAAAAAGAGAGTTGTTTTGACTTCTATGTGAAGAATTTGGTTTATATTTTACTATCCTACTCAGTCAAAAAACGGAGGAAAATTACTGAGCGCTCAAGAAATATAAACTGGCTAGATGAATCTGAAAAGTGATTAGTAAAATTGTTAACCACTTTCGAGAAAATTTGAAAATATGAAATTAGAGCTTTTAAGCCATATCATTTTGATAATTCTCTTATAGAAGATAAATAAATAAAATAAATTGGGTGGCACAACAGCTCGTGGAGAACCAAGGCCTAGTGACTTACAACTCTCAACCATTCCTGTGTGCGTGTATTGTTGGCAGGAAAGGAAGGGACCTACAGTTTTTTTTTGCCGAGTCCGAACGGCTAGATGAGAAACACTTATTCACGACAAGTATACTCTTGCAGGATTTGTCAGTTCCTCGCAAGAGGCAGTACATCGAATAAAACATTTCTGTTTTTAGGTGGCACGGCGCGGCGGGGAGTCGAACCCACACTCTTATAGAAGATATTTTTGTATGAAAACTGAGATTTGCGGGCCGTTTCAGGCTGCCCCGGGCCCAAGGGCCTTTCAAAGTAGAGAGCCATATAGCCCGATCAGGCACTTTATGGCAAGGCTGGTTGTTATCCTGTTTTTCAATAGCCGTAATGAGATAGATTATTTTGCGAAATTTTGGAAAGCTGAATTTTTAAAATAGAACTTAGAAATTCGAACCAGTCAGAATTGTTACCCTAACACTTGAAAACCAATCAGGTATAACAATAATGTTACCCACTATACGATATAACAATGCTCCTTAATGTTATTTAATTAAGGAAATCATCGGACCAAAAACCACTGAAGCGCTTATACATCCCTTCAACAACTTTTTCAAACTGGAATAGCTACATACATGCCTACACTTTATATACAATATGTTTATACATAGAAAGGCATGTTAAACAAAAATAACCCTTTCCAACCTATTCAACCTAGGTACAACATTACCACAATTTCTCACGTCATTCTCGCGTCCTAATTAAACGCCACCATTAACAGCCGTGCTAATTGCAATTAAATATTCAATATTGGCCCTGATGCTTGTGGAGCAAGAGTATGGACAAGAGGCATAGCTACTTTTCTGCTATCAACCCTAATCACCTGCTCAGAGCAACAGCAGAAAACCACAAAACTCATTGCAAACACATCCACCATCAACCAGCACCAGCACCATTCACCATCCCCTTTTTCCCTGCGTCTAAGCTGATTTTCGAATCAAAATGATTGCTACACGAAAACAACATCCCTCAAATTTTGCCACCCCTATATTGCCGTTACACCGCCACACACACCGTCGCCTTCGTCGTCGTGATCGCCTTCGCGTTGTTGTCCCCAACTAGTGATTGCTTCAGTCAAATAAAGTTTGTATGTGAGGAGAATCGAGGCAAATGAGTGTTGGCAGCATTTGCTTTTTTTGATTGCTAGCTAAAGTTTTACATCCAGATACGCTCTTATTTTGACTTTACCTCTCTCCCATCCTTCTCACTCAAACCCCGAACGACGGAAAAGCATCTGGACTGAACCTAATTCTTAACTAACAACCAAGCTCTCATCTCAACCTCCCACTCACCTGCCTGCCCGAACAAATAGTTAAAGTGCTAATTGCCATAAATGGCTGTCATTGTAGGGTAAATGACATTAGAAGATTGCATCATTACCTATCTAGGTACCGTCAGGAAAAAGCTACACAGATTTCCGGAGTGTATTTAATGTCCAGATTCAAATTCAGATCCGGATCCGGAGAGCGAGGAGGAATTATTTCTCTTCAATCGGGCATGCGTAGTTTGATGGGGGGCTGCTCTCATAACTTTTTTTTTGGCACGCCTCTCTGTGCAACCAATCGGAACGAGGGGAAAAGCGAAGAGCTTTTATCAGCGCATAATGGCGGCGGCACATGGACATGGAGTCGAGTTACCTTATATACATATATATACCTACATATACACAGGCACCTTACTGCAATGAACTCTGAACCTTTTTTCTCTCCCCATTCGGTGTGCCGGCTTTAAGAAGTATCATTCCTCGGGGCAATGCATTAAGAAGAGTTTTCTATTTTCGGCAACTGTAAATCGTTAAGAGGACTGCTAGGTTTACTTCTTTTTGTTTATATTTTCTGTCTCCCGCTATTAAAGAGCTCTCACAATTAGACAGGTATACCTACCTATGTACATATGTACGTAAATTGCATGCATTTAACTTTGCTCCTTTTTATAAAGGCATCTACCTATGAAAATAAATTATATTGCACTAAAAGCAAAGGGCGAGAAATAAACGATACAAGAAGCTTACCTTGAATTCCCTTAAATATTAAAAAAAATCTTTTTTGTATCCATTATCAGATACATACAAGACACTGGGATTGGAATATGAGTGTTAACATCTTTCTCTTGTCTACCTACAATAAAGATCGATCCATCCGAAAAATTTTGGTTGTTGTATTATTAGGTTTGTTCGCTGTTCCCTGTCCCAGGGCGCACTGGGGAATGTCATTCAAATGTCAAAAAACTGGGGGCTGCCCGGGTTTTGATTTCACATCGAACACCTCAGTGTTACTTTTGTATGATAAAAATGTTAAGGTGCTCGGATACTATTTTGTGCAGCTTCAAAATCTTTATGCAAGCACAAGATATCCATATATATTTTCCTTAGCATTGTATTTATTAATATATAAATTAATAAAAAGTAACAAAATAGCATACAAAATATTTCACATTTATTATTTATATCGTCATAAAAATTCGCAAAGTTAATCCTTTTCCTTTGACATTCAACTTTTACAAACAGCTGATTTCAATTTGCAGCTCTGATTTCTTTCCCTGAGAAAAAACCTGGGGTGCGTAAGAGCGAGTTCAGTGCTCGCCCCGAACACACATCGAACACAGTGCAAATAAACTGGGGTGAAAAAAGTGTCACATAAAACATATTAGAGCGAGTTCAGGGCGACCCAGTGCGCCCCAGTGCTGACATCGAACAAACCTATTATCAACTTATTTAAAATAATTGTGGTTTTTACAGGATAAAATGATCATTGTCATAGGCACCTTAAAAATTCAAACAGTTAAATATCATTCTTAAATTTTAATCTCTATTGTATGTACATTAGGGTTTGTTTTCAACTCTAGAATTTCCACATCTAATACCTGGAAATATCGTGTGAGTTTGCTAGGAGCGTGTTAAGTTCATCCTTTTGATGAAATAAAACTTAAACTTCAAATCAATTCTTTTTATTCATATAATAATATAAAGTTTGGAATGATAATTATTTAAGAATAATTTAATAGGTAAAATGAGCTTTTTATTTAGAGGCGTGTGATCGGCTTGACTCACTGATTATGAAGATATTCATATTATTTTTTTTTCGATGCACTCTGTTTCTCGCAAAGGCCCCAGTTGCGGACTGAAAGACCTTGATTTTTTGAATAGCCTTTTAATGAAGGTTTCAACGCCTATACCTACTTCTTTTTTTTGCTATCGATCACACCCAAAATCTGCTGTGGGCTCTCGGTCTAAAAAAGTTGAGTATGTTTATTTTTTTAGTTTTTAGTTTTTTTTTGTCATGAGTACATTACCTATATAATTTATTTTACTGTTCCTTTGAATTTCTGTTATTATTATTTTTTTTTCAATTTTTATTTCAGATATTTACTAAATAAGTATTATTTAAAAGTTTAATAATTTCCACATTTTTAAAATTTTCACTTTTTGTCCCGTGTTTTGCTCCCAGAAATAGGATCACCTTATGCATACTTCTTACCAAGTCATGGTATCGTACGTCGTACTTTGAAGCACTAGGGGGCAAGGCTATCTGTTCCAGCTGCTTTGTTTTTCTTAAGTTTAGATATGCAGCTATCTTCAATTCACGGAGGTCAGGTGCGAGGAATTGTTAGTCTATCTATGGCCAATTTCACGAAAGGCTTTTAATTATTTGAAAATCCATTTAGCCTATAAATGATATTTTTTGGTTTCACCAAATGCTTAAGAAGACTAGTACGTCCAGGCCTCGAAACTCGAGTGCGAATAACACTTTCGTTTAGTTGTCAAAATTCTAGAAAATCATTCAAGAATCGATCGCCAAAATGATTCGATTATTTCAATCTTTCGATCATTGTCATTTCACTGAATTTATTTCCGATTCAATTTTATTCATTTGGATTTCGCTGGAATTAAACCTCTTCGAATTTAACAATTTCAATTCAATACTGTACCGAATCCAATTCGATCAAAATTAAAAACAATAAAATTTGGATTGATTAAAAAAGCTCAGCAAAAAATATGAAATTTTAAGTTTTTTACTGCTCCGGAAAAAGGTGATTTTATGTCAATTGGTTGAAATTTGGATAGTAATACCTACACTTCTTATGTGAAAATATAGTTCGGCCCTTATCCATCAAGACATCAACTGTCAAATTTCATTGAAGGATGGCTACGAAGTAGCTGTGTTCACTTGGCCCGCAAAAGTCTCCAATTATTTTTTTTTTTCGTAGAAGATGACCATTTAAATGACCACTTTTGACCACCCTTTAACTTTTTTTGACCACCCACAATTTTTGAGAAAATCGATTTTGAAAAATAGTGGGCCAAAAGAACGCTGCGAATCAAAAATCGATTTTTTCAAATTTGATTAATGTTTTCGATAGATAATTTTTTGAAAATAAATGACCACCCCTTAACTTTTTTTGACCACCCTTAGAAATATTTTGATTTTTGAATTTTTTTTTTGATTCTTTTTTCTGTATATTCCCTTTCCATTTTTTTTAATTTTCGAATTATGAAAGATGACCATTGTGAAAAACTCAATTATCTAAAATGACCACCCTTCAAAATTACTCTAACTTATCAAAAAGTATTTTTTTTTTAATTTTGAAAGATGACCATTGTGAAAAACTCAATTATCTAAAATGACCACCCTTCAAAATTGCTCTAACTTATCAAAAAGTATTTTTTTCGAATTTTGAAAGATGGCCATTGTGAAAAACTCAATTATCTAAAATGACCACCCTTCAAAATTACTCTAACTTATCAAAAAGTATTTTTTTTTCGAATTTTGAAAGATGACCATTGTGAAAAACTCAATTATCTAAAATGACCACCCTTCAAAATTACTCTAACTTATCAAAAAGTACTTTTTTTTTTAATTTTGAAAGATGACCATTGTGAAAAACTCAATTATCTAAAATGACCACCCATCAAAATTACTCTAACTTATCAAAAAGTATTTTTTTTCGAATTTTGAAAGATGACCATTGTGAAAAACTCAATTTTGAAGGGTGGTCATTTTAGATAATTGAGTTTTTCACAATGGTCATCTTTCAAAATTCGAAAAAGAAATACTTTTTGATAAGTTAGAGTAATTTTGAAGGGTGGTCATTTAGGATAATTGAGTTTTTCACAATGGTCATCTTTCATGATTCGAAAATTTAAAAAAAATGGAAAGGGAATATACAGAAAAAAAATCAAAAAAAAAATATTTCTAAGGGTGGTCAAAAAAAGTTAAGGGGTGGTCATTTATTTTCAAAAAATTATGTATCGAAAACATTAATCAAATTTGAAAAAATCGATTTTTGAGGCGCAGCGTTCTTTTTTCCCACTAGTTTTCAAAATCGATTTTCTCGAAAACTGTGGGTGGTCAAAAAAAGTTAAAGGGTGGTCAAAAGTGGTCATTTAAATGGTCATCTTTTACGAAAAAGAAAAAAAAATTGGAGACTTTTGCGGGCCAAGTGCACACAGCCCTACGTCAATGGATGAGTTTTACTGCTCCAAAAAAGGTGATTTTAAGGCAATTTGCTAACATTGTTATAAAAATGTTTGCCCCCTATATTTCAAGTCATCAACTGTCAGATTTCATCAACAGATGGCTTTGATGTCAATGGTTAAAAAAACCTCTGAAGTTTTTGGTGAATTTTTACTGCTACAGGAAAAGGTAATTTAAGGGCAGTTAAGGTAATATTTGGATCAAAATATAGTTTGTCCCCTATATTTCGAGCCAAAAAGTGTCAAATTCTGAAGAATGGCTGCATTGTCGTTGGATTGAAAACCTTCTAAGAAAATCTGAAGTTTTGAATAATTTTGACCGTTAAGTCAATTGGGTGACATTTGGATCGAAATATACTTTGTCTGTTAAAAAAAATAGTTTGTCACCGATATTTCAAGCCATCAACTGTCAAATTTAATTGACGGATGGCTACAATGTCGATGGATTAAAAAAACTCTAAGAAATCTCAAATTTTTGATGAATTTTTACCGCTCCAAAAAAAGTTGATTTTAAGGCAATTGGGTGACACTTGGAGCCGTTATGTAAAGCTTAACGCATAGAATTCTCGGCACTTAACTTAAAAGCGGTGTGATTCAAAATAGCTTCTTATGGCCTTTAGTCCTACAAATTGGCGTTTCGTTCGGCTTACTCACTTGAACTCATCAGTGACATAGTGAGGGCTTTGTCAGACGCAATTTGTATTAAGTTCAGTTCAACTTACATGAATTTTTCAACGAAAATCCACTGTAAACTATATCCAACAAGATTAGAATTCCTAATCATTAAGCTGGAAGTTTTGTTGCCCGGGGCCAGGCATAGTTTCTATATAAGAAGGTTTTATAATACAAATTCTATATACTACTGAAATAAATCAGCCAAGTATAGAAGACTTAGCATTAAGGATTGGGGCTTGTTGAATTATTGATTCAAAATAGCTTTTTATGGCCTTTAGTCCTACAAATTGGCGTTTCGTTATGGCTAAAGGCCATAAAATGCTATTTTGAATCAATAATTCAACAAGTCCAATCCTTAATGCTAAGTCTTCTACTTAGCTGATTTATTTCAGTAGTATATAGAATTTGTATTATAAAACCATCTTATATTAAAAGCGGTGTGTTATTGGCGTATAGTAGACACTAAAAGTTTTCTTGTCAACGTGTTGACAGGTCGTAGAAAAGTGACGTTTGCATAAAATTGGGGCTAAGCTGAACCAAGATAAGTGGCATTTGCATGCGATTTATCGATTACAGTCATTCGCGCAGGTAGAGGACAACCTCTTCGGGCTAATTTTAACGAAGAGAATTATCAGGGCTTAACTTAAATGCGGAGAAAAACTGTATTACCGATGTGAAGAACACAACAAACGTTTAAGTTATAAGCGCGTTGACAACTTATAGCTTTCTTGCAAGTATAGATGAAATCGGTCGAAAAAACGACACTGGGGACTACCGACGCCATCACAGAAAAACCATGAAGTTTCAATTCAAACTATCGATAACATGTCTGTAATTCATGCCGGTAAGACATTTTTTCTCCGTGCTTAAGTTAAGCCGAAATTAACCGAGAATTCTCCGTAAACTGATGAGCACCGACATCGTTTCTTTCATACAATTTCCTTCGGGCTTACAAGAAAACAGGGCTATAGATAAAGATTACGTATGAGAGTCGATAGCAAAATGAGCCAGGGTATTTGCATACCATTTTTGGATGTACTCCAAAATTAAGTAAAAATCGCAAGAACAATTGCATCGGTTAAAAGAAGTCTTGAACGTCGAGAAGAACTGAGCTACTTTTCTGCAGCACTGAACGCTGCCATCGGGCATTCCAATAATCTTTCCAGTCAGCTGGAAAATTGATTGGTTGCCGGGTGGACAAAACACGAATCTTAATAAGTGTTGTGAATTTTAAAGTGAAAATGTAAAATTAAGTGTCGTAAACAAATAGGTAGCCGGTCTCGCTCTGGCTCTCGCTCGCACTTATTGTGCAATTTTCTTTTATTGTTTTTTTAGTTTTGTGGTGCAATTATGTAAGAAATTTTTGCATTCTGCACTTCTGTACAAAAAAAAAACCTTTTCAACGATATATAATTTACATTGCTTCGGCTTCGGATAAGCCGCTCCTTAAAGGCGTGAGCTCCGAATATTTCAAAGTAGCCAAATACAAAGTGTTCCCTTAAGGGCCAGTTTTTGAGCGAGAAATCTTCGAGTTTAACTCCTCAAACGTGTCAATCTAAATCGTGAGCTAACTCCGCGTTCACTCTCCTCAGTTTGGTGAGTTAACTCGGTACTTGAAACAATACCTGCTTTAAATTATGTGTGATTAGATAAAGTAAAAACATTATGGGTTTAAAAAAAAACTATTAAAAAAAATTATTTTTGTGTTGGCGAAAGGATGAAAGATTTGGTCTCTCTTGATTAAATGGTGTTAACCCAATAAAAATCGTCTGGTTAGTGATGTCATGAATTACCTAAACTAAATAAGCCATTAAAATATCGGAAAGCAAAAATATCCTATGGTTACCCAGCTAGAAAGATAACCAACTGTTAGCATTCTGAACCTGAGGGATGCAGGGATTATTTTAAAATTAGTTTATCTTAAAAGCATTATTCTAAATGGAGGTATATTTTCTTATCTTTAGCTCCTTTTTTTTTCTTTTGATAAAAAAGAGATCCTTTTTATTTACAATGGATAATGCGGTTTCGTTTCAACACCTTCATCTCCCAATCCTGATAGAAATTACTGATAATATTCTATCGTTGCTTTCCCTTTCAGTAAGGTCAATGCAGAAATCCAAAGGACTCGGTGTTAAATAACATCTTCCCTGGTTCTAATTATAGCTTTCTTCATCTTATCTACCTATTCCGTTTTTCCATCCCATTTCTAAGATACTTTTTAGGATACTTTGTATGACGACCTTTTTTGGGCAATTTTCATAAAATAAACAAATTTCATTTAATTTTTTTTTGGCTAGAAATAGTTATTTTTTTTATTTTTTATCTCAATTATGCAATTAAAATGATTTAGAACTCAAATTATTTCTTCCGGAAAAATCACCTTCAAAATGGTAAGGGTGGTTAGCTAATTAACCTCATGAATAGAATAATTTTGTTAAGTCAGTGGGCAGGATATGTTTAAAGTTTGTAACGATTTAGCCGCTAAAGTTAGGAATCTTAAATATTTCACGTTTGATTCTAATACCACATTTAGAAATGTATATTTCCAAGCTACCGCTGACTTTTTTATCCAGTTCGTCAATAATATGATATACTGGCCACAATTTTTAGAAAAAATCATATGGGATGAGGATATCTTCCCCTGATTTAGACGTGAACGTGAATTTTCTTGAATATAAATGTAGATTCAAAATTGATTTTAAATTATAAAAAAAGAAAAACGGCAATACCTATACTTAACAATCTTAAGTTGCGTCCACGTCCAGGTCAATAAAAATTTGCGTTGATCACCGTGTTTGACGCAAATATTTGTGTGGATGCAAAAAAATACGTCAGTGTGGACATCCAAGCGCACACAATTTTTGTATCACATTCAACGTAGGCTATTCGATTCCGGTGGATGTTCGGCGGACACGAACAAATTTACGGCGCACACGTCCTTTGATGTCACAGTACACAAATCTAAGGTATTATACTGCGCATGTTGTCAGTCGGAAATAAAAAATGGCTTTGATCGTGAGGAAGAAAACACACGTAAAAACAACAACAAATCAAAATTGAAACTGTCAGAAATAAAAATGGCTGGGAACGTGATGACTTAAATACACGTAAAAACAACAACAAATATTGACATCTGACACAAAGTTTGATATATGCGCAGAAGAAACAAAAATCAAAACTCAATGATATTTTTTAACTTCTTTGAACTTTTCGGAACTTACCTTTAATATGTGTACTGTGATACAAGATTAAAAACATCATAAAAACATTATAGGCTAAGAGCCGACAACAAATTTTGGGAGTGGATGTATAATCGAAATCGGAGTATGAGGGATTTTAGTAGGTGTATCGTATATGAATCGTGATATCAAATACCTAACCATCCTCCCCATTCCTGTCAACAAAACGCAGGAATGGTTGAGAATTGTAAGTCACTATGCCCTGGCTTTCCTCTAGGTGTTTTTATGATGTTTTGCCATTTTTTCTAAGCGTCAACCCAGATAGTGGGTGACGGTCCGATAAACAGAAATCAAGATTTCACCATTTTACATGAACATTATAATCTTTTTTGGAGATTTTCAGCAAAACATAAAATCGACAAATAAATTCTCCACAAAAACGAAGATAAAGTTTGCTTGAAAAGCTTAAATCATGGGTCCTAATCATTTGGATCACTAAATAAAATTCTTGAGCAAAATGACAGAGCATAATTTCCTATTTTTTAAAAGTGAATTGAAGTGTTAATGACCCTAACATATAAAAAGGAAATCAAGCTGATTTTAACCCCCCACCAACAAATTTTTCATTGAGATCTTAAGGGTTGAAGTTGGGATCGTCTCAATTATTGTCTCAATTCAGTCAAATTCCTGGGTTATAGGGTTTCGTTTTGTCATTCCTCGCGTTCCGATGTTTATTCACTATGTTATCTAGTTATCCCAAAAACTTTGAGATAACTTGAGTTGTTGTTGCGTCAGCTGTCATCAGCTGTTTTTTAACATGGGATTCCAACAACACAAAGCTATCCGGATAACTGAGAATTAACATCGGAACGTGCCCATTGTATATAAACTCTATAGTATTCTCATGAAGCCAAAAAGCTCGTGGCCATCTAGTGTCCAAATGTAATCCTAATTTTGTTAAGAGATCTCGGTAAGGCGATCACAGCGAACCTATCGACCAAATGTCAACCTACAAAATCGTGTTGCATGAGAATACTATAGAGTGTATACAGTGGCGTAGCTAGGATATTTGCCGCCCGGGGCAAAACAATAATTTGCCGCCCCTTTGGTCTAACAATACTTTATTAAGAAATTTTGTGATATACATATATTCCTCCATATCATCGGTCTTAAAGTTGCAGACAAAATTTGAAAATATTTTTTTATAAATGCAAGGAATTACATTCTGCGAAATATTGATACACGCCACTTTGCCGCAATATCTGCTGAATGATTTTTTTTTGTTTCTGACCTACTGAGATTTAACTTTAAACCGACTGTATATAAAATAGGCACATGAGACTTGAAATTTTTTAATGTTTCCTTTCCAAAAATAGTGAAGCTCATAATTGTGCATTAGGCGTGTCTCACCAAATAAAATCTCCGAGAGCTCAGAGATTTTTAAAGTGGGACAAAAAATCTCACCTGAGCTCTGAGATTTTCTTTAGAGATTACTGAGACGAAATTTATTTGGATTTATTTCTCAATGTTCTTTCTCAACTAAAACTGTTCATTTGACAGCCAAATTGCAATTTATCGGTGATGGGCAAATACAAAAATGATACCAAAAATACAAAATAGTAGTTAAGTGTTGATAAACAGGAAAAATAAATTGATCTTAGTATTTTTCATTCATTTTATAAAGTTTTGTGCTTTAACATTTAAATATTTAAAGCAAATCTAAAATTTGTTTTGCATAATTTCAGTACGATTGAACAGGGAATCTTATTCCACCAAAACATTCCGCCTACGTCAACTTGATATTGGTGAGACGCGCCTTTTGAATGGTCTTTACGAAAGCCATCATTTTGTTTTAAAATTTGAAAGAATTGTTAATTTAAAAATAAGCTTTTGTGTTTATTACCTACTTCTATAGTGATCAATGGTCATGATTCCGCCGCCCCTAGTGATTTGAACACAATGAAAAATTTTACGTTCATATACCTATTCAAATGTTATAGAATTTTTAACTTAAACAAATAATACTTTTTTGTTTATTTCCAACTTTTGTAATAAACAACGATGATGATTTGCGTCCCTCTTGATTTCAATTTAATAAAAATTGATTGAATTATTTATTAAACAAAAATTAAACTTTTGTTTGTTTCCAACTTCTCATGAACAACGAGGATGATTTTACCGCCCCTACAAATTTGAATACTATAAAAATTGTATGTTTTCTGATAAAAATTTAATAAAATTTTCACAAAAAAAAGACTTTTGTAATTGGTTTACAACATCCCATGAACAGCGAAGATGATTTACCGATTTGCCGCCCCTAACTCCTGGTGCCCGGGGGACCGCCCCCTTCCCCCCCCCCCCCCTAGATACGCTAGTGAGTGTATATACAATGGTTTTGTACACCTCCTGCTTGACATAGCCCCATAAAAAAAAGTCTCGTGCAGTCAGGTCAGGTGGCCTTGGGGCCAGTGAAAAGTGAAGTGCCTGGAAACTGATTTTTTTTGGGAGTTTTTGTTGGATCTCCGTCATAACTGGTCTGGCTGGGTCGTTTAGTTGATCCATCTATATGATATACATCTTCGGCGCAGTTCTGGGTAAACAAAGCTCATTCAACATCTTTAAATATCCTCTTTGTAGCACGATTTGTGCGCCACCCTACGTTTCATGGGGTCAACCCTGCCTCCAGCAAGAGACTAGAAGAAAAATAGGTGCACTAATCCTCGATGACAGGCTTGTCTGGGGTACTCTTTGGAGTTTTGTCCACGATACAAATAGAAGAAGTAAAACGTAGAAATAAGTATGTTCAATGCAACCTTATTGCTCCTATAGCAGCGAACTAAATAGAAGAAAAACCAGTGCTTCGATAGAGGCAACGAGCTTGTCTGTGTTACTCTTTGAAGAAGAGTAGGCACAAAATTAATCGGTAGAACACGGCCCTGCTCCTAGCAAAAGATTAGAAGAGATTAGAAGAAAAATCGAGTTAGACTAGGCCTTGTCCACGTTACACTTATAAGATGTGAAGCGCAGAAAGAAACAAGTACAATATAACCTGCTTGGTCCCAGCGGCAAACGAATCCAAAACTTCCGAATTACTTAAAAAAGGACTGAAGGTTTCTAAAGCATTACTTGCATTCTTCTTTAAAAGGATTTAATTTCAAATTAATAAGGGAAAAGGTGCAAGTGGGCGATCCGATACAAGGAATAAAGAAACTAAATTGATTTTAAGAAGATTAAAACGGAAAAATGTAATTTTCTTCTCAATTACTTCCTTACTACTTTTAAATAGGTAATACATTTTCTTTTCCCTTCTTCTTCTTCTTTAATACTTCTTGTTCCTTATTCCTTCTTTTAGAGTCATAGTATTAAAAAAAAAACTTTAATACTTATAAACTGTTAATTTGTGGTCAAACAATTCAGATTTATGTATTTTGTTTTTTTTTTTTGTACTTTTTTTATTTATTTGTATTGGTTTGGTCGTTTTATCTTTACTTTAAAGAAGTGCTGCCAAGGTGGCATCACTGTCAGAAGGACAAGAGAAGGGTTGCCACTTACCAGTTTAAATCCCGAAATGTTGCTTATAAATCGAAAACCAAGGGTCGGACGATGCGCGAGAACTCCCGTTGGATTCAGCACCCTTGAAACCATAGGACCACATAATTGATTTTCTCCCACCCCTTGCACGAAGGGGGTGGAAAAAAGTCGTTTTGGGAAAGAAAATTTGAAAAGCCAAGAAAAGTTGGAAAAATATTTGTATTAATAAAATTTAAAAATGGTATCGACGCAGAATTTCACAATATACTACATTACATCCAAAGTTGATTGAAAACCTATACTTTGTGTTTTTAAAAAGCTACTTTAAAAGTGCTGGGGAGGGGAGATTTGAAAGATTAACAAACTTTAATATTTATCTTGGTATAATATAAGCATATGACATATGTTTTAAGGGTATTTTTAATGCCCGATCTTACTAAATCAGAATGAACTCGATACAATCACCTTCAAAAAAGTAAGTCTTTTTCATAAATGAAGACTGAATTTTTAGCGTTGAGCTCCCTGCGCACAAGGTAGAATCACGAATTTATAAAAGCGATTGTCTGTGATAATCCTAGAATTCTTGTGGTGTCTGTAGCACTGCTTTAGATAATAATCTTGCAGAGTGTGAACAATCTTGTGTTAAATTGCCGGTGGAATTAACTTGGTTTGCATGGAGAGACTACGATGGAGAGCTAAGCAAGGTTCAAGAAACAAGTAAAGCTTCTGAATTAATCAAACATATCTTGGAATTTACTCCAAGCTTTTCCGAGCATTCTTATATCAAACGGTGTCAAGCAGGTTCCGAGCATTCTTATATCAAACGGTGTCAAGCAGACTCATGCAATAACGAGTAATTAGCCACATCTTCAAACAGAAATGATCCTTCAGTTGCTTTAGCACAGGTTGACTTTTCCGAGTACTTTAGATGCATCCATAATTCAAGATGAAATTCAAAGCTTTCATTGGGTCCAGCCGCTGGTAACTCTTTTTACTGTGTCAATGTGGCTTAACGGTGAATCGTCACCACGATGAAAAAAATCTACATTGACAGGGTTCTGAGAGAGCTACCAGAGACTGTTAGAGAAGTGCACATATAGTCCGATGGCCCCAACTCCCAGTTCAGAAACATATACATTGCAGAAAGCTTAAAACTGCTCGAGGAAAGAAATAAGAAAAGGTTAGTTTGGTATTATTTCGCAACTTCGCATGGAAAAGGTCCTTTTGTCCAATGGATGACATAGGTGGTGCTTTAAAAAAAGCTGTGAGGAGTAGAGTCATTAAAAGAAAAGCAGTAGTCTTCAACCTATAAGGTTTTTGCTGAAGCAACTAGAGACTCTGTAAAACTAATTAATTGTTTACCAGACGAAATTGATATTGAATACACAACGAAAGATATGAATCTCTATTTAGTATTTTTCAATGCACCACCAATAACAGGATTATCTAAATGTTATATAATATTTTTGGCTCAATGACATATGCTACATTAGGCCTATCCAAAGAATTGTAGATGAATGTGAAGAAAAAGCAAAGCTACTATTAGCCTATTGAATAGTCCTTTTAAAAAGGAACAATTACTTGCAAGCGTTTTTATTATTGAATATGTTTGTTTGGCCCATAATCATGCTTATAACTGAAAATGCTACTAAATTCACCCATTCGTTTCTGAGAGAATGGACACACTGGCCACTTTTCAGTATTTTTGGTATAACTCGAAAACTAAGCCGAATTTGGCAATTTTACTTATAAAACTTTTTGTTCAAAATTAAATTTTCGATCGAAATGGATACTTTGGAAAATTTCGTAAAAAAATTTAAGGAGGAAAAGTAAATCGAAAAATTTTAAATTTTTTTCTAAATTACGCATAACTTTTTTTGGAGCCGGATAAGTAAGTAAGTAAGTTTTTTGGAGCAAAGATACGCTCAAGACATGCATGAACAAAGTAAACTAGAGTCTTAAGGCTTTAATATGGCATGCTAAAAAAGCCATATTGTTTGAAAATTGACAGAGATATAGGCATTCAAACTTTACAATTTCTTATCATTTTTCGCGGTTTTTGACCGAAAGCCAATTTGTTGGTACTTTATGACAAATTTTACATTCCTAGCACCTAGTACCAAATCTTATGTTAATCGGACCAGCCGTTCGGTCTGTAGGTCTGAAAGCATTTACAAACAGCCGAAAAACAAAATTGCGAACTTACATACTTTTTAAAAATTCTCTATAGTTGTAATGTCATTATATCAAAATTTTGATTTTGAACATTTTTACGAAAGTGAAATTTGCCATATTGTACCGAAAAAGGGACTTTCGGGCCAAAACTGCGAAAAATTATAAGAAATGATAAGGTTTGAATGGGAATATCTCTGCCAATTTTGAAGAAATATTAATTTTTGAACATGCAATAAAGCCTTTAGTCTCTACTTTATTTTGTGTGTGCATCTCTTGACCCTATCTTTGCTTCAAAAAAAGTTATGCACAATTCATTAAAAAAATTCTTTGATTTTTTGATTTTTTTAGATTGGTTTTTGTTAACTTTTCCTGCTTTAATTTTTTTGTAAAATTTTTTGAACTATCCATTCCAATAGAAAATTTAATTTTGAACAAAAAGTTTTAAATGTAAAATTGTCAAATTCGACTTAGTTTTGAAGTTACACCCAAATTATTGAAAAGTGCCCAGGGTGACCATTCTCTCAGAAACGCATGGGTGAATTTAGTAGCATTTTAGGTTTTAAGCATGCTTATGGGCCAAACAAATTCAATAATAAAAATCCTTGCACGTGATTGTTCCTTTATACCCTCCATTTTCCGGTCTATTCAATAGGCTATATGAACTGAAATTTGAAGCAAAAAAGGATTTTTTTTAAAAATAAAACTTCATTTTTGTATTTATTTATTTAAAAAAATGGAATTTAACACAACATAATATATGTACATATGATTTATCAAGAGACGCGTTTCGGATTATATATATATCCATCTTCGGACTTTTTTTTAATGATTGCAATGAAAATATTTGCGAGTCCTGTAACATTAAACTATATGTTTCAATTTACTAATAAATGCAATTTTTTTAAAAAACAAAATTTGTATACCTACATAAATAGGTTCATTATATAGTTTTAAGAAGCTTTAGGTGTAAGTAGTTTGTAAGTTTAATATAAAAATTTAAAAAAATGATAATAAAACCGAGTTTTTTGTAAATTCATCTCAATAAAAATAAAACAAATTTTAATATTAATATAGTTATTCTTAGTTTCTTCCTTAATTTATTTAAGTTAAACTTTGAGCGCTCGCCTTGGGCCAGTAAGTAAGTTTTAAGATACCGTTAAGCTAGTTTTTATGATTTTTTTTTTAGTTTAAAGGTACATATAAGAAGTGAATGGAAAAATAAAAATTAGTTAAAAAAGAAACAATGGGCCCGAATCAGCTTAAGCTAAAAATTACCTAAACATTCTGTCCGTTTTGATCGCATTGCATTGTTTAGAAGGTGGTGGGAATATATCGTGTGAAATCTGACTCTGGTGCACGTTGTAATCTTATAGGAAGCGTTTAAAAAAATTTTTCATTTGAGATGGGGCAATGAATGGTACGACGCACGACTGAAATAAAATATAAAATGCGTAAAGAAAATGATGACATCAGGAATGAGAATGGAATAAATAGGACAGCTGTTTTAAATCAGTCAGTGGCGTAGCTAACGGGAAAGGGTACAAAAGGGTTTTCTTCAATAAAAAATTTAAATGATTTTACTCGAGTTAGAATCAGCAAACTGAATGGGCAAATTCAATCGGATTTCTGGAGTAGTAGAAAAATGTGAGAATTTCTGATTTTGGCCGGTTTTTTTAATCCATCGACATCATATGTAAGTATATGCTTAGATGAAATTTTATAGTTGATAGCCAGACAAATAGGGAAAGAACTATTTTTTGACGGACAAAGTTTATTTTTTGATCCGTGAGATCACTTTTTTCCAGAGGAGTTAAAAAATTTCAAAAATTTTGGAATTCTTAGAAGTTTTTTTTAGTTTAAGACGTCGTTGTCATCCTTCAATAGAATTTGACAGTTAATGGCTTAACAGATGGGGGCAAACTATATTTTGCTGAAAATTATTTATTTCGATTTATATAATAATTTATAATATAAGATCGCATTTTTCCAGAGAAATAAAACAACTAAAAATTTCAAGCTTTTTAGAGGTACTTTCATCCATCCACATTATATTGTTCCCATGAAGCCCAGGCGATTAATTTTTCCTTGTTCTGCAAATGCTTTTAAAATATCTGATTTCTGCATGTAAAATTTTCAAAATTATGTGAAATAATGCTTCGAGCATTCTTTTTCCGCGAAAAATTAAGTGGAGACTTTTTCTTTTACCTTTTCACGTACAGTGTCAAATTTTGCGCTGGATCTGCGAAGGTACTGCTTGGATAAAAATCCGAGATAAAATTTGTTCTGGGAAAAATTTTATATGGAAGATAAATTTTGTCTCGATCTGCGTACTAGGCTTATAAACAGTACCGGGCATCCATAGGCAACTATCGGCGGGATGAAGCCCATGAAGCAAATTAACTTCACCCTTCTGTGGTGCTAAGAGTGGACAAATTATGTTGTTGGATAGACAAACGATTGGCAAAGGAACATGATATTATTTCCCCTTAAATTATGACACAGGATTCTGGCTTCACAGAGCTAATAAAATGAAATGCACTTCCCCGGCTTGGCCGTATAACAAATATTATAAATAATGTGTACACTTTAATTAATGTTTGGAAACTTTACCGATTTGTTTTAACTTAATCTAGGTACAAATTATTTTAAGAAGTCAGTATCTATTCTGTTTCATCGTAATAGGTTTCCACTATCTTCTTAAAATCAGTTGACAGTCAATTTTTGAGGCATTATAGGGAGGTATCCCTCAGTACTTAAACCTCCACAAGAAAATTAATTTTCTAAATGAATCTATAGGGAGTTTCTCTTGCTACTTATAATGCATTTTCTACTAACCAGACTATAATAGCCTCAATAAAGTACAAGGTATCTACATACGAGTATTCTCCTTTCCAACATTGAAATCTTTTGCCTCGTTTATAATGAACGTTCTTCATCATTTGCAAAGCGAATAGCCCAAGCTTACTAATTGGCTTCTAGTCTGACGAAATTAAATGTTCAAACGCAGACTATTTTAAGATAAAACAAAAATATACCCATACCCACCCTGACATCCCCTGACAAAAAAAATTAAATTGGATAAAATCCCTTGCGATAAACACCATTTAGTTTGAAAATATTAAAGGAGACATTTTTGATTTAAACCAATTGAGGTTTTTTTCGAATTTACGACTTTAGGTGATGCTACACAAACATGACATAAAATCGTATTTAATTGAAGAACTTCTGAAGGGAAATATCATCAAGTGAAACGAGACTCCAGAACATGGTAAACAGGTACTAACACACATCTTCATCTACCGGAAGTAATAATTTTTAATTGACTTATACAAAAATATGTTAACATTTAAATACAAAAAAAAAAACAAAATTATTTTTCCCCTTCGACTTTTTAATTTCTATCGACGGAATTTGTGTTTTGTTTTGAAAGTTGGTCGGGGAAGTATGTCTATAATGTATATTCTCGTGCAATAATGAAAACATCAACACATCATGTGGCTTTATTACCGAGTTCGCATAATGATTCATCCTTTCTCACTTGACGTTAAAAACCAGCGATTTAATTGGCCTGAGGTGATGAAAAACAATTTTGTTGGTTGAGGGACTTTAGAGGGGCCATACGGTTTTGACTTTTGTGAGATGTTTTAGGTGCCAAGTGTTGTATGTAATTGAATCAAATTAAACGAAAATAAGTTTTGATATTTTAAGTGACATAGTTGTTTTGAAAATAAAATTGTAATTACTTTTTCAATTTGGATGCAATTAAGAATTTTTCATTAATTGGTTTTCTTTGAAATTTTGTAGAAATTTTTTGAAAGTATTTTATAGTCCCAGTAACTAATGAAAACTAAGATTATTTCAGAGGCATTTGGTAAAATGTTGAAAAATACATTTTATTTCGTATGTAACAATCACACAATACTTGTTCAAGAAAGTCACTTGTAATTCGAAGTGATTTTTCAACCGCAAAATTCGGGTGTGTGTGTTTTTTTTTTATCAGAACAGAAAGTTTAAAAGCCAGCGATCGTCTTTAATTACCAAAAGAATAAAAAACAGTGCATGCATCGCAAATGGAATATGGAATAAAATTAATTTCAATAATTGCCATAAGTGGGCATTTCCGGGAACACTTTACAAATATTGGAATTCTTAATCCAGTAAATTCTATTTACAAGCAAGTGCCATGAAAATTGAAGTCTATCAAACTGAAATATTTGTTTATGGTTAAACCTAGTCATTACGATACATGTTTTAAAGGTACCTTTCGATGCTGAATCTAATGAGACTAAATCCAAAAGTGTTAAATTTGTTGGTTGCCATCAAGAATCAAAATAGTCCTAACAAATATCTTTGAAGAAGAAGAAAGAAGTTGGAAAATTTTTCCCGAAATAAATAATTATCTCAGACTCTGCGTTCAATGGTACCCTTAAAACATGTATCATATGTTTAAGTTTTAGCAAAACAAATATATCAGTTCGATAGACTTCCAACTTCTCTCCACTCCTTCTCTTCAAATGCATCTACACAAAAAGTCAGGGCGGGGATTTTTTGAGACTTTGGATATGCTATAATATTAATATTTCATGAATTAATTATTTTAAGGTTCCCCATACGATTTGAGCTATTTTTCATGGTCTATTACGTCTGGTGACTCCATGATTGCGTTTCGCCCAGGTACGATAGTTGGGCTCATCAGAATTTCTTTTCAAATTTTCTTCATATTCAATTATTATAAAAAGCCTGAGCATTTGAAATTCTAAGTGTCTGAATTTAGCCAAATTCCCTTAAAATAATAAAGTTCATAGTATCTTAATGCTGTGATTTTAATATTAGTCGGTAAACATCGGTACAAAATTGCGTCTTAGAAGGGTACGATAGTCATCTAACTGATGAGCCCAACTATCGTACCTGGGCGAAACGCAATCATGGAGTTGAGCTCACTTGAACTTTTAACTTTGAATTATATATATTCGGTCACTTCACTTAAACAGAAGAATTTCTTTTCAAATTTTCTTCATATTCAATTATTGTAACTTTATATTATTCTTTTATAAAGTAAAGGCCACTTTACACGATTATAGAAGTCATATCTCATATGACTCTTCTGAAAACCAATTTCGGTTAACACGATTTTCCTCGAAGTTGCATTCATATTTTTTTTTCGATGCACTGTTTCTCGCAAAGGCCCCAGTTGTGGACTGCAAAACTTTGATTTTTTTAATAGTCTTTAATGAAGCTTTCGACGCCTATACTACTTTTTTTGCTATCGTTCACACCTAAAATCTGCTGTGGGCTCTCGGTCTATATGACTTGACTTAAAATGACAGCTCATTTGAGAAATCATACAGAAAATATAATGACAGGTCATATGACTTCTAGTATCGTGTAAAGTGGCCTTAACTTTATATTCTTTGTAGGTATGTATGTGCCTATATCACCACAGAATTTTCTTTTAAAATTTTCTTCATATTCTATTATATCACCACAAGTTAAATTGTTTCTTTGTTTTGATTTTCATACTAAAACTTTGAATCCTCTTGAAAGGTTTGCGTTATTACAATAAAATATAAGATATGTATCTATGTAGGTGACATAAAACTACAAGTACAATAAATATTAATGAATTACCTTTATCAACCGGTATTGAAATTGACTATAAATTCTTAGTCTCTAAAAACTCGAAAATGTAGACAAAAAGTGTGCTCTCTCTAAAATAAAACTAAATTCATCCTTATGTATTTGGTTATCCAGGTAATATTTAATGAAAACCGGTTCGGACTAGTTTTAAACATTCAAGTAGCTTTTACACTAGCCAGGACTATTTTTTGGTTACCCTATGAAATATACAACGGCGCGGCGGCTACTCTCACGCGGAAGCTTAGATTACAAAATGAATGTTTGATGTAATGCTCTTTTCTTTATTCGTCATTTTCAGGTACAACGTTCGTTGCTATCACATTGAAGCTCCATTTGCCATTTACCACCACTGGGACGAGTAACGGTACGGTAGTCCATCATATCGAAAGCCTTCATCATCAACAATGTAACCATCATAAATCGCAAACCATTTGCGAAAGGATTTACAATATACACAGAATACATAGCCGGTGCGCTCATAAATGCAAGATGTGCAGATGGACAAGGCGCTTAGGTAGGATGGGAGGCGCATGAACCCTCGACAAAAACGTTTAGACATTGTGATTTTCAGGCCCTTACAATTTATTGTTCCCTTGTTGATTAATCTTTTGATAGGTGTATACGATGAAAATAAAAAGAATTAAATTTAAAAGGGGTAGTAGGTAATTGCGCTTTTTTATTGCTTAATTCACTACTTGCACATTATTCGTTTTGGGATTTTCTTTTGGCCAGTTCAAATATTTGCATATCTAATAAAATCATTTTTGGAGATTAAAGGACTTTCTGATTTAATAAAAAAAAAACCGTTTTAGTGCGTTTTACCTTTATTTTAAAATATAAATAGACAGTGTGTTAGGAGCAAGCTCTGGTGGTATCACCCATTGAAAAAAAAAAAACACTTAACATTTCAGGAACTATATTAAAACCTGAAATTTGGCTTGTGGCTCTTCTGAAAATGCAACAACCCTTATTGGTAAAAATAAAATTCCAGTCATGCACCAATGTTAACAATTTCCTTGGACAACATTACAGTATACCTTTGGATAACCCGCTTCGTGAGTTATAAGGATTTTACTTCCTCATGTTGCCTCGCTCACGCAACTTCTTTGCTCTGCTGATGTTATGTAAGGTCGCCAGGCAGCTGCTTATGTCAAAAATGTTTCTGGAAAACCAAATTTGAGTATCCCGTTTCAGGTTGTGACTCTTATCATTTTAAGGTGCCAGTTATTATGTAGCAATCATTTGAAACTCATCATTGAAAAGTATGTTCTTCAGATTTTAGGCGCTTAGAAAGCAGAATCTTTTATTATTTTGATGGAAAAATAAAGCTCAACGAGGGACATCTTTGGTGATGGGATGTGATGCCAACGCCCAACAAAAGAGGTGAGTCAATGTTTGAGCACTTTCTCTATTCTATCCTTATGTTATGTAATGAGGGTAGTCACCCAACATTTCGGAACAAAAACAGGGAAGAAATTCTAGACCTCAAACTTATGAGTAATAATGATACATTTTTTTTAGGGAATATTGAAGAGTCTCACATTAGGAATCCTTTTCGGATCACTTTAGGATACTTTTTACTGTAGACAGGAATCGAAATGATATAAAGCCTTTCAAAAACCGAGCTAGAACAAATTGGACAGAGTTTACAAAATGGTTAAATGAACATATCGACCCACTAGAGGAAGAAATGTTTTCGACAACCTCAACCATTGACACTGTTGTTCAAACCTTACTGATGAAATGAGGACGGCCTTCGAAAGACACTGCCCTGTCGTAACATTAAACACACTTGCCTGTTTGTAAGAGTCCTGAGGTCTCAGGTTATATACACAACCAGACTCCCTAGAAATTTTACAATCAACACAAGAATTTGAACAGGTCACCACAGAGCAGAAGATTATGTGGGCAATAAATTCGTTCAAACCCAAAAAATCAGTTGGACCAGACGAGATTTTTCCGGAATTTCTTCAATATGCTCTACAATTAATCAACCCATCGCCTTAATCTTCAAAATTTGTGTTAAACTAAGAAACGTCCCTATAAGCTGGAAGGAGGTTAAAGTTGTCTTTATTACAAAAGCTGGAAAACATACACACTTGACTGCAAAAGATTACAGAACAATAACTGGCTGAACAGAATGGAGACGAAGCTGCAACTGGAATAGCTGTCAGACTGTTGAATACACACAAATTCAATGATGCGAACAGAACACGACGCAGCCGCAGACGGAGCTGCAGACGCAGCTGGACAAGTTGGCCAACTTTTAACTTTTGCTTGGAGCTTTTTTTGACGTTTCAAAATTCCAAGCATAATCGAGTATTTACAAGGGGGTTGAAGTGACTTTCAAACTGTTTTCAAAGTCTTATAATGACGTATAGTAATTTCAGCTTCTTTTACATCATTATGCATTTTTATTTTTGTTTTTTATTTTTGACATTGAAATGTCAGAAAGATTTACAGCTGCATTGCGGGGGCGTACAAAAATCATGTACGACACTTTTTGACAGCTATATTCCAGTTGCAGCACTCTATTCTGTTCAGCCAGTAAGTCCTTCTTCATTCCTCCTCAAGACACTGGAGAGAATAATTCTCATGTAAGAGACCTTCTTTATCCAAACATTTTATGCAACTACCAATACGCTTACCTTTAAGGTAGAAGACACCCTGGCAGCATTTTTGGACATTGAAGGAGCGTTTAACAACGTAAAAAAGAGAGAAAATTCATAGAGAGCACAGGCTGATTCACAAATGAACCAGTCTATTTGAATAAAATTAGTTAGGAGCATCTTTGCTTGCTTTTTTTTGTAGGGGGATTACAATTGACCAATAGGTGTACGCAACAGCCTCTGTGCTGTGCACGCCCCTCCTAACCTAACGTAACCTAACTTTATTCTTAATTTTCTGTTAAATTTTTCTTTTATAAAATGATATTAAATTTTCATACATTTATTTCACACATTAATTTTCAAAGGGGCACATTTTTTCATTCAGGGGGTGAGGGACACATAAATAATTTTGCCTGCGGTAACACCGGTACTGGTACCAGAGTTAGGAATCTATGAAGACATTGGCTGTTTCCATAGGTTACCGCAGAGGAGGGCAAGGGCTGATCTTTTGCCCCTTCTGACTTTCGAAAAAAAACCAGCCTTTATTGACCCAGAAAGAGTTAGCGATGTCTAATCTCCCCAAAAGACAAAATTCTTGAAATAATATCACCAAGAGAAACACCCAAAAATTAGATGTTTAAGGCCGTGTGCCAATTGCGTTTAAATCCTGGTTAAATTTGATCCCATGGCTAAATTTTGACATTACTGAGGTGAATATAGACGTCAAAATTTAACCTGCTCAGGAGCTCGTTAAAATTTTAGCCGGTGCACAGTGTGGTATTTAATAGCAAAAGCTGGCCATTAATCTATTTTCTCAAAGTGACAACACCTCTTAAAAAGGTATGTTTCCTAGCAGTAGATACATTGAACTAAAGTTTGGTGGCAATTTTGGTTTTTTAAATCTCTCGCATCGCCACGAACATGCTTCTAAGTAGGTAAATTATCGTTTCACTAAAAAGCTGCTTTTATTAATAGTCATACTTCAAGTGCTGTAATTGTTTTTGATTAAATAATTTTGAAAGTTTTTCAATATGGTATCACGAGAATCATGTTTTTTAACGTTTTTCGTCATTAAAATTTTCAAAGTTTACCTTAGATATAAACTCAAAATATACCTACATACATACATTAAAATCAATTTTTTTTTAGATTATAATTATAAATAAAAAGGGTTTTAATATATTTCTCAGTAATTTTTTGTGTTTTAACACAAAGGTCCAATACATAAAAATCTAATTTATTTTAAACTAGCTGCAGAAAGTTGCAGATGTGTACTCTAGAGCTTGATTTTTAATTATTGTGTTAAATACTGAAAAATTGACCTGGCAACCCTATACCTAAACCAAATTTAACCAGTCAACCGCAAATAGTTTGCCTAGACACTACTAAGCAAACTGTATATCACTTATTGAGAATAACGACGAGGGTAAGTCGCCCTCTATCGGGATCAAAGACTATTATTTTATTCTGTTTCTTATCTTAATAAGATAATTTTGAGGTTTATGAAATTATTATTATTTTTTAATAAAAACAGAACAAGTTATTTGAAACTCTAATACTGACTCAATAAACAAAAAATTGCAAAAATATACTTTTGGCCAAGTTTTACTAATGAATACCACACTGTGCGGTGGTTAATTTTTGAAATGTCTATCCTCATGAAGAAGTGAGGTAGATGAATGTAGATAAATATTAATTTTATTTTGCTATCATGAAGTCATGAATCCTATCGGGAAAGATGAAAAATGGAAAAAAAAAACTAAAATTAAATGAAAGGATTAAGAAATATAGACAAAGACCTTATAATAAATGTAAGTATGCACTCAAGAAGAAGTTTGAATAACTTGTGATAGATCCTTGATAATGCAAACGAATCAATAAAATTTATTGAAAATAATTTTTCAGATGATTCATTCATTTTGCAAACTGAGTTATTTGCGAAATATCATTACTGAAAAAAATGCAACAACAAAACTTAATGGGAAGTGAATGTTAAAAAAAAAATCCCATTTAATCCAACTGACACAGCAAAAACCTTAAATTTTACTCACCCCTATAAAAAGGGATAATATTTAACTGGGATCAAATTTAACCAGAATTTTAACGCAATTGGCACACGGCCTAAGGCATTTTTCTCAGTAATGATAGTTCGCAAACATATCAGTTTGTAAAATGAATGAATCATCTGAAAAAGTATTTTCAATAAATTTTATTGATTCTTTTACATTATCAAGGATTTATCTCAAGTTATTCTAACTTCTTCTTGAGGGCATATTTAAATTTATTATAAGGTCTTTGTCTATATTTCTTAATCCTTTCATTTAATTTTAGTTTTTTTTTTCCATTTTTCATCTTTCCCAATAGGATTCATGACTTCTAGATAGCAAAATAAAATATTTATCTCCCTCAGCTGTTTTTTTATAAAGGTTTACAACAACACAAACAAATCCGGATCGCTTAAGATACGCAGCCGAATGCGCCCATAGACATGTCAAAAATTAACCACCGACTAAAATTTTAACGAGCTCCTGAGCAGGTTAAATTTTGAAGTGTATATTCACCTCGGTAATGTCAAAATTTAGCCATGGGATCAAATTTAACCAGGATTTTAACGCATTGGTACACGGCCTAAGAAGTGAATCGCGCGATTTTATTGATTGAGTCACTACTTACTTGAACATCTTCAGTCGTATTTATTAGATTTTCTTAGAACATGCTTGGGCAGTTATCCAGCTAGTCAACGCCTAAATAGTTTAGGCAACTTGGTATTTATAAACGCATTCCAACAATTGCCCAAATGTGACCTCATTTATCCACTTACATGCCTGTATAGTGTATTTATTCATTTTTGAATGAATTAATGAATTTTAGTACGCTTTGGGGCACGTTTAACTAGCTTTTCATTCATTACAAAACTAGAAAATTAGAAAATCAAAAATATTTGCCACCTTCATTCATTAAACCTATCTTCTCTTAAATTAGATTTGGACAACCAGTTTCAGTGGCTAAGTAAACCAATTGGTGTAAATGTTTATAAATAACATTTTGGAGTTGGACCAGGTGTATAAAGTTAGACATCCCTTGAAATGGGTTTATAAATACCACTGCTTATTTTTAGGATATTTTCATGGACAGCTCAAATATTTTTGTTATTTATAGAAGCATTTTTGAAATGGAGATTTTAAGACTTTCTTATTTAATGAAATAAAAAAGTATTATCAATTTCTGTTACGGATTTTTGGATATTCGAGGGTTTTGGCAAACCAATATATATTGGGCCTCTTTCCCCTCCCCATGGGTATTTTGTCTAGTTAGATTTAATTTTTGTTGGGGGTTTCGTCCGATTAAGATCTCTTTTTTTGGGGATAACGCTTTATCTCCCTTCAAAAATCTCAAATGGGGAGTAACAAATGTGACGTGCACAAGGCGCGCAATGTATAACCTTGGATCGGCCCTGTATTCGTATGGCTTATGGTGGTAGAATTTGTGTGCACTGTTGGCCTCGGCTCTATCCAGATTCCTGCAATCCCAGAAATATCCTAGAATTATTTTTATTTATTTATTCGTTGGCATGAGAGTTGGAGCTTGTATTCAACTTATTTCTTTATTCGCCGAAAATGTCGATATTTCTGTACCGTAAGTCCTTTAGCTAATCCAAGAGTCAGTGCGCTGTCATGTTCCTTAAATAATTAAAGACTATCTCATAAATAGTCAAAGCAAGTTTAGATGGACCACGTTGATGTTGAAGTTTGGTAAAAAAAATGTTGATGCTGCAAATCAAATCAAACAAATCGAATACATATATTTTTGAATAAGTATGCAATGATTGAGTGAGTAAATTATGGATTCACCTCGAATGAAATTTATCACGCGGGACATTGAAACGTAGTGAAATTAGCACCTATCATCAGGGTATTATATGAGGCATCAATTATTCAGAGTAAATCGAATTGGTCTGCATAAATTATATCCCATCAGATTTCAGCATTCAGTTATTCAGTATGGAATCCATTTAATGGTAGGTAATTTGTGAGTAAGATACGATCTTTAGTTACAAATTCCATTCGAGTAAAGCTGTACGTTTTGGTATTCGTTTTGTTCCATGTAAAAGTGTTAACCAAAAATGCGATTTCAAGCATATTATGGTGTTGGTCATTCGAAGAAGATTCCGAGTAGACACCTATGAGAACATTTTATGTACCTACATATAAAGACATACAAAAATTTTCCGAGTGTTTTGATGGGGTTTAATTCAAAATTAACAAGTTTTTATACGTTGATATTATATTGAACGATGCTAGTTATCAAGAATTCAAAACAAAGAACTGCTTGGATAGTTATATTCTGGAAGAAATGTTTGTGATACTTGTAATATTTTTGTGATAATTATACATATATCGTCGGTTGATAAGTAAAGCTTACTAGGTGCGTTTTAGCTCATTGCAAATAATGAGGTTTTAAACAATTATTTTGTATTAAAATTCCTATGCCCCAGTCGGGGTTACAGGACACGATGATGAAAATTCTATTTCCTTAGTTATGGATTCCATCTCGCAGATTATGATGAAAATAAGTTTCTTTATTGTACTAGGGCGTATTTCCAACCTTAATGTAAAAGTCTTCGAGAAATACAAAGCTTAATACTTAATGAATTTTACCTGCCGGAATTGTGAACATAGAGATACACATAATGAACAACAAAATCTTTTTTAAACAATTTTTTATTTATTATTTAAAGAAAAACAAATAGTTTAGTCATCCTCTCCATCGCTTTCATCATTAGATGGCTCTGGTAAACGCTCTGAATGACTTAAGCAATAGTAGGCAAACTTTTATACCACGGGATAACTTCTTCTGGAATAACGCCAGCATCGCAAAGCTTTAAAAGGTCAGCCTTCTTTGCTTGTGAAATAGGCAAAAGACTTAAGTATGCCGGCTTCAGTTCGCCTATTTTCCTGCGGCGACCTCTTCCAAATACATTTATTTTCTTATAGTCTGATGTATGATCGTAGCTGTAAAATAAAATTCCTGGAATTTTTTTCTTTAAATTTGGGGCACTTGATCTTAAGCCATGACACTTTGTCACCGCACTCATTTTTGTTTCGGTTTTTAATCGTGGTAGTGGCTAATTCCTGCAGATTATAGAAGTCCGCAAACTTTAGGAGATGAACTTTATATTGGCCTTTATTTTTGTCTTTTATTGAGGATCTAGTGGATTGAAAAATCTTTGTCCAATCAGTCATTATGTATACACTTTTTTTTTTTTTGATTCTATTGCTGAATGCATAGAGTCACATTCCATGTGGGAATGACCGGACTCTAAAAATTTAAGCTCTACTCTGTTTAAATGGCTATACTTTTGTACAGCATACATTAAAACGGCTGCCACCTGCTGGTTTTTATTCTTGCCGCCACAAGTGTCACAGAACAGTGAAACATCTGTCACGGTCAAGGGCAACGTTTTTAAAAATAGAAATAATATTGAGCCTATTTCATTACTCCCTCGCTTACCATTGAACTCATTCCAAGGGTAACAATGAGAGTTTTCTCCGCTTCCTTCATAGATCATCAAACTGTACACACATACTTTTCTTGAATAATAGAACAGTGAGACACTAGAATACGGCAACTGCAGGACACTTTGTAATCAAAAGTGCAAGTAATGAACGTGGGATAACTTTTTGATCTACTATGAATAACAGAAGCAGAACATTCAATGCATTTGATAGCAAAAACCAGTGTAATGAAGCCAAGGAAAATGATAAACTAAGTGCCCTATTATTCTTCAACAAGGATACCATAAATTAATATTATTCTTTTTTTTTTAATAGAAACACAACGCAAAAAGAGACCACATGTTACGTTAGTTACAAGATTATGAAGAGTTTCATTATGCCTTAGCTTATTCATTGCCAATTCGGACAGGTATTTACCTCTCGAACTCTTCATAATTAACACTTTCACTTAATTCGAAGTTCACAATACAGTTTCAATAACTAATTAAAGCTTGGAGATTTTTATTTTCATAATTTGACATAATTTGAAAAAATCCAAATAACGTACCTACTTCGTTTTCATCTCTAAAGTACTTATTTAAACTGACGCTCAATAAATGCGTCTATTTACTACAAAATATTAGCAAGTAAAATTCATTAAGTACGTTAATGATTTTTTCCTGCCGCGATAGTTTACAAAATTGCAGTTGATGACTTTTGAAAAATTTAAACTGGTGGTTTGGCTCATTTAATGTACTTACTGAGTTTGTCATGCGATAGAATTTTGAAAAATATAGAACTTTGTGATATAAAGTCATATTAGCTAAAATTGGTACTTAGTGAGTTTTACTTGTCCACCAACGATATAATGTATGTATTTAAAGGAATAGTAAATACTCTTAAAACGTCATTATTAAGTGAAGTGTTTTGACGCACTAGAGGGCCCGCCTGAAGGTCTTACTAGACTACTATGATGTGAGTTTGGTGAAGAACTTTGTTGTGAAAGTTAACCTTTTTCTTATTTTAATTCTACTTTTTCCTCGGGCGGTCCACCCCGGGCGCCACTTTATGAGGGGTTGCAAGCTTTTCCGCACTACGGAGCGAGGAAATACACTCCAGAAAGGCTACGCATTGAATTTCAATGAACGAATTCAAGGCCCCATGAATTGAAATACCATTACGGAAAACTAACTTGCTGATTACCGAAAGTGTCCCGCAGTTTGCATAATTATTAAATGTTGACGCCCCTGAAAACAAAGTTTTGTCGTCAACGCAATAACCTTTCAATAAAAACAAGAAACCTATTCCAACTAAAATGTTTTCAAAAAAATTGTTTCTAATGTTGAAGAAAGTAACTTTTTTAGATAATTTGTCTGAAATTTCGGAAACAGAAAATAATTAGTTAGGGTTCTAGAGACCAGTAAACTTTCTTTCTTATTTGGATAATTTTATATGTTATCATACCATTCCAAATATAATAAAATCCACAACTGGGACGCACGTAGTTACGGTTTTAAATATTGTAAATAAAAACATGGAATTTATGAGAAAAAAAAATTTTTGGAGAAAAAAATATTTTGATTTTTTTTACGGGAAAATATTTTTTGCAAGTTTTAATTCGTTATATTATTCATAAATATTTTAAAAATTGGAATTTACTTTGAAAATCCAAAAAATACTTTTTTGAAAACTTTGGTTCTAAGGACTTCTTTGGTAAAATTGTTAAAAATATTGTATGGCAGGTGGTAGGTCGCAGCTACCGTTACTTTTGATAAAAAAGTGAAAAACATAGAGGGGAATGACCAAAAACCACTATACACCAAGTGTAAAGAAAATCCTTTGTGCTGCTTAAGCTATAGCCGAAGCAGCAAACAGACAGAAAGAATTATTGTGAGACCCACTTTTTCGTCTTCCCTATCATATCAATTATAATCTCGATTTCGACGGTGAGAAATCATTTGAGATATATTTTTCGGGTTGGGTACGAAACCCCGAATGCTAAAATGGGAGCGTAACGGAAGCCCGTATTTCAAAATCCTGTTCCTGAAAATCCCGAAAAAAAATGTTTAAAATCCCGTTTTGAAAATACTTTTTTTTTTAAAATCCCGTCTCTGCAAAGCCCGCTTTTTAAAATCCCGTTTAATCCCGCTTAGCCCGTTTCGTAAGTGTTGGGTATGGGAGCTCGTTTTTGAGAGAGTGAGAAAGAGTAAATGTTTTGCTTCCAAGTATGGAAATTGTAATGAATTCTCCCTTAAAATTCGTATGATTACGATTTTGGCGCTTGTACCACCCGAAGAGGTCTCTTCCTATTTTAACGCATTGCAACATTGCTTGAATGATGACGAAGATGCATTTACATTTGCTGAGTCGTTCAAAATAAGCTATATTCGCAATGGGAGTAGAGTTATTCAATACTCTCCTGACTTTTGGTTTGTTTCAGACAGTGCAATTCAACAGTTCCCAAGAACATCGAAGATTGAAGGTATTAGTTGGACGCAAAAGTGTAGGTTTATATAAACTCATTGAAGATTTAAAAAGAGAAAATACTTACTTACTTACTTATCCGGCTCCCGATCCATGAAGGGTCTCTGCCTGAGATATTGCGGTCTTCCATCGGTTGCGGTCCCTCGCACGCTCCCTCCAGTCGTCGAGACCAAGCGCTCTTGCGTCTGTGACCGCCTGGTCGTCTCGAACCTGGGGGCTGGGATTCAAAGATTTTCTTGGCTGGAGCGTTGTTGTCCATTCGCTCGATGTGGCCGAGCCAGTGTAGTCGACGTGTTTTAGCTCTTTGGACTACATCCACATCTTGAATCTTCTCCTCCAATCGCCCTCTTCGTATATAGAACCAAATATCCGCCGAAGAATTTTTCTCTCGAAAGTGCCCAGTATCAATTCCCCTTTTTTACTTATCGTCCAGCACTCGGCGCCGTAGAGCAGAACTGGTAAAATTAGCGTTTTGTATAGCGTGCACTTTGTCTTTCGAGAAAGGAGTTTTGAACCCATTTGTTTGGCCAAACCGAAGTAGCAGCGGTTCGCTAGGGTAATTCTTCGTCGGATTTCCACTAAGGTGTCGTTCGTGGAATTGATGTTTGTTCCGAGGTAGGTGAACTCCTTGACTACCTCGAAATTAAGGTAGAACTAGAATAGTCGGAAGCCAACTTAAGTGGTCGTACGAAACCGAGCGAAAACAAGAAATTTATATGACGCGCACATAATTGCGAAGTGGAACTTTTCGTTTAGTTTTCGTTAACTTTTGCCGTCGGAAGTGAGAGCGCTCATCGACCGCTCTTTCGTAAGTGGGCGAATGCAAAATCAAAATGGTGGAAGCAAACTAACAAGAACTTGGCGCTTGGTGCAAAGTTTTCAACTTTTTTTTTTCTGTTTGATGAATGAATGAGAGAAGTCAAAACAATTTTCTTTTAATTAATTTATATCACATAGAATTTTAGTGGTTTTGCAAAATAAATAATTAAAAGCTATCACTCTGCGCTGTGAATAAGTATAATGGGAAAATAAACATTGAATAAACAATTATTCATTTTTTATTCACTTCCAACCACTTAAGTGCATTATGGGCCACTTGTGAAATTGACGTTTCGGGAAGCTACTTTTCGGTCGGTTTTGACATAAGCTTCCGACAGCTTCCGCCTATTCTAGTTCTACCTTTACTGCTACCTACAGTGACGTTTTGTCCTAGGCGATGGACAGATGAGGCTTTGTTTGTTGATAGCATATATTTTTTTTTGTCCTCATTCACTTCAAGACCAACGCGTTTCGCCTGTTCATCAATAGCTGTGAATGCTTCAAGTACAGCTCTCTTGGAGTGGCCGATGATGTCGATGTCGTCCGCATAGCCAAGCAGTTGAGAAGACCTGTTGAAGATAGTGCCTTCCATGTTAACACCACTCTTGCGCACTATCTGCTCCAGGACTAAGTTGAAGAAATCACATGATAGCGCATCTCCTTGTCTGAACCCTGTACACGTCTGGAATAACTCGGATGAGCTGTTACCCATTTGCACGTTGCACCGCGTATTTTGTAACGTCATGCGGCATAGCAGGATCAGTAGTTTTTTTGGGATCCCGAGTTCTGACATCGCCAATAGAAGCTCTTGGCGACTTATGCTATCATATGCGGCTTTGAAGTCGATGAATAGGTGGTGGGTCTCGACTTGAAATTCGTTGGTCTTTTCCAGGATTTGCCTCAATGTGAAGATTTGGTCTATCGTTGATCTACCTGGCCTGAAGCCACACTGGTACGTGCCGATCATAGTGTCGCAGAAAGGTTTTAGACGCTCACATAGTACGTTGGATAGGATCTTGTAGGCAACATTAAGCAGGGATATGCCTCTGTAGTTCTTGCAGGACATAGGATCGCCTTTTTTGTAGATTGGGCATATGGAGCTATTTGACCAGTCGTCGGGCATACTTTCCTCCTCCCAAACTTGGTTGATGAGCTGGTGCATGCACCCTACCAGGACATCTCCTCCATACTTAAAGAGTTTGCATTCGTGCATTTTCCGTCTCCTGCTTCAATACCGCGCATTCATCGTCATACCACGGAGAAAATATTGTTGCTAAATCTGATATAAAAAAAATAAAAATTTTTTCAAAAAAAACTAATATTTTAAAATCAAGAGCAATATCAAAAATAATGAAAAATAGAAAAGCAATTACTACGTTTACATGTGGTGTTGAAGCGAGCTTGAAGCTCGTTTAAACTCTTTGTATACCTGGCTCGAGTTGAAATGAGCTTGATTCGCCTCGACTCCGCTCGGGGAGCTGAGTCGAGTCAAAATTTGTGACGAAAAACCTGGGTCGAGGAGTTGGTTTTACAGATAATACACTTTGGTCTGTTTATTTGTATGTTTGTCTTCAAATATAGTATTGTTTAAATAGATACGTGTAGTAAAGTACTCGTGTTAATTCAATTATATTTGTTTTGCATTGAAATAAATACATTAATGCCATTAATTTTTCTGGAATCTCAATACCCTTTCAACTCAATTCTAAATGGAGCACTCAACTCAAGTAACGAAAAACCTGGGTTGAATATTCGACCCTATTTCAGCTCGAGCTCTCGATTCTGCTTGCAAACGTAGTAAATACCTAAGTAAAACGGACTTCCTGCGCCGTATAGCTCACAATATCAAACTTTAGTGTAGTCTCTTCTGAATTGTAAAAAATATGTTCTTTTTTGAAATGACTTTTTTTTGTTATGTTTTTTGTTATTTATTTGTTGCTTTTTTGTTTCCGTTAATCAATAAAAATTGTTGATCAAATATTTGTTTGCTTTGTTTCTCTTTTCTTAAGACTTAACGCCCATGAGCATAATGTCCATTACACTTTATGTCACCCAACCATCCAGAGCATTAGGCAGGGCCGGACAAGCTATTAAAGACAAAACTAAATGCCAAAATCTTTGCAAAGTGCACGATTATGTTCGCCTCTTGGGGATACCTCTTTCGCCTCTTGGGGCCGCTTCGTACAAAAATCATATATCAAAGTCAACAGCTTAGGTAATGAGGACATGACTTCTCCCACCAAAAACAGCAATTGAGGGGCGCTAGTGATGAAGCTTGCGCAGAGCGCTAATTTAGCTCGGGCCGGCCCTGGCATTAGGCCGCAGTATATATTTAATTCCGCTTTTCAAAACAACACAAGGTGTTTTATTTTGAAAATCGTGCGATTTTTAAAATAAAACTCCTTGTGTTGATTCGAAAAGTGGGATTATAAAAACGGGAATTTAGAAATCGGTATTTTGAAAATCGGGATTTTAAAAGCAGGATTTTAAAAAATGGTATAAGGAAAAACGGGATTTTAAAGGCGGGATTTTAAAAAATAATATTCTCAAAAATGGCATCCTGTACCCCCCTGCTAAAATCCCAAAATGGCAAAAAATACCGAATGCCAAAATCCCGAATGGACATAATCCCGAATGCCATATTCCCGAATGCCAAATTCCCGAATGCCAAAATCGCGAATGGCTTTGTACTTGTTTTGGTATTAAAAATGAGCGTGCTAGTGTGCGGTTTTAAACTTAAACTGTTTTCCGAACCTTCTCTTTGCTTAAGAATAAGCTGTGCAAAATTTCCTCCAAATCGTTTAAACCGTTTCCAGGAAACCGATTACAATTTTTGTTTGCTTGTGATAATTAATAAAATATTTAAAAAATACATTTTTTCTGCCGTTACCAAACGATACTACCGAGAGTCTCGGTATATTTCGGTCCCAAAAGTACGGTATTGTCTCGGTATCATTTTGGATGCTTTGGAGCTGGTATCGTCCCCACCGAGACTTTTCTGGTATAGTGGCCAGCCCAACCCTTAAAGTGAAGAGGTATATGGAATATAAGAATAATTTAAACCCTAGGTGTTACTAAAAAGCTTGTGTCTGTCCCCACGTGATATACTAGTAAATGTAGACAGTAATCATCGCTATCTAGGAGATATAATGAATATGATCAGGTATGATGAAAAGTGAAAAATTGTGCTATATATCACAGCCGCGATAAAAATGATGAGTGTATAACAAAAGATTGCCATTATCAGTTTTCAGTTTTGTTTTTTCAAAAGTTTATGGGTTAATAGCCAACTACATGCAACCGTTTTAAGAGCAATATTATTTTATTTCTTTTCTTAGAAGCTACAAAACTTTTCTTACATTAAGTTTTAAAATTACGTTCTAAACCAATAAGAGTTTTTTAGGTACGAGAACAAAGTTATTTATTCTACTCTTTAATTGTTCGTTTATTTTATCTGTACAGTATAGATATTTCAACTAATCCTCTTTGACATTCACTTTTAAATATTTGAAACCAATTATTTCCGGAAATGCACCTTATTACGTAGTCGGTTTGATTGAGTAAATTTCCAAAATTTCAGCCTTTCCGGTCATAAACACAACAAACTTTATTTAAATACAAAAACAAATTCGATGACAGAGAGTTCCTTAATTACAACGCCATCCGCAGGTACACATTTACAAATAAACAAACAGCTTCAAAAGGGTGGTGGTTAAACGCCCTATAAATTCTGTCTCATTTCAAAGAGGCAATTTGAAGCCACTTTCGCACCACATCAAAATATATAAAGAGTGTCGTCAACGACGACAACTCATGGGTACCGGTACTCTGCAGTCAGTCCATTCGGGATATCGTTGAATATAACACTTTTCCAACACAAAACGCACCCGATGAATGTCAACAGTGAAAACACATTTAAAATCGCTCATAAATTAATTTCATGGATCATAAAAAATGAACGCACAGTATTTGCCCTCCGCTTCCAATATTCATATAATTATTGTATAGCCGTGCTATAGTCTGCGCTCCTCTCTGAGGATGAGGAGCATTATTGAAGTTGGAGCTACCCTTTTACACATTATAACGAAGCATCTATTTAACCGATTCCAGAATACAGATGCTGGAGCTATCATCCCTCACAAAATGAAATTGCTGTTGGTAGGAGCTTAAACTGTAGGAGCAATACGCACCAGCAAAGTGTTTGACATTTGAGAGGCCAATACAGTTAGTAGACCAGCCTGTCACATTCGTCAAAATTAATTTTTAATTAATGTTCTGTGGGAATGCCACATTAAGGGGAAATACCATTTTGAATTAAAAGGATGAGTGGAGATAAATTGCCTGATTTCGTCTTAGTTATGCTCGGCCTGTCACTTTCTGGTTCCTCATCTCATTTCTCAATCATATCCTGCAAAAGCAAAGCAAAGTGCCCTTCATTTGGCACCGCTTCACTGTGCCTCGAACTATACTCATACTCTACCCATGGTATTTATGCGGTGCTCCTATTCGTTGTTTATAAATTTCAAAGTAAATTACGCGCTAAAATGCGTATTTGTGTCTGTGTGGCATTTAAATCTCTGCTTCACCGAACTATTGTAGAAATGTGGGTGGCAAGAGTGAGGGTGATACAAATGACGAAACTCGCCTGCAATATTTTATGGAGGCTGACTTATTTATGTACAAATATTTCTTTGATAGCTTATTAATTAAAAGTGGGTGGATAGCAAATTGCCAGTGTTGTTTTTGTTTGGTCGTGGGGCGGTATAAGATTTTCTGAACTTTTGCCAAACAACTACGGAGGATGTGCAGAGTGGAAGAGTGGCGTTTTTCTGAAAAGCAATTAGTGCAAAATATCTAGATGATTTATTTTCTGTGTTTAGTTTTTGGATAGCTAGGTATGCTATGTTTAATTAAGCGTTCCAAAATTAAATGCAAAGCAAATTAGTTTTGTTATTAAAAGTAGCATTTTCTTGGTTAGTTGGCAATTTCCTAATGAATTTGTGGCTAGTTGTTAGTTAAGAATTTTATTGATATTATTTTAGTTTGGACAGAAAAATATTATTTAAATATACTTTGAGTTTAATGATGTAACTAATCGTTGAAGAAGTAAATATTAAGAAGGGCTGTAATTGTATAAACAAAACAAATTAATGCACTTTCAGTTAAAAAACAATATAACAATGGTAATTAGAATAGTTTCAATATCGTATGTCCACTTTTTTAAAACTTTAATAATAATAATTGGTAGACAGGTCCTAGGACACTAGCATGTTGATCGTGCATTATATATTCTTTTAAATAATACCTGTGTATATCAGAAAGATATTGTTACGGAAAAAAAGAATACCTTCCGGCGGTATTTTTCATCGTGATATTGTTTTATATGGAGACAAAAATTGTGAGCGTTTCACTTAAAAACATCCACAAGAAATCTATTTCACGTTTAACTATAGCAAACGTTGCCGTCGACAAAAAATAAGTCTATGAAAAAGCATACGATGAGTCGTTTCTGATGTTTGGAAATCAATTTTAAGTTTGTTGAGATTATTGCTTAAGATGTCAGATTAAGCGTTAGGAAAAAATTTCAGGGAAATAGTGCCAAATTTTTTAATCAACAAAGAGCAAAGACGAAATTGGAAATGTTGCCCAAAACTACTTTGAACCCAAATAATAAAATGGATATATCACCGAAATAATTTGCATATAAATTGTTTTTGTAAAATGTAGGCAATATTTCCTCGTTTTTGAGTTGTATTTCCAAACTTTATTTTAATGAATACGCAAACTTTTTAGAAATGTTTGTGATGGTAATATTATTGTTTTAAGATCTCAAAATGATACAGTTACAACATTATTGTCGAATATATGTTTGTATAGGAAAAATTCAAAGTTTCTTTAAGTCCAGATTTAGCCCGATCATCCTAGACAAAATTTGACTATATATCAAAGTTAAATGAAGTACAAAATGTTTTGATGCAGTTTTGTTCCAATGATAGATAAGAATATAAAACCACAGTTTTACACCAAAATTTGTAATGGCGTCTAGGGTAAAATGGGATAAAACTGAAAAAGGGCCAATTCTAAACGGGAGTTTCTAGAATTTTGTTTTGTTTTTTTGTCGATAGATGTTTAAAATATAAGAAAGTCATGCATATATTTTAAAATTCTAAAAAAAATTTTGAAGGAGTTATGATTGTTTAAAAGTTGAAAGCAAGAAAATAGTTATTTATAAAATAATTCACCAAAAATCAGAAGTTCAACCGATTTTGATTAAATTTCTATTTTTAGAAAGATAATAAGAAAAAAAAATTTACAATATTTAAGGATATTTTGATGCTCCTTTTCTACAATTTTTTTTGATTTTTTTAAAAAACATGCTTTTCTTGTGTCAATTTTTGACACATTTTTGCCTATATCTTTCTAAGGGGGCGGTCTAAAAACTTCAAATTTTCACAGCACATACATAATGTTGATTTAAATTTTTGAGCAAAATTTTGATTTTTCAAAATACCGTTAAACAGAGATATTTACATTTTACAGTTAGTTTAAAAAACCCATCATATGTCTGGAGTTTATGAATATATAACTTTTGTTTTTTTTAGTTAAAAAGTTTAATATCTTTTTGTTATTCAAATATATAATACATAACTCTACATGCTATACAAGCTTCACAAATCGAGTCGAAAATCGAAAAAAATATCACCTATTTTACTGTCTTTTAAGGGTAATAACCAAAAATAATAATAATAAAAGATTATAACGGTTGATTTTTCGTGAAAATTTTGTCTTTCCAAAACTTAGGTATTTGCATTTAACAGTTAGTTTGAAGACAACTCATAACTCTGGAATGCAGTAGCGTATACAGGGGGGGGCGGTATATGGACTAAAGCCCCCCCCGGGCTATATGGACAAAAGGCCCCCGGGGCTATATGGACCCAATCCCTTCCCTACAGGTGATTTAAAAAACTCAAAGGGAGGGGTGGGGGCTATATGGACTAAAGCCCCCCCCCGCATCGAAGTTGATTCTTTAAAAAATTCATTGTATACGCTACTGCATTCCAGAGTTATGAGTTGTCTTCAAACTAACTGTTAAATGCAAATACCTAAGTTTTGGAAAGACAAATTTTCACGAAAAATCAACCGTTATAATCTTTTATTATTATTATTTTTGGTTATTACCCTTAAAAGACAGTAAAATAGGTGATATTTTTTTCGATTTTCGACTCGATTTGTGAAGCTTGTATAGCATGTAGAGTTATGTATTATATATTGAATAACAAAAAGATATTAAACTTTTTAACTAAAAAAAACAAAAGTTATATATTCATAAACTCCAGACATATGATGGGTTTTTTAAACTAACTGTAAAATGTAAATATCTCTGTTTAACGGTATTTTGAAAAATCAAAATTTTGCTTAAAAATTTAAATTAACATTATGTATGTGCTGTGAAAATTTGAAGTTTTTAGACCGCCCCCTTAGAAAGATATAGGCAAAAATGTGTCAAAAATTGACACAAAAAAAGCATGTTTTTTAAAAAAATCAAAAAAAAATTGTAGAAAAGGAGCATCAAAATATCCTTACATATGGTAAATTTTTTTTCTTATTATCTTTCTAAAAATAGAAATTTAATCAAAATCGGTTGAACTTCTGATTTTTGGTGAATTATTTTATAAATTACTATTTTCTTGCTTTCAACTTTTAAACAATCATAACTCCTTCAAAAATTTTTTTAGAATTTTAAAATATATGCATGACTTTCTTATATTTTAAACATCTATCGACAAAAAACAAAACAAAATTCTAAAAACTCCCGGTTTAGAATTGGCCCTTTTCAGTTTTACCCCCATTTTACCCTAGACGCCATTACAAATTTTGGTGTAAAACTGTGGTTTTATATTCTTATCTATCATTGGAACAAAAACTGCATCAAAACATTTTGTACTTCATTTAACTTTGATTGAATTCCTAGATTTATCCGGGCTAATTCTTTAAAATGCAAAAGAACTTTGCATGCACCCAACCTCGCACCCACCCCAAATCCTATAGTGAGGTGAAGCAGGGGCGTTTCGGGGGGAGACAAATTGCAACAACAATTTGTTCAGTGTTTTTTTCTGCGTTATTTCCAATCGATTATTATTCCTAATCGATAGTCGCTATTTCCTAACGCCCGCGCCGAAAAATTATACTGTCGGTTCCATTGTCATTTTGAAGAGATTTATTCCTTTCTGATTGCAATTATCGATTAGGCCGTGTGCCAATTGCGTTAAAATCCTGGTTAAATTTGATCCCATGGCTAAATTTTGACATTACTGAGGTGAATATAGACTTCAAAATTTAACCTGCTCAGGAGCTCGTTAAAATTTTAGCCGGTGGTTAATTTTTGACATGTCTATGGGCGCGTTCGGCTGCGTATCTTAAGCGATCCGGATTTGTTAGTGTTGTTGTAAACCCTTATAAAAAAACAGCTGAGGGAGATGAATGTAGATATAATAATTTTTATTTTGCTATCAAGAAGTCATGAATCCTATCGGAAAGATGAAAAATGGAAAAAAAACTAAAATTAAGTGAAAGGATTAAGAAATATAGACAAACCCCCTTATAATAAATTTAAGTATGCACTCAAGAAGAAGTTTGAATAACTTGAGATAAATCCTTGATAATGTAAAAGAATCAATAAAATGTATTGAAAATACTTTTTCAGATGATTCATTCATTTTGCAAACTGATATGTTTGCGAACTATCATTACTAAGAAAAATGCAACAACAAAACTAATGGGAAGTAAATGTAAAAAAAAAATCCCATTTAATCCAATTGACACAGCAAAAACCTTAAATTTTACTCACCCCTATAAAAAGGGATAACATTTAACTGGGATCAAATTTAACCAGAATTTTAACGCAATTGGCACACGGCCTTACAGTGAATATGGCGAACGATAAATTATTGGCACGTCATGAATTGAGAAATTTGATTGCACCTTTAAGCAGCAGTATCAGATGTTTACATTGAGTTTTGTTTTCATCTTAGATTGATATTTATTGAATAGATAATCAGGTTACGGTTTACATATTGTGTTTTTTGCACAGCTTGTACAGAGATATGATTTATGTTATGTATCTTACTACTGGAAAATATTTTTGAGGATAAATTCGTGCAATATACATAATAGAAAACAATTAAAATTAATTCGAAGGAAAACTTGTATTAACAAAAACCTTCATATAAACATAAAAAATGGCTTATATACTACTATCACAGATTTGAGAAATAAATAAAAGAGCTATAACAAATAAATATACATTGAAAGAAATTAATCAACAAAATAAATAAATGAATGAATGAACAACAAATTAGTGAATCAACAAAATAAATAAATGAATGAATGAACAAATAAATTAATAAACAGGTAAATAAACAAATGAATAAATCAATGAAATAAATAAATAAATAAGTAAACAAGCCAATCAAAAAATTAATAAATATAAATAAATAAATAAACAGATAAATAATAAAATGCACGACTGGGTCGCACGTACTTGCTCTTATGCATAAGACACTTCGGGTTTAAGAAAATTAAAATTATTTAAAAACATGTAAATTATGAGAGAAAAATGTAGAGAAGCATGAAAATACGACATTTAAATTGGCTAAAACAAGTCTTTTGACAGTTTGAGGTGAAAAAAAGAATGCCATCTTAATTCTTGATTGAATATGATTGTTGGGAAAAAAAATTTAAAATCGTTGGAGCGGTTTTTTTTTTTTAAATAAATTTTTTATATATAAAATTCTTAAAACAATTTTAAGAACAAATTTTGGTATGCAAATCTAAAGTATATATTTATGTGTATATAGAAACAAAATTTGAAAAAAATTGTCAACCCGTTTTTGAGCTATAGAATTTTCAAAAAAAAATTGAAACTTCTTTTAAAAATGCAAACACTTATTATTAAATCTTATCTGAAATTTGTATATAAAAAATGTCATCTTAATCCATTTAGCTGATAACGAGAAAATTAAAAATAAAATAAAATGCACGACTGGATCGCTCTAATGTTCAAGTTGTGTGGGACTAAAGAACTTTAAAAAATATTCAAGTAATTATAGAAAAAAGTATAAAAAGCATTTAAATCGTTTTAATTGTATAAACAGTCTGATAGGTAACGTAGGGCTCAAAAAAAAGTATGCCATTTTATTGCTTGAACAAATATGAATATATGCAAAAAAAAAAATTTAAAATTATTGGAGCCGTTTTCTTAAAAATTAATTTTTTTATATATAAAATTTTTGTAACATTAAAAAAAAATTTGTTATGCCAGTTTTGAGTATATATTAATATACATTTAAAACTGAAATTTCAAAACAATTCATCAACCTATTTTTGAAATATTGAATTTTCAAAAAAAAATTTTGAATCTTTTTTTAAAAATCCAAAATTTATTTTTTCAAAAATGCTGGTATGCAGTATTATTTATATTCTAACAAAGCTTTTGTGCAAAAAATTTGATTGAAATCGGATGAGCGGTGAATGAGAAAACCAAAAATCAAAAAAACCGTTATAAATGTTTTTGGTGATTTTTTTTCTTACTAGAAGGTACATCATATCTACAATAATACACTGATTTTTTGTCATCAAAATCGTTGGAGCCGTTTTTGATATAAATAATTTTTTCCTTAACGGTTGTATGGCAAGTACCTTTATTTTTTGAGCTAAGAAAAAATTCAATTTCCTCTCTGGAGAGGTACAAAAAAATCTTAAGTTCAAAATTTGAAGAAAATCGCTTCAGTGGTTTAGGCTGTAGGTTGAGGTACGGACAGACAGACAGACAGAATTGAGCCACCCACTTTTTTCGTGTTCTCTATCATCGTGATGTCATGTTTGATTGTTATCTCGAAATTTTTTTTTGCACGAATTCAATTCAATTCAATTTCTTTAATTGAACATTATATATACAATCTGGCTTATAACTAATATGATACTATGATAAATTTACATTTGTTGGCACATAGGGGGCCTAACGTTATACAATGTCTTAAGTTTAGCACGAATCCAAAACTTGCCTTGTACTTACATATATCGCAAGTAAAAATACGTTCTATGACAAGTACTATTAAAAGCTGCTAAGTGTTAAATTTTATAATTTTTGATAGTAGATCGAACTAATTTAAGTATATGAAAAAAGTTTAATCAAAATCGTAGGAGTCATTTTTAAACAAACAAATATTTTCCCTTGCGATTGTTTAACTTTTGTATGGAAGGTACCGTTATTTTTTCATAAACGTAAATTTTTATCTAAACAAATTTTATTGAGTACTAAAAAAGTCTTTAGGTAATATCGAGTTTCCAAAAAAATGATCATATCGTTTTCGAAACATTTGATTTTCCAAAACAAATTTTGAAACATTTTTTAAAAATCCAAAAAATATTTTTTCAAAAATGTACACAAAACTGCTTATATTTTTTGGAAGCTTCTGCATAAAAATAATAATTTAAATCGGTCGTACCGTTTTGAATCAAATCAAAAATTAAAAAATGGTTCTTTGGGAGGTACCATTAATAACCATTTTTGAAAAATGGTTTTCCACCCAAAGAAAGCCTTTACTAAGATAAATTTATTGACTTCTTTTTAAGAAAATGTTGCGTTACGAAATTTTGTTGGCAAACCTCAGATTTGGATTCAGCATCCCCGAAAACTTAAAGGAGCAAACAAATCAAAACTACCCCACAATATGCTCGCAATATGCTCATATGAACCTAGCAGGACAACTTTCTCAAAAATGTAGATAAACGATCCGAAAAAAGTTGGTTGTTGAGAACTAATTGATTGCGAATTAGTTACGCAGAAACAAATTCAGTTTTTGTTCGTTTGCGAAAAATAGGCGTATTGCGAACTTCACGTGAACTTAGCAGGACAACTTTCTCAAAAAAGGAGATAATCGAGCTGAAAAAAGTTGATTACTGAGAACTAATTAATTGCGAATTAGTTACGCCAAAAAAAAATTTATTGCATTTTTGGTTTGCGAAAAAATGGGTGTCCTGCTAACTTCATATGAACTTAGCAAGACAACTTTCTCAAAAATGGAGATAATCGAGCTGAAAAAATTTGGTTGTTGAGTACTTATTAATTGCGAATTAGTTACGCAAAAAAAATTTGTATTGCGTTTTAGGTTTGCGAAAAATTTGTGCCCTGCCAAGTTCATATGAAGCTAGCATGACACCCATTTTTTCGCAGGCCAAAAATACAATTTGCGTTACTAACTCGCAATTAATTAGTTCTCAATAATAAACTTTTTTCAGCTCGATTATTTTTATTTTTGAAAAAGTTGTCCTGCTAAGTTCATATGAAGTTAGCAGGACACCCATTTTTTCGCAAACCAAAAATGCAATTAAATTTTTTTTTGCGTAACTAATTCGCAATTAATTAGTTCTCAATAATAAACTTTTTTCAGCTCGATTATTTTTATTTTTGAAAAAGTTGTCCTGCTAAGTTCATATGAAGTTAGCAGGACACCCATCTTTTCTTAAACCAAAAAAGCAATTAATTTTTTTTTTGCGCAACTAATTCGCAATTAAGTAGCAACTAATGGTAGGATAGTTTTTAACATGAATTTTCAAAAGTGTCCTGCTAACTTTATATTGTAGGTACATCTGGACTTCTAACATCAGAGACCTTATTAAAGGGTTTTCAGAAGAATTACATTTCTCTAAAGCAGCGTCCACATTATGCCGATCAACATTGTTGGTTTACATTGTCCATCAACATGCTGGTGTGTACGTTTCAGTGTTGACGTTTAGACTGTCATTTGTGTTAAAATAATTATTTTATAATTTGTGTACATTCTGATTATAAATTATAAAATTAATTCATGTAATATTAAAATTGGAATCGACGCAGAATTGCAACCTCTTTAAAAGCCCCCAAAATCTCCGCATTGGCTTTTTGTGTAGATGCATTTGAAGAGGTGCAGACGGTGAGAACTTGGAGGTATATAAAAACACCCTTTTACCATCGATATTTATAGGGACTCTCCTGATTCTTAGTTCGTATAACAAATGAAATATTTATTCCAAATTTCATTAACATAACTTTATTTTCAAAGGGTTTTCGGATATATTTTACTGTTGTACCTACCTGAAAAAAGTAATCATTACATAGAAAGGACTATAACTTTTTTTTGGGTGGTTGTAACATTTGGTTTCATTAGATTCAGCGTTAAAAACTACCCTTAAAGCATGTATCATATGGTTAGGTTGTACCAAAACAAATATTTTAGTTTGATAGACCTCCAAGTTCTCCCCGTCTGCACCTATTCAAATGCATCTACACAAAAAACCAATGCGGGGATTTTGGGGGACTTTGGGTTTGTTATAGAAGTTACAATTCTGCGTCGATTCCAATTTTAATATTTCATGAATTGATTTTTTCAAGGTTCCCTATACGATTTGTGCTATTTTTCCTGGTCTATTGGCGAAATAAAACGAATAGCTTGCAATTGTGTTATAAAAACCTCCAGATGTTCGGGTTAACAATTGATAAATATTGTTGATTAGCATGTCCTCATTTGATCAACACTGTTGATCAACGATTTAAAGTCACTCAAATCAACATAATGTGGATGTGGACGCTGCTTGAGAATTTTTCAATTAGAAATTCAACTTTCTTTGCAACTGGAACAACACCAAATTTTTTGTGAAGTTCGACGGTCAATAAAACACGGAAGATTTAAAATCATTTGGAGAATTTTATTTTGAGAGATTTGAAGTTTTTTCGTATGCATATGAGCACAAGTGCCCCAAACGTGTGACGCATAGTATCATCGCTTGAAATACGACTTTATATATAATTATTTTGTTTTCGTTGCTGAGTAATGACCTTCGATTTATAAGAGGAAAGAGCATTTTCGTGCCAATCTTAATATTTTTATTTATATTAGTAGTCTGATTTCTGAAGGTCAAAGTTTTATGCAAGTTAACTCCAAGATATTAAACTGTATCGGACCACTCAGTTTCGGTGTTCTCAAGCTCTATATTTCTGCTGGGCAAAAAGAAAATTCTTTCTTTTTCTCGTAAAAAAGATAGATTGAGTTTTATCAGCATTAATTTTGATTTTACAATACTTTCGAATATTATATTAAGCGCTTTTTGAATTTAAATTTCGATTACACCACCTAGTTGAGTGTGATTGTGATGATACTGCCGTATCATTAGCATACATGGCATATTCACAGTCAGGTAAATCAAGGAAATCGGCTGTGAAAAAATTATATAACATAGGAGCAAGAACTTATTCTTGAGGGACACCTGCTGGAATTGATTTTCGAGTAGAAAACTCGTTGTTTGAATAGAATAGACCATATACATTATCTGTTTGTAAGAAATCTTTGAATAAGTTTAACCATATAAAGAAGGGATCTTAACTTACTTAGTTTACAAAGAAGCCCATCATACCAAACTGAATCAAAGGCTTTCTCGATATCGGGAAGTACTAACCCAGTCGACCCAGAAGATAAACTACTTTTTTTGTATGTGGTTACAAATCCTAAGTACTTGATGTGAAACCAAATTGTTCCGTTGGCAGAATATTTTGAACATCAATGAAATCTTGCATTTTTGTTTTTATCACTTTTTCTACAATTTTGCTGCAGTTGTCTAGAAGGCTTATTGGCCTGCAGCTAAGGGCGTTATTTGCACCTTTTCCTGCTTTTAAAATGGGAACAACTTAAGCAACTTTAAATTCATCAGGGAAGTATAGTTTCTTTAAACATGCATTTAAAATGTACGTCAAATACTTGAGACCATTTTTGGATACTTTTTTAAAATTTGATTACTAATTTTATCTATTCCCGGAGATTTGTTGTTTTTTAAACAAGATATACAAAATTAATAGACCATTAGTTCATCGATTGGAGTGCTAACATCGCTTAGATTAATTTCATTCAACAAATCTTCAACGGTGGAATCTAATGACGAAGAGAGTGCAACTAATGAGTTGTGGCAAAAAATATGAAGTTACCAATTCCAATGTTGGAACCCGTCAAATGTATCCTGCTTTTTACCATCCTTATAATATGAATATTGAATATTATGGTATGCCGTGGTGCAGTGGCGGACTAAGCTTGTTAGAGGCCCGGGGCGGCTATGCTAAATGGGGCCCCTTATGTGATCAGATAAGAGAACGAGTATTTTGTGATGATGACTTAAGAGCGAAAATCTGTGCAATTTTTTTTTGATCGGTTATAGTTAACACATGAAATTTGTAGCATACAGGGGGGTTTTAAGAACTTCCAACGCCGGAGTACCTAGATTCCCATTTATGGTTGCAGCATATGGCACGCTTGCAGTGCTCGGCATCAGCTAGCCGTGGGGTGGGATCTTGCTGCTTCTAACCCTGTGCTCACAAATTTTCGTGCCAAATAAACAAAGTTAAAAAAAAATCTGTATGGGTACCTTGCATACCCAAGGCCGATTGAAAAAAACGAAAAAAAATTATGAAAAAATTTAAAAATAGCAGAAATGAAAGCAAACTAAACAAAAAGTTATAGAATAGGGATAAAGATAGTTTGAAAGGTTATAATTTAGAAGGTTAAAAAAATAGAATTGAGATGATCCGAATTTTAACTATGATGTGAGATCTTGGGTGTTTTGACCTCTGGAGGATACCCTCCTCTAGAAATGACACATGGTCACTGCTCCATGACTAACCCTTCCTCAAAAGACTGTTGGGGTAGTCCCAAACTTAATTTTTTTTCTCTCTCCTCAGCCGATCACATTAAATTCAACTCAACGATTATTTTTGTATTCTTAATCCATCATTATTTTATTTAACAATTCATTGATTTAGATATTTGAAAGAAAGATATAAGCATAAAAAAAATATAGGTTAATTTGAATGGAATAGGTTTGTTTGAATTGCATGTGTACCGCAAATAAGTTTTACATAGAAATTCATGAATTTTGAACGATCAGTGTGTCTTTAATTAATTTTTGTTGTATGAATTTATATTTAGTTATATATATACATATATAGTTAATATATTGTGTTTCTTCCTTTTTTTTTTTTTTTTTTTCTTTAAAAGGGCCGGAGAAATAAAAAAACTTACATATGTTGAAAAAAAAGAAATTAGGTACTCACGGTCTACTTTTTGGGATCCGGATCGCTGAAATTTGTGCACAAAGTTCTGCCTCTCGGTGTATCCTCATACGCAATGATTTTGATTTACCAGAATTTGATGTTTATATGTTTTTTTTTCACTTTTCCAGGGCCACTATTTAATATTTTTTTTTTTCTTACTTTAACTTTTTACTTTTAATTATTCTTAGATTTTATATATATTTTTTTCTACCTTGTAATTTAGAACCTTTTTTTTATGCTTTTTACGACTATATGTATATATAATTTTTCTTAAAACAACACACTTTTTAACAAATTATCTTCTTTTTTTTCTATGAGTTACTAAATTTTGTTTTTTTTATGTTTATATATATATTTAAATATGTTTGTTTGCTCTGGCTGGATTGTGCGTGCGAATTCTCTTACTGCGCTGAGGTAGCAGGCGAATGGAGGAAGGCGGCGAGTTCACTCTATTGATGATGTTGATGGGATTCTTTAATGAATCTATGGATAGCGGAATTGGAACTCGGTTTATCACTCTAATCGTGTATTTTGATTGCGATTTAGGGTTATCAGGAAGCGAGGGGAGTTTATAGGAGGTTAAAAGACCTCGTGGTTGTTCACAAATGTTCGGAGTGGATGCCTTTGAGAACTGTAGAAGTGAGAAATCACTCTAGCCAATTCAATGCTAGGAGTTTGGCCAAGAGAAGATTCCACCTTGTTTTTACAAAGGTCATCCACTATAAGCTTAAATTTCGGTAGCTCTGAAAGGAAAAGGTTTGCTTAAGCACAAGAAATTTCTTTATTTCTGATCTTATAATTTTGGTTACCTTTTATCGGTTTTGTTTGCCGCGTGTATGTCGATGTATGGAGGTTTGTAAGCTGGATTAATCTCGCTTAAAATAAACCATCCACGCTTATTAAACGGAAAGCGCTTACTCTAATTAAGTTTCTGATCAGTCAATGGCACTATTTAATAAAAAAAATTGCATTTTTTTATATAAAAACTTACTAAATGTAAGAATGTCACTTTTTTTATAGACAAAAATATATAGAGTCACAGAAATGAAAATGTTTCACTTACGTTGCACGGAGGGTCCAACCAGCTCAGAACACGATCAGAAAAAGAATGAGAAGATGGCAAATTTCGCATATCCACCTTCTTCTTACTTTCGAATTTCGATATTTTCTTTTTCGATGTACTGGTCTTACAAACTTTTGTGTAGCACCTAAGTGTACACACATCCGCTTTCTGAGCTCTTTTCAGTTACATTTTTAAAAGCGTGAAAATTTATATTTTTGTCGTTTCGACTTCAAAAAAAATTTGAGGGGCATGCTACACATTCAGAAATTTTCAAAAAAAAAACTTTTTGAATTGAAAAAGTCTGAAACCGGTAAGCAACAGTCGACCCATGACCCTGAACTACTATCCAAAAGATAGTACAACATTAAAACTTTTATTTTCGTAAATCTTTAGCATGGTATGTTCCTACTTTCTTGCCATCCATATTTTCGATCTCATACAATGAATTACCTACAGGCTTTATAACTCGACATTTTACAAACTTCGCACACAACTTCGCATTTAAGTTTTTAGATGCATCACTGAGTACAAACTGTCTTCGGTAAATAACTTCACCTGGTCTAAAAAACCTCTTTGAACTTCTTAAATTATATGATTTCGAGTTACGATCATACGCTCGTTTAATGTTGTTTTTAATATCTGTTCTTATAATGTCAAGTTTTTCCTTGTGAGTTAAACACTGGATATCTCCCTCAGAAAGAGATCTTAATTTTCGCAAAAGATTGTACATAGTGGCATGAGATGTCATGTGCTGTCCAAATAGGCAAAAGTATGGCGATGTACCCGTAGATTGGTGAACCGATGTGCATATTGCTTGTTGAATCTCGGACAAATGCTTATCCCATTCTTTTTGATTCTCACCCAGATAGCTTCTGATTCCAGAAAGAATTGATTGATTCACCCTTTCCGAGGCATTCGCCTGAGGAGAGTAGATAGCGTTACGGATATGAGTGACTCCATACTTGGCTAGAAAATGCTGGAAGTCCTTTGACACAAATTGCTGACCGTTGTCACTATGCACGAATTCTGGCACCCCAAAAAAGTGGAAAACATTTTGTTTCAAGAATTCTACAACTGCACTAGTGTTGGCCCTTCTTAAGGCCTTCAAAAGAATGAGTTTCGAGAACGCATCAAGCACAACAAAAATGAAAGCATTGCCTCGTTTCGTCCTTGGGTAAGGGCCCATGAAATCGATATAAAGTTTTTGAAACGGACGATCGATTTCATGTTGTGCTCCCATCGGCGGTCTTAAGGTTTGATTCGATGACTTGTTTTCTTTGCAAATAGTACATTCTCGCACGAAATCCCTTACTTGTACGGTCATATTTGGCCAAAAGAAACATTCTTTAATCCTCTCAAGTGTCTTTAACATACCTCCGTGTGAGCAGTTGGGCGGATTGTGAAATTTTTCTATAAGGGAATGTGTTAACTTTTCCGGTACCCATAACTTCCATTGAAATTCTGATTCTATATTTTCTTGCAAAGAACTCCTCTTATAAACGCACCCATTTTCAATTTTCAAATCTGGAAAATTTTCAGAATTTTCTGAAATAGTCGAAACCAATTCAAGATAACTTTCAGATTTGAATTCCGGATCACTCAAATCAATTATTACATTTTTATCTGATTCTGTTTCAAGGTCTTCATTATATGCTCGAGATAAAGCGTCTGGAACAATATTCTGAGCACCTTTTCTGTGTTTAATCTCGAAGTCAAACGCCTGAAGTTTTAAAGACCAGCGAGCCAACCTACCATTCAAATCTTTGGAAGTCATCAGCCATTTGAGGCTGGCATGATCTGTTATTACAGAGAAAGGCATAGCTTCCACGTAAGGGCGGAACTTTCTTATAGCTTGGACAGCCGCAAAACATTCTTGTTCCGTTACGCTATATTTTCGCTGAGTTGCGTTAAGTTTTTGTGAAAAAAATGAAATGGGTTTTTCGTTGTTTTCATCATCAAGCTGGAACAGAACAGCTCCAATACCTAGGCTTGATGCATCGCATTGAATTGTGTATGGCTTAGTAAAATCTGGATTTGATAACACAGGAGCTGTTACAAGAGCTTTCTTTAGGGATTCAAAAGATTCAAGAGCTTCAGGAGACATTTCAAATGTTTTGTTCCTTTTGAGCGTGTCTGTTAATGGACTAGCTATTGCAGCATAGTTTTGCACAAATTTGCGGTACCAACCGCACAGACCTAGGAAGCTCCTAACCTGCTTCTGAGTTTTAGGTACCGGAAACTCCTGCACAGCTGACACTTTGCTCGGGTCTGGTTTGATGCAACCACTTCCTACAATATGCCCTAAGTATCTCAGCTCTTTAAAACAAAAATGAGATTTTTCGACGTTTATGGTCAGATTTGCTTTATGAAGACACGCAGCAACTTTTTCTAAAATATTAACATGGGTCTCGAAGTCTTTTGCAATAACTAATAAGTCATCCACGTAGTACCTCGTGGCTTGATGGTTAATGCGTAGGACTGTCATGCCAAAGGTGTGGGTTCGATTCCCAGCCGTGTCACCTAAAAACAGAAATGTTTTATTCGAGGTACTGCCTCTTGCGAGGAACTGACAAATCCTCCAAGAGTATACTTGTCATGAAAAAGTGCTTCTCAATTTAGCCGTTCGGACTCGGCAAAAACTGTAGGTCCCCTCCATTTCTGCCAACACGCACACAGGAATGGTTGTGAGTTGTAAGTCACTAGGCCCTGGTTCTCCATGAGCTGTTGCGCCACCAAATCTAATCTAATCTAATAAGTCATCCACATAAGGAAACACATTTTCTCGAAGCTCACTAGGAATCACCTTATCCACTACTCTGCACATAGTTTGAGCCGCATTTTTCGAACCGAAAGGCATCACGGTAAACTGATAGAGAGAGCGTCCTGGCACATAAAAAGCTGTTTTATCCCGTGACTTTTCTTCAAGGGGAATTTGCCAGAACGCATCTTTCAAATCTATGCTGCTAATAAAGTGTGCATCTGGAAGCCTGCTCATTATTCCTTCTACATTGTGAAGTGGATACGCACTACCCTTGGTGAGTGAGTTCACTTTTCTCAAATCTAAACAGAGGCGGTTTTTCCCAGGTTTCCTGACAAGGACGAGGGGTGAACTCCACGAACTTTTGCTCTCTTCTATCACTCCCAAGGATATCATGCGATCCACTTCTATGTTGATGATTTCCTGGATTGCACGAGACACTGGGTAATATCGCTGTTTTACAGGCACAGCGTCGCCTGTGTCGATAACGTGTGTATCTACTGATGTCTTCCCCAAACCTAGCTTAGCAAAAGATGGAAACTTTGCTATAGTGTCTTTCAGCTGGTTCTTTTGAAAATCATCCAAGTCGATCATCTTTCGTTCCTCTCTCTCGTCTGAATCTGAATCCAGATCTTCCGCAATCTCATTTATAACATTTGGGGCAATCTGGAACTTTTGCCAAAAATCTATCCCCAAATACAAAGTTTGAGAGAGAGAAGGTATTAAATATAAATCAACGATTTCGCAATGATTATTGAAATTTATCTCGACTTGGATTCTGCCTACAATAGGTTGGCGTTTGCCCTCGGCTGTTCTTATAAAAGAAGAATATTCAATGATAGGAATTTTAAGCTCTTTAACGAAATTCGAACACTCTTTGCCAAGACAAGACACGCTGGCACCACTGTCGAGGAGGCCAGTCATTTCTTTTCCTTTTATCTTCACCAAGGCATATGGCCTTGGATCTGAATCGGCGCATAAAATACTACTTGAAATTATTTGGTTAAAAACTTTTCTTTTCTTACTACGAATTCGAGTTTTTGAAAATTTGTTATTTGGAATGTCCGATAATTTATCGGCAGCAAGAAGTTTTAAACGTAATGCATTGTATTGCTTTAATCTTTCATCGTAAGGTAATCTACGGAATTTGTCTATCTTGGTATGGTTTATGAAATGGCTAGGCTTTTTGTCACAGTCAGGGTTATTTAAAATGGGTTCATAATCAGTGTTTGTGTTTGTACATGCGTCGACCATCGTTACTCCGGGAGCGTCTGTGTCGAACGAGACTCCCCGGTTTTCTTCCCGTTCGGGTTGAAGTTTTCCGATTGATGCTTGCAACGAACGCAATTAAGTACAGTGAATCCATCAGATCCACATCGATAACAGAAAAGGCGATCAATTTTAGATTTGCAATCTATAAAAAGATGCCCTTGCTTTTTGCAATTAAAACAAATTGGATTTGAGTTTGATTTTAGCATTTTTTTGGAGTTACTTGCGAAAGCAGAAATATCATCACCCTCCTCTAACAGATCTGTTTCAGTTTGTTCACAAAATTCATTAACTGAACGATACTGCATGTTTCTATTCTGGGAAAACCTAGCTTGTAACGGGTGATTTTTTAGCTGGTTTGGTTTTGGCAACACTGGTTTTGACAGCTGACGTGTGTTTAGTACCTTGTGTCACTGTCAAACAGCTTCAGTTTGGTTTGCAATTTAACCATGGATCGTCTTACAAATGAACAACGCTTGCAAATTATTGAATTTTACTATCAAAATTCGTGCTCGGTTCGAAATGTTCATCGCGCGCTGCTTCCATTTTATGGTCGGCATTCTCGACCTTCTGAGCAGTCTATTCGGAAGATTGTGACCAAATTTCGCACCAAATTTACTTTGTTGGACATTAAACCACCAACACGTTTACGTACTGTGCGTAGTGAAGAAAATATTGCGGCCGTATCAGCTAGTGTGACAGAAGACCGCGAAATGTCGATTCGGCGCCGTTCCCAGCAGTTAGGCCTTTGTTACAGCACTACGTGGAAAATTTTGCGGAAGGATTTGGGCGTAAAGCCTTTTAAGATACAGCTGGTGCAAGAACTAAAGCCAGCCGACCTACCACAACGCCGAATTTTTGGTGAATGGGCTCTTGGAAAGCTGGCCGAGGATCCGCTTTTTTATCGAAAAATTGTGTTCAGCGATGAGGCTCATTTTTGGTTGAATGGGTACGTAAATAAGCATAATTGCCGCATTTGGAGTGAAGATCAGCCAGAAGCATTGCAACAGCTACCAATGCATTCCGTAAAAGCCACTGTTTGGTGCGGTTTATGGGCCGGCGGCATTATTGGGCCATATTTCTTCAAAGATGATGCGAATCGCAGCGTTACTGTCAATGGTGAACGCTACGGAGCGATGATAACAAACTTTTTTTTGCCCGAAATGGAAGTTCTTGACTTGCATGATATGTGGTTTCAACAAGACGGTGCCACATGCCACACAGCACGCGAAACAATGGCGCAATTGCGAGGCGAGTTTGGTGAACAGTTAATTTCACGTTTCGGGCCGGTCAATTGGCCGCCTAGATCGTGCGATTTGACACCATTAGATTATTTTTTGTGGGGGTATGTCAAGGCTAATGTCTATAGGGACAAGCCCGCTTCGATTGACGCACTGGAAGCCAACATCCATGCATTCATTCGTGAGATACCGGCCGATATGTGTGAAAGAGTATGCCAAAATTGGACTCAGCGGATGGGCTACCTGAGACGCAGCCGCGGTCAACATTTGCATGAAATTATCTTTAAACATTAAATTGCAAGGTTCAAACTATCGATTCAAATAAATATTTCATTCATTTTTTCGAATTTTTTGTGTTTTTTTTTTTTTAAGTTCTAAACCTCTTAAAAAATCACCCGTTAGCATCCTTTCGGTACGTCTGCACTCATCCTTGAAATGTTCAAGTGTGTATATCTTCATAGTATATATGAAGTTGACCAACTTGGAATTTACATTTGACCTAAGAATCTGAATAAAATCATAATCTCTCATTGGATCTCTTAGTTGGCTTCTGAGATGCATCATCGCATTGTAAAAATCCTCAAAGCTCTCCTGAGATGATTGCCTTCTCTCCATCATTTGTTTTATTATCTCGAAATCATTCTCATGATTACGATACTGCTTGACTAAAGCACTTCGTAAGCCAGGCCAATCACCTCGAGGACTACTGCGAAGATACATCCAGTACCACTCTTGTGCAGCTCCCGATAACAAAAGATGAAAGTTCATTAACACTTCCGTCCACGTACAATTGTAATTTTCCTTGAGCATGTCTACTCTAAAAACAAAATCTTCGACGGATAAACCTTTTGACGAACCGTCGAATTTTAAACCCCATCGATCTAATCTGGGCGTTCGATTATCGTGTACAATTGGATGATAATATCTGCGCCTATCATTGCGACCATACCTATTTGCTCCAAAGCTGTCATTTGATTCATCCTGTGAAAAATTATCTGCCATAAAATTCGCATTCAAATTATTTTGACCTGCTCTTAACTGAGGCATTGGATCTATGAAAGGAGGTTGATTCACTGGCTGCCTTAGCCTTTCTATATTTTCTCTTATAACACTAGGAATTATTTTGCCTAATTCTTCACTCACTACCTGCTTTATATGCTCTTCTAACGTTTTCATTTGAGGCGCATTACTTGCTACAAACTGACGTCTTGAATTGTTTATGTTATGATCAGCTGTTTGAAAATTGCTAGCGGCACTCGTTTTGTTTACAAAGGGAAGATTATATGATTGCAGATTTTGATAACCCGTTGCTCTATGCTGCGAAGCATTGTGCTCTCCTATCATTGACGTTACAATAGGATCCGCAGCATAGGTATGGGAGAAAGTAGCTGTTGTAATACTTTGAGTGACAACCGTTGTTGTTATTGGGATATTGAGTGATGGTAAATTTGCAGCGAGAGAATTATTAAAATTATTTTGGGCATAGGTGTATATACCATTAGATGTTGTTGTAACTGTCGTCATGACTGGATTTTGCTCTGTTGATCTAATTGAGTCATTCGCAATGTTTCTATTGGAACTATTGGGATTGGAATAACTGAGGTTGAGATTATGCAAAGGTGAATGTCTAACAGGTTGGAAGTTATTGTTGAGAAGTGAACTATTTGGAGTCGCGGAATGACCAATACCTTTAGAGCGTGTGGCCATGCCTCGCTTCGGCACTGCTCCTCTTGATATATTACTATTGCTCATTTTATTGTTTCAATTTGTATGTTTTAATTTATTTGTTATCTATTTCAATTTTATTTAAAAGTTTGAGTTAAAGTTGCCGCAATATGAAACTGCTTTATTTATTTTTGTATAATTATTATTATTAGTATTTTTGTTTGCATGTAAATTTTAATCGCTGAGAGATTTTCTGTGAAATTGCATGAGAAGAGAAAAGAAAAATTAAATAGCTAATAAACGGTTCATGTAATTAGAAAAGAGATGATAGCAACATTGAAACGGTATGATAAACTGTTGTTCCTTTAATCTGTACTATTAAGCTTTATGAGCTTTAACGACTCAGATTAAACTAAAGACACTGTCTATGTAATCAAGTCGATCAGCTGGCCACTCGTAGCTTCTTTTGGACTATCAAGCGTATGTGTCCTTAACGACTCAAAATCATTCTACGGAATCAAAAGCTCAGCTGGAACTTGTCATAGAACTTGTCTTAAGAAATTTTTATAAGTGATCGATTATGCTAAAGAAAAAACTTTTGCAAAGTCGAGATAAAACACAAGCTACTGCAAGAGAGCTTGGTGTGGCGTTGTACTAAGGTGGAAATGTACGAATTGACATTAGTATTTTTTTTGTGGAATGTCAATACAAGACATTCTCGGTACCACGTTGTTGGGCGCCATTGTATCATACAGGGGGGTTTTAAGAACTTCCAACGCCGGAGTACCTAGATTCCCATTTATGGTTGCAGCATATGGCACGCTTGCAGTGCTCGGCATCAGCTAGCCGTGGGGTGGGATCTTGCTGCTTCTAACCCTGTGCTCACAAATTTTCGTGCCAAATAAACAAAGTTAAAAAAAAATCTGTATGGGTACCTTGCATACCCAAGGCCGATTGAAAAAACGAAAAAAAATTATGAAAAAATTTAAAAATAGCAGAAATGAAAGCAAACTAAACAAAAAGTTATAGAATAGGGATAAAGATAGTTTGAAAGGTTATAATTTAGAAGGTTAAAAAAATAGAATTGAGATGATCCGAATTTTAACTATGATGTGAGATCTTGGGTGTTTTGACCTCTGGAGGATACCCTCCTCTAGAAATGACACATGGTCACTGCTCCATGACTAACCCTTCCTCAAAAGACTGTTGGGGTAGTCCCAAACTTAATTTTTTTTCTCTCTCCTCAGCCGATCACATTAAATTCAACTCAACGATTATTTTTGTATTCTTAATCCATCATTATTTTATTTAACAATTCATTGATTTAGATATTTGAAAGAAAGATATAAGCATAAAAAAAATATAGGTTAATTTGAATGGAATAGGTTTGTTTGAATTGCATGTGTACCGCAAATAAGTTTTACATAGAAATTCATGAATTTTGAACGATCAGTGTGTCTTTAATTAATTTTTGTTGTATGAATTTATATTTAGTTATATATATACATATATAGTTAATATATTGTGTTTCTTCCTTTTTTTTTTTTTTTCTTTAAAAGGGCCGGAGAAATAAAAAAACTTACATATGTTGAAAAAAAAGAAATTAGGTACTCACGGTCTACTTTTTGGGATCCGGATCGCTGAAATTTGTGCACAAAGTTCTGCCTCTCGGTGTATCCTCATACGCAATGATTTTGATTTACCAGAATTTGATGTTTATATGTTTTTTTTTCACTTTTCCAGGGCCACTATTTAATATTTTTTTTTTTCTTACTTTAACTTTTTACTTTTAATTATTCTTAGATTTTATATATATTTTTTTCTACCTTGTAATTTAGAACCTTTTTTTTATGCTTTTTACGACTATATGTATATATAATTTTTCTTAAAACAACACACTTTTTAACAAATTATCTTCTTTTTTTTCTATGAGTTACTAAATTTTGTTTTTTTTATGTTTATATATATATTTAAATATGTTTGTTTGCTCTGGCTGGATTGTGCGTGCGAATTCTCTTACTGCGCTGAGGTAGCAGGCGAATGGAGGAAGGCGGCGAGTTCACTCTATTGATGATGTTGATGGGATTCTTTAATGAATCTATGGATAGCGGAATTGGAACTCGGTTTATCACTCTAATCGTGTATTTTGATTGCGATTTAGGGTTATCAGGAAGCGAGGGGAGTTTATAGGAGGTTAAAAGACCTCGTGGTTGTTCACAAATGTTCGGAGTGGATGCCTTTGAGAACTGTAGAAGTGAGAAATCACTCTAGCCAATTCAATGCTAGGAGTTTGGCCAAGAGAAGATTCCACCTTGTTTTTACAAAGGTCATCCACTATAAGCTTAAATTTCGGTAGCTCTGAAAGGAAAAGGTTTGCTTAAGCACAAGAAATTTCTTTATTTCTGATCTTATAATTTTGGTTACCTTTTATCGGTTTTGTTTGCCGCGTGTATGTCGATGTATGGAGGTTTGTAAGCTGGATTAATCTCGCTTAAAATAAACCATCCACGCTTATTAAACGGAAAGCGCTTACTCTAATTAAGTTTCTGATCAGTCAATGGCACTATTTAATAAAAAAAAATTGCATTTTTTTATATAAAAACTTACTAAATGTAAGAATGTCACTTTTTTTATAGACAAAAATATATAGAGTCACAGAAATGAAAATGTTTCACTTACGTTGCACGGAGGGTCCAACCAGCTCAGAACACGATCAGAAAAAGAATGAGAAGATGGCAAATTTCGCATATCCACCTTCTTCTTACTTTCGAATTTCGATATTTTCTTTTTCGATGTACTGGTCTTACAAACTTTTGTGTAGCACCTAAGTGTACACACATCCGCTTTCTGAGCTCTTTTCAGTTACATTTTTAAAAGCGTGAAAATTTATATTTTTGTCGTTTCGACTTCAAAAAAAATTTGAGGGGCATGCTACAAATTTCTCATTCAAAATTGTGGAAAAAGTGTGAAAGTGGATGGAAAATCTTTAAACTTGGCAACATACATATATTAAGCGCCATAAGGAGTAGGTATACAAAACTAATTATTTTAATTTTTTTTCAAAAATATTTACCCTGTTAAAAATAACAGTTAATATCGTTGTTTTAGTGAATTTATTGTTATTGTTATTTTATTTTGCCATCCGTCAATAAAAAGTGAATTTCTATCCAAATGTCAACCAATTGACATAAAATCTTATTTTTCCAGAACAGTAAGAACTGTGAAAATTTCATATTTTTTCGGATTATTCAATCCATCCAAATCGTATTGTTTTTAAATTTGGATCAAATTGAATTCAATCGAAATACAGTAACAGTATTGAATTGCATTCGTTAAAATCGGAGAGATTTAGTTCCATCGAAATCGAAATGAGAATTGAATCGGAAACAGATTCAGTGAAATGAAAATGATCGGGAGATCGATTGATTGAAATGATCGAATTATTTTGGTTATCGATTCCTAAACGATTCGATCATTTGAAATGAACGATTTACACAGCTCTAATTTAAAATTGAATTGAGCACTGAATATTGAGAACAAACTAGTAGGTAGGTACTTATTGACTTAAATTTTTGGAGAAAAGGTAGTTTGAACAAAATAATTAATTTTTCAAAATTTTTAGTTCGAGGATAAATTTTTAAAAAATTATTTACTATACAAATTTGTTCTAAACAGAAAATTAACGAAATTCCGAACTCAATATTTGTCTTTTTATCTAAATTCCTTAACAACCTAACAAGTAACATCATCACTTTATAGACGCTGCCGTTGTTTTTAAAATATATACCTATGTACCTATATTCTCGTTGAATACATTTTTTGAAAATATCGTTTTTGGGGGGCCTATACAATTTTCTTGCGTAATGTACATTATGACAAACATTAATATGAGTACCCATTTTTTTGCAAAATCGATACTTTTGTCTGGTATTTTAACATTTATGTTGCAAAATAAATTAAAGCCAAAACTCTTAATTCTGAAATATTTAAACTTTAAGAAAATGTGGTATTTTCTGCTTGAATCCCAAATTAAATAGTATTTAAGATCGATTAAAGATACAAAATATGAAAAAAAATTGGTTACACCACTTTTGCACTCACAGCCTCATATATTTCTTAAAATATATGTACAAGTACATACATCCAATCTAAACATATCGTGTTTGAATTGGATTTGGGGGCCAAATGTCACTTTAAAATTAAACGAAGCAATACAAATTTAAAAGAGGTCGGTACAACTGGCCATAAGTGTAATAGGAGCCGAGAAAATCGAATTCACGCTTTTCAAAGCCTTTTTCATGCTGTGAATTTCTATATGAGTCAGTAAATATTGATACAAGTTTGCGTCTTAAAAAGGTACAACAGGATCTAAGAATATTGTTTTCCAATTTTTTTCAAATTATTTATATTTATATTTAGTCATAGCTCCAATGGGAATTTTACAAATCGTTGGGGATGACATTTTTTCCTGTTATCGTTCGAGTACTTTAAGAGAGCTTAAATCCAAGTTTTCGACCATCAATCCTTTGCAGGGTTTCCGCCATCTTGGTGTAAAGAGTGAACTCGGTTTTGGCTATTTTCTAAACGGGGAGAGGTAGAAAGATAATTTTTCCGTATTCGATATAAATTATGCAATTACTAGAAAGTCGTGGTGGGTTTAATGAAAATTTCGGAAAATTAAAGGAATGGAGATATGAACGTTTAAAAGTCAAAAGCGGGAAAGTAAGATGGTTAAGAAATAAATTATTGAGAATGACATTTGTTTTTAGAAAATTTTATTTTTTTGGAAAGGTAAGAACAAATTATTTTACCCATGTTTGAGGAATTTTTGATTAATGTGTTAGTTTTTGGATCAAAATTTGTTTGAAAACCGCAATTTTTCGAGAAAAAATTTTTCAGGTATCTATTTGATTTTTATTTTTAATGGATGTGTTTAAAAATCGGAAATCATTAGAAATGATGTGGATTATCAATTATTATTTTTGATCAATCGATTCATCACAAAATATTGAGCGTAGAGAAGTTACATTAAATTTTTTTTAGAAAGCAGCTTCTAAGAACAAAATGCGAGCATGTATTAATTTCAGTTTCAAAGATATAAATCTTATTTTGACTATCAGATACGTGATTATACTTGTTCTGCAGGCTTTCACCATCTTGAGTGAAAGAGTAAATTCTGTTTTTGCAACTAACAACAAACGCTTGCTATTGATTCAAAACAAGAAAATTAGGAAGGTTAAATTTTTCTTGCAATATTTTAAGTGTGAAGCTGCGTTTGGAATCCATTCAGGAAGTAAACAACTGTTTGGACTGAAAAATATTATGATAAAACTATATGTTAACCTTTTTTAAGAAGTTTAAGAACATTTTTACGTGGTACACTGAACAAAAATTTAATAAAAAATATATGAGCTCCATATTTTATTTATAATTGTTTACAGCTTTAAATACACAAAAACATGAAAAAATACCACATAGAACATTTGTAGAACTTATTCTTCTTGTCGGGAATGCATATGTTTTTTTGATAAAATTAAAAATACATATCTACGGATTTATTTTGTGAAAAACGAGTTAATTCCTTAATGGGAGATAGCGGCAACCCTCTTATGGATTGATGGTCGAAAATTTGGATTTAAGCTTTATTTATAGTACATACTAAATCAAACTCAAAAATAAAAAATGTCTTCCCCGTTTCCAAATTGAGAAAAACTCAATCACACTTTTAAAGCACTTAATTATGATGATGTGCGGATACCTTTAGGCAATTCAGTTGGCAAACAATTGCCTAAAAACAGAAAATGTGTAAGGACAAAACTGTAGGATATAGTGATTACTAGATCTTTTGAAAGAAATTTTCACATAATACTGAACAAAAAAAAAATATTTGACTAAAAAGTGTGAACTCCATTTTTGTTTGCTTCCCCCATCTTTTGTTAAAAAAAAAGTCTTAAATGACTGGACTATAAAGACATTTTTAGAACTTAAAGCATAAAAATAAGAATTTTTAATGTTTTAATGTGGGTAGGGGGAGATGATAATAGTTTAACCCTAAGCAAGTATCGCACAAAGTTTGAGAAAAATCTGAGATGTACTGGCTCTTCCGATTAGACTATTTCATATTAAATGACTTTTTGAATGTCTGGTGACCTTTGATATTGGTCCTTTAGTTATTTTCGAATAATGTTTTCACAAAATTCAATCGTTTCACTTTTAACCAAACTCAAAAAAAATTAAAGATACAGTATCCATTTACAGCGTTCAGAAGTTGATCTTTTGCAATTTTAGGTATTAAAAACTTTATTCATTTTGGTATTTTATAGATGGCATTCCCTCAGCTACCGTCGTCGGTCGCGATTCCAAAACGTTCACTCGATTGAAGGGTGACGTCATTTTCGGTAGCTCGAACGCTCATTCGTTAAAGTAGGAGGTGATTTGGCACCTTCAGAGAAATGTAGTAGCTTCTATTCTAAACTGTTGCATGTTTTTGAGTTAACATCATTCCAATTCCAGGACAAACAAAATAAATCTTTTATTGATTTCCTTGTAGGAATTAATTTTACTCATTCAACCATAACCCGTGAAATGAAAACCACTTTGAGTTGATCTAGTTTTCCAAATTAAATATCTACACATTAGGTACCTACCAATTTGTCAAAAAATGTGTGCTGTAAGCAACAACTTGACAGTTGACCTTCCCTTTAATAAAGTGTTTAAGGGTCAAACTCTGCTGTCAATGGAAATGTTTTATTTGAAGTGAAAAGGATGATAAATCCTTTGAAAACAACTCATGTATGGCACACTCCTTCCAGTGTTTCAAGTGGTGTGTCAATAACAACCTCTTCTTCTGTTTGCTTGAACAAACGCACCGCAGATAATCTATTACGTTAAACAAAATACCTTCTTCTGAAGAAAAAGACCCGCACCAGATGTGGGTGAATGATATTTAATTTTGTTGTTCGATCAGGTCCTAGTTATTTATGTACATTGTACATTCATTTGAATATACAAACATACATACATATGAACATATAAGTACGTAGGTATGTATATTTTTAAATTAATTTAAGGTAAGAATATTTAACAGAATGAAAAGTGTAAACAACTGTTTGATAGCGATACTATTTTTATTAAAGAAAATCTTACCATTCAGACAACAAAGTTCTTTTTTTTTTAATTTGGCCCCAATTCATCGCTGTTTTTGATTAATTTTTCTTTTAGAAAAAATAATCATATTCTGACAAATACCTACTTCTTATTATTTTGTGTTAACAATACATAAATCTTAAACACGAACTGAAAAAATATTCATTGCTAAGATAAAAAATATCAAGAGATGATTTATTAATTACTCCTCCATACCATGAGCCCGAATGAGCCTTCTGTTTATTTTTAATAAATAAATTAGAAAGAGGGTGCCACTTTGAAAGAAGTTTGTCTCCTTTCATTGACAGATTAAGTTCGGATTATGGTTTTGTGTAAATGATTTATGATTTGTGAATTAATCACGGCAGTGGCACTGTGGCAGTCCTTATTTGAATTTGTTTCATCTTAAATACAAATAGATATGATTTTGTTTTTATTTCATTTGGTGATGTATGTATCCCGAAATAGATACCTACCTATTGCAATTCTTACATCGTTTATTATTTTCTAACAGTACAAAATTATTCAATTCATATTTGTCATAATATTGGAAATACCTATACTGAAGAATCATAAAACGTAATAACATGAATGTTTCCTAAATTTTGAATCAAGTTTTTGATTTTTCGAAATAAGGATGAATTAGTGACCAGTCCCATTTTAATATTTTTTTTTTTTTTTTAGGTAGTTTTTACATTACATAATGGGATTGCACAGTTTACATACAGAGAACAGAGATGATATACTAATATCTTACTTCTGAAAAATTATATAACAATGGGCACGTTCCGCTGGCTATTCTCAGTTATCCGGATAGCTTTGTGTTGTTGTAATCCCTTGTTAAAAAACAGCTGATAACAGCTGACGCAACAACAACTCAAGTTATCTCAAAATTTTTGGGATAGGTAGATAGCATAGCGAATAAACATTGGAACGCGAGGAATGATTGAATATAACATGAATATAACATAGTGGTTCGAAAGGAAAATGCTACACCTGAAAAACCTTTCATATGAAAGAAAAAGATTGAATTATTGAAACAAAAATGTTTGTATTACTTAAAACTAATATCACAGAATAAAAAAATAATACCTACATATGTAAACCAGGTCAAATGTAATTTACCTACATACATAAGCAAAAATTATTTATATGCAAAGTAAATGAAAAATGTATATATAATTAAATAAATAAATTAATAAATAAGTATTTTAATAAATAAACAAGTTTAAAATATTTTGGTTCATAAATAAATAATTAAATAAATATAAATAATAAATAAGTAAATAAATAAATGTATAAAAAATAAATTAATTAATAAATAACTAAATAATTAAATAAATAAATTAACAAATAAATAATTTAATAAATAAATAAATAAATAAAAAATAAAATAAATTGGGTGACGCAACAGCTCGTGGAGAACCAGGGCCTAGTGACTTACAAGTCTTAACCCACTATGATTCCACACAATCGAGTCATGTGTAGAACCAGGATATCTGGAATCAATGAATCGAATTATTCCATTACTATCACAGGCCTTAAAAAGAAAAGGTTTTAGTTAAATAACAAGAATAAAAATCAAATTAAGTTACCACCATCGCATTCAAACTGTAAAACCCATTTCTATTTAAGTATTGATGTTGTATCTGAACAGGGGCTATAATTCCAATGTGAGTTCCGTGTACACATCCCACTATTCCGGGTAATCTAGCTCTTTCGAAAAAGTAATTTCTTGCTTCTTGTTTTTCAGTGGTGGACATATATCTGCCTTGATCCAAACTGGACAAAAGTTCGCTTCAAGTAAATTAAGAACTTCTTGCAAAATAATTGAAACTGTGGGTTGTGAAAGACCCAGCTCAAAATCATTTCCCACACCATTTTAATAGCTCAACCGCAGAACTTTGAGTAGTTTTAAACCCAGAACTTATTTTATTTAAAACATAACCAAATGCATGTTTGTTTAGCCGAAAGTATTGAACAAACCTAAAAAGAGCGATTAGGTAAAGTGAAAAAAGAATTAATGATTTTGTTCTTACAGGTTATCAGGAAGTTGAAGTGGGTTGGAACTACCTCTTAAGCTTCTTCGCAGTCTGCATATCAATGTTTTTTCTGCTCTCTCGTTTTCATCCTCATCTTCAAAAAACAAATCAACAGAGCTAAGCATTTTTGTTATATTATTTATTAAACTTCTTTCAATAATAAACAATATTTCATCAACAATTTTTTTTTATCGAATTTGACATTACACTTAGCTATGACAGTCAATGACATTACATATTCACTTTTTAATGTTGGCAGTAATGATGTCAAAGGCGAACCTTGTAGTTCACTACTCGTAATCGTAATAACACGACCTAAGAAATTCGCCAAAACATTCGACTTGAGTCGAAGGTTCGACTCGCGAGTCATAATAGAGCCCTTAGCTTTGCTTAAATTTCTTTTCTCATTTAATGTATGAACTCAGTTTGATATTGGCACTGTAGATATTAAAAAGCTCCATCTCCCTAGTAGAAGCATGACAATTTTCAATAAATTAAGAAAACTTCTCAACATAACTAATGGTTTTGCGTTAAATTGTAAAAAAAAATATATTTCAACGTTTATATACCCACAATGTACATAGATACATACATACATGTATATGTACATTAATCATGAAATCTAATTCCGCTCAGCTTATTAGTTCTAAAGGAATTTCTCAGGATCACAACAAGAATACCGTGACAGTAACCAAAACCGATTTACTTCCCTTATGATCTTGCTCTTGTTTGACTGTCTGTCACATTTGTCCACCAACGCCCTCCACAAACCTCAGACAGGAACAAATTTCATCGGCTTCTCACATTTATTCTAAAATGAGAGCCACACGATGATTTTACTTCTTAGGAAATGCCGCCGACGAATACGACTACACTATCTCCTCTCGCATCCAAAAAATGCTCCAGATGCTTTGCCTGATGCTTGGTGAATTTATTGCTTGACATGTTAACCATGTAAACTGACAAGGGACAGGCAAGAGGGTCGACGCTAGAACAAACATCCCTCCACTCCAACCACCACGAATAGTGACAGAAGAAGGTGTGCGAAAAGTCATCTCGCGTCTAATTAGATCATTTGTCTCTTGGTGATTGTGGTATCCGAAATTGTTTAGGGCTGTTGAGGAGCGTGCGGGCTGAGAGACTAGCTGGGGAAATGAGTGACATTTCTTATTAACTAAGTTATTTGTCATTTGTTTTAGCGGAAAGGGGCGAATGGCGAAGCTTCCTTTAAGCATCTTGCACTCAACAGATCGCTACTAATTGGATTTTCGGTTACTTTAGTACCGGTTAATTGTCGCATGTGCACGGATATACTTTTGTATTAAAAGAGAAGCATTTTTGCTTCAATGAGAATATAATGTACATAGCTACCATTCTGTTTTAAGATCTTTATTAATTATGTGAAAAGAAAATTAAAATAAATAGTTTTGCACTTATACATACATGAATACAATCTGTTGAAATATTGATAGGTATTTTGAAAAAGTTTTATTTTGTCTGTCTTTTTGTCAGGCGACGTGAAATAAGGCCCAACGAAATAAAGCCAAAAATACAAAATTTGGCAAAATTTCGTTTTCATCAATGTGGAAATAAAGTCGAGTCTTCGATTTGGCTTTAATTCGCTTTAGTTAACGAAATGAGTGCTTTAGTAAACGCAATAAGAAGTGTTAGCTAAGAAAATGGTGACGTGAAATAAACGCCGAATTATTACTAGTTACTAAAGTAAACCTGCCAAATAAAGGAGAGGATTAATTAGGTTTGTGAAATTTAAAAATTCGCGAATAAACAGTGAGGAAAGTATGGGGGACTCCCCTGCTCTCCTGCTCCCCTGCAACCCCCCTGCAATATAGGATTTGGGGTGGGTGCGAGGTTGGTGTATGTAAAGTTTCTTTTGCATATAAAGAATCTGGGTTTAAAAAACTATATGCAGATGAACTTTTAAATTGTTTAACTAATGTGTAAGTCCTTTTGAAAAGTGAAATAACGCCGAATCCACCTTATTTCACTTTTCAAAGCTAAATAAGACCGAACGATAAAATTCGGCGTTATTTCACTTAAGTATATAAAGCGAAATAAAGCCGAATTTCGACATTCGGCTTTACTTCGCTCGGCGTTATTTCACGGCACCTAAGGAAATTGTTGATATCGGCCCCTGTGTGTCGACTGAAGAAACCCTACTAGCAGCGCAATTTTAAGGTGATTTACGCAGTGCGAGCTTCAGGAAAATGGGGAAGGATTTAAGACGAAATACCGATGCGCATTAGCTTTGAAGCTCTGAGTATTGATGGGAGAGAAAAACACAGCTGGACAAGCATTCCACAGATGACAGTTCGCCCTAAGTTGAACTCAAGGGTGTAGACTGATAGTTTTAACCAAGAAAACTGTAACTGGCTGAACAAAAATAGAGTGCTGCAACTGCAACTGGAGCTGCAACTGAAATAGCGTCAAAAAGTGTCGTACGTGATTTTTTTACGCACCCACAATGTAGCTGCACATGTTTCTGACATTTCAGTGTCGAAAATAAAAATAAAAATGGATAATGATGAAAAAGAAGATGAAATTGCTTTACGTCTTTATAAGACTTTCAAAAGAGTTTGAAACTCACTTCAACCCCATTTTAAATACTCGATTCGCTATGCTCGGAATTTTTAAACGTCAAAAAAGCTGCAAGCAGATGTTAAAAGTCTTGTCCAACTGCGTCGGCAGCTCCGTCTGCAGCTGCGTCGTGTTCTGTTCGCATCATTGAAATTGTGTGTATTCAACAGTTTGACAGCTATTCCAGTTGCAGCTCCGTCTCCATTCTGTTCAGCCAGTTAACGCAAGTGCCTGTGTGGCAGATTTACATTTATGTAATAATAATTATTGTTTATTGTATACTCTGCGCAACAAAAATTATCATTACAGAGATTATGGGCGAGCTTTTTTCTAAACAGCCTGTGTACACTATCACAACACTAAAATAATAATCTGCAACTGAAAAAGATACTAGCCCACTGATTAACATAGTACATAGAAGAATTGTTGTTGTATTTCCTTAAAAAGATTCGTACTCTTAAGAATGACAGTCCTATTTCAATACCAGAGGTAGTCTGAGTTTTTGATCGTTCGTATACTCGCTTTTTCTACCTTCGCTGTGTGAAATCAAAACAATCACATTCCAACGGAGTTGCCTTCGCCAAGTCGAAACAATACTTTCTGCTTTTCCATTTCCGGTTTTTACCAAAGAACTTTCAGTTTTGAAGCTTTTGAGAACAAAATTAATAAAGGTGAAAACCAAAAGTTTTGTCGTTACGGTGTTATTTTCACAATACATTATCTATTAAGGGTATTCATATAACAGCGTAATGCTATGTTTCCACCAAAGGTTTATCTCAGATTAGATTTAGTAAATCTTTTTGGTGTTTCCACGACACAAAAAGATTTAAAAAAGATAAAATTTGACAGCACCTTCAAAAATGTAAATGGCGTTCCAATTTTTATTATGAAGTGCGAATGAGACAGAATGTTTGATTCGTGTGAAACAATGAAGAACTGAATGCGAGTCTCGAATGAATCGTTCAGCACCATTTAAGAAAAGGTTAGTTCGATTTTTAAAACTTTTTGTCCTAGGAAGATTTAACAAGATTAATTCCTAATCTTCAGGATTTACGAAATAAATTTGTATGGTAAATCTCCGAGATTTGAAGGAGATTTGAGGTAAATCTTATTAAATCTCAGATTAGCATCAGGTGGAAATGTAGCATAAAGTCGTCGTAAACGTTTTAAACTGCGTAAAACTGTCACAATTTGTATGGAAAATTAGACAGATTTACGCAGTTTACAACTTTACGCCTTTGCTTGAATACCCTTACTATGTTTTCAAATCACTTTTTGGATTGTTTTTTAAAAATCCAAAAAATGTTTTTTTTTATCTTGGTATCTACACGTTATTATCAAAAGTTTTAACAAGATTCTTTATAAAAACAAATATCTAAATCGTATACCGTTTTAAGAGATTTAAATATGAAGTTTCTATATGAGGAAACAAAAATCCTTAACTTTTTCAGATTTTTATTTTCATCCCCTTGTTATATGTATTTATATTACGGTGGTTGTTATATGGATTGCTTAGAGTTTTCATATTTGGATGGGCCTAAATCAGCTTAAAATGAAAAAACAAATTTTTTTTATTTTTTTTTCAGATTTTTATGTTCATCCCCTATAGTCAATTTTCTCTATTTTTTTTTTGCATACCAGGTGATTCGCGTTAAATCTTCCTAAAATTCCGAGCATGGAGGTTAGAAGTAGACAAGAAAAAAATCCCACAGGAGGGTAATATTTCCCCCCGCTTGGACACGAGGGGCAATTTTATAAAAAAATTACATTAAATAGAATCAAAATTATTTAAAAAAACGGCAACATTTACTCTTTTGTTTTGTAGCTTTTTGGAAATCTAGAAGTTCATTCTTATGGTTTATTTTCAAAAACTGTTCTTTCAAAAAAAAAAAATTCAGGAAAAAATGTTCATAAAATAAAACTTAATTTGAAAATAAACCATAGAAAAGGACTTCTTGGTTTCCAAAAAGCTATAAAACAATACTGTTAGTTTGGCCGTTGTTATACATTTTTTTTTCTAAATAGCTTTTTATGGCCTTCAGTCCTACAAATTGGCGTTTCGTTCGGCTTACTCACTTGAACTCATCAGTGACATAGTGAGCAGGGCAATTTGTGTTAAGTTCACTTCAACTTACATACATTTTTCAACGGAAGTCCACTGTAAACTGTGTCCAAGAAGATTAGAACTCCTTAATCATTAAGCACTATGTCACTGATGAGTTCAAGTGAGTAAGCCGAACGAAAAGCCAATTATTTAAACAAAGTGTTCGCATTATTTGAATAAAACAAAATCACATTAAGTATTTTTCAACGTTCGTTTTTGCTAAATTCAGTGAAATTGAAATGATTTGATAGACTTTTGTACTTTTTAGCAATTTTTGAAGTGGTCTATAATGGTCAAGAAAAATGTGGAGTTAGCCGCTTTTCACTCAAAGCGGACGTTATGTAAATACAAATAAAAAACAAATTGTTATATTTTTTTTTTGAAAGTGAACATATCTAATAGATTTTTATTTATAAAATGTAATGAAAAAATAAAAAATAAAATAAATATAAGAATTAAATGTTAACAAAATTCATTTTCACTATTCAAATATTTAATTGTGTTTATATCATAAAGCGAATGTACAAACCCCATTCAATTAAGTATAGTTTAACTTTAATTATTTTTTTTAAAACTATGGATTGTGCTATTTTAAAAACTTTTACCTACATAGTTGAAAAAAACTAAAGTCTATCCATTACGCAGTAATTGAATGGGGTTTGTGCATTCGCTTTATGATCTAAACATAATTTTTTGTAAAAAATGCAAAATAGGAGTTAGCTGCTTTTCACTCTAAGCCGACGATAAGTAACTTTATAATAAACATCAAACCAATAACAGCAACAAAAACAACATCAAAGTTTTGTTTGAACTAACCTGCCATAGAATGAAAAAAAGAGAACGTTCACAGGTTTTATTACTGATGTACTTATTAGCATTAGGCCGTGTTTCACCTCAAGAAAATTAAACGTAAATATTCAAACATAAAAATTCTAATATAGTTATTTTCAATTTTCTCCGAAACTAGAAAAGATAGAACTGTTTGGTTTTCAGTGTTTGATACATAATTAATAGTGGTAGTGTATTGACAGGCCAACTTAGAACTATATAACACAATAGTGAAACAATTAGTAGACTTAACATATTTTTTTTTAACATTTTTTCATTATTTTTGAGTTTAAAAGTATTTTTTTCGAAAACTATTGGTAGAAAATACTTTATTTAAAAACTCGATAATAGAACAGACTCCTGACTTTCAAAAAAGGTAAAAATAATTTTTGTGTGTTGCCATTTTTTTGTAATATTTTTTTCATTTCTTATAGTATTTTTTTCATAAAATAGACCAAAACACCACTTTTGCGCTCGATTTCGACTTAGCTGCCATATAATGAAATAAAGTACTCCTCATGACCTTTCAAATGACATAAGTTTCATGACTGTTGAGCAATGTTGAAAGTAGGACCAAAGTCCATACAAAAGTGCCCATGGTCCTTTATGTGTAATTGCAAGTTTTACTTTATTATTCAATAAAAATATAGTTTTTATATTTATTAGAATAGTTTTTCTTCTTTTAATAAATAAATTCAGAAAAAACACTTCAAAGATCACATATGATTTGCAACAACATTTGACATCTTATGTGGTTATCCTGTTGCAAGGTTTTCCCGGTAGAGTACAGCCTCCAGTCGTCAATAGTGGTGAAGGAAGTGATGGATTTGCTCGGAACGAACAATACTAAGAGGGAGGTGCAGTGTAACGACTTTCACATTTGGACTAAAACGACTCCTTAATGAACTATAAAAACCATCGAGTGAAGAAGCGCCATCTTCCGGCTTATACTTGATGCAAACCACCCTACCGCGAGGGTTCGTGAGCTTTAAGGCTTTGGTGCTAAATGAAAACATAAAAGCCATAGAAAGGGAAATAATAGGCAATTTCCTCTACGGAAAGCTCTAGATAAGTCGACATTTACACCACCCGATTTTTCCACAGAAGATCTTTTGTCCATGGGTGAAGGGAGTAGAAAGTGAGGGATAAGGACCAAATCATCCGTTCCTGGCAAACTGACACGATTTTTCTAGTATGTTTGCGTTCGCTTTTATACCTTTCGTGTTTTCAGATCAGATTTAAACGTTTTTGCACCCATTTACTGGTTTATTTTTGTGAAAATTCACGTCATTCAACGACCAAGCAAATTACGCATTTGAAAGAATAATGTCAGAATTCACGACCATTTGCAATTTTCAGTTTGCTACACGGCTCATATGCAAGGCACTAAAAAGGTGAATTTCAGGAGAAATAACAATAACAATGACGATGAAATTATTTGTGGTTTTATTTTTATTGAATTCTATTTTTTTTCTTAAACGAAAAAGTATTTCATCGGCAGTAGATTTGATTTACGAAAAAAAAAAAAATGCAATAGGCAACGCTGGTGTTAATATGCCATCTCATCTACCTCTGAATGCAAAATGAAAGGGACAGCAATAAAGTATGAAGAGGACAGGTACAGAAATCTGACTGGAAAGATCGTTTCATGTATACATTTCACCCGATTTTGGGAAAAATTGTACTTGAAAAATCGGGTGGTGTAAGTAAGACTAAGTCGGCATTTACATTACCCGATTTTTCCAGTACGATTTTTTCCAAAATCGTGTGAAATGTTTACATGAAACGATATGAAACGATTTTTCCAGTCCGATTTCTATTCCTGTCCTCTTCATACTTTATTACTATCTCTTTCATTTTGCATTCAGAGGTAGATGGCATATTAGGACCAGCGTTGCCTATTGCATTTTTTTTTCGTAAAACACATCTACTGTCAATCAAATACTTTTTGGTTTTACGAAAAAAAAAAATTTAATTCAACAAAATTAAACCCACAAATAATTTCATCATCATTGTTGTTGTTGTTTTTTCTCCTGAAACCCAACCTTTAAGTGCCTTGCATATGAGCTGTGTAGCAAACTATGTATTTATTTTCAATCACTTATATGTATGTATTATTAATTTCTTCTTCGAAAATACAAATACAAATTTGGAAATGCATATTTACTGCGAAAAAAAAAATAAATCTAGTTACCGCATTTTCTTTTTGGATCAGCTTCGGAAAATTCTCCGATTAGTGGCAACGCTGAACACACAAGACTCTGGGAAAGGTATAAAAGAGAACGCAAACATACTGGAAAAATCGTGTGAGTTTGCCAGGAACGGACGATTTGGTCCTTACCCCTCACTTTCTACTCCCTTCACCCATGAACAAAAGATCGTGTGAAGAAAAATCGGGTGGTGTAAATGCCGACTAAGCCGATTCCAGAACATTCAAACAATATCCAGAGCTTGTCAAATAAGTGTAAATGGCACATGTTTTACCGGCAGTGGACACAGTTTGTTTTTAACCGTGAATGAATAAAGTTGGTTATAATTATAATATAAGTGAAAAGTAAAGTTGGTGAATTGATGTTAGTGCTGAAAAATACCTAAATTGTTTTGTAATACGAAAAGTAAAGTGTTTTATTTTGTGAAATAATAAGTGGAGAATTTAAATCAAGTGAATAAGTTTTATTAACGAACCTGAAAAAATATTACAATATTATTTTTTTTATGAAGTACTTTTGGTATTTTGATACTCTTGCACAAGCTGCTTAAGGCAAAGACAAAGAGTGTTAATATGCGATGTATGGTACCTATTTGTATAAATTACGGTTGGTTTTGATCGTATCATCTTTGTTTATTAAGTATAAATATAACATGGGGGTGTAGGTTGGAAGAAGACAACAACAAAATTGAACGGGAGGGGGTAATATTTTCCTCGGGTTAGACAGGAGGACCAATTTTACAAAAAAAATTACATTAAATAGAAAAAAAAAAAATAATTACAAAACAATGGAAACGCCTATATCTAGTATTGTTTTGGAGGGGACCTATAATTTGTTGCCGAGGCCGAAGGTCCGAACGGCTTGATTGGAAGCACTTATTCATTACAAGTATACTCTTGGAGAGGATATGTCTGATCCTCGCAAAATGCAGTACCTCGGAAGAAATATTTCTGTTTTTTAACAGACCTTCGGCATGATAGTCCAACGCACTAGCCATTATGCCACGACCACGAGGTACTACGTGTTAAACGTTAACACATTTTATTTCTGCTAACTACAAGCCAATACGGATTATTTTGTTAAGTAATTTGTTTTTGCTATAAAAGCTTAAAGTTTCATTGTAGGTCATTATTGATGTTAAACATTTGAATTAAGAACCAATTTATTAACTTTTTTTTGTGTATTATGTTAGGTACCAACAGTAGTGGACACAAACTTAGCACACTTTAAGAAGAAAGATGAAAATCTCCTATTATTCAATTGCTGATAAATGAATTTTTGTAAATTTATTTTATTTGATTATGAACACATAGAAGTATATTTCCACCGGAGTAAAATCTTATCTAATTTTACCCCTGAAAGAGCAGAAAACAAAACAGACTGAAACATCGACTTATTGCTTGGACACAAACAAATTTCACAGGCTATTTTAAAGGTATTACTTTGAGTGTTAAAAGTGTATGAAATGCCACACAACTGGCAAATTGTCGTCTGAAAATGACATTATACTGTCCACAGCAATACCTGTGTGGAGGTGCTCGTCCATTTTTGTTTAAGTTTTTGGTATGAAACCATACATTGCCTAGATACCATCATTTAAATTACGTCATGGTTTATATTTTTTTTTGTTGCAAACATTATTTACCATTAAATCTGAATCGCTCAAACTCAATTTCAAAGCATCAAAGCACTTATTGTCCACAAATAATTGCTATTTTTTTCAGGGAGTATTTTGCAAGTCCAAATCTGCTCCTCGAGATTTTTTGACATGTGTGGTTTTTGGCAAGCAATGCATCCACGCAAATAATTTACATTCTAACAAGTCTTGAAGGATTGTGGTGATGTAATATTTTGACATTAGTCTGCATTGGGTGGAAACATTGAACTTTAGTCGAAAGGCGATAAATTACTTGGTCTTCTCTGTGAGTTGTTTTTAGTCTCGATGAACTTGTCCAATGCTTTGAATCATTCCAAAATTACAAAAACCATTGTACACCATTTTCTTAGAGCATTCTAATAACTCAGAAATTTTGGATACCGTCCAAATATTTGATTTTACCAGGATAATGAGATTTGTTTGTTGTCCCCACAGCATTTGGCTCTTGGGCCTTACAATTTTATTACTTTATTTACATAATGGACACTTGCTATTATTTAACTATGTACTTCAAACTTAATATCAACATTTGAAAAAAATTACAAGCTTTGAATATAAACTGGGGAAATTAGAAATGTGCTAAATTCGTGTCCAGCTAAGAACCAGCTTGAACAACCAAAAACAGTAGCTTTTTCTAAAATCAGGAAAAAACTTCATACCTAAAGCAATGGATTTCTTGTTCGAAGTAAAGGTTGTCATTGACGATATGAAAATTAACTGATGCTTGTAGAAAATAAAGAATAAATTGAAAATAAGCGTGTTTTGGTCCTAGTGTGCTTAATTTGTGTCCACCACTGTACATTTTATATGGGGCAAAATTGCGGGATTTGTTTTCGACTTTTGAAAAGTCTCTTTTACTTTTACAAGCTCTAAGAGAAATTTTATTCTGAAATGTCTCGATTCGAAAAAAATCTAGTCACAGAACAGGTCACCGCAAATAAATGTGAGAAAACAATTTTAATGCCGATTGACGTCGTCGTCCCTGTGAGCGCTCATTTCTGTTAAGCAAAAGTGAACGAAACTAAACGAAATGTTCCACTGCGCAATTATAGCCGTGGCATAACCGTGTAAGTATTCACTTGTTTTTTTTCGACCACTTTATTGCCTGCCACTCCTAGAATGGCCATACGAGGGAGTAATCACTAGCCAGTTACTAATAAATAGAAACTTAACCTACTTGCTCGTCAACTGGCTTCACTTTTTTTAAGTAAGATCATTGTATATAAAAACTATAGTACTACTATGGAATAGCTTTTTGTAGTACGCGTAGTATGCGTTGTGGCGCTAAGATAGCCAAAAAATTTTGACTACGAATGGTGGGATAGGAGTATCATAAGGAATAAAGAACAAGTAGTAAGAATGAGAGGAGAATATTATTTTGATATACACTATAAAAATGGGAGTAAAGGAGATAAGTGAGTCAGCTGTTTTTGTCATTTAATAATAAATAGAATAAGAGAGAAAATGGAAAAATATTTGCCATGGCCTATTTCTGTTGAGCATTATACATACACACATACATCGCATATTTTGTTTTGAATTTACGAATTGATTTGTTTATTTCGAATAGAGATGGATACATGTAGGTGTATGTCTGTAAAGAGATGTATGTATGTACTATCGTATGCTATTATTTTTTTTTGCTGAGGCATTTGATTTGAAAATTTTCAATTTTTGTGAAAAAATCAAATAAATAATCCGCAACGTTATTAGTTTCCACTATCTTTTTGTGGGAATCCTCGAGCAGTGTTGCGATGTTTTGGGATATATTCTATGTAAAGACATTTTGTCTCGTTGAGTAGAATATTTAAATATTAAAGTTTTCATAATTATTTTTTTGGAATTTAAATGAAAATAACATTGCTAGCTTTATTTTTCAATGGTTTTGAAGAATTAATCGGTTTAATATTGTTGCTCTGTAGTACACACAGAAAAAAAACGCAATGTAAAATCAACATGACGAATTATTTATTTCGATAAAAAAGATTAATTTTTCAATCATTGGATTTCATTTCGATTTAATACGTTTTCATTTTATTTTAACATTTCAAAACATTAATTTATGACTTAGTCCTGTTAATTTAAAATTGAAAACAAGAAAACAGGAATTTTATTTAAAATTACTCAGTTTTCGCTTTGTTTTAACTTTGAAGTTGTGTTAAAATGAAATGATTCGTATATAAATTCCAAGTTAAAAGAAATTCATGCCAAAAAAAGCGTTTTGATGTAAAAATAACCAGGCATATACTCAAACATTGTTTTTTATTTTAATTCAACATGTTTTGTATTCAAAGGGAAAAATAATATTAAATCATTAATGTTTCATTTACAAATTAATTCTTGTGTGAGACCCTGTTGAAATAACATGATTGAACTCATTTTAGCATTGAATTAGAATTAAAATAAAATGATTCAAGGTAAAAGTTCAAATGAGCACAACTCCATATAGCGTTTCGCCCAGGTGCGATAGTTGGCATTGAAATGCTAAGTGTCTGAATTTAAAGAAATTCCTTTAGAATTATAAAATTATCAGTATTTCGAATGCTGAGTTTTTTTATTAGTCGGTAAACATCGATACAAAATTGCGTCTTAGAAGGGTACGATAGTCATCTAACTGATGAGCCCAACTATCGTACCTGGGCGAAACGCAATAAGGAGTTGAGCTCATTTGAACTTTTAACTTGAATTATATTTAGTCAATCCACTTAAACAGAAGAATTATCTTTTCAAATTTTCTTCATATTCTATTATTTTAAAATAAAATGATTCACATATTAATTCCAAGTTAAAAGTACCTCAAGTTGACGTTTGGCACTAGTTTTTTGCGTAGCGAATTAGCCCAGTGGATGAGTGCTATCTCCGTGTGCGGAAGGTTCCCAGTTCAAAACTCAGTAAGTATCACAAAGTATTTTTAAAATAAAATAAATATATAATGAATTCCTATTCCTATACTTTCAGACCATGGTGATTCAACATGATAATAGAAATGGCTTAACATGATGATAATAATCACTAAACATGATGGTAGTAAAGATTTAATATGATGGTCATGGCGATTCAAGATGATGATCGCGGTACTTCAACATGAAATCGTATTGTTTAGCATTCATTTGCTATGGATTCCATTTTTATTTGCAGGTTTTTTCATATTACTTCAAAATGAAAACATATTGATTCAACTATGAAAACAATGTAATTTTAACATGATATAATATTGATTTCTCTTATACAGAAGTCATGTTAAAATAAAACGAATGCTCAATGGAGCAAAAACATTGGGCAAAATATGTTGAGTCATTATTGTTTTTGTTGATTTTACCTCGTTTTTTTTCTGTGTGTACCTCGTGGCTTGATGGTTAGTGCGTAGGACTGTCATGCCGAAGGTGTGGGTTCGATTCCCAGCCGTGCCACCTAAAAACAGAAATGTTTTATTCGAGGTACTGCCTCTTGCGAGGAACTGACAAATCCTCCAAGAGTATACTTGTCATGAAAAAGTGCTTCTCATTTAGCCGTTCGGACTCGGCAAAAAACTGTAAGTCCCCTCCATTCCTGCCCAACAAACACGCACACAGGAATGGTTGTGAGTTGTAAGTCACTAGGCCCTGGTTCTCCTCGAGCTGTGTTGCGCCACCAAATTTAATTTATTTAATATTGTTGCTCTACCTACCTTTTGGTAGAAAAACTCTTTTTTCCAAGGAAACAAGATGGTTTCCTAAATAGATAAGTTTTCTGAATCTCTGACTTTTTTGACAAAATCCTATAGGTGTACGAGTATGTAATGTAGGTAGCACAGTACGTACGTTGCAAGTTATTTAAATAGAATGGTCTGTTTCCTTACCTTATTTCTTCAAAATAAATTAAATCACTGCCATTCAATTCAATTCTTGATTTAGCAAATAGTGTTCGTTCCCAGAAGTTTTTAGAAAAATGTTTTAAGTTCTGAAATTAATAAATAATAAAGTTTAACTTTAATAAATATTTACCCAGGTATTTTCAAAATTTTGGAACTTCTTTCGTCCTCCCCCTTAAAAGTGGTCAAAGTAATTAAGCAAAATTATGGGCCAAATTTGATTGAAATCAGTTAACGTAAACGTGCTGACCCGTGTCGGCAAGCACTTTAAATTTCTCATACGAAATACATGAGTTTTCTGAGTTTCTTGCTCAAAATTTCGCTATAAATGTAAAAGGGGATAGAATATGTGCAAACTTTGTACAGTGGGTATCTTAAAAAATTATTTTTAATTCTTTTGAGCAATATGTATTTCGTCGGCCTAGAGTGAAAAGAAGGTAACTCCTAGTTTGCATTTTTTACAAACAAATATTTAAAAAAAAGTGTTCGCATTATTTGAATAAAACCAAAATTACATTAAGTATTTTTCTGAGCTCGTTATTGCTAGATTCAATGAAATTGAAAAGATTTGATATGTTTTTGTATTTTTTTATCAATGTCTGAACTCTGAAGTGGTATAAATGATGAAAAAATGTGTAGTTAGCCGCTTTTCACTCTAAGCCGACGATTTACCGCACTAAATTGAAATATTTTGTTTGTGTACCTACCTACCCTTATGGCACTTAATTATATAGTATGTAGTATGTTGTATGTAGTATGTAAGTACCTATGTACACATGTACAAATTTTAAAGATTTTCCATTAACTTTTACACATCTAACGAGTAAAAGTTAAAGTAATAAGCGCCACCTTTATGGATTTCAAAACCATACATAGGTATTTAAATCCCAATTTTATATTAAATACGAATTGAAAACTTATATCGAAGAGAATAGTTTCGCGTTTCTATTTACATACATACATACTTACATTTTACATACGTAGATACATTATGTACATTAGGAAAGTCGGATCTATTTTTTTTTACTTAAAATGGGCTAGATCTTGTAAAGGTTTAGAAAGAAGTAGATAATTTTACTGGGACATTTTCTAAAATTAAATTTCGGGACCCCGCAGCCGTTTTTATGTAAAAAATCCACAATTCGAAAAGTGGTCAAGAAAACCATTACAATTTGGGTCGAATGTGGTCAAAATTGATTATAATGTTATATTTTGACTTTCTTTTCTCAATTGCATCCACTGAATATCAATTAAAGTACCTACGCTATATAATGTAAAGAAAACAAGTTTAAATAAGTTTAGAATGCGAGCATTCCATTAAGAAAAAATAATCGAAATAGCTAGAAAATCGATCGATTTTTCGGGGGCTTTCATGAAGATTTAAGGTAGGTAGGTACTTACAAAATTATTTCTTAAAATTTTAAGGAGCAGTTTCTTACGCTATTTTCTTATCAGCAGGTTACAAAAGCAAAACAAATAATTATAAGTAACTGTGACCACATATCGACGCAAAATTGAGTGGTTTTCTTGACCACTTTTTGGAAAATAGGTATCCCAGAACTAAAATTACTTCTTCTTTCTAAAACCTAATGTACATAGGTATAGCAGAACAGCCATCCTAACACTTCTTCCTCAGCAAACCTATACTAGGTCAAGGTCAAGAAAAACATAATGAAAATAAAAATATAATAATATCCCATAAAAATTAAACTTATCTATAGGTATGCATATGTATATGTCTGACAAAGCCAAAAGCGATATAACCCCTTCCTCTTGAACAAAATCAAATACCTACAAAAAAACATAAAAACAAAATTCATAAAAAGTTTCGAAGAGCAAATTAATGAAAATGCAGAAATAATATAAACAAAATAAAACGAATTCATCAACGAACATACAACCAACATACAACAACTACATCCATAGAAGTTCATGAAGATGAAGGGACACAAAATTCAAATTTGTTCTTTTCTCATTAACTACCTACATACAAACATACATACATAATTAAATGCGCAGTTTACCTATGCGTGCATTTATAAAATACAGTACATAACGCCTATAAGATACACCGAAATGCCACAAACTTTGTTTCTTTTTACCGAGTTTTCCTTATATCCTAACTACGGATACAAAAAAAAAACAATTTTCTAATCTAAAATACGGATATTAGAAAAGAGTTTCTTATAGAAAAGTTTCTTTCTTAGAAAAAAGAAATATTAAATTTTGTATAAAACAATAATATGTTTCTAGCTCTTGCATTTTCTTCTGTTATCTTTAAAAACCATTTGTTCATTGTTTTATCTAAAACATTATATTAATTGCTTTAAGGAATTTTTTATAAAGGTACATCCAACTTTACAGGGAAATTGAAAATTGGTGTTATAAAAAATGTTTATATTATAAGTTTTCTTCTGAAAAGTGCGTTTCTTATAACCGAGATATACTGTATAGAATGAAAATAAAAGTAATCAAAACAAACGACATAAAAACAAAATACTCGAGACAAAAAAAATTTTTCTTTAAATTTATTTCTTTTTCCTCAATACATGCATATGTATCTTCATATTCACAGTAAAATTGTTTTATGTTTCTCTCCCTCGAACTCTTTCAAATTTAGTATACAGTGTTCCCCTTCTCGAATTATCGCTTTATCCTTCTTCATATGAATATTCTTACCTACTCAACACTCCCCAGTACCCCGCAAGAGGAAGTTCTCTTCGTATAATCTAGATGTCGCCCAAATCGTTCGTTTTCATGATACTACTATAGTTTTTATATACAATGGTAAGATTTGGTTCAGTGTACATTCGTTAAAAAAATGTTTTAGTTTTGACAGAAACCACAGCCATATAAAAAAATATTTAACAAAATTACGTTATAGCAAATCCTCAAACCATTTAAGTACTAACCACATCCGGTTTCCGAATACTGTTACCAGCGGCGGTTACTTGAACTACGCACTCTTTGGCCGTTGCTTCTTTCGAAAACTAGATGGAACACGGTTTTCTCCCATCCCCACAAGCCTCTATTAAATTAAATTCCACCAGAACCATTAACAGGCGGACATAAATTTATTGTTAATAGCTGTGCTGCACTAAATGAAGATACATAAATTTCTCGAGGTAAAAGACATCCTTCCAGATGTCAACCTTATGCATTCATCCAACAAGGAAAAATATCCTTATAAAAAGCATTCACCACCTTTCGATAGAATTCTGTTCAGAAGCAGCAATACACCTTCCTTGGATCACATTTTCCCAGGAAAACGGAATTCCACCAGAATTTGTAACAGGCGCTCACAATTTATAGAGGTGTCTTTGTGCATTCCAAAGCATTCAATATTCGTATCACCCTCACTGTCCTTTTTTTTACAAGAGAACCTTTTCGAGGATTCAAAATCTAAATAGATGTTGACAATGTATGGGTAAATATAGGTATATGTTCGAGAATAATTCAATTACACATCACTTCGAAAATATTGCTGCTAACTAATGATAATAATTTCCTTCCAATCAGTGATATTGAAATCTGAATGTCAAACAAAACTCTTAGACACGTGTCCATCAGTTGTTTAACCCTTCTCAAGGTAACGCCCAAGCAATACCCGGCAATCAGAAAATTAAGAACATCCTTTGGTATCGCTACTCGCCTGAAGGTCTATTTACGACTTTGTAAAAAAGGCGCCAAGTTAGTAACAGTTACGACGTAATTCCATTCAACCTTTATGTACACGGCAAACAGAAAATTCAACTGCATAACTATTACTTTGCTGTTACATTGAAGGAAATCCGCTTATACCAGTACATATCGGCTACTCATACAATTTAAACATAGATTATTATATGACTGTACTTCAGTTTATTTATGTAAACTGTGAAGGGATTGAATTTGATGTAATGAAAAGGGGATGAAATATACGAGTATATGTATCTCGACGATAGGTTGGGTAGGTACTAAGTATTTCTGGATTCACATACAGCAGGGTAGTTTTTTTTGTAGAAGCGCAAATACCTAGAAGCATAAACCTAATTGAGTACTTTAACACTTCCAATTTTAATGGTCATATGGCAAGGAGGTATGTTGGGATAAAAGAGCTAATGGTTTTTTGTTGTCAGATTAGAACCGTAATTGCAAAATTGCGTTTTTACTTTAACGAAGGTATACACACACTCTTTAAGGGTAAAAATTAACCTGGGAGCTCAGAAATTTAAGTAAGTTCTTTTTTTTCAAAGAAGCTGGTAGGAAAAGGATATCAATTGTTTCGCTACCCGCCGAAGAGGGTTGTTTTGTATTATGTACCATGCTATAAAAAAAGAACAAGTTTCATATGGCTTACTCACTAAAGTTAAAAAGCTTATAAGCTTTCATTCAAACTGTTTTACCCCTAGCTCAAAAGCTTATATTATCCGTGTTTTTTCCAAGTTCGAAGATATTGGATGGGAAAATCAACTTTCGGGTTTACTGACGCCGATAACAAGTATTTGATTTTAGTCGGTAACACAGTTTCAGTTGCTGATTCAAAATTGCTTCTGGATGTTGGATAAAGCTCACATCGGGTTTTCATCAAAAAAAAAAGGTAATTGAACTGACCTTAATATAACTTCTTATAGTGAAATTCGAAATTTCGGTACACAATACTATTACAGGCGTATTCATAAGAATTCGCTGTATTCAACGTTGCGGTTGCTTAAATCCTTATTCATAAAACACTATTCAACATCTAAATGCATTTAGCTCAAAATTGTTCTATTCAACGTCACGTTACCTTTCTGAATAAAAAGTCCATCTTTAGAGGCATTCTTATATCTCTAAAATGCGTTAATGAATGCTATTAATCTTTTTTAAAGGCTTTGTCATAAAAGAATGTTAAAATCATTTATTCTGTTTTCAAGAAAATCGAAAATCAAAAACCATCTTTTGAAAATGATTAGGTAAAATGTAATTTATTTGAATTTTCTAAAGCAAAGGTCTGGAGTTAGTTTTGAGAAAAATAAGATTTTGTAAAATTGCTGAAAAAACCCAACTTACATATCCCCCTTTCGACCTAGCTGAATAGGCTTTCTTATAACCGTAAAACATTTGTAAAATGTCGTTAAACATAAAAAGGAGAACATTATAGAAGTTCTGAAGTAAGTCGTTGTAGGTCTTTAATAAGTTTAAACGAGCCCTATTCGAAAGATAAATGAAGCTATAGTTTTGACAGATAGCTTCAGAAAGGTAAGGTAAGATCACAAGTATAAAAGAGGTATGAGTTATTTGACGGATAGATTGTATAATATGTATCTATTTGAAATTGATAATAAACAACTCTTACAGAGGTTGAAAAATAAAAGAAAAAAATGTAATTTATTTTTAATTTCTTTGAAGTGATTTTTATTGCATTTAATCCATTCTTAACCAGAAACTGTGTTTCACAAACGATTATTTGGTAATTAATTAAAATTAATTAACATTTTCTAACATTTCTAGGGGTCGAGCTCGGAACTTCTGAGTGACAGTCCAGCACCCACTTGGCAATCTTAGATATAATTCGGAAGATGCAAAAACTCAATGAGCTTTTGTCTTTTTTAGAACTTCAAAATATTTCTAATGCTACATTTCCACCTAGCGCTAATCTGAGATTTAATGAGATTAACCTTAAATCTCCTTTAAATCTCGTAGATTTACCATACAAATTTATTTCGTAAATCTTGAAGATTAGAAATTAATCTTGTTAAATCTTCCTAGGGCAAATAGTTTTACAAATCGAACTAACCTATTTTTACATGGTGCTGAACGATTCATTCGAGACTCGCATTCAGTTCTTCATTGTTTCACACGAATCAAACATTCTGTCTCATTCGCACTTCACAAGAAAAATTGGAACGCCATTTGCATTTTTATAGGTGCTGTCAAATTTCTTTTTGTGCGGTGGAAACACCAAAAAGATTTATTAAATCTAATCTGAGATAAACCTTTGGTGGAAACATAGCATAAAACTTACCCTAGGTTCAATACGCGTCCAAACAATACAATTTTGATGGATTAAAAAAGCTCCAGAAAATATGGAATTTTCACAGTTTTTTACTGCTCCGGAAAAAGGTGATTTTATGCCAATTGGTTGAAATTTGGATCTTTATATAGCAATAAACTTTCAAATTCTATTGAAGAATGGCAACGATGTCGATGGATTAATAAACATCTAAAAAATCACAAGTTTTTGAGGAGAAAATCGAGATTCATCGAAATGATTGAGATTGAGATTGGGATGAAAAATCGGGAATAATTGAAATGATTGTGATTGGGATGTACAGTCGAGAATCATCGAAATGAATAAAATTGGGATGGAAAATCGAGAATCATCGAATTGATTGAGATTTAGATCGATTGAAATGAAAATTTGTGATTTCAATCATCAATACTTTTCGATGATCGGGTCAAAAATATCGAATCGTTCCTGATTGACACAGCCCTAGAATGTAGTACCTCGTGGCATAATGGATAGTGCGTAGGACTGTCATGCCGAAGGTCTGGCTGGGTTCGATTCCCATCCGTACCAGGTGCCACCAAAAACAGAAATTTTTTTTTCCGAGGTACTGCTTCTTGCGAGGAACTGAAAAATTCTCCAAGAGTATACTTGTCATGAATAAGTGCTTCTCATCTAACCGTTCGGACTAGGCAAAAAATTGTAGGCCCCCTCCATTCCTGCCATCAACACGCACACGGGAATGGTTGAAAAGTGTAAGTCACTAGGCTCTAGGATCGTTTCCATTCTTCACGGTCTGCAGATAGATATTTTAACTGTGGCCACGTCTTTCTCTGGGAGTCTGCTGCTGCTAGAAGTGTTGATTTCCATGTTGTTCTTGGTCTTCCAACCCGCCGTGCACCCTGAGGATTCCATTCAAAGGACTGCTTTGCAATTTCATCGTTTGGTATCCTCAGTGTGTGACCAATCCATTGCCATTTACGCTTTCTTATGTCAACGTCCAGCCGCTCTTGACTTGTCCTGCGCCACAATTCCTCGTTTGATATAATTTGTGGCCAGCAAATTTTTAGAATATGGCGTAGACAACGGTTCACAAAAGCCTGCAATTTCTTTGAGATGATAGTCGTAACTTTTTCAGGTTTCGCAAGCATATAACAGCACGGATTTGACAACTTTGTGCGCAAGGAGATTTGACAGGATTTCCAAATTTGAACGTCCAGATCAGTACCACCATTTGCTGGAACAATACTTCCAAGGTAGTTAAATTGTTCAACCTCTTCAACTGGCGTCTCCTGTATTAAAATAAGCTGATGTGTGGAGCGGCCTGTGAGCATTATTTTTGTCTTTTTATATTTATTTTAAGACCACTCGACTCTCCTTTTACTTTCAGAGCTTGACACATCCCGTTCAGCCCGCTGATGTTATTTGCCAAGAGACATATATCATCGGCATAGTCTAAGTGACTAAGCCCTTCAAGCGGTCTCCATTGAATGCCCTGCCTCTCTGCTGTTCCAACGCTGGCCGTCAAAACATCGTCAATCGCCAGTAGAAAGAGAATTGGCGATAGAACATCTCCCTGCCCATTGTGTAAAACAAAGCATCTTGCGTTGTTATAGGACTCTCTTATAATGGCAACAATTTTTGGGGGAATTCCTCTACCAAGAAGTGATCTCCATATACATTCTCGGTTTACCCGGTCAAAGGCCTTCTCAAAATCCACGAACATGAGGTAAAGTGGTGACTGAAACTCCGCAGACTGCTCAAGAACGATACGCAGAGTGTTGATATGGTCGACACAAGACCGCCCACTGCGGAAACCAGCCTGATGCCTCTTGAGTGTAGACTCGATTCTAATCTTTATCCGCTCCAGAATGATGGTCGCCATTAGTTTTGGAAAAACGGACAAAACTGTAATACCTCGCCAATTGTTGCAACTCTTAAGATCACTTTTCTTTGGTAACTTAACAATTACACTATCCTTCCAGTCGCTGGGATAGATTTCGTTTTCCCACACAGCTTGTATCAACGGGTGTAGAATACTAGCCGTTCTGACAGGGTCAGCTTTCAGGAACTCGGCTGGTATACCGTCAAGTCCAGCTGCTTTGTTGTTTTTGAGGAGATTTATTGATGTAAGGATTTCCGATTCTGACGGGGGTTCGATGTCAATACCCCTATATGATCTACGCATCTCGTTGAGCTGGGGCACTTCAGCACTCTGCTCGACAGAATCCTCATTAAGCAAGGCACAAAAGTGATCCTTCCACCTGCGCAGCTGATCCTCGATTGATACCAAAAGTGTACCATCCACATCCATTACAGGATGATTGGTGTTGCTTTTCTTCCCGACAACTTCCTTGGATATTTGGTACAATTCCCTCATATCTCCTCTTCTTGCAGCGTTTTCCGCATTTTCTGCGAGACCGTCTTACCTCACCCTCTTGTCACGTCTCACACAGCAATAGACCATCTTATGTGCTAAGCGATACTCTCTTCGCAATTCAGCCTTTCGTTGAGCATCCGCTTCGGCATTTATTTGCATCTTCAACGATTTGCGAAGCTCGATTTTATCCCAGGTGTCTTGGGATATCCAAGAGTCTCTAACTCTCGACTGCTTGGGTACAGTTTCGGATCCAGCACCCATAAAAACACTTTTTATATCACCCCACATCTCATCAATTGTTGAATCTTGAATGTTGTATTCCGTTTAATGACGAAGCTCTGTCGTTAAGGTTGGTGACATAGTAACGAACGACATTATGCTGGGATCACTTAAAGCGTTTGTATTGAACTTCAAGTTACTTGCTGCACCCTGTGACTGTCGCAGTTCGTAGCTTGAGACTCATGAGAACCAAATAGTGGTCGCTTCCCATGTCGGCATTTCTAACGCTTCGAACATCGCACATTGACTTCCTCCGTCGCTGCTGAATCATGATGTGGTCAATTTGGTTTTCAGTTGGACCATCCAGATGTACCCAGGTGATTTTGTTGCACGTCTTATGTTCAAACACAGTCCAACCCAGTACAAGACGAATAGCGTTACAAAAATCGACCAGCAAATCGCCATTTTCATTCCGTGACCCCAAGCCATTTTTCCCCATCACGCGTTCCAGACCGTAGTTGTCTGATCCGACTTGGACATTGAGATCTTCCATTTCAATTATGATGTCGGTCGGCTCTCGGAACACCTCTGTAAAAATGAGTGTAGAAAGCGGTTTTGTCTTCCATTGAATTATTGTGACTTTACCAATTTTTGAACGGAACCTCGCTGTCATTATTCTTGCAGAAATATAAGACTACGCCTCGCTTCTTCGTTCAACATAATTCCGACACCATGAAGCCTTTGGCCACCCTCTCTTTCATTCTCCCTGGAATTCAGCATTCTCGTTTGCCCAGAGTCAGCTCTGTATTCGGCTCTTTCTCTCCACCTAGTTTCGCTGATGCCCAGGATACTGATCTTAAGGTGAAGCATTTCACGCTCGCTCGTATCTACCTTCGCCGTACAAGGATCGAACGTTCCATGCTCCGATTTTCGTACGTATGCGGTAGCCAAAAGTATCATTTGCTCTTCTTAAAAGACTTTTTCTATTTGTTAACAATTTATTTATTGTTATGGCGTCTTGATTGACGCTGGTACATGAAAGATGCCGCACCCCCAAATCCGATGTGCGGTTTACATCAGCCGAAGCTGCAGAAGGATTCTCCATAAAATGGTTACCTCTTGGGGACTCATTTCCATTTGTTGTCATATTTCATGTATTAGCATATATCCTTCCACCATGGTGTTTTCCGAGATATGATTAATAACATACATAAGCTCAGATTTGACAGGCACACCCGCCTTTTGTATGGTCAAACACATAACTGCTCGAGGCCGCCCACTATGGGAAAACAGACGCCTTTTGTAGCCGCCCAATATAAGCTTGGCCTTGGACTTTATTGATCAATGAGCAATCGTCCAATACTTCATGCAATACAGAAGACACTTCAATACCAGTTTTCGCTGAAAGCTCCGGTGCTCCAAGGAGTTGTTCAATTTTCGGAACAATATTTGTTGTGGCAATAATGGGCAATAATTTGAAGTCTGTCCACTTTGGTGCCAATTATGTCGGGAAGAAGTTTGGAGTCCCAATGTATTACGACAAGTTCTAAGCTTAAGTCGATAAATTTGGCTTTACTTGCAACTGCTGCTTGTTCCCGAAAATATTGACGCGAGAGCCGTATAGAGGAACGATTTATTACAAACTCTGAAGGATATAGCGAAGTTGCATCCTAACTAACATACTCTTCAGAGTTTAGCTCCGGAAATCCATAAATCCTCTCTCATAAGGTTCTTTTAGATCCCATAGCTATACTTAATAATTGGCATCTTGTTATGAAACTTAAATTACTCTCATAGTAAATTTATAATAAGACTGCGTCTCTTTTCAAATTCAAATTCAAATTCCCAACGCTTAAGTTTATTTTTCTCCCTTAGTAGGAGTGTATAAACTTTAAGTCATATAATAATCTTATTATGAAATTTGATCTCTGTTAACCATATTGTAATGCTTATAATCCCATAGTAAAACACTTATAAGCGGCTATGTACGGTTCAATTCAATTTGTTTTATTGAACATAATATATACAATTTGGCTTACAACTAATAAGATACATTGAAAAAAATTTACATTTGTTGGCACATAGGGGGCCTAACTTTATACTATGTCTTAGGTTTAAAATTTTATAATTATATAAAATACATGTCAAAATTTTTTTAAGCGTCGGTTGACTTTTTCATTCTCGGGGTGTTCCATCCCGGTTGTCTAGTGGTGATTTTGGAGGCGGCTATGTACGGCGGCTATAACTATCGTATAAGAATCTTGTAGTAGACTACCAGAGAATATTTTACTCCCATAAGATAATCTACTTAGAATCTGGCAGAGCCTTATGAGAGGAAAAATGTTACTTGGGGCAATACAGGCTGATAAGATATGAACGGCATCATTTTCACTTATTTGGCTTTTATCGAACACTGCCGATAGCCTGAGTTCTACTCTTGCTCTTTTTTAAAAAGAGGACCTAGGCTCTGGCGATTGAGAGATACAATTTTCGACTTGAAATTCCTCTTTCTCAGATGAAAACGTAGTATCAGGTTCCACTAGTAGACCAGTTTTTTTTGTTCAATCATGTTTTTATTAGAAACACTACCTACCTTTTTGATGATCAGATAAACTTTGATCCTCCCCTCTTGTTTCCATTACTGCTCCAAGCAGGTCGACCTTTTTGTTTTTGTAAAAGTAAAAACTTTCATTTACTTTAAGGCAGATGCGTGTGCGACGTCAAATAAATCATTTAATTTTTCCGCAAAATTATATTCTTTTGATTTTGATGTTTCACTGTTTCTATTTTTACTTTTTTCAATGCAGCGAAGATCTTCGTAAAGTTTTTTTTAATAGTTTTAAGCAATGGCATCGATCGCGAGTAGGGATTCTTGCCTTTTTCCAAAAAATTAGATACTCATCTATAACCAAAGTAACACTATTTGCTAAGCTTAGCTTCACTTTTCGCATATTAAAAAATAGGCACTCAGTACATCTCGTTTTGAAGGTAGGTTAGGTTAGGCTAAAATCTGCTACCAACGCTTGCTTAGGCAAATAAATGCAAGCATAGGCGCCCAGCTGGCAGTTGCCTCCCCTTATCCTTTGGCAATAATACAACCCCATAAACTAAGTACAATTTCAGTATGTAATTTCGTCACATACATGTGGAAGTTCATGGTTTGCCCCCCCCCCCCACCAGGAAAACAAATATTCTGCGAGCGCCTATGTTTCCAAGAGAAAATAACAGTACCTACAAGAAAATTACATACTCTCACTAGGGTTGTAAATTAAATGAGAACACACGCTTGGTCATCTTGGTATTGCTCTCAGCCTCGTAAACCTTAGTATCGTTACGTTTTTAGGCTCGTCTTGTCTCGTCTTTTATTGTGCAAAAAATGGTAAATTTGAAAATGTTACAATATTTACATTAAAAACATTCAATTTATATTTGAAATAATGCAACTTTTGTTGTACTTTTATCTTTTTACGAAGATCTTCTAAATCGCTGACTCACAAAATTGTCAGTCCAAAAATAGCGTCTCATCTCGGATGCTTTAATGTAAGTATTATCTCGGCCTCGTCAAGGAATCTAATGTCGAATACCTTACAACCATTTCAAATCGATTTTTTTTGTTGGTTGTAAGGAACACACAAAAAATCAAATTTTTCGTATGGGATTGTGTGTGTCATTTTACAGTAGCTTTGAGGCAAAAAAGTAAACAAACTATGCGTTGCGCATACAAATTTGTTACAAATACCTATTCCAAAGTGCATTCAGTTTTTCGCGTCATTTTGTTAGATTAAAAACATATACATTTCCAAGAAAAGTTGCAAAAATAAACAGAAAATAGTTATGTGTCCATTAAAGTAAAAAAAAACAACCCAAATTCATCCAAGAAACACATCATTCGAGAAACACATCGGCGAGCGCGCGATTTATATCTTTAATTGACTTTGGGCACTTTGAATCGAAGTTAGTTGATATTTTTATAACTTCTAAATGTCCATTCACTATATTTTGATGAATTAAAATTAGTTTTAATGATTTATTTGCTTTTAATCTATTTAAATGACCGACGAATACTTTAGAACATTTGTTAAACCCGCCGCAAAATACTTTCAACTTCAGAGAAACGTCAAATCTTGTTAGTGTGTGTGAAATCGATTTGAAATCTTGCTGAAAATGCCAGATTTGTTTTGACAGAATAAAATCGATTTTGTTTAGAAAAAAATCGATTCTGTTTGGAAAAAAAATCGATTATTTGGTTGTAAGGAATTCGACATAAGATGGGGGTGAGATTTTTCACTCGCGATCGGCTCTTACTTTCACAGGAAGGTTAACTTCATTGGGTAATGTTTTAAGATGTCAATGAACAGTAAAAAAGGGTGCTCAAAACTTTTTAAAATAAGAACCACCCTAATGTACAAATTGTTTGGAACAAAAAAAAAGCTGAATGTCGGTTTTGAGGAATTTATACTGAGATATGACTCTTTCTCAACATTATAGACTTTCAAACTATAAACTGTCAAATTCTATAGCCATCTATTATGATTATAGATTCCGAAAAAATGACATTTTTGAGACTATATTTTCTTTCTCCAGAAAAGGGCAATTTTAGGGCTTTTTGATCATTTTTAGAACGAAATATTATCTTAAACTCATAATGTGCTTTGTTGCCTATTTTTCAAGCCATTAACTTTCAAATTCTATTTAAGGATGGTTACGCTCTTGATGGATTAAAAAACCTAACCAGTTCAACAACCATGTTATGACGACGAATTTATTACTAGAAAACCGCTAACTATGGGATTATACGAATCCAATTAAATTAATATGAAAACAAACGAATTTAAACAATAATATGTTCAACCGGCACGCGCGAAAAATAAAATCAAATAAGATAAGATCGAACTGTCAAACGATCAAAGAAGGATGAGAAAATAGCGACAAGGCAAAATACTACAACAACAACTGCAACTACGATGCAGCCAACTGGCTAGTCAGCTGGGGGTGGGTTCGTCGAATTTAATATGAATAATTAAAGAATTTAATAATATGGATCGAATAAAAAAGACTATGATAGAAAGTTAATTAAATACAGGTAAGTACAGCGGCGCGCGTAGGAACTTACGCTATAGGGTGGGCGCCAGGAAACTTTTTATGGTCGTTTGCCTTGACCGCTGAAAATTCTTCTTCAAATTGATTGAAGGAAAACACAACAGATTTTATTCCCTGATGGGGAGTTTAAAAGTTTATTTAAAAAAATGTATGGGAAACCGTGACTTTCGCCTGGATTGAAACCCAGAATCTTTTCAAGATAAAAATGAACACAGTATAAATAATTGTTCGAAGAACTATTAAAGCAAATTAGCAAAGTTAAAAAGAACAGTAGTTAAGCAAAACAAAGAAAACTGAAGCCGCAAGAATGGACCGCTATCACCGAAATAAAAGAACAAGGAAAGCTCTTTACAAAGGGGTCACGAGTCTCTTTTGAGACAGAAACGAAATTAAAAGGCCAGAGGAATTACTATTTTTCAAACACTTTAAACCAGAACAAATTAACTACCAAAATTTCACTCTACTTATCTTTTGTTTTACGAACTCCTTTTCCTCTTCCTCTTGCTTTTCCTCTAATATTCACCCCGCTCTGGCGTTGAAAAACTCCTTTCATCAAAGCGAGTTTTCTCTATCAAAATAACTTCTTTGAACAACTTAAAAAAAAAAACACTTCTGATATTACCAACTTTAATTAAATAATCAAACAATTTTCCAAATTTCTCAACTTTCTTTCTTTTCTTTTTTTCTTTCTCAAAATTTGAACAAAACCTCTATCGGCTATTCAAGTCAACCAAATTCAACAAGTAATTCTTACGATGCGTCGTAAAGTTTCGGAAATAAAAAACATTTTATCTAAAATCAACGCTTTCCTTTTATTCGTGGACGAACGTTATTTATAGGAGGGACTTTCAGTAAAAGATAATCAACATTTGGTGCATTGCACGCGGGCAACACATGTTGCTCTTCTTCAAATTCATTTTTTTTTTAAATATATTAGTCTATTTTGCATTCTCATTATCACTGTTCGATTCAGAATAAAAATTGAAACATTTTGTAAACAAAATTTCCTCCCCCTTAATTAATTCTAAACAATCTACCCGATTCCATCACTTGATAAACACTACTACAAGTCAGTGTTGCCGCTGAAAAAAGTCAAAAGGGGTCCCGGGAGAAAGAAAGGGGCCCTTTTTAAGAAATTGCCATAGAGGAGAAAATACAAAAAAATATTATAATAGTACATAAAAGAGCAAAGCATATTGTAAACATTTATTTTAAAACTAAAGCAAAATTCATTCAAATAATAACTAATAAAATTTATTTTACTTACAGCCCTATTATTGACACGATTCAAAACTAGTTTTAACGTAAAACTAGTTCTATATAGTCTGGGAGCACACCGTTAGATTACCTATCTCATCGCGGCCACGCAAAAATTGGATGCCAACCGATAGCTCTAGTCCAAACATTTACAAAACTGCTGGTCGGACAAGCTTTATCTGGTCGGAATGGTTAGAAAATGCACTTTTCAGGTTGCATTTTCCGCTAAATGTACCTATAATATAAGCCACTTATATAAATGGGGTATCAAATGAAAGCTAGGACTGTCCTCTACACGATAGGTCGGACAGAGTTTTTTGGCTGTTGCCACGAGTCCGACCACTTTTCTAAAATTAGAGATTTTGTGCATCCTTGGATGAAAATGAAAAAAAAAGTGGTTAAGGCCACTTTCCTAACCATTTGAAATGATTTTACTCAGTTTTCCATGATATAAGACGCAATGTTAAAAAAAAGACCATTTTTAAAAAATAGTCAGACTCGTCACTCGTCGTAACAGCCAAAAAAAGTCAGTCCGACCAATGGTATCGTGTAGAGGACAGTCATAGCTTTCAGTTGATACCCCATTTATATAAGTTGCTTATATCATAGGTACATTTAGCGGAAAATGCAACCTGAAAAGTGCATTTTCTAACCATTGCGACAAGATAAAGCTTGTCCGACCAGCAGTTTTGTAAATGTTTGGACTAAAGCTATCGGTTGGCATCCAATTTTTGCGTGGCCGCGATGAGATAGGTAATCTTACGGTGGGCTCCCAGACTTTATAGAACTAGTTTTACGTTAAAACTAGTTTTGAATCGTGTCAATAATAGGGCTGTTAGATTACGATAAAAATGTAGATTGGTAACTATTTTAACCTTCTAAATAAACTCGTTTTCTTCTGTCATTTTGAAAAATTTTGTACGAAACTTTGTGAAGTTTAACTATTTTTATCTTAAAACCAAATTTTTAATGAAAAATACATACATTTCTAAAAAGGGGCCAGTTGGTTGATTTTTAAAAAAGCGGGGGCCACCAGTCACGGTTCCCGAACGCAAAAAAAGGGGCCATTTGGCCACTAAAGGGGCCAAACGGCAACGCTGCTGCAAGTGTTTATTTCTTACTTGTTGACTTCGAACAAGTCCGCACTCGTCAGTTGAAGTTTAACAACTATTCAACAAGAATATTCTCTATACTTTTTGAACTCTTGCTGTTACAGTTACAGAAATGGTGGATTTATAAAATTTCTCACTTGTTGAAAGAAACCAAAACAATTGTTAAAGTTCCCCTAGGCTTGGTGTTTCGTGTTACACAAATTTTAAAAAGTTGTTGAATTTCACTTGTTCAACAAGCACTTTATGTATTGTGTTATAGCCCCATGGTTTTCCAACTTTTCCAAAGATATATAAAATTAGCGAATAACTTGAGGGGAGCTGTTACTTTCTTTCTTTCATACGATGATGTGTGACAAATTTGTGTTCAATAAAAAGGCGGTAACTTCATTCAGAAATCTTTTGACAATCCTTCTATTTCGTATTTGATTATTTTTTTATGATTAACTTCACGATTGTGGTTGCAATAATTATTGTCATGGGATCACTTCCCAGAATGTGGTGCAGTCATGTGAAACAAGACACATTACCCAGTATGCTTACATGATAAACGAGAATGTATAATTATATATACACATGCAGTACATACATATCAATCTATACAGCAAAAGAACAATGGTGCAGTTCACAGTAAACGTTCCTCAACATACAATTGTGCTGCAAATCATCCACATGCAGTTCTTGCTACATTGTCGCCTCTTACACCACAACCGTTTTAAGCCTTCGAGGTGCAATTGACTTCGAATTGCAAAGAATCGTTAAAGCAATTCCCGATAAGAGAGTGGAGAAAATAAAACTGAAAATGATTCTATAGACGAGACGAAGTTGTAGCGAAAGCAATCCAATAGATTGCCTCATATTGGCAAAAGAAAAGACCTAAGGGAACCCCGCACCAGGCTTTTGTCTTAAATTTTGATGTATGTATTTACAAATGAGGATGGAAGGAGAATGATACCGAAGATAGTACCTACATTTTTAGTTTAAACAGTGCTAGAAAATAACTATTTTCGGTCAAGAGAAAAAAATGTTTTTTGTTTTATCTATCGGCGATGATCAAACGGTAGACTAAAGACAAGTGTAGTTTAGACTAAAAGACACCAGCGTCCATAGTTTCTTTCCAAACTGCACCTCTGTCTTTCAATTCCTAGTACCTACCAGGCCAGTGCAGTGGCCAGTGGACATTGGGTGCCTAGTACCAAACGTAAGCTGAAGATTGGGTTCTTTTGGAACGCTGTTGGGGCAGCAAATGAGGGAGGGTTATTATTTCCTCAACGGCACTTCTCCTTGAATCCAAGCAGAACCAAAATGAATTCCCCAGACGGGATTAACGGAAGCGTCTACATTTCTTAATCGGGTTGAATTACCAGTTTACTCCATGGGTTGCTAGCGAAATATTTGGAGCTCAATTTGACAAAAATAATAAATACAATACCTATTATTGTAATGGCAAACAAGAATCAAAAGTGTTCATAGTCAAATAAAAATGGTCTTCTCTTTACGAAAGGCCGAAAAATCTGGGATTCGTAAAAAGATAAGCTGTATCACAGCACTTTTACTTTCACTGAAGGACATAAGGAAACTTTGGATAAAGATGAGGTAACATTTTTGATTCTGCTTGATTTATCAAAAGCATTCCACAAAGTCAATTACTCCAATTTATACAGAAATTTTCATCATGATGTGCTATAGAGCTGATATTCGTATTTTTATGTGACTAATAGAAAACGAGGTGCAGTGCAATAGAATCCACGGTTAAAAAAGCCCGAGGGTCTTATTTCCCTGAAAAATAAAAGGAGAAACAACCGCGGGCTTTTTTTCCTCTTTGAATTGCCACAAAAGTTGTGGGTTTAAGTTCTTTTTTTTTGGGGTTTGAATCCAAATGAAAATGGAAATAAAACCCAACTAATAAAAATAGCAAAAAATATGAATTTGAACATTAATTATTATAATTTTTAGGCTTTATCATGCAGTACGTGTTAAGGAATGCGCACTGCCCATACCTGCATAGTTGTCTGTCTGGCGACTGAACATGCCCGAAGTGGATCAACGGAGTGGGACAGAGGACCAAAAAAGGGAGTTAAAATCCTATGAAAGCGTAGTCTCCGCAAAATAAGAACCCCGGAAATTAGGCCCCAAGGAAAAAATGACATATGGTCCCATGACAACAAATGACAACAGCACACTTGACAGTAAAAAACTATAAAATATCAAATTTTGGGGTGTAGATATATATAAATATGACATTAGACCGCAATGAAATAAGACCCCAAAATTTAATTTCGGTTCTTAGCTTGATTTTATTTTGAAAAACTATTTAGGGCTTTATTTCATTTTGCACAGTTTACTCGAGATTGCTAAGAAATCACAAAAAAATATTGTGAAAGTCCACTAGTCTAGAAAACCAAGTGCTTTCAAAATACCGCCTTTGTTATAATCCCTTATATTGAAAAGCATCAGAGTCAGAGGAGATGAGTGTTTTTTGCCAATAGTTACTAAAAACTTAGAGCAAAAAGGACTTATTGCATCAGAAAAAATTAAAGAACACGTACATGATTTCTACAATGGTTGCATTGACTATTAGATTTGAGTCAATGGGACAATGCATTTATTGAAGTTGAAGTTGTAGAATGGGTACTTTTTCGTGCAGTACCTTCGTGGGACCAAATTGAAGCAAGTTTCGTATTTATTATGAACAAAAGAAACGGTATCAATATTAATGACGATGAAACTGTTGACGAATTTACATGTGTTAAAAATTATGTCACTTTAGACAAGATAAGAGATTAGTTAGATAGTCTGAAGTTAGTAGGAGAAAGGTGGGTGGAAATTTTTAAACATTTTATTGAGAATAATATAAGCCTTAAAAACATTTTGACCATTGTTGAATTTGGCTATGTTTACCAGGATCAAATGCTCCAACAGAAAGAGTGTTTTCTATTCTAAATAATATTTGGACGAATGAAAGAACGCAAATGAAGTTAGAGACTGTAAAATCTATTTTGATAACTAAATAGAATTATGAACTCAGCTGTTTAGAATTCAAGGAAAACTTAAAACAAAAACGGAATTTAGTGAAGGATATTTGAGGCTGTGAGTGCAAAAGTGGTGTAACCCACTTTTTTTTTGATCATATTTTTCGTTTTGAATAGATTTTCAATACTACACTAGTCAACAAAATTAAAGGAACAAATTTTTTTCAATTTTTGTTAGCGTTTTTTGAAGAGCTGTATCTTTGTGACGAGCAGTCGTATTGAGTTGAAATAAAAAGCATTTTACAGCTTTATGTTTTTTGTTTCGAGATTTGTTTGCAAAAATTTTTTTTTGAAGTACCGTTATTGCGTTATTGCAAAAAATGAGACGAGACAACAAATTTTTTTTTATTTTATTTTTTTTGAAGGTCCTCATTTCTATGGATAAATTTTTTTGAGTCAATTTAATGTCATGATCAAATACCTTGTTTATTCAGCTTCAATTCAGTTTTTTTGTTGTTATCGTACGATTTTATTTGACATGGTTTATCTGACTTTGAATGAAATAAGATACTTTTAGCCTTGATTACCAATATCTCAGCAAATAATGATGTTATACAAAATTCAAAGACAGTTTTGGAAATTTGAGAAAGCGTATTACAAGATTTGTTTAAGGTTTTGTAGAAATTATTTTTTTTTACCGTTCATCGTTAGTTTAAAAAAAGTACTAAAAACCGACGTTTTGTGGTCTTTTCGTAAATCTTTTTTTTTCGTTGCAAATGTTGATTACATGGCTTGCGATGGTATGCAAATTTATAGACTTTTAAATCATCAATATTCTTGTAAATTTTCAAATTGATTCATCGAACCGTTTTTCCTCACCAAAACTTCAAAGTCTTACAAGCCAGGTAAAGGAACAAATTGTGGTGTTCCTAAACAATGCGAAGTTGTCATCAAAATGACAAGAAAACCGCAATTCCAGTGGATTTTTTTCACAACTTTGCATTAATTAGATACTTTTTTGAATTGAAATGAAATAAAAAGTACATTTTTCCAAAAAAAAAATTAAAAAAAATCAAGTTTTTTTGTTTGAAAAATTTTTGAAATAATTTTTTTTTTTTTTTTTTGGAAAAATGTACTTTTTATTTCATTTCAATTCAAAAAAGTATCTAACTAATGCAAAGTTGTGAAAAAAAAATCCACTGGGATTACAGTTTTCTTGTCATTTTGATGACAACTTCGCATTGTTTAGGAACACAACAATTTGTTCCTTTACCTGGCTTGTAAGACTTTGAAGTTTTGGTGAGGAAAAACGGTTCGATGAATCAATTTGAAAATTTACAAAAATATTGATGATTTAAAAGTCTATAAATTTGCATACCATCGCAAGCCATGTAATCAATATTTGCAACGAAAAAAAAAGATTTACGAAAAGACCACAAAACGTCGGTTTTTAGTACTTTTTTTAAACTAACGGTGAACGGTAAAAAAAAATAATTTCTAGAAAATCATAAAAAAATCTTGTAAAACGCTTTTTCAAATTTCCAAAACTGTCTTTGAAATTTTTATAACGTCATTACTTGCTGAGATATTGGTAATCAAGGCTAAAAGTATCTTTTTTCATTCAAAGTCAGATAAACCATGTCAAAAAAAATCGTACGACAACAACAAAAAAACTGAATTGAAGCTGAATAAACAAGGTATCTGATCATGACATTTAATTGACTCAAAAAAAATTATCCATAGAAATGAGGACCTTCAAAAAAAAATAAAAAAAAAATAAAAAACGCAATAACGGTACTTCAAAAAAATTTGTTTGCAAACAAATTTCGAAACAAAAAACATAAAGCTGTAAAATAATTTTTATTTCAACTCAATACGACCACTCGTCACAAAGATACAACTCTTCAAAAAACGCTAACAAAAATTGAAAAAAATTTGTTCCTTTAATATTGTTGACTAGTGTATTTTGTATTCTATTTTAAGTTGAGCCATTTTTCCTTACAGAATATATTTATTAAATGGAATCACAACAAAAACATAAATGTTAAAAAAAGAGCCAAGTTCTTATATGTACAAGAAACCTATGCGTAAAAAGTCAGCCAAAAAAAGTAATGAGATCTAAAATATATGCCAAGTTTAAAGTTCATGAAGTTTAATATCAAATATCTTAAGTAGAGTAATATCGAAACAGTTCCAAATCATTACAGAAATTTGGTATTTAATGATTACTGATTAAAATATGGTGGTTTAATAAAAAAAAAAACGAATTTATGTAATGGATTTTATGTTGCCGATATATCGCCGCCTGAGTACTTAAATGCCCCATATCCAAAAAAATTATTCCCCAGAAAACGAATTTTAAGGTTTGAAAAATAATTTCCTTACTTTCTCCTTGAGAAATATGATGTTTGAATTTTTATATACATTGTTTGAAAATATCTTTGTTGTAATTTGAAGACATGACGTCAAAAGCTGTAAAGGTTATTTTTTTTTAAATAAAAGTATGAAAAAAGGCAGAAATGGATATAGGACCCTCTGCCATACGAATGCGAAATCGATGAAAACCAAATTGAAAATTTCCTATGGATATAGGACTTTTGTGCACTGAAAGGAGGGAATTCAATGTTAACAAGAAAAACAAAAAAATTCAAAAGCACTGGTATTATTTATTTTTTATAATTTCATTTTTATTGATAAGAACATAAAACAAAAAATACTATGGGTATTCATGCAACAGCGTAAACTCATCGTAAACGTTGTAAAGTTTTAAACTTCGTAATTTTGTCACAATTTGTATGGAAAATTTGACAGATTTACGAAGTTTAAAACTTTACCACGTTTACGACAACTTTACGCTGTTGCATGAATACCCTTACTATCAACTTAGTGGCTATACCTTACTAAAACTCTTATTGGATTATTTCTAAGTCAACAAAATAAGTATGAAAATGCTTAAGTATTTTAATACTTAATTATGAAAAATACTTAAAACTAACTTTGGTCCTTAACATTTTCCTGAAAAATACGTCTTTTTTAATTGGGAATAATTTATAAAAATTCGTCAACATTACATTGTATAAAGTTTTAATTGTTTTTTAGTTTTTTTTTTCAAATTTATTTTTTTTTACCTTTTTTGATTTTATCCACTTTAGTAAAAAATAAAAAAAACATACCTAAATTAAATCGTTAAAAAACCTACAAGGCTGCATTAAATGCAGTTTTGAAGTTTGGGAACATTAAGGTACGTAAATGAACTTGTCTAAATAAGTATTACCCATGTTTTATTTTTACTCATAACCGCATTGCGGACTAATATGAAAACAGTGCTTTGCATCCATCTCTATTTACCTCATGGTTGAGTATTTTCAACCTTTATGTTGTCTTTTTTCTTTACCATCATCAAAGTGAAAACTTACTTTTGCGTTATTGAAATAACCTCCGATAGAAACCTGGATCCCATACGTTGTTCTTGCATGCTAGAAGATAACCCCGGCCCAGACGCAGATATAATTAAACGCTCTATATCCATGGCCCTTTGGTATGGGGCACTTAAGCATTAAATTAATGTTTTAAGAACTCTTCTACAAAGACTGCCCCACATAGTACAAATTTTGAATGTGCGGCAAATAAGCACTTAGAGCACCCAAAAATTAGTGGTCTATGGAGCAAACTGGGTTTCTGTAACTTCCTTAATAATAGAGATAGAGCAACGTGGATAGCAGCAAACGATAGAGAAAATTCGAATTAGTATAACTGCATCATTAACTCAGTTTCCCGAAAAAGTGGTCTATGGGGCATTTAAGTACTCAGGCAGCGATATGTTATCATTATTGGGGTCCTTGATTGAATCATCCGAGTCTTCCCAAATTGGACGTTCTGAACTATTCAAATCAAAAGGAAAGATCTACGTCGGCAAAACAAGAAGGTATAAGAAATCGAAATATTCAGCATAAGCGATGGGATATTTTGAACTTACATCCTGAAGGTCCGTGGCGTCCATCGGACTGTATATGTCTACATTTCTTGATGGAGTCGTTTTTGGATTACCGAATGTTTCTGAAACATATATACATAACATTTAAATAAAAAAAAACTGTTCTTACCTAGGTACTTCTCTCTAGTATTTACTGTTCGTAGAATCATTTTGTAGATTTTTTTTTACTAAACATTAAAGTTATGACCCGAATCCGAAACACTTGTGATAGTTTGGCATTTATAAGCTACAGAAACAATAATTAATTAATCTACAAAATAACATACATAGGTATAAATTCTAAAGCTTGAGAGCTTACCGTCTAGGTATGTGTTTTCTGAAACAATATCTTGCTGAGTAGGTACTTTGTATTTCACTTACATAGAGTAGCAGCGCACTTGGAGACCAAAGCTAAAAATCTGCTGCCACGTGCCCACGTGATATTATTTTTTTATTTGATTGAACGTCACACTTCTTTTGTAAGTTTTTCAATACAAAAAAAAAAAATAAATACTATGTAGGGTACCTACATATTTTAAAACATTAAATTTTCCCTTTCATCAAAATTAATAACAACTCACAACCAAGTTTATTTTTGAGACACATCGCAATTAAAACAGACAAAAACCGAAAAAAGACTGTGACGCAACAACGTATACCAGCACAGAACGATTATGATTTATGAGATCAAAACAGAACTAGTCACTCCCTGGACATAATTTTGTTCTCGGAATAACGGAAAAAGTATTTATACTTATTTTCAAGGATTTCAGTAGCGTCTTTTGTTATAACAGCATAAGTTGCTCATTCTTCTTACAAGAAAGGAATAAGGAAACACTACACAAGTCAAGTTATTTTCGTATAACACACAAATATATTTTGGAAAAACGACACAAGTCTACTTATGTTATGAAATTTTTTGTTTATAGTTTTGGAAAAAAGAACACAGGTCTACTTATGTGTGTGTTGGTTTGATTTGCTATTTGAGGACAAGAGCATCATAAGTACCCAGCAAACATTTATGTGAACGTTCAGTCAACATTGAGTAAACATGAAGGATATATGTACATATATTCGAAAACATTCACTTCAGTGAGTCATATCTTAATATACTCAAAAAGCCTATCGATTTTACCTCATACAGTGGTAAAGGGACTTGTGCGGATATTTTTCGGGATACAAAATTATCGAGATCCTTTTTTACTTCATCGTGTCCTGTAACCTAGGTTACGTAGGGCATCAGCAAAACGTCTGCACCCCTTACGGTCTACAGCAAGGTATTTTAACTGTGGCTACGTCTTTCCCTGGGATTCTGCTTCTGCTAAGACAGTTGATTTCCATGTTGTTCTTGGTCTTCAAACCCACCGTGCACCCTGAGGATTCCATTCAAAGGACTGCTTTGCAATTTCATCGTTTGGTTTCCTCAGTGTGGCCAATCCATTGCCATTTACGCTCTCTTATGTCGACGTCCAGGCGCTCTTGACTTGTCCTGCGTCACAATTCCTCATTTTATATTCACATAAAGTGAATGTCCTTTTCATTGTTTTGAGAAGCCATAACGGGACCAAGTCTGAAACAAAAGCTAAGCAAAGCGAAAATGCGTTCATTTCACTAGGTGATTTTCGGGACTGAGACCACATTTTTTTGCCGTGAAATTTGGTCATGCTGAATACATAAATATGGTGGCGCAACACCACGTGGAGAACCAGGGCCTAGTGACTTACAACTCTCAACCATTTCTGTGTGCGTTTTGTTGGCAGGAATGGATGGGACCTACAATTTTATGCCGAATCCGAACGGCTATTCATGAAAATTATACTCTAGGTGGAAAAAAATATTTTTTTTTTAGGTGGCAGCGGCTGAGAATCGAACCAAGACCTTCGGCATGACAATCCAACGCACTAACCATTATACCACGAGCTATTTCACTGTCATGTCAAAATTCTGGGTTCGATAAAATTAAAACGGACTTATATTAAAACTCAGTTCTATTGTAGACATTCGAATTATTAATAAACCCTTATAATGATTTAAATATGATTCAATTTAAATTCACTCAAATGAATGTGTAAATATTATTCTTAATTCTTATGAATCATATCTGTCCCATTTAAATGTTTCAAAAATGAACCATGAATTGTTAAGTAAACTGAATATATAAGCGTCCTATTTACATTCACTGAGTAAAGAATTACTTTATCATTAATGAACCATAAAAACAATTCGAATTTGAAGAAATGCTACCAAGCAAATTTATCCAAACCGTTTTATAAACGATTTATAAAATTAAGGTTTATTACACTTCTGTGAATCATTTACAAATCATTTCTTGGTAGAAAATGAAAATACGTACACTCCCGTTCATTTGAATAGATACAACATTTTCGAGTGCGATTAACCGTTATAATTCCCAGCTAAGGTGACTAAATGAAATTTTGTAAATAGCATTACAGAAAGCATCCAATTTAGGAGAGAATAAGAACAATCTTAAACTTACCGTAATTACACGTTTTATTATCATTTCTTTAGATTTAATCAGAAATGAACAAGAGAAATGTTCAAAATTTAATTTTCATCCAGAAATTACATCAAAATTAAGACCAATTTTTAATAGACAGAAATCAAAATGAACCAATGCAATGAGATAAAACTCAAAAATCTGATTAGTGGTTCAAAGGACAAAATTGAAAAAAAAAATCAAAAATGAAGAATATACTCTATTGGATGCAGCGAATGTAGAAAGGAATATCTAGGACAGAGAAGAAGACCAATTGTGAAAAGATTCAAATAACATTTTGCCCATGTAAAATACAATGAACCTGAAAAGTCGAGTGGATAATAACCATAATTTTAGCTTACAAAATTTAAAAACTAATTCGGAAAGTAAATAATCCTTATGAATTAGATGCTTAGGTATGAATCTCTTTACATTGTTAAAATAGAAATAATTGTATCAATAGTGACGATGGACCAATAAAAGATCCAATTTAAAAAAAAAATACAATAGATCCTTAGTTCACTATAAATTTGTTTGTGTAATTTGTTTTTGTTTGTATTGAGTTATTTGTATTTTATATCAATCAAACATTTTGTTTGTATTATTATTTATTAAAAAAAAAACTTACTGACGATGGAAGCATTGCTTCCGAAATGCATTTAAGTAAATAAATAAATAAAATAAGTGTTTTTAAGTTATAAAAATAATATTTTGTATTTAAAAAGCTTATATCAATATGAAAGGATGCAAAAAACCTGCTAACTCTGCAAGTGATAGACGAAATATTTTGAGGGTTGCGTCTAATTCGTCGGTTTAAATGGCTAAGACTAAGAATCTATTAGGTTCAGTACCAGTATTTCTTCAGTCGAGAGTGTAATTAAAAGTTCTGCATACCGAACAAGAAAAAACGAAATTGTAAGAATTCAAGGTTTTATTGAAAATTCTACATTTGTTTTCACATATAAAAATGTTTTTGCTTGGGGGCCGGGTTGACGGTAAAATAATAAGCTAAAATTAAGCAGGATTTTTTTTTATTTTTCGAAGAAATTGTGGGAGGGGGGGGGGGGGGCACCAACTTAAATTAGACAATAACCTTTATAAGGACCGCCCTAATGTATATGTATGTACCAACTTTAATTCATTAGATATTTGGCAAGATGACAAGACAAAATTAAAGGTCATCAATATATCAGGTATCTGAACTATCTGCTTGTGGGAATATTAACTAGCATTATTTTAGGCATATCGCATTTCTTTGCAACCTAGATATGGCTTTCATAATAATTAGGGTAATAAACGGTGGCGTGTATTGTATATGTGACACACATCGTTGCTAATCATTAGTAGTCATTGTGTCTTTGTATAAACTTTCATGTGAAACCCAAACACTTCATCTTGAGTACCTTCACATTTCAATGAACCTGGCGTTCCACAAAACAATTTCTTATCCTTGTGAAGAGCAATTTAGGCATTACCTACACTAATACTTGATGCGTTTGACAGAAGAAGAAAAGTACTCTAAAATATACCAACTGTATCAATTGCACGTCAATTAACGGATAAAAAGAATGAAATTGTGCTAAACGTACAAACAGCATACAGTTGCCATTAACCACCAATAAGATCGGTCGTACGCCTCCAAGTCACGTGCGGCGTTTGGTTCATATAATCATCGTGTCCTTAATGTTTGCGTTAGTAATTACATATTTCATGGTGGTTGAACATTCTTGGGCTGACTATTCAAAAAAAAAAAAAAAAATGCCGCACGAATCTTGTTGTCCTTTTGTTTGATTAAAAACAATCATAGTTCATAGAAGATCGACTACCAATACCAAAACCAGGTCGAGAGAATAATTCTCAGCATTTTCGGCTGTCGACCCTCTTCCTGCACTAGTTGAATCTGTGTATTCGACTGTCGACAATACGTCGTGAACAATATTTGAAGAGGCTCTTCACGATTAATGGATGATAATAATAAACCAGCGTTGAAATGGCACGTGCCGATTGTAGGTCGGGTTCATGTCCATTTTTCTGAGTGCATCCTAATTGGAATATGTTAACAACAAAGTATTTTTGTTACAAAATATGGTTTTCTGTTTACTATACTTGGTTGAATGATGATATTGAGGGACACGAAGGGTGGTTTTGTGAAGATTTTGATTTTTTTTATAAGGATAAGTGACTGGGAATTACTGTTATTAAGTAATGTGCTTCACTGTGGATGAATGATTCTTAAGAGGTTTATTTAACGCCAGCTAAATTATTAAAGTGGTTAGACTTTGCAAATGTGGAAAAAGAAATTGGTGGGTAAATATATGTAGGTAGGCATACAACCTGAAGTTTATTGAATATACACCGAGAAACTGATGATAGTTTAAGACCAAAGGACACAAAGAAATAATATTTTTATGAATTAAGTACCTTAAGATATTTTCTAACGGTCATAAAAGTAGAAACGTATCACAATATTTGGGTAACAACGAACTTGCTGGACCATGTTTCAGTAGCCCATTAGATCATTAGAACTACTTCATTCCTTTACAACAAAAACTTAAAACATAGCAATGGTATGAAAAATTAAAGTATGAACATATTCATTTAGTTAAATTGAAATGAGCTCAACTCCATATTGCGTTTCGCCCAGGTACCTACGATAGTTGGGATCATCAGTTAGATGACTATATCGTACCCTTCTAAGACGCAGTTTTATATCGATGGTTATGGTTACCGACTAATATGAAAATCACAGCATTGGAGACACTGTGAATTTAATTATTCTAAGGGTATTTGTTTAAATTCAGACACTTAGGGCCTGTTTCACATAGTCTGATTAAAGTTCTGATTAGTTATTCGACACATAAATTCTGAGGCAGGGTCATAACTCATAAGTTCACAAATAAAAAATAAAAAATAATTTGTGAGTTTATAACCCATTTAGGGGGGTCATAACATAAGACAATATTTGTGAATTTTTCTTCTGTGGACTTATTACCCTGTGCCAATATTTATGTGTCGGATATCTAATCAGAGCTTTACTGAGACATTGTGAAACAAGCCCTTAGAATTTCAAATGCCCGCTTTCAGGATTTTTATAATATCTTATAGAAAATGAAGAAAATTTAAAAAGAAAAATCTTGTTTTTAAGTGGAGTGACTGAATATAATTCAAGTTGGAAGTTCAGTTCGGCTCATTTGAAGATTTTTTTTTTTAATTTTCTTCAACGGTTTTTAACGTTTATCTGGCCTTATGTTCATCTGATCGAAAAATTACTCAAATAGTTTGTTATAGAACACTTTATTTCCTACATTTTGGTATATTAAACATTATCTATATGCGCGACAAAAATGTCAAGGATACAAAGTTGCTAATATCCAGCGAACAATTTCTTATATCGGGAAAAATGTAACTTTGGAGGATGAGCAAAAATATATGGGAGCTGGCCCATTTCTCAATACGAATGTACGGTAGACCAGCTCCCAATAGGGGATTAAATTACTGTTCTATTAAGCGTTTTTGCCAAATACCTCTCGAGCCCCATGGCCTACAGCTGAATGGTGGTACAATACAATGAAGTGGATGTTACAACCTTTCCAACGATCTACGAAACATTGATGTTAAGTAGGAATGCATTTTTTTTCTTTTCTTTTCTTTTCTTTTCTTTTCTTTTCTTTTCTTTTCTTTTCTTTTCTTTTCTTTTCTTTTCTTTTCTTTTCTTTTCTTTTCTTTTCTTTTCTTTTCTTTTCTTTTCTTTTCTTTTCTTTTCTTTTCTTTTCTTTTCTTTTCTTTTCTTTTCTTTTCTTTTCTTTTCTTTTCTTTTCTTTTCTTTTTTTTTCTTTTCTTTTCTTTTCTTTTCTTTTCTTTTCTTTTCTTTTATTGTCTTTTATATTATTTTATTTTATTTTATTTTATTTTATTTAACTTTATTTTCTTTTCCATCGAGTTGGTGGCCATTTATTTATTTACTATGGTCATTTTGTCTGTGTTTGCGATGAAAATCAAGCGAGTCATTTAACATCGGACGAATCTAAACTACAAATAGTCGCTTTTCCACTATAGTTCTGGAGTTTCTTCTTTGCCTTCTTTGCTTGTTTTTAACAATATTGGCTGTCTTCGTCCAATTAGTCCTCTTTTCAAAGCGTCTGAATTAGCTGTACTTTGTAGGTCTTTCGGTGTTATAGCTTTACAGGAGTTACCCCCCCACAAAAATAGCACCAACTTTATCCAAAAATATTTTGTACTTATATTCAAACTTTGAAGTTTAAAGTTTCACCTTTTTTTTCCAAATATTATGTAATATTGCTGTTTCAACAGGAATGACAATTTTAAATAATTAAGTGTGTTCGTTCACCCCCAAAACTGCCAAATTGTATTATTTTGTTTTATTTGAACTTCGAGAGAACTTTGAACTAAAACTGTTAGAAATGAGGAAAAGTAATATAAAAAGTGTACTTTCAAAATAATTGTGACCTTTTACATATACAATATGATATGAATCCCCAAATCCCCTGTTTTCTTCAACAATTTCTTGCTTAGTATCGTTAAAGTAACAATTTCATCATATTAAGTTAAGTACCTCACCCTAAGGGATCATCACTTCAAATTTCGCTGAATTTTTTTCTTGCAATTAATTTGAATGCTTCTTTGCTAACCATAATGTGCAATAGTCAACGTTAATGTCAAAGCTCACCTAAATATACTTTAACAATGTTTACTCGAGTGGAATTTGCAAATTGCGTGCAATATTTTCATCATCATTCTCTCAACCGTTGCTGTTCAACGGTCCCATGCCGTAGCTATTTCTCTAAATTGCTTGGCCATGTAACACTTACTATGGATCCCCTTGCCAACTGGATCTAATAGGTAGGCGGGTATGTATACTCATTTGCATCATCTTTACAGCAAGAAACAACTTACTACAATGGGCAAGAGTCTTAAGTGATTGAAATGAATCCATTTGTAAGGAAATCCTTGTAGGTTCTCAAATTGTCTTCGCAGCAACATAGCCACGCCATGTGATTATGATCATCATCAAGAGCAACAAGAGCGTATCTTAAATTTTCGCGGGGCCTAAGAAATCTTAATTTATACATATAGAGATTTTATATGGGAGTAGCTTAGATTATAATCACGCTTTTGTCATAAATAGGAAGAAGGTCCAAACAGATTTTTTGCTAAGTTTGCAACCAAATCTTATTTACAATAAGGAGTACTTATGGGGAACCTACTTTGCGAAGTTACATAGGTACAGTGTTAATCATGAAACAATGAAAACAAGCAATTCACTAAAAAAGCATAAACTTGTGTCTAAAAGACTTTCAGACTCACAATAATTATATTGCATCGACAAGTATTCGTTTACCCAAGTGTCTGCTTTTATTTGTTTTTGTAAAATTTATAAAAATAAAAATAGAATAATCTCATGTTTATTAAAATAAAATGCACGGCTAAATCGCACGTACTTGCTCTTATGTTCAAGTTGTGTGGGACTTAAGAACTTTAAGAAACATTCAAGTAATTATAAAAAGTATAAAAGAGCATTTGATCGGTCTACAGCTAGCTAGCTGCCTCCAGTTACGCACTCCAAGTTGGTTGAGGTCGTTCTCCACTTATGTGCGCCACCTAAGGTGAGGTCTTCCTCTGATGCGTGGACCATCAGGGGTAGATTCGAAGACTCGTCGGGCTGGTGGGTCGGTGTCCATACGCTCCACGTGTCCAAGCCATCTCAGCCGCTGTATTTTCAGCTTTTTGACCAGGTCGGTTAAATCTTCTCCTACATACTCCATCGATACATAGGTACTGGACCAAAGATCACCCGAAGAATTTTCTTTTCAAAGCACCCAAGCAGATTCTCATCCGTTTTTGACAGGGTCCATGCTTCTGCCCCATACACAGCAGGACCAGGATGATAAGTTTCTTATATAAGGTCTCCTTGGTTCTTAATTGAGAGAGGGCTTTACTACTCAAATGCCTTCTTAGCCCGAAGAAACAGCGGTTGGCAAGAGTAATTCTTCGTTTGATCTCCGCACTGATGTCATTTTACGATGTAATAGTGGAGCACAGGTAGACAAAGTCCTTGACGACATCGAAGTTGTTCCTATCCATCGTGACGTTTTGCCCGAGTCGACGATGTTGAGATTCCTATCTCGATTATCTATAGCATTTGCTTCGTCTTGTTCTCATTAACAGCCAAACCCATTTTTGCCACCTCCGATTCAATACTTGCAAACGCGCCGCGCCGGCTGGTAACAGCCTGCTTCGTTCTCCCAATGATGTCAATATCATCTTCATCTGCACAAGCAAGTAGTTGAACGGAGTTTTGAAAAATCGTATATCTGTTTTTGACTTGCGAGTTGGGTACAATTGCTTCAAGAACGATGTTGAACAGGTTGTATGATAACTAATAAATAACTTAGAGCTCAAAAAAACTATGCCATTTGATTACTTGAAAGGTATATACATATACCTATATGAAAAACAAAAATTTTAAATCGTTGGAGCCGTTTTCTTAAAAATTAATTTTTTATATATAAAATGTTTGTAGCAATTTTCAAAAAAAAAAAAATGATATGCCAATTTTGAGTATATATTAATGCACATTTAAAACTGAAATTTCAAAATAATTCATCAGCCCATTTTTGAAATATAGAATTTTCAAAAAAAGAAAATTACTTTTTACAAAATTTTGGTATGCAGTATCTATTATTTATGTTCTAAGAAAGCTTTTATGTGAATATTTGTATTGAAATCGGTTGATCCAATAATGAGAAAATCAAAAATAAAAAAACCGTTATATGGCAGGTACAATTAATAATAGTTTTTGGTTAGTTTTTGTTCTACCCAAACGCACACAATGCTAACAATAATACACTAATTTTTTTTTTCTTAAAATCGTTGGAGCCGTTTTTGAGATAAATAAGCTTTTCCTTAACGGTTGTATGGCAAGATTGGCAAGTATTACCCTTATTTTTAGAGTTAAAAAAAATTTCAATTTCCCCTCTGGAGAGTTACAAAAAAAACCTTAAGTTCAAATCTTGAAGAAAGTCGCTTCAGTGGTTAGGCTTTAGGTTGATGTACAGACAGACAGACAGAATTGTGCCACCCACTTTTTTCGTGTTCTCTATCATCGTAATGTCATGTTTGATTATCTCGAACAATTTTTATTGCACGAATCCAAAACTTGGCGTACCTACATATATCGCAGGTAAAAAATTATATTGTGAAAAAAAACCTTCAGGATCAAAAAGACTCAGAATGTCATGGGGCAATATGAACTAAGTTCACGAAGTTAACTTTTTTATGTAGTTCTCAGTTAGTATCTCGTTTTTATGTTCTCATATTCTATTTATAGTTTCGGTTATTTATAAGATTTACCCCAAATATAAAAATGCAAGTAATAAGCACACAAGCTTCAGCTTGCATTCGGTTATTCTTTCGGGAAATACGATTCCAGGTGAATTTCTGGGTTTTGCATTGGAGTAATGCTTAACTGCAGTCTCAGGAATTGAATATATCCAAACCTTCATTTATAATTTTAGATTATATTTCTAAGCGATACGCTGAACTATAATAAAGACGGATTTATAATGATTTCCTAAATTATTGTTTTATTGGGAATAGTGCCGGCGCCGGGGGTTAAAATGAGAATAGAACCAGGATGTTATTAACTTTTTGAGATTGTTTAACTTTTAAATGAAATGACTTATTATTTCCTTTAATACAAAAATAAAATTTTGCATCTAAATACAAAAACAAAAAACGAAAAGTTTCGGTCATAATTTAGGTAAAAAAACGTACTAGTGCGGATTATAATATTAGTCCGCGGGACGACTGCAGGATTGATATGATTCTCAATTATTCTTAGATATGATACAGCTCAAGGTTCAAAATATCATTTGCAACAAAAAAAAAATATTACCTATTTGATTTTAAGAAATATTAAAAAAGTAAAGATGCTTCAGTGGTCCATCTTGCCCACCTCTCCCCTACATATCATTAAGGGTGGATTTTGAATTATTTTTTTTTGTATATGATATTCTTAGATTGGTTTCACATGGAGGCAATATAATCCACAATTTTTCAGATTTACATTTTGAACCCTTCTCGTATTTCCCTCCATTGATACGGAAGATAATTTTTTCCAAGAAAAAAAAATTCATTATTTTCAATTTTTTCAAAAACTAAAAAAAAAATATTTTCATAAACAACTAAAAATTCTTGTTTCTTGATAATTTTCAGAATGCAAACAAAACAGTAAATGATTTGCATTTGTAGGGTTTTATTTCAATGTTATTAGTTTTTCATTTTATTTCGTTATTTTTTGATTTTGCAGCTGCTTTCCATTCTGATATGTAGATACCTTTACAGTTTTGTTTTATTGGTAAGAAAACATATTTTACTTGCTAACACTGCCTTGGCTTATTCGCAATAAGAAGTTGAAAATTGATAACCATGTACTTTACTCAATTTGTTTGTGTATTTGCATATTTAAGACTGTTTCGGCTTGTTTCAGTACTGAATTATTATTATATCAAGATTGCCTCGAACTTAATTTCAGATAAGATTTCAAATTGAGATTTAGCAACTTTAAAAAATATACATACATATGTATGTATGTAGTAGTTTTTAGATTTTCATTGTTGAATAAAGTCTGCTGGATATCATTTTAAGAGCAAGCAAACAAGATTTGACAAAATTTCAAATAAGCCGTATCGTGGTATCGTACTGGATTTAAGCTTAGCTCTGAGTGTAGATACCTGATTATGCTATTGTAAGCCCTGAAAAACTCCAATTCTAGAATTGATCTGTAAACCTTAGAACTTTTCAGCAGCGTGAGTCTTATTATAAAATTACTATGAGAGTAATTTAAGTTTCATAACAAGATGCCAATTATTAAGTATAGCTATGGGATCTAAAAGAACCTTAAGAGAGAGGATTTATGGATTTCGGGAGCTAAACTCTGAAGAGGGTGTACTAGTCATAATTCATTCTGGACTTTTTTTTTTAATAAAGCAGTACCTTGGGTGGCCACGGCCCACGGGTTCCAACTTCCAAGGATATCTTCAGAACAGAAAATCATATTAGACTCGGGATAATTTAGTTCTATTCGCTAGTTCATATTATGTATTGACAATCAATAGGATATGTTAAAAAAAAATCAATAAACGGATTTTCTTAAAGTTGACAAATCTAAAAGAAACTTTACCAACAAAAAAAGGATTTGTTAAAATTTAAGAACTGCTTTTTTTATTTGAGAAAAAAGCTGCAAACAACAATTACACAGATTTACAAATATCAGTTATTTTTAGACACTTCAAGTACTTTTTGGCCCTGAGCTAAAATCCGTCACATATTTTTCGATATTAGCTTGGCTTTTCGAGATAATAAAATTGAAAAATAATCGTTTTTCGCTATTTTGAAGCTTATTTAAAGGTGACATGTAATTTTGTTCAATGAAGTTTGTAACGATTCCCCAAAGCAATAATATCTTTTTCTTCAAAATTTAGTTAAAATCTTTTCAGTATCTTTGTTACTTCAGTATCTTTGTTACCGTTTTTTCACTATTTTTGAGGTAACTAATGTACTTTTTTTTTAACAAAATTTTTTAAGGTTTCTAAAAATACTTGTTCTCTTCTTGTAAATTCTATTTAAACCTTTCCTATATATTTTGTACTCTCTGAGAAATCCCTTGTAGAAATGTATTGGTGTAGCATACTAAACTGCATTTAACCAGTCTTATTTAATTAAATTTTGTAGGGGCAGATGACGACTAGCAACTAACTAAGGATTTGTAGAAGACTAAAACAGATATTGGAAAGATTTAAACTGAATTTTGAAGAATAAAATTTGTATTTTCAGGAGTCGATGTAATTTTTGTTTAAAAATTTACACACCGTTGGATATGTAACCTCAAAAATAACGAAAACCACATTTTTTTAATTTTATAACGGGAGTATCTCAAAAACTAGAGCTGATGGCAACAACAACAGATTCGGATTCAGCACCAAAAAATACATACATTTAGAACGAGTCTTCCCTACCCGTGTAAACCTGTATTATTAAACAATGTTTTTGTCATTATAATCTCGAAGGTAAACCAATCTTTATCACTTGATTGCATAATTGAACACCAGATAACGTTTTCGAAGATGTGCGAAGAACTGGCAATTTTTTAATAATAAAATAACCTCAGGCCTCTAGTACAGGCAACGGGGAGTCAAATAAAGACAGGCTGAAAAAAGACGTCTTCAAAGTTTGAATGCAGTTTTGAAGAGGGGTTCTTTTTAATATATGTAGATCTTAATTATTTGCGTCATGTTTGGTCTTATGGGGCGTCCGCCACCTTGGAAAAACGACTTATTTTTATTTTTTGCGTTTTTATCCCTTCCTGTGGTTTCTTATGAAATAAAATAGGTACTAAATACTTTTTACTTGCGATATATATGTACTATAAGGCAAGTTTTGGATTCGTGAAAAAAATTTCGAGATAACAATCAAACACGACATTACGAAGATAGAGAAGACCAAAAAAGTTGGTGGCACAATTCTATCTGCTTGTCTGTTTGTTCGTCTACAGCCTAAACGGCTATCCTTTAGTAAAGGCTACTTTTGGGTGGCAAACCATTTTTAAAAAAATGGTTATTAATGGTACCAAAGAACCATTTTTTTTAATTTTCGATTTTCTTGAAAACGGTAAGACCGATTTCAATATTTACCAAAGAACCATTTTTTTTAATTTTCGATTTTCTTGAAAACGGTAAGACCGATTTCAATATTTTTTTATTGAGAAGCTTTCAAAAAATATAATAAGTACTGTGTACCAAAATTTTTGAACAAATATTTTTTAGATTTTTAAAAAATGTTTCAAAATTTATTTTGAATGATGTGATCGACTTTTATTTAAACTGGATACTTAAGAGCTTTTTAGTACTCTAAAATATTTTCAGAAAAAAACTTTACATTAATGAAAAAATAACGGTACCTTCCATTAAAAAGTTAAAAAACCGCAAAGGAAAATATATTTTTTTCTCAAAAATGACTCCTACGATTTTGATTAAACTTTTCCAAATACAAAAATTAGTCCGATCTTCTACCAAAAATTATAATATTTTACACTTAGCAACTATTAATAGTACCTGTCATACAATTTTATGTATGAAAAAATTATTTTCTTAAAAACCGCTCCAACGAATTTAAACTTGTTTTTTTCCTTACAATCATATTCAATCAAGAATTAAGATGGCATTCTTTTTTTCCACTTCAAACTGTCAAAGGAGTTGTTTAAGGTAATTTAGTACAAAATTAGGCCCTACGGGGTTAGTTATCGAAAATGTTGTACAAAGTAGGTTTGGTTATTTCCAATTTTCTTGAAAACTTTTAGACCTTAAACTATTTATCTATTCTTCAGTATTCGATTAGAAAATAATGACAGCAAAAAAATTAGTACCTTCAAATAGGTCTGACAGTTTGGAATAAATACAATATAAACTTTTAATTTCATTTTTTGTCCGCAATTTTGAGTTGGAAATTAATTTTTAGTTTTCAAAAACTATTCATGGAAATAACTTTATTTAAAAATAAGATATTAGAAGAGACTTTAAGTTTTGAAAAAATGAACAATACTTAGTTTTTTTAAATTGTCCTTTCCGCCCAAATGGAGGGAGATAGACCCCCTCACATAGTAAAAAAAATGCTTGTAAATAAAATAACTGGTCTATACAAATCCGGCATTAACTTTGTCACCTGAGTTTTCCTATTCTCCCCATATATGCTGTTTAGAATGGCACCCTATAGGAATAAAATACTTCAACCTTAATGTAAGACTAGGGGCCTGTTTCACATTGTCTGAGTGAAGCTCTGATTATTTATTCGACACATAAATTCTGAGGCAGGGTCCTAAGCTCATAAAAAATAGTTTGTGAATTTATAACCCATTCAGGTGGGTCATAACATAAGACAATATTTGTAAATTTTTCTTCTGTTGACTTATTACCCTGTGCTAATATTTATGTGTTGGATATCTAATCAGAACATTGCTTAATATTGTTGACATTTTAAGAACCATTCCTCTTTTTTTCCATTGAAAAATTTTCTAGAAAAATTTTTGTTTATTAAAGAAATAGTTTGGAAGTTAACTTGATAACTAAGCCCGTAAATTTGTAACTAGTTTTTCTTTTATAACTTCTAAATTATCTACATCAGAAAAGCAATTTATATACCGATTTGTAGATAGTTAAAATTAAAACAAAAAAGGTTATAATAATTTTTTCACAAAAAAAGTACAGGAAGGGATAAAAACGCAAAAAATAAAAAGAAGTCGTTTTTCCAAGATGGCGGACGCCCTACAAAACCAAACATGATGGAAATCGAGATGTGTGCTGAGAAACAACGCCTCTTCAAAACTGTATTCAAACTTTGAAGACGTCAAAATTGTAGTCAGATTCGTCCCCATTGCCTGTACTACTCTGGCTTCCGAGGCCACCAATGGTAAAGTGAGGGTCACACCCAGCCTCTTTCTTTATACGACTTTTCTTATCTTTAATTTCTCCTTTTTATATAACACTAGCTGGCCCGCCCGGCTTTGCTCGGTTAGCCAACATTTTTGAATGACATCCTCTACATATAACCTTTCAAATATAAAAACGGCGTTTGAAATCAGATTCCATATTTTCAAACACCATTTCACACTATAAGTATTTAAATTTTGAAACGTCTTCAGTTCTTAAGCCTTTAAGAATAACCTTCACAACTCAAAAAGTATTTTAAATCATATATCCATTTTTAGTTTTTACCCCATTTCACCCTATGTATGAAGACAATATCTATCCTCTTAATAAACTCTATCAAACAAAAAAAGAATTTTTGTTATCTCATACCATTTTAGTTTCAACCCCATTTATCCCTACAAATTGAATTTATTAACCGTAAAGCCTTCCTCTTAGAATAACCTTTCAAACTCAAAAAGAAATTTTGAAATTTCGAAATATAAAAATCAAAAACTCACAAATACCCCGAAAAAAGTACAAACATTTAGACATTACGGTGCAATTAATTTGTATCCAAATAAAATTTAGCCTATGTTACTCAGGGACTTATATCTTTCCATTTATTAAAGAATTTTAAGGATCGGTTGAATATTTTTAGAGATTGCCCCCTACATAGGTACAAACAAACAAACAAATAAATATTTAATCTTTATAACATAGTATAGTAGAGTATAGATATACATAGATAATAATAATTGATGCAACTGGTGTGGCCTTCTATAACATTATAATGTTAAATGCGACCCTGTATACAAAATTCATCAACGTTGACATCGTCTTCATCCATTTGGCAAATGCAATGTAACACGATTGTTGTTCCGTGGCTTGGAAATTCTAATTCTTGGAGGTAAAGTAAGTGAAAAACCACCGCGACCAATGCGAATGAAGAGGTTTTTCTTTACGCTTTTCTTCTCCCATATTATTGTGGATAAAGATGCATTCATCTGATGCGCAACCCATTAGGACTAAGAATAAGCATCCAGCAATGGTGGTGTACCTATTTTAAATGACTAACTCTTTAAAGGACTAAATAATGTAGGTGGATGATGTAAATAAACAAAAGATACAGTGCTCCAACACATACATAATATGCGATAAAACAACGCCAACGGTTGGTAGTAGGTATAGGTACACGGTACATGGATAGGGAGAGGGACCATTCTCATTATGTGGATCCTTTCAAGCGGGATATACAGGGAAAGTAATGCGGAATGCATTCATGAATAAAAGAAAAGTGCGGTTTTAACGCTAGGTATACTGTATACATGAAGTGCTTTACACATTTTTTTTTATATTTTAATGGAAGATATAACTTTTGCTCATTTCGATGAAAGTTCATAGGAACATATTATCTATACAAGTTTTTATAAAAGGCTAAAATTTCAAAAGACATGATTCCTTGTGCAGCTCAGGTCGTTGCGAAGAGAAAACTACAATAAAGTTCGAATCACTGTTGTTTTGGTTATGTTCTTAGTTCTTATACCAACAACGTTAGTCAATTCTAGTTCTTAAAATAAAAGGATTTTTGTGACTTTCTTATTTTATTGTGTGAAAATAAAAATAGAGATGTATGTGTTAAAATATGTTTTCTTTGGAAAAAGGCTTTATTATGAGTTCTTTCCTAAGAAACCAAGAAAAATATAAAACACTTTTGTCCTGAATGTGTTAGTTAATTTTTTTTAATATTGAGCAATAGCGTTTTACTCTTAACATAGAATAGGTACCTATGTAATGTAGGTAAGTTTTTGTGAAAATGCAAACAATTTTTTTTCGTATAAAATTCAAACTTTTTTGTCTAAAAATGGCCCTACAATAGTCGCGTTTTATCATCGCTCATAAGTCATAACCCATATAGTTCACCTCGTGAAAATAACACGATGCGGGTTAGTGCGAAAACAGTTCTTATATACCCATCTCTTTTTTTTCCTTATTTTTCATGTTAAGCCTGTCTCTTTTCAAGTTATTTAACACCTTATCTTAATGACCACATAAAGCGAAAAAAGCTGCAAACAAAATAATAAGACAACAATTCAGCGATCCTATTAAAAAAAAAAAAAATAATTACAAATTTATATTAAAATCGATTGAGAATTAATAATAGGCTATTGAATAGACCTCTTAAAAAGGAACAATTACGTGCAAGGGTTTTGAATTTCGACTATGTTTGTTAGGCCCATAAGCATGTTTAAAAAAGAAAATGCTACTAAATTCACTGTTGCGTTTCTGAGGCAATGGTCACACTGGCCACTTGGAAACTAAGCCGAGTTTGACCATTTTTGCACTTAAAACTTTTTGTTCAAAATTAAATTTTCCATCGAAATGGATGTTTTAAAAAAATTTATAAGAAAAAAGCAGGAAAATTTAACAAAAACCAACGAAAAATCAAAGATTTTAAAATTTTCTCTTTGATTGCGCATAACTTTTCTCGGAGATAATACAGACTGAAGATATACTTCAACTAAAAAAAGTAACTTAAAACAAGGCTACGTTATTAGAAAAAGGCATTTTTGTACAGTTATCTTGTTTTTGCACCGCACGTAAATAACTTTGAAAATGCAAAAATTGTTAACGCTACCGACCGAACGTGTTTTTACTTGCGATTATAGGTACTATAAGGCAAGTTTTGGATTCGTGCAAAAAAAAAATTTTGAGATAACAATCAAACATGATATTACGATGATAGAGAACACCAAAAAAGTGGGTGGCACAATTCTGTCTGTCTGTCTGTCTGTCTGTCTGTCTGTTCGTCTACAGCCTAAACGGCTCGATCGATTTTCTTCAAACTTTGTACATAGTGGTTTTTGGTGATTCTGCCGACACGTTTTTTTCATTTTTTTTAGAACCAAAAATAACGGTACCTGCCATACATTTTTTTTTTTGGCAAATTTACATAATCGTATTTTTCTCAAAAACGGCTCGACAACTTTTCTTAGAAAAAATTCAATAAATTTATTTTAGTAAAGGCTTTCTTTGGGTGGAAAACCATTTTTCAAAAATGGTTACTAATGGTACCTCCCAAGGAACCATTTTTTTAATTTTTGATTTTCTTCAAAATGGTATGACCGATTTCAATTATTTTTTTTATACAGAAGCTTCCAAAAAATGTTAATAGTTTTGTGTACCAATATTTTTGAAAAAATGTTTTTTGGATTTTAAAAAAAAATTTCAAATTTTTTTTTGGAAAATCAAATATTTCGAAAACGGCATCATAGATTTTTTTGAAACTCGATATTTAAGACTTTTTTAGTATTCTCTAAAATACTTTAAGAAAAAATTTCACATTTATGAACAAATAACGGTACCTTCCATACAAAAGTGAAAAAACCGCAAAGGAAAATATTTTTTTGCTTGAAAACGACTCCTACGATTTTGATTAAACTTTTTTCATATACTAAAATTAGTACGATCTACCATCAAAAATTATAAAATTTTACACATACCCACTATTAGTAGTACCTGTCATAGAACGTATTTTTTTATTTTGAGTTTTCTCGTTATCAGCTTAACGGATTTAAATGATTTTTCTTATATACAAATCTCAGATAACATTAAATTATATTGCATATCAAAATTTTCAAAAAAAAAAGTTTTTGGATTTTTAAAAAAAGTTTCAAACTTTTTTTTTGAAAATTCGATATTTCAAAAACTGGTTGACAATTTTTTTTCAAACTTTGTTTTTATATACACATAAATATATAGTTTAAATCTGCATACCGAAATTTGTTCTTAAAAATGTTTTAAGAATTTTATATATAAAAAATTAATTTAAAAAAAACCGCTCCAACGATTTTAAAATTTTTTTTCCCATATAATCATATTCCATCATGAATTAAGATGGCATACTTTTTTTTCACCTCAAACTGTCAAAAGAGCATTTTTAGCTAATTTAAATGTCATATTTCATGCTTCTCTACATTTTTCTCTCATAATTTCCATGTTTGTATATACAATTTTCTTAAACTCGCAGTGTCTTCAACATAAAAGCAAGTACGTGCGACCCAGTCGTGCATTTTATTTTATTCTCTTTCCAAGAAAAACTTATTTTTTCTATATATTTTGTTTTCTGGTTATTTGACAGTTTTTCCACTTTTTCTTAAGATTTAAAATTGTGGAGTTATCTGGTTTTGTACCGAATGCTTCAATTTGTAACGATTCGTTACAAAATATGTAATTACCCTTTTTTTAGTTTTAGGTACTTAAAATGACCTGACGAATGAGACGACACTTCGATATTTTTAATTTTTCTTAGAGACGATATTCGATATTTTTTATGTTTCTTATTGTAAGTTGTGAGAGTTTGAAGTCGATTATTTCCAAAGTTTCTGGATAAACTTTATTAACATTATACATTTTTGAAAAGCTTAGGGCCAGTTTCAAATGTTCCGGTTAAAGTCTCGGATAGCCTATCCGGAACTTATCCGCAAGATAAACTTCAACTTTTGGTTTCAAATGTCTCGGATAGTGATATCCGACAGATAAAGTTTCGGGTAGCCTAACCGGCAGTTCAAGTGACTGTTAAAGTTATTATCCAGAAGATAACGAAATACTAATTTGAAACGTTTGGAAAAATTATAGTTTCAGACCATCCTTATTCCGATGATGTTTTTCGATGATCGGACACTCCGAACGCCTTACTCCTGAGCTTTTGTAATCCTTCGCGGTACATACTGAATTCAAATCCTATAATCAGTGACATTTCAAATTAAAATGAAAATATTTTTTTTTGTTTTGACAACAAAAATTGAATTTTCAGTATGTGTTTGATGTTTATTGTTTTTCTCAAACTGTAGGTGCCTGGTAAATTTATTTACCGGTTAGTTTATCCGAGACTTTGACGATGAAACAGAAAATAAATAACAGCAACTTTTATCTGCTGGATACTGTTATGTGTCGGATAGCTATCCGAAACTTTAACCGGAACATTTGAAACTGGCCCTTAGTCTCTTCTTTTTTTGACTGAATGCAACAGTAAATTCATAAAAATAAAATGCACGACTGGGTCGCACGTACTTGCTCTTATGTTCAAGACACTGCGAGTTTAAGAAAATTGTATATACAAACATGGAAATTATGAGAGAAAAATGAAGAGAAGCATGAAATACGACATTTAAATTAGCTAAAAATGCTCTTTTGAAAGTTTGAGGTGAAAAAAAAGTATGCCATCTTAATTCATGATGGAATATGATTGTATGGGAAAAAAAATTTTAAAATCGTTGGAGCGGTTTTTTTTTTAATTAATTTTTTATATATAAAATTCTTAAAACATTTTTAAGAACCAATTTCGGTATGCAGATTTAAACTATATATTTATGTGCATATAAAAACAAAGTTTGAAAAAAAATTGTCAACCCGTTTTTGAGATATCGAATTTTCAAAAAAAAAGTTTGAAACTTTTTTTAAAAATCCAAAAACTTTTTTTTTGAAAATTTTGATATGCAATATTATTTCATGTTATCTGAAATTTGTATATAAAAAAAATCATTTCAATCCGTTAAGCTGATAACGAGAAAACTCAAAATAAAAAAATACGTTCTATGACAGGTACTACTAATAGTGGCTATGTGTAAAATTTTATAGTTTTTTGATGGTAGATCGTACTAATTTTAGTATATGAAAAAAGTTTAATCAAAATCCTAGGAGTCGTTTTCAAGCAAAAAAATATTTTCCTTTGCGGTTTTTTCACTTTTGTATGGAAGGTACCGTTATTTTTTCATAAATGTGAAATTTTTTCTTAAAGAATTTTAGAGAGTACTAAAAAAGTCTTAAATATCGAGTTTCAAAAAAATTTATGATGCCGTTTTCGAAATATTTGATTTTCCAAAAAAAAATTTTGAAATTTTTTTTAAAAATCCAAAAAACATTTTTTCAAAAATATTGGTACACAAAACTATTAACATTTTTTGGAAGCTTCTGTATAAAAAAAATAATTGAAATCGGTCATACCATTTTGAAGAAAATCAAAAAATAAAAAAATGGTTCCTTGGGAGGTACAATTAGTAACCATTTTTGAAAAATGGTTTGCACCCAAAGAAAACCTTTACTGAAATAAATTTATTGAATTTTTTCTAAGAAAAGTTGTCGAGCCGCTTTTGAGAAAAATACGATTATGTAAATTTGCCAAAAAAAAAATGTATGGCAGGTACCGTTATTTTTGGTTCAAAAAAAAATGAAAAAAACGTGTCGGCAGAATCATCAAAAACCACTATGTACAAAGTTTGAAGAAAATCGATCGAGCCGTTTAGGCTGTAGACGAACAGACAGACAGACAGACAGACAGACAGACAGAATTGTGCCACCCACTTTTTTGGTGTTCTCTATCATCGTAATATCATGTTTGATTGTTATCTCAAAATTTTTTTTTTCACGAATCCAAAACTTGCCTTATAGTACCTATGTATAATCGCAAGTAAAAATTGAGTAAAGTGCAGTATTTTTTTATTTTTTTGTTTTCATTCAAAGTTTTCCCTGTTACATCCGGCATCCTCCATTTAGTTAATGATTGTCTTGTATTCTGAAACTATTCTAAATTGAGGAACAAAAATAAAAACTTTCGCATTTTCATGCACTCCCGTTCAATTGAATAGGTTCAAATTTTTCGAGTGCGATTTACCGTTTTAACTCCGAACTATGTGGAATAAATGCATTTTTGAAAATGGCATTAGAGAAAGCAACCAATTGAGGAGAGAATAAGAAAACACACAATATCAAACTTACCATCATTACACGTTTTATTATCATTTCTTTAAATTCATATTGAAATCGTAGCACTTTGTTCGTTTATTTGAATAGGTGCACCGCCTTTATAATCACTTTTGCTTTGAACTAGTTGAAGGTCAGACCTTTTCAAGCTATTTTTGGGCCTTATATCATGGTTTCTTTGAAATGACACAAACAATTTGAGAACAAACGTAAAATGGGTGGAGGAAAAGCTCTTTTCGCGGCTGAGTACGCGCAAATTTATTGTTTTCATGATAAATGGCTAACGCGACATCAAATTTTGGAAAAATTTTACAGAATTTATTCTTTGATCTATAATTATCTGAAAAATAAACAAAAAGATGGTGTCGATATGAAAGGATGCAAATAACCTGCTACCGAATCTGCATACCGAAAAAGAAGAAAATTAAATGAAACCACACCTAAACAAAGTAGGTAAGCAAAAACAAAAAAAAAAAAAAACAAACCGAATGCAGTTTTGTAAGCTTCATAAGACTTGAAAGAATAAGTGGTCTAAAGTCGTTTTTTCTAATGAAAAAGGGATTAGGTAAATTCAATGGAATTGATGGATTCAAATTGTATTTCCATGACTGAGTGTTTTTGTGTAACTAAACCATAGTCATACTAATAGTTAAAAAATGTGGGCTTAAATTTCTTTTCCTTGAATTCTCAAATAATTGTAAATTCTTTCAACTAAGCGTTGGTTTATTTTAATTTTGTCTTCTTTTTCGGTATGTAGAACTTTTACTCTCGACTGCTGAAATACTGACACTGAACCTAGCTTCTTCCTTTGTTTTTGCCATTTAAACCGACGAATTAGACGCAACCCTCAGACTTTTTCGCCTATCACTTGCGGAGATAGCAGGTTATTTGCATCCTTTCATATCGACACCATCTTTTTGTTTATTTTTCAGATAATTATAGATCAAAGAATAAATTCTGTAAAATGTTTCCAAAATTTGATGTCGCGTTAGCCATTTATCATGAAAACAATAAATTTGCGCGTACTCAGCCGCGAAAAGAGCTTTTCCTCCACCCATTCTACGTTTGTTCTCAAATTGTTTGTGTCATATCAAAGAAACCATGATATAAGGCCCAAAAATAGCTTGAAAAGGTCTGACCTTCAACTAGTTCAAAAAAAAGTGTTAAGATTTCAATATGAATTTAAAGAAATGATAATAAAACGTGTAATGATGGTAAGTTTGATATTGTGTGTTTTCTTATTCTCTCCTCAATTGGATGCTTTCTCTAATGCCATTTTCAAAAATGCATTTATTCCACATAGTTCGGAGTTATAACGGTAAATCGCACTCGAAAATTTTGAACCTATTCAATTGAACGGGTTTGTACTATAAAGAAAAAAAAGTTTTTAAATAATAAACTTCAAATAACTTCTATAACTTTGGTAATATCTAATGAAAAAAATTTAAATTTGCCAGAAATTTAGTTTTTTTTACATGCTGCATGTATACAAATATTTATTAAAAATTGTTTTAGATACCTCAAAGCTTTAAAGAAATGTGTTACTTTTTGTCTGGAATCAAGAAAATACCTGTTGGAAAAAAAGTAATTTTTCTATACAACATATAACTCCCTAAATTTCTGGCATATTTTAATTTTTTTTTGGTTCCAACCAAAGTTATTGAAATTCAAAGTTATCAAAATTCAAAATTATTAATATTCAAAAAAACTTTCCAAGTTTAGACTTCCTTCGTCATGTTGTTGTGAAATTATTAAACGCAAATTATAATTTTATGATGGCGGAACTACAATCCGCGAATTCAAAGCATTTATTTAATCCAAACAATCGTAACAATTAATTAACAAAACAATTAAACAACCCGAGCACGAAATCTGCGTGCGCCGCGACAAGAGAAATGGCGAACTGTTAAACGATGGGTACTTTTAATAATCCGCACAACTATGACAACACAGAAAGTGCTGCCACCCAGTAGCTCAGAAATGGAGTGGGTTCAATAATCAAAATAAAAACCTTAATAAAATACTAAGTATAGGTACAGGGTGTACTTGTACTTAAAGTGGGCGCCAGGAATTTTTGAAACAAAAAATTTGGTAAAATAAAATAAGTTACTTTTAGTGGCATGTAATTCAGTTAAACAATTTTGATGATTTGAAATACAATTTTAACATGATTTGAAACACAAAAACACAAATATAATCAACTTATATACAAATGTTCAATAAGAAAGAAAGAAACTAATAAAAGCGCTAATGCAACGTCACCGCCACGCGATAATGTGATAATTTGTTCAATCTAATTTTATTTTTATGTGAAACAAATATTTCCCTGATGATGACAATACTATTGTCGAAACGCGTCAAATAATTTAATAAAAACGAAGTCATACGGCCGGCGGATTTAAATAAAAAAATAAGGCTTAATATCAACAACGAAAGAGTATTAAGAAAGAGATTAGAAGCTATTAAAAAGCATGCTTAAAATACTTATAAAGATTCAACCAACCATATCCTCCGTTAAGAGCATCAAGAAGCTGCCCTATTGACAAGAAACGTATGTACTTGGAAATGCTGCTGACGTATTTCTTGCAGTATTGGACAAATAGCTACGAAATGGTAAATAACTTCAAGCTCTCTTCTATTGCAGAGAGTACATATTTGTGAAATTTCAAAACTATGGGGAAAAAAGTTGTCGAAGTTGAGAGTTTCGACTCTATACTCTATTTGACAAAAATTGTCAGTACAGGAAAGATAGGACGTTTGCCTCTCAGTCTGTTTTCCTTGGCTTGCATACATCTGTCTCAAGTTAAGTTAAGCTCTCACAGGGTGTCCATACTTTGAATTATAAATTGCCGCAAATCAAAGAACAATGTACATATGGCTACCAGTATATCATTTGAAACATATTAGAAAAAAAAATCCATTTATTTTTTTCTTTACCACACGACATCTTTTCAAATGAATAAGATCACGTTAAGCTTTGTGAATGTTTCAAAACTAAAAGACTAAAATCGTTCAAATTTGTATTGCATTTTATAGGTTTATTCAGAAATACAAACAAATAAAAAGGGGACAATCAAAACGACAACACTTTTGGCTCTCACGTTTATAAATTTTGTTTTCAAAAGCTTCAAAACCGAAAGTTCTTTCATAAAAACCACTGAAAAGGCTTTATTGTTTTGTTTCGACTTGGCAAAGGCAACTCTAGGCGTGTTTTATTGGAAAAAACTATAGCTAGCACAGTAAAATTTCCCTTGGTAAACAACAACAACCCCAAAAGTGTCAATAAATAAGGCAGTATAAAAGTGAATATAAAAGTTGAGATAAAGTTTCGTAAAGTTGAAACTAAGGTTTAGTACTTGAAGGTTGGTAGCCTTTGCTTTTATGTAAAGATTTGTTCGAATTTTTAATGGCGAATAGTTTTGACATTAAGTGGCATGTCTACCAACCTTCAGAAAAAATACAAACTGAATATAAAAGTGAGTATAGCATTTTATTGGTGCTTGCATTGCTGCGCTAGCTATAAATACCAATAAAACGCACCTTCTGTTGGAATATGATTTTTTTGTTTTATTTCACACTGCGAAGGAAGAAGCGATCAGAATGCTTTTGTGGCGTTGAAAGATGATCGTCATGTTGGAGCGTACGAAATATTTCAAAGAATTACAACAACAATTCCTGTATGTTTATCAGTGGGCTAGTAACCTTTCAGAGGCAGATTTATTAATTTAGTGTTGTAATGGTATACACAGGCACCTCTGTTTTGAAAAAAGCCCGCCCGTAAGCCATGTTTGCTGGACAAACTATAGACGTTAGTTACTACCAGAAATTTGATTTTATTAATAACAGTTTAAACTTAGTCCACGAGTTTAGGTTACCACGTCACTAACTCACGTTTATTAATTGTGATTAAATCTTTAAAATGCGTGCATCTTATTTTTGTTGAATTTGAAATGCTAAGTACTAACACCACCCTTCATTTTGCAAGAAAAATTAACAGAAAAATAACAAAGAAGCATTTATTGGTTTGTTTTTTAATAAGGAGTTTTCTGCTTTGATTAAAATTTAATTTAAACATATGTACTTTCAGGACTTCTCTTTGACTACATCAATCTTTTTACAATTTTAATATCAAACAAACTCAGAAAGAAACACATTTACCTATAGATATTTGTATATAGGTGGAAGTGGAACCATGTCCCTTCATTTCACATGTTGTGGTGAAATTTAATCTCGTAGTCCTTGTATGAAACTTGTAATTAAATCAAAAGAAGAAAAAAAAGTATCTTTCCAAATAGAGCTCATTCTGTCTGTGTTTTACCTTAATACGAGTAACCGAAAAAAAAAACCACTCAAAGCATCATATCGAGTTCATTTCACTATTTCGCTTACATAAGTGAATGCCATTAATCAGATCTAAAAGAGCTGTACCACCCTACTCTTATCTGAATTTTCAGTTTTTCACTATAATGTGCATGTCCTTACGTATACGGTTATTGAATTTCTTTTAAATATAGAAACCACGGACAACGTTACACTATAACCATGTCCAGGCCCACCTCCTACAATGAACCTAAAAGTGCAGAAAAGTATCTATTCCTAAAAACGCATTTAGACTCCGGGTAAGATAAAAGGTAAGCAAAAAAACTTCACGGGGCTTTTTGTAACGGCCGTTGAAGTGATGTCCTTTCAGTAATTTGCCAGTTATTAGTTCGGGTACTCATCACATATGAAAGCTGGCGACAAAGGCAAAAGAAAAGCTAAAAAAAAGCACCCAACCCCAACTCCAGGCAAATCTGCATGTACACACATATGTACATACCTTACCAATGATGATGATGAATTATTATTGACGTGTAGTGCATTTTTTTCGTTCTGTCACAATAGGAAGCTTGGCTAGGATTGGCTTGACTATGACAGGTTCCGCATCATCGTTTGTGTTGGCTGCGGGTATAACGATAACGAACAGAGTTTCTATGAAGTAAGGGAAGATTTTTTTATAACCAAGGCTGGCTTAATTTTTTTTTGTTTATTTTCTTTTTTTTGAAAATCCGATGGACTCATGAAGGTATACCTATCATAACGTAAATGGAAGAGATCAGAGTCAAGTCAACTACGTAGAGTAGTCGCGTCGTTGTATCAGTCCATACAATTTGTGGAATGAAGTCAACAATGAATTGGGGAACACTATTGTGAGGGACTAAGTTGATTAAGCTTAGCACATTCTAGTTATTTCTTAGCCAGGTATCAACAATAACATAAGTCTGGGTTTCAATTTGCCTTTTTGCAAACTGACGAAATACATACATATTTTGATAAAACAGGCTTAAGAAGTACAAGGTAAAAAGCAGCAAAAAAAAAAGATTAGTTTAATTCTCATTATAGAAGAAAAAGATCAGTGAACTTATGTATATGAGAATAGTGAATATCATTAATAATCATACCTGGGGGTCAATTCTCGATCTGTGAAACTGTGAAATGAAAACAAAGTTATCATTTCAGCTTTAATAGAGTCTTATCATTTTATCCCTTCATAAACACGTGGCAGGCGATTCCTGAACTTATTATGAGAAACAGCTGTCAAAGTGAGTACTAAAAAGTACTAAAATGAAAAAATCCACCACTTGCTCATAGAAAAAGATGATTGTGACGTCAGAGAAAGATCAAGATGGCGACTTGGTTGTATCAAATGAGCACAATTTGTTTCTGTTTATCATTTTTCTTTTCACAGGTTTTCGCAGAATGAATTGATTTTTGATAAAAGAATCATCATATGAAAACATTTGTTTTCATTTTTTCACACTTCGAGAATCGTATTTGGCGTGAAGGGGTTATCATATTTATCACTTCACAGTTTCACGGATCGAGAATTGACCCCCTGATGGGCCAAACACAAAAAATGGAGTAAATGTCGAAGACCATATTCATAGAACACCTACGTCGCAGCGAGGGGCTAGGATTTGGCTTCTACATTATATTTGTTTGTCAAGATTGTCCATCAGTGAAAAATTTAAATGTTGATTCACCTCACATTGTTATTGCAGATGAAACAAACCAATCTTTTTTTCAGAATGTGCTACCATCTCTTAAAAAAACAACATATCCTGGTAGATAAATCACAAACCAGGAAAGCCTGAGTATTGTATCATCATCATTCGTTTTTATCAGACAGGCAAGCTTCCTCACCCTCATGCATTAATTTCATTTTGGACATAAAGTTTTCAATTTTTTAAGAGTCCTTGCAAAATAGCGTTCAAAAATTTTGTATTTCTTTTTCTTAATTTGTAAGTTATTTGCCAAAATAAAATAACTCCACAAGGTATCATTATAGCACCAACTTGAATACATACCAACTAATGTTAATGTGTGCTTGAAATAAAATTAAAATAAATCGCATTTATACCCACACATATAATGTTTCAAGGCCAATCAATAACTTGCCATATCTTAATCGAACCAACTGCAAAAATATAGTCATGTCAAATCAACAGACATGAATTATTATTATTTATCATGAAATTCAGGCTGTGAACATAATGCCCTGTTCCAATTCTGTGTGTATTCCCTTCACATTTTTATAAATTATACAATATTTTGATTAACATCAATCAATAAATTGGCTAAGTCAAAAATGCGACATTATAATTGAATTGATACAAATGATTGTGAATAATAAATTATACCTACATACCTGAAACCTGATACTTACAAGTAGAAGTTAAAATTATTGAAAACGTAATAGACGGAGAGCCAGCGCCAAAAAATGCTCTGAATTTATTAAAGCTGATATTTGGCCTGCTGGTTAGAGAGGTTGTGTACACCCACATACTGCGGTCAGTCAAGCGAACTGTAGAACAGGCGTCTTAAATATGTAATCAAACTTGTATCACCACGATGGTGGTGCAATGAATTTATTAAGGTTGAAAATTGGTATATAGGTTACATATTACGTATAAATAACAGTACCGCCGGTCAGTCAGTCCATCGTTAGAACAGGGCTGGTCAGTCAGCGCTTATGTGTCAAAAAATGGCATGAGTACGATCAGTCAGGAGACAAAAAACAATAATGGAAATTTGTAGAACATCTAGAAACAAGCATTTTTTACTTTGAGAGGGGGGATCTATCTCCCCCCATTTGGGCGGGAGGGGCAATTTTCCAAAAAAAACCACTTAAAATGGAAAAAAATATTTAAAAATAACGGTAATAGCTACGATAAAGTATTATAAATTTTTTCAAAGCTAGAAGTCTCTTCTATTACCTTGTTTTTAAATCAAGAAATTTCTATGAATAGTTTTTGAAAAAACTAATTTCAAACTCAAAAGTATGGAAAAAAAATGAAAAAAAATACGTTTTATTGTATTTATTCCAAACTGTGGGACTACAAACGTAATTTTTTTCTCATTATTTTATTTTTTGCTCTGATTAGTATTTAATCCAATACTGAAAACAAGACGGTTTTAAGTCTACATGTTTTCGAGAAAATTGAAAATTACCAAACCAACTTTTTTCTTAATTTGTATCTGTGGACTTTTTTCTTTGAGATAAATTTACATACAAATGCTCAAGTTGCTCAAGAAAGTTGTTGACATTGGCGCCACAACATGCGTCAGCCAGCAAAAAACAAAAAAACATTTCTTCATTATATAACATACTATACATCATTAATGTTTATCAAACTCTTCTTCCGAATCATCGAATCCCTTCATTTCGTTTTCATCTTCAGAAATATTAAACTCGTCGGCGTCCGATTGAGCATCTAAAATAAAATGCACGACTGGGTCGCACGTACTTGCTCTTATGTTCAAGACACTGCGAGTTTAAGAACATTGTATACACAAACATGGAATTTATGAGAGACAAATGTAGAGAAGCATGAAATACGACATTTAAATTAGCTAAACAACTCTTTTGACAGTTTGAGGTGAAAAAAAAGTATGCCATCTTAATTCATGATGGAATATGATTGTATGGGAAAAAATTTTAAAATCGTTGGAGCGGTTTTTTTTTAAATTAATTTTTTATATAAAAAATTCTTAAAACATTTTTAAGAACAAATTTTGGTATGCAGATTTAAACTATATATTTATGTGTATATAAAAACAAAATTTGAAAAAAAATTGTCAACCCGTTTTTGAGATATCGAATTTTCAAAAAAAAAGTTTGAAACTTTTTTTAAAAATCCAAAAACTTTTTTTTTGAAAATTTTGATATGCAATATTATTTAATTTTATCTGAAATTTGTATATAAAAAAATCATTTCAATCCGTTAAGCTGATAACGAGAAAACTCAAAATAAAAAAATACGTTCTATGACAGGTACTACTAATAGTTGCTATGTGTAAAATTTTATAATTTTTTATGATAGACCGTACTAATTTTAGTATATGAAAAAAGTTTAATCAAAATCGTAGGAGTCGTTTTCAAGCAAAAAAATATTTTCCTTTGCGGTTTTTTCACTTTTGTATGGAAGGTACCGTTATTTTTTCATAAATGTAAAATTTTTTCTTAAAATATTTTAGAGAGTACTAAAAGTCTTAAATATCGAGTTTCAAAAAAATCTATGATGCCGTTTTCGAAATATTTGATTTTCCAAAAAAAATTTTGAAATATTTTTTAAAAATCCAAAAAATATTTTTTCAAAAATGTTGGTACACAAAACTATTAACATTTCTTGGAAGCTTTTGTATAAAAAAAATAATTGAATTCGGTCATACCATTTTGAAGAAAATCAAAAATTAAAAAAATGGTTCCTTGGGAGGTACCATTAATAACCATTTCTGAAAAATGGTTTTCCACCCAAAGAAAGCCTTTACTAAAATAAATTTATTGAATTCTTTTTAAGAAAAGTTGTTGAGCCGTTTTTGAGAAAAATATGATTATGTAAATTTGCCAAAAAAAAAATGTATGACAGGTACCGTTATTTTTGGTTCTAAAAAAAAAAATGAAAAAAACGTGTCGGCAGAATCACCAAAAACCACTAAGTACCAAGTTTGAAGAAAATCGATCGAGCCGTTTAGGCTGTAGACGAACAGACAGACAGACAGAATTTTGCCACCCACTTTTTTAGTGTTCTCTATCATCGTAATATCATGTTTGATTGTTATCTTAAAAATTTTTTTTTGCACCAATCCAAAACTTGCCTTATAGTACCTATAATCGCAAGTAAAAATGAATATTATTTCGTTAAGTCAAAACAACTCCCTTTTTCTTTTCTTCTAATGTAATTTACTGCGACAAAATATAATTGAGCAAGCAAATCTAAAAAATTCCAGTCTCGTCTGGTAGGCGCCAATGTCAACAACTTTCTTGAGCAACTTGAGCATTTGTATGTAAATTTATCTCAAAGAAAAAAAGTCCACAGATAAAAATTAAAAAAAAAGTTGGTTTGGTAATTTTCAATTTTCTCGAAAACAAGTAGACTTAAAACCGTCTAGTTTTCAGTATTGGATTAAATACTAATAAGAGCAAAAAATAATGAGAAAAAAAGTTTAGTATGTAGTCCCTCAGTTTGGAATAAATACAATAAAACGTATTTTTTTTTCATTATTTTCCATACTTTTGAGTTTGAAATTATTTTTTTCAAAAACTATTCTTAGAAATTTCTTGATTTAAAAACAAGGTAGTAGAAGAGACTTCTAGCTTTAAAAAAATTTATAATACTTTATCGTAGCTATTACCGTTATTTTTAAATATTTTTTCCATTTTAAGTGGTTCTTTTTGGAAAATTGCCCCTCCCGCCCAAATGGGGGGAGATAGACCCCCCCTCCCAAAGTAAAAAATGCTTGTTTCTAGATGTTCTACAAAGCTTCATTATTATTTTTTGTCTCCTGAGTTATCGTACTCATGCCATTTTTTGACACATAAGCGCTGACTGACCAGCCCTGTTCTAACGATGGACTGACTGACCGGCGGTACTGTTATTTATACGTAATATGTAACCTATATACCAATTTTCAGCCTTAATAAATTCATTGCACCACCATCGTGGTGATACAAGTTTGATTACATATTTAAGACGCCTGTTCTACAGACCGCAGTATGTGGGTGTACACAACCTCTCTAACCAACAGGCCAAATATCAGCTTTAATAAATTCAGAGCATTTTTTGGCGCTGGCTCTTGGACTATAAGAACCGATAGAACTCAGGGACATTTTGTGCTATAGCGTATAAATCGTTTTTTGAACAGCCTTAGGGCTAGTTTGTATGCACATTTAATCATCTCATTATTTATTATATAATAATCATAGTAGCTAGTAAATCATTAAATGTATTTGTCAAATCAAAACTTTAACCAATGATTCAGTTCTTGATTTATTGCAGTTGAAGTTGATAAATGGTTGAAAATTACTTTCTCAAGTCTCAACAAAGCCAAATGCCATGATCATTAACATGTGAATTATCTTATTTCAAAGTTGTGTAACCACCTAAACTGCCTTCTCTTAATTTTGATAACTACCTACCCTATATTAGGTCTGTTCGTGTACTTCCCAAAAATGCCCATTTAATTCCAAAATTCTGTCAAAATTCATATAAAATAAAATGCACGACTGGATCGCACGTACTTGCTCTTATGTTCAAGTTGTGTGGGGCTTAAGAACTTTAAAAAATATTCAAGTAATTATAGAAAAAGTATAAAAAGCATATTTAAATCGTTCTTTTAATTGTATAAACAGTCTGATAAATAACTTAGAGCTCAAAAAAAAGTATGCCATTTGATTACTTAAAAAAATATCAATATATGCAAAAAAAAAATTTAAAATCGTTGGAGCCGTTTTCTTAAAAATTAATTTTTTATATATAAAATTTTTGTAACATTTTTCAAAAAAAAATTTGGTATGCCAGTTTTGAGTTTATATTAATATACATTAAAAGCTGAAATTTCAAAATAATTCATCAACCCGTTTTTGAAATATTGAATTTTCAAAAAAAAATTTTGAATCTTTTTTTAAAAATCCAAAATTTATTTTTATAAAAATTTTGGTATGCAGTATTATTAAAATTCTAACAAAGCCTTTGTGAAAAAAATTTTGTTGAAATCGGATGAGCGGTTAGTGAGAAAACCAAAAATCAAAAAAACCGTTATATGGCAGGTACCGTTAACAAATGTTTTTGGTGATTTTTTTTCTTACTAAAAGGTACACCATATCTACAATAATACACTGATTTTTTTTTATCAAAATCGTTGGAGCCGTTTTTGAGATAAATAAGCTTTTCCTTAACGGTTGTATGGCAAGTACCGTTATTTTTTGAGCTAAAAAAAAAATTTCAATTTCCCCTCTGAAGAGTTACAAAGAAACCTTAAGTTCAAAATTTGAAGAAAATCGCTTCAGTAGTTTAGGCTGTAGGTTGAGGTACATACAGACAGACAGACAGACAGACAGAATTGTGCCACCCACTTTTTTCGTGTTCTCTATCATCGTAATGTCATGTTTGATTGTTATCTCGAAAAATTTTTTTTGCACGAATCCAAAACTTGCCCTATAGTACCTATATCGCAAGTAAAAATTAAATTGACATAAATTTGGACGGATATGTGCATAGTTTTTATCGATGTTCGAGGCTGGGGCTAATTGTTTGTCGTACGAGATTTTACTGCGTGCGGACTGGTTTCGTATGTAACTATAACGACTCTCGATTGAAGAAGCGCCATCTTACGGATTATACCTGATATAAACCAACCTAGAGAGAGTTTTCTAGAGCTTTGATTCTAAATGTCAAAATAAAAGCTTTAGGAAGGGAAATTGTGGGAAATTTTCCCTACGGAAAGCTCTAGAGGCAGATACCAGAACTTTCGGGCAGTATCCAGAGTTTGTTAAAAGTGCCTCTACACTATCCCACAAAGTATTAACACATGTCAGAATAAAGTGGGAAAGAATTTCATACGACTGCCAAATTTGTGTGATGAAAATGATTTTCATATTTTGCTTCCACACTTGCATCAAAACAAATCAGTTTCACCAAAACCTCAAACGCCCAAGTGGGATAGAATGTGTGATGGTTTTAGAACCGATCTTAAATATTTTCAGGTATAAACACATGTCAAATCGTGTAGGATGCGATGTCAAGTTGTGTGTGATGAAATTTCATATTTTGCTTCCACACTATTATACATGAATTTCTTCACACTTTTTTGACATGTATTAATACTCAATGGGATAGTGTGGAACAAGTATAAAAAGCAGCGATCCAGTTTGCTTTTCTTTTTCATCGTGAATGCATAAAGTTGGCTGTAATAAAAGTGAGAAGTAAAAGGAGTTTTTTTATTGGTAACTTATGGATAGCGCAGCAATGCAAGTCCGAGTAAAACGTATATTCAATTCACTTATAAATTAAATTTAAATAAAAAATCTGTGGCGTTAAAAATGTCAAAATCAGCTGTTATTGAAAAAAAAATATTTGGAAACAAAAATGGATTTCAAATGGTTCCAAATGGCGCTTGTTCGAATTTGCATTACTGCACCTATTAGTTGATTTTAATCGAAAACAAACAAATGAAATCATTCCTGTATCCAATTCACTATTGAAAAAGCTAGGGGATGTGTTGGAAAAGTATTGCTTTTTGTATGTCAAGTTGAATAAAGGGCTATGCACATGAGAATGACCAACAAACGTCGATTAAACGAACAAAATGGGATTGAAAACATTTATAAACCTCAATTCTTAAAAAAAAAAATTTCAAAACGTTAATGTTGAGGTACTAAAATTTGTATTTTAATTGCTAAAATAAAATAAATTTGAATTAACAAATTGCTCGTTGCGAATTGCAATCTCAAAAGGCAAACATGATGATTATTCGTTTATGCTGGGTTTTAAAAACTGTCAAAACTTATGTCACAAAACTGCCATCAGAGTGGTTATATTTGGTGTTGACAATACAACGAGTCATACATAGTATGGAATATATACGGGAATCGTCTAATCGTATCTTAATATTCCAAGCCACCTAGTGGTGACTAGTGAAAACAAAGCTTAAATAAAACGAACACAACCTTATATGATCAAGGTCTGCGAATCTTCACGTACAGAATATTTTTCTGCAACCCCAAGTGTTGTTCTGTTTAAGCATTCCACAAATCTTATCTGCACTATTTATGCACTAAATATTTTTTACTGACTAACTTATCCACACTATTCGATTGTTGTATAATATACACTTACTAATAAAAAACTCAGAAAATACTACAACATATTGTAATATTTTCTCAGGTTCGTTAATAAAACTTATTTACTTTATTCAAAACGTCCACTTATTTATTTCACTAAATAAAACACTTTACTTTTCTTACTACAAACAAAACGATTTATTATTCACCACTGAAATAAATTCACCAACTTTACTTTTCACTTTTATTACAACCAACTTTATTCATTCACGATTAAAAACAAACTGTGTCGCTGCCGTTCAGACATGTGCCTTTTATACTTGTTTTCCAAATTCTGGAAATAAGGAGAACGTTCTGGGGCCTATAACACAATACATAAAGTGCTTGTTGAACAAGTGAAATTCAACAACTTTTTAAAATTTGTGTAACACGAGACAACAAGTCAAGGAGAACTTGAACAATTGTTTTGGCTTCTTTCAACAAGTGGGAAATTTCATAAATTCACCGTTTCTGTAACTGGAAACAACAAGAGCTCGAAAAATAGAAAATAAACTTGTTGAAAAGTTGATAAATTTCAACCGACGGTTCTGAACTTGTTCGAAGTCAACAAGTAAGAAATAAATGCTAGCAGTAGTGTTTATCAAGTGATGAAATCGTAAGAAATAAATTGTTCATCAGCAGAATTTGAAAACTCAGTACTGAATCGTAACGTTGAACGCACAAAAAATCTGAAATTTCAGCAAATCGTCTTTGTGTAATATGCCCAAAAATTAATAGTTTTGAGAAACTGAAGTGTAGGTGGGTTAATAAAAAAACGTTTTTTGATTTTTTTTAAATTTTAAGTTTGAAAATTATTTTTCAAAAGCTATTTACAAAACCAGCTTTATTTAAAAAGGAAACTGAAGAATGGATTTTTGGCTTTTGAAAAAGCTATGGCCCCACATTGTGAATTATGGCGTTGTTTTTAATAGTTTTTTGCTATTTTAGGCAAATGTTTTAGAAAAACTATCCCTCCCACTCAAAGGGGGGAAATAAACGCCGTCTTCGGTTTCGATTTTTTCTTGTCTTCGTTCAACCTAAAACGCTCTCTCCTTTTGTCACATCTCATATTAAACATCCTGTAGATAAAATAAAGGGAAATTGAAAGAATTTTTTGTCATTTAAATTTAATTTTCAAAAAATCTGCAAAATTTAGTTATTTTTCCAGTAAAAAATATATGCATTGAGTATTTTATGCTTCAATTAATAAAAGCATTCAATTGGAACGTAATTATAATCTTTGACGTCTAGCATGTATGAAACGGTCCACTGTGCACCGTGGAGGAAAACTCTAATTATTTACAATTAATTTATTCAGTTCTTAAAAAAAAACAAATATTAAAAAGCCAACACGCCACCGTACCAAGCCGACAACAGACCACAAAAATAACTGTATCCACTATAAAGCAAAATTTCTATGTGCGGATTTTGTTGTCTTGTTTTTTAGCTGTTTGATTTTTTATCTGAAAAAACGTAGCAATCGTGCTAAAAGTCATCTGAATTTTCAAGATTTTTATGACAGGTGACCAATCAGAAGCTCGAAAAATTCAGATATTTGATTCCATGAACGGACGGCTGGCTTAGAATGTATTTATTGGTGAAGAATTTGGTTTATAAAAACAAAATGTTTTAATTTTTATTCTTAATCGACCAATGATAATGAGAATCAAAATTACTGTTCGCTTACCTCCCAAAACTACGAATTTCTACGAATTTAGCCCAAAGTTCTGTCAAAGGTCATATAAAAAAAAAAATTCGAAGCGATTCGTAGTTTTTGAAAGTACACAAACGCATTTAAAAAGAACCACAGGTGTTGTCATTGTAAAGTGAATAAAATATTATTTATCTAAGAGCAAACAAGCAAAGCGCTGATTTTAGATGAAATATTTTCTTTTTTTCGGAAACTTTTCGACTCATGGCGTAAGAATTACTTGTTGAACTGGTTCAACAAGTAATTCTTACGCGATTAGCCGAAATGTTCCGAAAAAAAGAAAACATTTCATCTTAAATCATTGCTCTGCTTGTTAGCTCTTACTTACTTTCAGTAAGATAAATCAATATTTTATTCACCGTATACAATGACAACACCTGTGGTTCTTTTTAAGTCAAGTTTTTCTTTCTACTATCTATTCTACTTTCGAAAACTACGTCTTGCTACGAATTTTGTTTTTTTTTATATGAGCTTTGACAGAACTTTGGGCTCAATTCGTAGAAATTCGTTGTTTTGGGAGAGGTACGCGAACAGTCATTTTGATTCTCATTATCACTGCTCGATTTAGAATAAATTTAAAATATTTTGTTTTTATAAACCAAATTCTTCACCAATAAATAAATTCTAAATCATCCGTCCGTTCATGGATTCAAATATCTTAATTTTTCGAGCTTCTGATTGGTCACCTGTCATTAAAATCTTGAAAATTCAGATGACTTTTAGCACGATTGCTTACGTTTTTTCAGATAAAAATTCAAACAGCTCAAAAACAAGACAACAAAAATCCACACATAGAAATTTTACTTTATAGTGAATACAGTTATTTTTGTGGTCTATTGTCGGCTTGGTACGGTGGCGTGTTTGCTTTTTAATGTTTGTTTTTTTTTTAAGAACAAAATAAATTTATTGTAAATAATTTGAGTTTTCCTCCACGGTGCACAGCGTCAAAGATTATGATTTCGTTCCAAATTAATGTTTTTATTAATTGAAGCATAAAATACTCAATGCATATATTTTTTGCTGAAAAAATAACTAAATTTTGCAGATTTTTTGGAAATTAAATTTGAATGACAAAAAATTCTTTACAGGATGTTTAATATGAGATGTGACAAAAGGAGAGAGCCTTTTAGGTTGGACGAAGACAAACAAAAATTGAAACCGGAGAAGGGGTTTATTTCCTCCATTTGAGCGGGAGGGATAGTTTTTCTAAAACATTTGCCTAAAATAGCAAACAATTATTAACATCACCTGCATAATTCACAATGTCAGGCAATAGCTTTTTCGAAAGCCAAAAATCCATTCTCCAATTTCCTTTTTATATAAAGTTGGTTTTGTACATAGCTTTTGAAAAATAATTTTCAAACTTAAAATTAAAACAAAAATCAAAATTGTTTTTTATTAACCCACCTACACTTCAGTTTCTCAAAACTATTAATTTTTGCGCATATTACACTAGTTTACATAATTTTAGGCCATCGTAGTGGGTCGCACAAAAATACAGTTTTTTTTCCCAAAGGCGCGTTTTCAAGATAAGCGCAAAAATAATTTTCCTAGCTATTTTTTTTAATACTGTCATAATGCCGGATTTACACGAATGGAAAGCTGCCAGTATAATGACAAAAAGAATGAATTTGTCCATTCTTTTGTTGTTGCTTTTGTCATTATACTGGCAGTTTTCCAACCGTGTAAATCCGGCATAACGGTTTAGCTAATTGACATAAACTGTGTACGATTCAGTACTGAGTTTTCATATTTTTGCTGATGAACAATTTATTTCTAACGATTTCATCACTTGCTAAACACAACTGCAAGCATTTACTTCTAACTTGTTGACTTCGAACAAGTCAAGAACCGTCGGTTGAAATTTATCAACTTTTCAACAAGTTTATTCTCTATTTTTCGAACACTTGTTGTTTCCAGTTACAGAAACGGTGAATTTATGAAATCTCCCACTTGTTGAAAGAATCCAAAACAATTGTTCAAGTTCTCCTAGACTTGTTGTTCCGTGTTACACAAATTTGAAAAAGTTGTTGAATTTCACTTGTTCAACAAGCACTTTATGTATTGTGTTATAGGCCCCTGGTCTCTGCTTCCAGAGCTTTCCATAGGGGAAATTTCCCAATAATTTCCCTTCCAAAAGCTTTTATTTGACAGCTGGTAAATCTGCTATAATCCGGCAGATGGCGCTTCCTTCGTTTGAGAGTTGCTATAATTATAGCTACTAAGGGTATGTTTGCACTGCGACCGTAAGCTTTATTGTGTTCGTTTGTTTGCTTTTCGGAGTCGTTATAGTTCAAATTTGGAAAGTCATTACAATATTATATGATATGAGGGGTATAGTTTCAAAACTCTCATATTCCAGTTTTTTTTTTCAAAAATGATTAAGTATAAGGAAATGTTCTTTAGAAGGTCCTTCATCTGTGGGGTCTGATAATTATTCAGGCCCAGAGCCACACACAGCTTCGCTTCTGTTCTTTGTGTTCGGTCTGTTCGAAGGCCAAATGAAAATCGAATCGCCTTGTTACTTAATTATGAAATCTTTATTTATTTAAGATACTCTTATAAAGACTTGGTTTCTCTTTTACTATTTAATCTTGATCTGAGGCCTAATAGTACGTAAGGTAATTTTTTTTGACCATTGAGGCTCGTTATGGCACATGAGCGCTGCTTTCAGCGTCCGGTGCCATCTCTCAACCATACCATTGGCTTTTGGGTTGTACGCAGTGGTTCTATTGTGCTTGATACCGAGTTTCTTGCAAAGTTCGTTAAACAGATGCGATTCAAATTGCGACCCACGATCTGATACAATAGTAGTAGGAATTCCGTAACGAACGAACCATTCGTTGAACAAGGCTTGAGCGATAGTTTCTGCAGTAATGTCGGAAATGGGTATGGCCTCAGGCCAACGTGTATACCTGTCAATTATGGTTAAAAGATAACGATAATTTTCGGAAATGGTAAGTGGCCCTACGATGTCAATGTGAATTTCTTCAAAACGTCCTGCTATTTCTGGAAAAACACCAAGAGGACTTTTGACATGTCTGCTTACTTTAGATTTCTGACAGGCTGTGCATGCTCTCTCTCACTCTCTACAGTCCTTGTTCAACGAAGGCCAAACGAACTTATTAGCAATCATTTTGATCGTAGATCGAATACTGGGGTGCGCCAAGTTGTGAATTTTATCGAAAATTGAAACACGGAATTCTCTAGGCACAAAAACTCGGGGAGTCCCTGTAGAAATGTCACATGTGATTGTAGCTTGGGTTCCAGGCATGACAAACTTTTTGAACTGAAGTGCTGTGTTTGAGTTAGACAATTCTATTAATTCCTTATCGGAATTTTGAGCTGAAGCTTACTTTGAGAAATCTATGTCGGCGGGTAGTGAAATTTCTTCCAACCGCGAAAGTAGATCGGCAACTGTGTTTTGTTTACCGGGTAGGTGCTGAATATCGGTAGAGAATTGTCCGATAAGGTCGAGGTGTCGCAGTTGTCGAGGAGAAGCCTTGCTTGGTTTTTGCTGAAAAGCAAAAATTAAAGGTTTGTGATCGGTGTAGATCGTGAAAGTGCGTCCTTCTAACAAGTGTCTGAAGTGTTTGACCGCAGAGTATATGGCTAAAAGTTCCCGATCGTACGTACTAAAACTTTGTTGTGATTTAGTTAATTTTGCCGAAAAGAACGAAAGGGGCTGCCACTCTGTTCCTATCTTTTGTTGGACCACACCACCGATCGCAAAATCAGATGCGTCAACGCATAGCGAAAGTTGTGCTTCCTCCAGGGGGTAAGCCAATAGCGTTGCTTCGCATAGCTCTAATTTGCACTGTTCAAAAGCTTTACTCGACTCCTCCGTCCATTCGACCGTTGATTTGTCATTCTTTTTCTTTTTGCCGGTTAAAAACTTGTTAAGCACTGCTTGTGAAACGGCTGCATTTGGTATAAAACGTCTATAAAAGTTTATCATACCTAAGAAACGACGAAGCTCACAAATGTTATTCGGCTTTTTGAAATCGGAAATTGCCTGGACTTTCTCTGGAGAAGGTTTAATGCCCTCAGCTGTTATGAGGTGCCCCAAGAAAATAACTTTGCTTTTGGCAAAACAGCACTTTTCGGAATTGATAACGAGTCCGTATTCTTGAAGTCGAGTGAAAATGATTTTAAGGTGCGTTAAATGCTCTTCGCGATTCTTCGAGGCCATCAGGATGTCGTCTATGTACACGAAAACAAAATTCAAATCTCGCATTATTGAATGCATAAACCGTTGAAAAGTCTGAGCGGCGTTTCTCAGACCGAACATCATCCTGGTGAACTCGAATAATCCGAATGGAGTAGCTATTGCTGTTTTCGGAATGTCGCTTTCGTCAATTGGTATCTGATGATAAGCCCGAACTAAATCTATCGTGGAGAAAACTGAAGTACCTGCTAAGCTCTGGGCAAAATCTTGAACATGCGGAATGGTATAGCTATCAGGTTGTGTTACGCTGTTAAGCTGCCTATAATCTCCGCATGGCCTCCATTCACCATTCTTTTTTTTAACCAGATGCAGTGGGCTTGCCCAAGGGCTACTAGACGGGCGACAAATTCCTGATCTTATCAAAAAATCAAACTCGTTTTTAGCGATTTTAAACTTAAGTGGATCAAGTCTTCGAGGTTTATTTTTCACCGGCTGAGTTTTGCGAGTTATAATTTGGTGAGTGACACTATGCTTGACCGGACGGACGAAGATATTCTCGGATGAAAGGATGTTAAATTGTCGAACGAGGTACGTGTCGAATTGGGACTCTAGGAATGATGTTCGTGATGTCTGGTCTTTCTTCGGAAAAACCAGCCGCATCATGATTATCATATGAATCTCATATTGCCGAGCTGTGAACCTCCTCGGGGTGGCACGTGGGCAACGTAGGTGCCTGTAGGAACTACCGGTTTGTTTTTGTCAATGAGGTAATTACCCAGATCATGACGATTTATCGTAAGACTGAATTACTATCCGCCTGAGACATTGCTTACCTGGTTCTTCACTACAGCGTACATACGGCGAAACACAGCAGGTTATTGATTTGGTAAGCAGAACTGTAACTAATCAGCCCTTGGTTGCTTTTTTGCGCCAAATCCAGGGTTCTCGTCCCTGCTTCTTTGCAGACACGAAAGTGTGAAGCTAAGAAACTAACTAAACTGCGGGATTTACTTGTCATGAGTAATGAACGCGCATGTCAAATTATTGGATATGAAATATCCATAATTTTAGTGAAGGTCGACCTTTACACAGTAGCATATAATAGTAGCAAATAAGAAAAGGTACCACGGGCTTGCAAGTTTCCTACACTTGTGAGATGGGTTGGCACCTTCGGGGTGCGTCGTGGTGGCCGTGGTTGTGATCAAATTCGCGATCAGTTGAAGTATCTGACACTGCTTTGATTAGATAGAAAAAATCTTTACCAAAGTGAGTTGTTCTGCAAAGCAATCTCAATTGGAAGCTGACGAAAGTCTCTCCAATTTGGTAGTGACGAAATTTTTTGGGTTCACAGTCTAGTCAGGCTGATGAACACAAAACAATATAACACATTCTCAAAAAAGATGAGACCGTAGTTGGCGGTGCTTGTCGGACACTTAATTCCACACTATCCGGGGCAGCCCGGGGTGGAATTAGGCCTTAATTGGCAGGTGTCCACCTTAAGCTCGCCTCAATTACTGTCGAACGAGGTTCAGAACGTCAGATGGTATAAAACCTTTATTTATGGCGGAAATAATTGTTGCCGGTTGCCTGTCAATACTGCCGATTGTATGTCTTTTAGTTGTCGGGTCAAACAACTGACGATTTTTGAGGTCTAACAGAAGCCCAAAAGCTCTTAAAAAATCGGCACCTATGATTGGCTTGCTCACATCGGCGCAAACAAAAGTCCATGTAAATTGACGATGCAAACCGAAATCTAAAACTAGTCTGGCGGTACCATATGTGCGGATCGGTGAACCATTCGCTCCAAACAACGAATTAGAAAGAAAGAAGGTTTTTACACTTCGAGAACTTTGCGGGTAAAACCGATACATCAGCTCCGGAATCAATCAGAAAACTTTTCTTTGTACACCGATCGTATACGAATAGACGACTGTTCGTTGTCGTGTTTTCCTTTTCGCAAGTCGCCAGCGAAAAGGGATTTAGTTTTCCGAATGATTACGAGCTCTAAGTTTGAAACTACACGGTTGTTCGCAATTCCTTGCATTGGACCCGAACTGGCGGTGGTACCAACAAAACCTGCGCTCTGGACTACGAACTCTTGAATTATTTTGTCTGGAAATTGGAGACCGAGTTCCAGATCTGATTTGCTTTCGAAGTTCTGCTATTTCCCGCTCTAAAATTTCGAACGATTGCCTGTTACTACCGTTGATAAACGTTGGCGTCGACGTTGAGTCTTTTGTATTGCCTGAGATGGCCGAAACGTATGAAGTGGTAGGCAATGTACTGACAATTTTGTCGGCTAATTGTGCTAGCTCATCTATATGTATATAGCGATTAAAATGGCTTGTGCCATGTTTGGCAGCCTTTGAATCCACAATTTCTTGGCAATGGTGCAGTGGATGTAGTGCTTGACTGCTAGCTTAGAGGTGTGGGTTCGAGCCCCATTCTAGGCAGCATTCTTTTCTATATTCTCCCAGCTTATCTGGACGCCACCCGTGAGATTTAATGAGATAATAAACACCTTGATCTCAATCCACTGTGCCAAATCTTTCCTATCTTCCTACTCTTTCTAACTAGTGCCGTGCAACTCAGGTTGCATTTAAAAGACCATAGGTCTTACAGGCATATAGTTAAAATTATTATTATTATTATTATAGAAATTGTGAATTGACTTCCAGCTAAAGCTCGCATTTCTCGAAGCAGTTCGCTTGGTTTCCTATCGCCCAGTTCGCTTTCATTTAATAATTTTTGCAACCGCGTATCCTCCGACTCCATCAATCGACTCAGAACCGTTCTCTTTAAATTTTCGTATAAGTTATTCGCGGGAGGATTTAAAATGATGTCTCTGCAAATGCTTATTGTACGAGAATCTAACAGCCCGAGCGCAGTGAAATATTTAGTACTATCGGACCTGATTTGGGAAACACCGAACTGGCCTTCTAACGCGACAAACCAAACATCCGGACTTTCTGGCCAAAAAGGCAAATTCTTAAATGATATAGCACTCACCTGACTGGTAGAAGTGCCAGCGCTCGTTGCATTATTCTCAGCTGCCTGTATGCCAATGTTTCCAGTCGCCAACAATCTGCTGCCGTCCAACCAGTGTACCCAGACTTTCATAACCTTTTTCCCCTATATTTATCAGCAAACCCAATTTTGTACCCCTAATTTAAAAAAAAATTCCCCTTTTTTTCCCCTAAATAAAATTTTCATGATTATGCATAAAAACAAAAATAAAAATTATATATTTCTTAACAGTTTTAATTTTAGTAATAACCTTAAAGTAACATAGAAACATTAGTAATATTTGTACATTGTATATGTAGGTACCTGCTAGAAATTTCCTTTATAAAAAAAATTGTTAAAACCAACTTAATATCTTCATTTACAAAATGCTCGAACAGCTGAAGTTGATGCTGCAATTTCTTTATCCTCCTGACAAAGCAAGTCTTTGAATTCAGGCAATAACTCCCATTGCTTCAAATATCTATTTCTGGATTTTACTTTCGAAACGAAGGAAAACCTTCAGAAACTCAAAACTTGTAAATTGGACATTACATAGGTTATTAACTTGCGAGAATATAGAAGAGAATGTTTAGATTGAAATTTTTCTTTTTGAATGAAGTTTGAAAATATTTTATAATGAGAATACGTTTGAATATTTTATTTTTATAAAAAATGTATTTAAAATTCTTCATTTAATAAGTTTGTCCTTTATGAATTTTTTCCCCTTTTTTAAGCTTGTCCCTCGATTTCCCCTTTTTCATTATAAAATCAGCAAAAGTGGTGCTTTTCCCCTCAATCTGGGAACCCTGCGTCCAACGTGCCGTCACCGATTCCACTTTCGTTCTCCATTGTGAGCTCGTACGCATACGACACATTGAACACAAAAAAATGATCTCTCGAACTCCTCGTCCTCGTCTGGCTACGGATAGTTGTTCACGTCAGGTGATGATAAAATTTCTGGTCTTGACTGCTTTTTCAGATTGCGGTAAGTATACATATAAATGTAACGTTAACTGAACGTCCACCGTTGAATAATGGTAGGTACACGTGGCTTGCGGTACTTGCAATACCGTTTCTTAACGAGATGCTGATAGCTTTCCTTCGCAGCACTATAGTATAAGGTGGATCAAGTAATACGCTATTATTTGGATTTGCGTTGCTTCGATGGCAATTTGCTTTGATTTCCTCAGCCTCCGATCACGTCGGGGTCACCAATTGTGGGGTCTGATAATTATTCAGGCCCAGGGCCACACACAGCTTCGCTTCTGTTCTTTGTGTTCGGTCTGTTCGAAGGCCAAATGAAAATCGAATCGCCTTGTTACTTAATTATGAAATCTTTATTTATTTAAGATACTCTTATAAAGACTTGGTTTCTCTTTTACTATTTAATCTTGATTTCTTAGTTAATATAAATTTAATACGAAGTTTTGTTATAATTTCAAAGTTTTATTTTGACGACTTCTCAGAATAGCGAATTACTGTGGACTGAAAAACGATGACGGCGACGACCGACGACCAGAGACTAGCACCTGTTGTTAGTCGACTTTTTCCATTTTCCTTTTTGGGCGCGTTCCAAATGCCAAGTAGTGCACCTAAATGTCGCACTGCTGAGTTACACTCAGCGAGTGCACCAAATGTCGCACTGCCGATTTACACGCTACACATCTACGTAGCTATGAAAAATTTATAAAAATAAATTATTTCCTTAACTTTTTTGTGCATGGAAAGTGTTGTTCTTTTCAAAGCTACACTATTTCACTCAGTAGTTCAATGCAAAACTCATCTAATCCCTTACAAATAAATTCTGCACCAAACATCTTCTTTTTCCCTAACGTTTTTATATTTTCAAAGCTCTTCTATTCCTATACTCTTCTGAATCAAAAGTCATCTATTCCCATACAAATCAAATCAACTGCAATCGCAACTTTTAAAGCTATTCTTTTCAAATTAGATTGATTTTTTTATAATTTTCAGGCTCCCCAAATATGTTCAAACCCCGAAGGAATGGATTAAGGTCATCCTTAACTTATATTTTAGCGTTAAGGCTAATCGCTTTTATTATTTTTGTAGCTTTTAACAGATTTTTTTATTTCACTCTAATATGTACCTAGTTCTCAAACAACTGCATTTGAATTTAAATATTTGAATAAGACAAACATTTTTTAAGTTGTCTTTTAAAAGATTAAAAAAAATGTATAAAACAGTCACAAACATCAAACAAACTAGTAATTTGTGCATAACGTAACTGTTTATAAATATTGTAAGTATCTTCATTATTATGTTTAAGTATCTAATAGGTTTGATTTTTTAATTATTTTATTTACCTATATGCATGCACAATGTATATAGTTTTGAAGAAGAGTGTAACCAAGCATCACCATTTTATCAAAAAATAAAAACAAAATAAACATCTAGCTACTAGCCCACAATACTGCCGTCATAAGGAAAAAGTTCGTATCTGCATTTTAATATTTTGGAGATAAATACATTTTAGTGCCCTTTCACACGAGCAAACTGAGTTGCCACTGTTGCCAGTAACTTTTAGTTCCATGGTGAGAAGGGCAGGAGGAAAGAGGGGCTAACAAAATTTCCCCGGTCAAGGATTTGAGGAGATTTTTTTGACATTTCCTTTCACATCTAGGTTTGGGTGTGTTCAACCAATAGACTTTCAAAACAAAATTCAAAAATTGCTTGGAGATTTGTTTCCTCGTGCGAAAGGTAGGGTAGAGCGGGGTTAGTTGGACCACTTTTTACTTGAAGTCTTATAACTTTTTACCTATTCATAACATAACAATGAAACTGGCATCTATATAGAAAGAATGTAACTTCGGCTTCTTTAATAAATTTTAAAAATTTGAAAATATGTTATGGCAGATAAGATAAGATTACTTTAAATGCACCAAGTCCAAGTCGTCCAACTTGCCCCACTAGCGGGGCAAAGTTGGACCAGAAGATGGGGTAAGTTGGACCAAAAGTTAAAAAGTGGAAAAAGAAGCTCTATTAACAACAAATTCGTATTTTGTTTTTACTTTTGTACCCAAAAAACACAAATAAGCGCATGATGGTTTTCCTTTGGCAGAAGAAATCCACTTTAAACTAGCTTAGCACGTGTGATTAAGTAACTATGCTTCATTCGTGTATGATCGTCTTCATTTAGCACTTGCGGTTTCTGAGTTATTGGCGTGGTCCAACTTACCCCGGGATCCAATTAGCCCCGCTCTACCCTAAAAGAGATTTTTAAGGAGATTAAAAGAAAACGTCAATAAAAATCTCCAGCAACTTGTTTCTTCGTGTGAAAGGGGACTAAATGATTTTGTTTTTCTCGCCCTCAAATTAAATAAAAACTTTTAAAAACGATTCCGTTTTAAAAACTATTATAGTTGGAATATGAGTTTTAAGCCTTTCATAAAAACAATAATCTGTCATAAAGTTACAATTATGGTCCTTACTCAGTTTTGAAGTTTGTCGTTTACGCCATTTTTCTTAGGATGCCAGAATAGGTATCTATAGGTTCAAGCACATTTTCAAAATTATATGAGGTCCCTTCTTCTTATCGTATTCAAGTATCATTCCAATTATTATCATCAGAGATATTTTCTTAGACAAAAAATCGAAGTCTCTTACTTATGAATGATAAACTTATATTATTCTACTCAATCAATTTAAGATTGAACATAAATTGACGAGGTCATTAATTTCCATTTTGTATTTCTCCAAGCCTTAAACAGGCATATTACAATGTTTTTGTGATATTTAACGAGGTCGCTTTTGGCGTCATTTGGGGCGGGTCGGCCTAATCCTGAAACCAGTGTTCGTAAGGCCTTAAGCAATATTGTTATTGTTACATTAATGCCATTCAACCATGGAAACATTCATCAAAACGAAAACATTTGACATTTTACTGATTTTTTCTTGCTTCAAAACACCCTAACCACTTCATAAAATGTCAGATGTGGATTATGCCATCATCAAGGAGTTAAGGCAAAATAACAAGAAGGGTGGTATAAACACACAGATCCTTTTTTTATCGGTGTTATTTTATTCTTTTTTGAATTCGTCGTTGTAGTTGTCATTAGAGTTTTCCAATCTGTCAAAGTTGAAATAGGCATCAGTGCATTTATTTATATCAAAATGCTTTTAGAGTAATCAATCAATTTAATTTACTTATTTTCAAAGTGTTATAATGTGTTTTCTGGCAATGGGATCTGATGCTGGTCTCGTGATAGTGTGTGGTGTGGATGCAGAATTGGTGTAGTTAGTCCTTTGTTGGGTTAAATTTTATATTTAAAAAGAATGGAATAACAAACTGTCGTGGCATATTTCAATCAATTATAGAATTGATTGGTTGAACATTTAATAATGAAAACCAATTTAATAAGTACTCGTAGTCAGGTGAAACTATAGAACAAATCTTTTGAAAAATTAGCAGTTAGTTCATATTTAGTTTAGTTTGGTTGACCTTAAGAATGAAGAATCGAAAATAGTCCTTTGGTTGTGGTGGATTGAAGGGATTTGCAAACAGAAAAATTTGTTTTTGATGCAATCAAAGTATTTTTGTCTTTGGTATCGGTGATGGAGTGTTCTGTGAAGTTTGTTTAAATTCTGTCTTGCGGTTTGCCAAAAGGGGGCAGAAAAGTACTCTGAGCACCTACTTGTTTTATATAAAAAAATAAAATTCACGACTCATTGAACCTTATACCTATAGGGGCTGAAGCCCCCCCACAGTCAATTAGTACAAGTAATTTAATAGCAAAATAAAATATATTACGATGTTTCAATTTTGTGTTCGTTTTCAAACATACAATTTTTAAAAACACTTTTTGAAACAAAGAATGATCCCTAAAATCATTGATATAATATCATTGATATAATATTTCTATATTCTTCTAGCATTTATTAAAATAATGTTGGGGCTTAAAAATTGACATACAAGTAGTATGTTTTTCTAAGCCTCCAAAGGAATTCGATGAAAAAACGTAGATGAGACAAAGCAAATTGAATATAAAAACGCAGGCTCTATTTATTCCAAACACGACAAGAGGGACGACAATTCAAAGTTGGGGCTTACCAATTTACGCCTTAAATGTGTTCTTCCAAGCCCAAAGGGAAGTGGACAAAAAAAAACAAGAATGAGGCTAGAAAATTTGCATGTTCAATGCAATTGAGGAGCTTAAGGACAACACCTGATATTTGCATTTATTTATGTTTTTCAGAATTTGAAAACACAAATTCAGATATGTAGCTGTCTATATTAAGTGAAAAATGTTACCTTTTGCCTTTAAAATTCCTTTTCAGGTAAAATTTTGAGTAGGGCACGCTATTTCTTTAAGCTGAATAAAAGAAAGCTATAAGGATATCGATAGAATTCATCATTAAGGATCCTTTGAATTTGACCACAAGAGAAAATATAACCTTTTTCCTAAGATCTTATGTTGATATTTTTCGGGCTTATATGACCCCTGAAAAACTAAAAGAGCTTAAAACTCTAAGAACTGTGTTTCCGATTCAAAACAGCTTTTCATGCAATTTTTTCGAGCAACCGAATCAAACAATTATTGTTTACTAAATACAATCAGTGTCCTTGAAATTGAAAGCTAAAGATTTGCAGTTCGAAGATATTTTGATGATTTCATTCGTTTCCTTAAAACGATGCGATTTTTAATCTATATTTTTCTTTGGCAAATAGAATTAAATAAATTAATAAATTTATAAACATTCATTATTTATAAAATGGTAGGATCATTCAAACAAAATGGCGTGGCTGTTAATGGCTGCCTTAGCGTCTAGTCAATATCAATAACACGTTTCAACCAATATCTTTAAACGTTATAAAATTTTGCTCCCATACAAAATTCTCCCCAAAATTCTGCCTAGTATTTAAGACGAGCGGTACGCAAATCCAATTAAAAATCGTTTCTTACTTTGTATCACCAAGATAACTGTCAAAATTTAGTGCATGAAATAATTTATTGTTTGCCACATTATTCTCGAGCTAATTTATGTTATAGCTTATTTTGTTCATGAGATTTAGGTGGACTTTACTTTGTTAAAATGAAAATCGAAAACGAGCAATATTCAATAAAAACCCATTTCATTTTATCACGTTGACTTGAAATATTGAAGAAAAAAAAATTCTTTGCAATGGTTGAGTAAAATTTGTATTAAGAGAACAGCTGTTTTATGTGATATTCTTCGCAAAAATGATATTTTAAAATAGAGCTAGCATTTTAGCTGGTGTTTGGAGAGAAATGTGGGAGATACAATTCAGCACGTTCTACGTACTGCCTAAATGTATAAATTCTACAAAAATCATACAGTGAAAAAAGAAAGACATTTGAATTATCCTAACAACTTTTTTTTGCAGTGTGACATTCTTGACATAAATATGTATTTATATATGTAACTATCTACTCTGGCCAACTGGCCTACATTCTGAGAAAAGAAAATTAGTATTGAGCGATATTTTGCCCTTTTTTAAAATGATATGTCGAGATAGGAGCCTCATTCTCTTTCATTTAATCAAAAATTATAAACAAACAAAGTAGTATACCTTCCTGCCGGACACCCTGGTATAATGCAGTTCCGATTGTTGTTGAACGATGATGGTAGAACGGTATGACTTGAAGAGCTTACAAAGAGAAAAATAAAAAATTGAGATTTTCCATTCAAGGGGCGTGGCATCCCCCCACTTTATCAGAATTGCACCTTCGGTTGTCGGAGAATTATTAAAATTTGCAGGCTGTAAAAATAATCTTTGCAAAAATAGTGAAATATCAACAAAAACATAAATGTTAAAAAAAAGAGCCAAGTTCTTAAATGTACAAGAAATCTGTGCGTACAAAGTCGGCCAATAAAAGCAATGAGGTGTCTAATAGGCTTTTGATTATGTCATCAGACCCCATTGATGATTCTTACAATAAAACCCCATGAACGTCTTAGTTCCTTTTTCGCTGCTAATCAGAGACCACAAATGTCTATGTTTATTAAATCACTATTGGATCGTTGAAGTATAAATCAGCAAGATGGAGTTTTTGCCTCTGAGATGACAAGTGCTTAAGAGATGATGACTCGATTCTACCTTTTCTTCCTCGCCCGTACAGCTTCTGCAAAAATCGTTAATAAATATTCCAAGCGGCATTACGTGCTTGCCTATAAGATAGCGTCCGGTTATTATTACACCTTTAATAGACATGCACCAAAATTCACTAAAAGCTAAAAGGGAATTTTAATTTATCGGTCAGATAAAGTTTGCAGTTTTGTGAACCTGGATTTGATCAGAAAATAGATTTCTGTGAACCAGAATAACTTTTCGATGTCTCGCCATTTTTTGGTTTAATTTGTCATCAGATGAATGAATGATGATCAGTCTATAATTCTGGAATTATTTATTTTTAAATAGTATGTCTGTTCGCGTTACCTCCCAAAACTACGAATTTCTACGAATTTAGCCCAAAGTTCTGTCAAAGCTCATATACAAAAAATAAAATTCGTAGTTTTGGGAAGTACACGAACAGTCTATTGTTAGTTATAAATATTCATCTGTTCATTAATGACTTCGTTTATTTTAATTTGTAGTAACCAATAAATTTTCCGTCAAATAAAGTTGAATGATTTTTTTTTTAGGAAGACAGAAATTTTCATTAAAACTTGCTTTTAAAATATAAAACTATATAAACTAAGAAAATGTTGAGCTCGTCTCGCAAGGACTTTCAACCGTAAAACTGGTCTGACACTATTTTTTTTTTCATTTTCGAGAAAGTATAAGTTATCATGTGTTCAAAAGCCGACTTTGTTAGATCAAGTGTGTTGATCTTTTCAATTATTCTAAATTTTGAATAAAAAAAAAATATATGGCAACCCTAAAAATGAAAAATTTGAAATTTCACTTTTATTTTTGACTTAACTGGTCATGACTCACTAATACATCCAATTTGAGCAAATAATCTAAGAAGTCCATCAAAATAGCAATGGTATTTATAAAGCTTTATAAACTTAAAATCAGCCTTGTTTGAACGACTATTTCTCGCTCGAAATAGTTTTTTGAATAATACATTTTAAAGGAAAATTAATTACCTTTCTTTTGATAATGCCTATGGCGCAATGGCCCGTTAGTACACCTATCAAGATTCTAATATTCTTTTTACTCAGTGATAAAATATACCGAGATTCCTTTTCATTAATTCTAGGCCATAAACTTCTAGAGATAACACAGTCGTTCCTAGTCCTCCAGGATTTATTGATTTGCTCTTTTGTTATTAGGTCTATTTTCGTTCTAATCACGCCGATCGGGATGTTAAGTCCCATATCTAATTGGCTACTACTGTTTCTATTTGATAATGACCCTTTTCCTTGCCAGTTCATCTGCTATATCGTTCCCTTCTATATCGCTATGTCCAGGAACCCAGCAGAGTTTGACTCGGTTAGTGTCACAAATATCATTCAGTTTGCCTCGGCATTTTGCTACAGTTTTGGATCTTATAGTCTCACTGGCTAAAGCTTTGATAGCAGCTTGGCTGTCAACGAAAAATGTGATCTCAGACGAGTTCAGTTTCTTCGTTTGTACCATTTCTGCCGCTTTTTCAATAGCGTAAATCTCAGCCTGAAAGACACTACACTCATCTGGGAGTTTATACGAATATCTAATATTCAGAGCTTCACAAAACACCCCAGCTCCCGTTCCTTCTTCCATTTTAGACCCATCGGTGTAGAATGAGATACCCTGTTCCCTGGTTAGTGAGTTGGGTTCCCAGCCATGCCTTTGGGGTATTAAAATAGAGAAGTGTTTATTAAAATCTATAAAAGGTGGTATGTAGTCAGTCGTCACATCAAGTGCGGCCACTGTGTCATACCTCTGGAGGATAGACCCATGACCATAGGTGCTTTGCTTCCAAGAGCCCAGTTCTTTGAGCCGAAGTGCGCTCTTGGCTGCTGTGCATCTTATGTACTCGTCAAGTGCCGGAAGATTTAAAATAATTTCCAACCCTGCTTGTGGCGTAGACCTCTGAGCCCCCGTTGTTCCTATGATTTTTTTTAGTTTAGAACTAAAATTTTTTTTTTTTCAAAAGTTCATTTTGATGGTAAATTTTATTCTCTAAAAAAAATTTTGAAATTTGGTTCCGTTTTCGAGTTATATGCAAAAAACCAAAAAGGGTGCTTTTGCACCCCCCTCTAAAAATGAATCCTCCAATTTAATAGCTCCTCATCTTCATAGCTTCTAATGGTTCACAGAGTAGTGAAAAAGGTTTCCTAGATTCATGTGGTATCACAATGGACAAAATTATGGTCTAAATGTGTCAGTTTTACGACTGACTAATGGGTAGCCACTTTCAACTAATTTAACCTAAGCCCATAGACATAAATGTTTGGGCTATTTTTTCTTCATGGTTCTCATGATATTTTAAACTATTTTACAAACTTTCATCAAAGTAGCATTTCGTGGGACATGTTAATTTGCATGTTTCACCGTCAACTTTTGTATAAAAAGGACTAAAACTTGTCTTAGCATTGTCGTGTCGTCTTGGTTCTGGTCTTATTATATCCAGAGAACTAACAGCCATATTGTATCATACCTATGCTTCGATCAAACCAAAACAATTTTTTTAGTTTTCTTCCCTTGGAACATCCACTCATCGAGAGTGGTCCACTCTCGATTAATATTGGGTACCTCACCTCAACGGATACATAGATATGACTTTTACAATTACCAATTTTCTTAAATGTCTTCAGAAGTTATGAGTTATGCATGCAATGTATGCAAGTGAAATTGGAGGATATGCACACATCTATTATCTAAGTTTTACATTTTATTGAAATCTTAAAGTGGTGTTTTGCGATAGCAAGACCGTATACTAAATAATAAAGCCAGATTCGGTAAAAAAAATATGAACGTTGAAAAACGCTTAAACTTATTTTGTATGATTGCAGACATCCAACAGATGATGAAGAGTAAAAGAATCACAATATCAAAAGCCAATGATCAAAACGTTGGTATTGTCCAGAAAAGCATTGATAACAATCCGTACATAAAAAGAAAATCCATTCAATCTATCAAAGAAGAGTTAAGAGCTTATAGCAGCATGATATTTTTGTAGAAGGAAACAAATTGAGATACTATCTCAGGGCACCTAATTTGTTGTCCTGAACATTGGTCTACACAGAGACACCACTGTTGTTAGAGTCAATCATGTGCGATGATAAAAAAATTGCCTTCGATAAGCTGAAAGGGTCGCTTTGTCATGAAATTCTCTGGCGAACTCAAGAGCGCCACTTGAAACTGTAGTTTTTTTTTTATTTTTCTCCATTCTTGAAGCATTTGGAACTTCTGATTTAGATTGGAATACGAATCTGTGAATCTAGGATCGAACCGAAATTGGATAAATTTGACCAATTTCATCCGAAGGGACAATACCAACTGGGAACAAATTGTATTCAATTTAAAAGGAAAAAGTCCTGGTATTATTGTTTGCTTTTGTTCCATCCTAACAACGAAACCATGAAGTCCGTGAACTTCAATAGAATCGACCAAAGATGGAAAGTCGAATAAAATGCTTTTGGTTTATTTTCTACAAGTATCTATACCATACACACTTTACTAGTGTCTTACTTTTAACCGTCAAGATTTTGTGTGCTGTTAAGTCTCACACAAAGCGAAGGAATCAACGATTAATAGAAAAATAGTTTGCAAGAAAGAACCTTCTTAAATGTATGTACAATGTATACATAAATGTACATTATACATACACCTATGTACATAGCTATTTTCTTTTAAAAGTTACCCAAGGGGAAAAATTGGAATTGGTCAAACAATCAAGGGCCGTGGAATTGTTTGTTTACAAGTTGTATATTTTATTAAGGGTAGATACCTGCCTTTTCGTCAAAACTGTATTTGAGGATTCGCCATTTCACAGTTTTCAAAGTTGTACCTATGTTTATTATTTTTTTTTCAATAAGAAATTAAAATAAATACAAGTAACGAATTAATTTTCATTAGATGTCTGGAAAATAGATCAACTTTGAAAAATTTCCTCATACTTAACTGATAGTACAAACACAGCCAAAGTTGTAAAAGAATGCAATCATTTTTGAATGCAATATTTTGTGACTTTTACTAAACGATTGCAATCATTGATTTCACTTTGAGACTGCGACTTCAAATTCTGCAATCAAATGAATGCAAAGAATTCAAAGATTTTAAAATGAATGCAAGTAATGAAAATTAATGCAAAAGAATGCAAATGAATGCAAATGAATGCAAAGATTGCAAATGAATGCAAGATTGTAAAATGAATGCAAAGAATAATGCAAATGACTGCAAAGAATGCATGCATTCCCAAATGATTGCAATAAATATGATTGGTGTAAAATGATTGGGGGAAAAAATGATTGCAATCATTTTAGGTGCTTGCAGAATTTGAAGTCGCAGTCTCAAAATGGAGTCAATGATTGCAATCTATGAATGGAAGTCAGGTAATGATTGTATATGATTGCATTCACAAAAAATTGCATTTTTTACAACCCTGCCCACAGCAGATTTAAGGAGTGGATGTACCTATATAAAACAAAAATATAAGTATCTGGGGTTGCAGATGTATGCATTGTGATATCAAATACAAAAGTCAAGCTTTTTGCCGTGAAATAGCATGGACAATTGAAGGAAGTAAAAGGGCTGTGAAAAATTATCTAGCAGATACAAAACACAATGGTAAAAAATGAAAAAGACGTAGAAGCAAAGCAAAATCATCCCAGAAAAGTGGACAATTCTGCAGAATACCTCGAATTCTGCTCTATTATTGCTCAGAATAATCAAAAAGTGATATAAATTAGATAGTGTTTTCACGGTTTTAAGGATAATTTAAACCAATGATAACAATCAGCGTAAGAAAATGAAAAAGTTACCAGTCTTACGGCAACGACATGAGGAATTTCACATGAATTTCGCCAGGGACCTTGTCTCTTTGGTTGAAAAAAGGTTCAATACTGACGCATCCGATGGTAAGAATTTTTATTTTTATGATTTGAGCGAATTGGAACTTATTTTTACAAGTATTCATCAGTTGTACGTCAGGTGCTATGGGGCTCAGCGCTATCACTTATTATGGAGCAATAAAATTGGAGTTTAACTTCAAAAACTAACTGAAATAGTTATGTTGGTATGGGCATATCTGAAGATAACAGACATTGCTGAACTTTTACCATGAATTTTACAACAAGATAACACCCATATTTACACATCCAGGGTAGCTATAAGCTGGATTCAGTCAAAAACGTGTAACTTTTGCCATGGCCACCCTATTAACCGAACTCAAACAACATCGAAAAGCGTTGGATCTGGCTTTATCTAACATTTTATGAAGCTGGTTTAATACATCCAAGAGAAGTGTTAGCTTTGTTTATAGTGTTATCAATAAGAGAGCTAAAGTGCCAGTCGCATAATAAACCTAAATCAAGGATCGAAGTAACAATGGGAATGAGGTTCGGCATTAATAAACCATTGTCATTGTCTTTGAAATAATGGAGGACGCTTACGGGTATATTTTATGGCTTGACATTTTTTAACGTTGAGTTTTTTTGGAACCAAATGTAGAATTTGTCCAAGTCAATTTACAGAGATCTGGAATCTTCGGTACAAGAGATCTTTCTGCATATTCGCAATTCGCATGTCATTTGAGTAGATTGACGGATCAGCGTTAGAAAATATTTTTTTCAACGTCATTGGTGGTTAAAACGAAAATAAATGGTCTTAGGTGGCTACCTTGCAAACGGTGCACATATGGCGGTTGATATACACGACCTGAATATAACGTTGCATTGTCGTTTCGGTAAATATGATTAAATCCATGAAATCATCAAAGGCGGGGAGCCGAGTTGTTTCAGCTTAAATAATATTATATTAAGGGATATTTTGTCGAAAGCTTTGATGAAGTTAGTATAGCTATCGCATCGACTTCTTTACCTACTTCCAAAGCGCACAGGGTAGTAGATACAAACTCTACTAGATTAGTGGTAGTGGACCTGCCCTTTAGGAAACCATGTTGTTAAGTGGAAAAAATCGGTTTACAAAAAAAGAAAATAGTGTCATAAATATTACTCTCAAAGAGTTTCGGTAGGCAACAAAGCTTTGCAATAGGTCCATAGGTAGTTTTATCATTTGTTGGTCCTTTCGTATGAACAGGTATAGTGAAAGCATCTTTCCTGTTGAAATGGACTTTTGGAAGAGTGCAGTTAGTGGCTGGGCTAAGTTCGCCGTACATTTTTTCAATAAAACAGAAGGGAGACCGTCAGGACCAAAAGAAAAATCATCTTCAAGCAGATTAATTTTATTTATCACCGATGATATGTCAATATGAATGGAAGTCTGGGTACAGCTATTCATACAACTTAAATAGTTAACGTGAGCCTCAGAATTGTCACACAAAAAAGGTGCCCCGAAAAATTCTGCAAAAAGATTGGATATAGTTTGGATCCATTGACGAAGTATCGTATAACTTTAATACAGAAGGATAACCATCAAATCTTTGTCTACTATTAATAAACTGATAAAGGTCTATTCACACCCAATCGATACATCGAAGCCGATTTTTTTTTCGTGGTCTGGCTTAGGAAATACGCATCTAAAATTTTGGGTTATAGATAAAATCAGTCTGCATTTGAGAGTAAGAGAGGTATCTTGTGTAAAGGTATCCATATAAAACGGGGAAGTTATTATAGGTTAAAGTGTAGTTAGAAAAATCAGACTTAGATTTGGACTTTAGAAATTTTTGCCGAAGCTTGTTACTTTTATTACGAAGAGAGCGAAGTAAATAAATAAATTATGTTAAAAATTTAAGAATTCCATTTTTAGCAGATAACCTACACTCACTTAAATACATGCAGTATACCTACAATACAATCAGTTAAGCGTGATCACTGGCTTATTCCTTATTTGAATGATGGAATTGCGAATACTGTTTTTACTAGAAAATGTAACTAGCACGCAGTTTAAGGACAGGCAGTGTCTACTCTAAACTAATTTTTTTATTTTCTAGTTGATAGTTCCAAGTACTGGTTTAGTTGTTTCAGTCGATACTGGTTTGTTAATTACATCAACATGGATTCTGGGTCCGCCATTCCAGCCATATCTTGTACAGCGCAATCTGCAATGCCGAAAATGAATTGCATCTCTGAATTACGCTGCTGAGCTTCTGGTATGACGTATGAACAATCATCTGATGATTCGAGTAACACGCTTATCATCACATCACCAGCAAACGCTAATGGAATGATCGGTACCAATGATCATTGGAAGGTAACACTTAAATGTACATAGTTTTGTTTAGGCTAGAAATTAAGTCATAAACCTTATTTTGGCATCAACATGATTATTGATCTAGCTTTCTTACGCATCAAATATAGGTAAGAGCTACAGCCTTCATTGATGAGTTTCAATGATAGCTATATATGTATGTAAAGCCGGCGGCTTAGGTAGAGCGCTCGTCTGGCCTCAAATTTCCAAAAATTGAAACAGCTTCGATACATAATAAGATGTAAACTATACCAATAAGCTCTGGAAGCAATTTCAAATTGGATTTGGTGGTCCCGCCTGTTAGTCGTTTGACTGTAAAAGCCTCCTTATAATTCTTTCTATAGTGTGAGAGGTTATACTCCACAAAAGGATTTTATTGACGATATGTCACGAAAAGAGAAATAAAGAGTGGTTAGGGCGCCATCCACCCTAAACTATTATGAGTTCTGAATAAATTTTCGGATGTCGAAAAAGCATTCTCCAAAAGCTGCTTTTCTAATCTGGACTAGACTGTAGCATTCACAAAGAAAGTCAGATGAACCCACTTACACCTCTCATTATAACACCCTCTCTGCATTCTGAACAAGTTGAAGCCTTCTTAGCTTAGCTTTAGTACGTAATTTTTATAGTCAGTTTTTTTTTTATAAGAATCCGGCCGTAACTAACTATTAAGGTATCGATATACTTATTTTAAATAGTCCAAAAACTGCAATGCCATCCGCTTTGAGGACACTGCACAGTTCTAGAAGCGTTATTGATCTATTTGTGGGGGGGCTTACCTGATGAGTAGAAACCAGACCATACCTAGATAAATTTGAAAAATAAACGCTCTAAGATCTAACGGTACCAAAATCTATTGCGAAAAAGGAGAAAACAAGAGAGAAAAGGACCGAATATGAAGAAAAGATTACAAATCTGGTAATAGTTCCCGAAACTGAGTCAGGCCAAGCTCTTAGGTACTTGGTCATTAAAGCCACGGACGTTTCACCGCGCATAATTATTATAAAAACATAAGATAAGCGAGGATAACTCCTCAAAACCCTAAATGCCAGTTGTACAAAAATTGTTGAAATTTTGATCCACGCTTCAGTAATTTTTACTCACCGATTTCGGCGAATTAACTGAGGTTCAACGATGATGGTTCATGGATTTAATTGGCTACTACCTATATCAGTAGACTTAGGAAGTTCAGTCCTTAAAAAAGAAGTTTTGTAGGTACACAAGATTCGATAGAGAAACCTTCCTAAAATAACGCAGATCTGAAACCAATCAAATGTCACAATAGGTATTTTTGTTTCCAGCAAATAAAACTTCTTTCGTAATACATTTCTTGGCATAAGAACGCCATTTTTTAAATTTTACTCAAATAAGTTGTTACGTACTCAAAATGCCTGTCAAGTTTGTGGTGTCTGGTGTGTTTAGCATTCAATTTCGCCCACATCCACATTCATATCCGTACATACTCGTAAATTTGATTGCCCTTTTAGTTGTGTGTTTATATCACGGCTTTCTTATCTTAAGTCGCAATAATTTCCATATTTGCATTCATTGCTGGGTGGCATGCTACCAAGCAATTATACAAACTAATTTCCCAAATGTTTAGCTTGGCATTAGTGGCGTTGGAGCCCCCAAATGTTCAAGCTGATGGCAATTGCTGGCACGTGAACAGGTGGATGTCTACAACGTAAAATGAAACCATGCCATTACCGTATTAGTGAGGTGTAGTCAGCTATATATGTTTTATATTTTCCGCTTGTTGTCGTCCCATCGCCCACTCGAGAGCCAAACCAACCGCCATTTGATTGCCTTCCCAATTAAGTTTTAGCTATTTAATTATTCTAATTTGCTTTGTTATCCCGTCGCTGCGCGATGGGGTTATCAACAATGGCGTCGGGTTGGGGAAACAAACCTTCTTAGCAAAATGAAATTTCCAAACATGAATTTTGTCGGGCATAGCCACACCTTTTGACGTTGATGTCCTGCTAACTGAGTTTGTCATTCACACGAAGTTGTTGGTGTTTTTATTTTTAGTGGTTTAAATGAAAAGAGACAACGGAGTGCCCAATGCGGTATTTGAGGTTATCTAGGCGAATATTGTTAATGATTGTGTGATGTGGCGATACTGAACGCTTCAACCCTCACATGGAGATGTACAGGGTTGTGGGTTCAACTTATCCAGCGATTACTCAACAGAGATAATAACGACCGAAGTCAGTAATTTGTTTTACCTATTCGTATTTATTCGCGTAATGTTAAATTTTGAATTTGATTAACGATGCCCATTTCCATATTATTCTTGGAAAGTGGGGTTGAAACGAGAAATTGGTTTTTGTGTTAGTGTGAAGTTGATTTTTAAAGTGGAAATGAAACACAATCCATTGAGTGTCCTTGACGGGGTTTCTCTTTCTGGGAGTGGATGATGTTAATGGGTTTATTAGGCTTAGAGCTCAGACTAGCTTTTGATAGAATAAAATTAATTGAGTTGAGTTAATTGAGGTAAAAGGTTCGTTAAGTTGAAAATTTATGTTAAGCAATAATAAAAAAGAAAAAATAATTTGTGCTTAGCTAGATTTAGATTGGAAACGAAGGCTCGCGAAAAACGTTCAAATTGTAGAAAATCATAAAATGGTTGGGGCGTTGGTGTCATTTAGGGACTAGGGTGGTATGAAAATTATGTTATTTGACATTTTGTTTATGTTTTTTATGTCTTTTTTAAGTGAACAATGTTAAAATGTATTGGGGGGCAAGGACAGTTAGACTCGAAATTTTGTATTTTTAAAATAAACGAACTCAGGTTCATATCAGGGGCTTCTCGTCAGGGTGTTCAAAGTGTGCATTGCACGCCCTGGTCAAAAAACACAAAGCCCAATTCACCCAACTTTAAATTTCAAATGTTATTTTTCTGCAACATTACGAGCCTACGACTTTAATTTGTCATTTGTCATCCATCATAATTTTAAAATCCTTTGTTCTGTATTTTGCAGGTATCATAATAGTACATAAAATCGGTTCGTCTAACACACTCACTTTGCTCAATGCTCGTGCGAACCACACCCGTTCAAAACACACAAACGTCATTGAAACCAATAGTTTTGTGTTGTATCCATTTACACACGAACGACACATTCTTTGGAAGCTCGTATAAGAATTTCTTTCGGGCACTTGTTTTTTCTTCCAGTGAATACATTACATATAGAACACTAAGGTCTGTTCGCGTACTCACACAATACAGCCAAATTCTACCCAATTCTGCCAAATTTAGACCAAAGCTGTTCGTGTACGCAAGAAATGTGAAGTTTTTGGCAGAAGAGAACGCTCACAAGAGTATACAAACTTTCCGCTTCCTTACAATTTTTGCCAAATTCTACCCAAGAAATTTGTTTGGGCAGAGATAAGTGCTGTGTTCTGTGAGTTGAGAACAACACAAAACAAAATGGCTGTTGTTTACTTTCATTTTTTTTTCAGGTAAAAGTGTTTTTTATGTTTTCTTATCTGTTCTTCCCTTTTTTTTATTAGATATTAGATATTATTTATTTTTGATTTATTAATTTTAATTTAATTCAAATTTTTTATTATTTAATAAATTTATTTAACTATTTTAAAAGAAAATACCTTGCAGCAGATCGTGAAGGATGGAGACGTTTTGTTGACGCCCTATTCCCCAGCCGGGGTTACAGGGTACGATGATGATGATAATGATTTTAAAAGAAGAAAATGTGACTTAATTGTGAATTTAACTATTTTTTTGTATAGTCCATTTTAATAAATACAAAACTGATATTTCTTAGCAAAATATTTTTTATTACAAAGAAATTTTGTGTTCAAGTGTAAGGCAAATTTTTAATTTCTGGAATGCTGAGGTTGGGAATTGGGATCAATCAAATACTATCTATATTACTACTTCTATCTGAGAGAATCGCATCTCCATTTCTTAAAATCTGACTGCCAAATTTAAGGTAGAACTAAAATAGGCAGAAGCTGTCGGAAGCTTATGTCAAAACCGACCGAAAAGTAGCTTTCCGAAACGTCAATTTCATAAGTCATCCATAATCCACTTCAGTGGTTGAAAGTGGAAAAAAAATGTAAATAATTTTTGTTCAATGTTAATTTTCTCGTTCTTATTCAAATCACATAGTGACAGACTTTTAATTATTTACTTGGCGAGACTACTAAAATTTGATGTGATTAATTCAAAAAAATTTAAGATTTTACTTCGCTCATACCAAAACCAGAAAAAAAGAGCTGAAAAACTATGCACCAAGCGCCAAATTCTTTTTAGTTTGCCTCCAAAATTTTGATTTTGCATTCGGCCACTTACGAAGGAGAGGTCGGTGCGAGCGCTCTCACGTCCGACGCACGGCGAAAATTAACGAAAACTAAACGAAAAGTTCCACTTCGCAATTATGTGCGCGTCATATGAATTTCATGTTTTCGCTCGGTTTTGTACGACCACTTAAGTTGGCTTCCGACTATTCTAGTTCTACCTTTAGCCAGAACACGAACAAACCTTTTATCACAATTGTATCCACTCGTGCGAATTCTGTTTGTGCACTTGGATTTTTTTTCAGCCGTTTGAATACATCAAACTTCATCGAAACTATAATGTAGGTCTATATAAATTTCTTGGTAACTAGTAACTACCTTAGTCGGTATTTACATTACCCGATTTTTGAATTTTTGTTTTTTGTAGGTGGATGGAATATAACATAATTATTTATTTATTTATTTCGTCAAACAGAGTACAAAAGCTCTTAACACTTAAACTTAACTTAACAAAAAATAATAATTATTAATACAAAAATTTACGTACAATTAAACATAATCAATAATCAAGCTCCAAAGTTCAATACTATTAATAAATGTGATTTAAAAAATCTCTACTTTAGAATTGATAGAAATCAATAATTTCATTTTGAGAGACTGAGTTTGCCTGTCTTAAGCATCGCGAGAGTGGCTCTTTAAGTCCATAATTAACTCTGTGGTGAGGTACCCAAAATGTATTACAGGATCTTAAAGTATAAGAAGGGCAGTTAAATTCTATAATTCTCAGCAAAAATGGACAATTAATTCTATAATTAACGATATACAAACATGATATCGAAGTAATTTCAAACAACGAACTTCATACGAAGGTCTGACAATACTCCAACGTAAAAGGTAAAATATGTGCCTTGAGAAACGTTTTTGAATTCTCTCTACTCTTTGAGAATTATTTGAGTAGAATGGGTTCCATATAACACTGCAATATTCCAGAACTGATCTAACGTAGGAAAAAAAAAACATTTAAGTGTGAATGGGTCCTTAAACTCCTTCGAGTTTCTGATTATAAATCCTAACATAGAGATGGATTTAGCTACCAAATAGTCAATATGTAAGTTTAGTTTAGTGTCAAATATAACTCCTAGATCTTTTTTTTCATATATTTTGACAATCGGAGTATTGCCTATACTATACTATACTCGAAGTCCACAGGTGACAAACGACGACAAAATGTAAGACTTTGACACTTCGAGACATTCAAATACAATCTTTTATTTGCGCACCAAATAGAAAGATTTTGTAAATCAATTTGTAACTTTAAGAAGGCAGACATATCTTTTACTATACAATACATTTTAAATCATCAGCAAACATGAGACATTGAGAATGAACAAAAACATCTGGAATATCGTTTACAAGTAGTAAGAATAACAGAGGTCCAAGATGACTCCCTTGGGGGACACCGGATGTTACCCTTATAGCATCATAAAGATTATTATCTATACGAACAAATTGTGTTCTGTCTCATAGATATGACTCGATCCATTTTAACATATTAGAGTGAAAACCACTGAGTAAAAAATTTTTTTATAAATTAATTTATCAAATAGTTTTGGAATAGTTGATATTTTGCAAATTGGCCGATAGTTAGTTACATCGTTTGTCGAACTTATCAGTGAAATAAGTATATGCATTAGAAATCTCAGTATTGCTTCCAATCAAAAGAACATATAAAATTAGACATGGAAACAAAATCAGCTTTGACATAATCATGAATAAAATCATTATTAATAAAGAGACACGGTTTAAAATAATTATCACAAATCACAATCAGATCTTACATTGAATGGTAGTATACACTGCTCATCGTTATCAAATATCCATTTCATATACGGTAAGTTAAAATCTCCTAAAATTATTACATTCTGATTCTTATTAAGCCTTTCCAATATTTTGCAACAATTATCAATATGTATATTATACAATTCTAATGAACTGTTCGGAGGTATATAACTTAAAGCTATGAAAACTTCATGAATACTATCTAAGTTAACAAGAATGATAAGTTGATCAATGTCATAGTTCGACAGTGTACCCAATGATGACAATGCAATCAATTTCTGTACAAGGAAACGAAGATCGAACAGCAATCATAACCTCTCCACCTCTGACTAGACCGTTGTGTTAGGACAACGATCTTTACGAAAAACATAAGGGGTATTCATGCAACTGCGTAAAACACTAGATAAGTTTACGATTTGGTTAATTTTATCTTTTGGTTAATGAACTGTCAAATTTTGTATGGGAAATGGTTTACACAATTTGGTTAATTTTATCCAAGGATTTAGCTGCGGAAAATTAACCAAATATTTGGTTAAACTTATCCAAACGTCATTGTGACTTAGAGATTGAATTAGGTGTGTTTGTGACTTTAAGAATCAGGCATGTTTAGAAACATGATATGAATGATAATATCTCGGAAAATTAAAACGTAGTTTACACAAACAAAAATAATTAGGTCTACATTTACTCAACGATTAAAGGCTCTGCCCAACCAATGCGAAATTATAGCGAAGCATTCACAAAGACAGTTTTTTGTTGTTTTTTAGTATTGAGATCATTCACTTTAATTTCGTGTTGGTTTGGGAGAGCCTTTAGGAAAGCTACTTTTCGTAAATTATTAAGGTAGAACTATAAATTCTTACCCAAATCAATGCGAATCTTTCGTTGACGACGAAGAACTTGTTGTTTTCATTTACAACAACGTGTTGTTATTAATGTTTTTGCTTTGGTCAACGAATGATTCGCACTGGTTAGGAAGATTCTAAATAGTCGGAAGCTGTTAGAAACAGATCAACAAATTTCAGTTTCACTTCCGTAAAGTGTACTCGGGGGCACTCTATTCACTTCCGAAAGCAAAAGTTAACGAAAATGAAAAAGAGTACATTATGGGCGTGACGTATGATTTTTTTGTATTCGCTGATTTTCATCCGACCACTGCCGTGAGCTTGTGAGTAATATATTTCTACCTTACAACGTGACTATTGTCATGTATATTAAGGTAGAACTATAATAATTGTTGATAGTTTACTGAAGTGGTCGGTTGAAAATGAGCGAATACATGAAAACCATACTCATCTCACGGGAGTGAAACTGACATTTGGTGAAGTTGGAACGAAAAAAGAGAGGAAATAGTGGAATATTCCTCACTTCTTCTTTTGACTGTTTGGAAAGCAACTTTTCGTGGGTTTTTAACCCATTGATTTTGACAGGCAAAAGTTTCGTCGTCGTTCCGAATATTTCGCATTGGTTTGAGAAAGCCTTAATAGTTCTTGCTTTACATTTTGTTTTATCCTTCCGAGTTTCTGACTTCACGTTGGTTCGGGAGGGGTTCTCTATTTAAAAATTACTACGTTTACAAGCAGGATCGGGAGCTCCAGGTTTTTTGTCACTTGAGTTGAGTTGAAATGGTATTGAAATTCCAGCAAAATGAATGGCATTGATGTATTTATTCCAATGCAAAACAAATATAATTGAATTAACAGAACTACTTACTACACGTATCTATTAAAACAAATATATATTTGTACAGGTACACACACATGCAAATTACAGACCATAATGCATTATCTGTAAAACCAACTCCTCGAACCAAGCCGAACGCGCCCAAATATTTGACGTTTAACGAACAGCTGATTAATTTACACTGCATTTAACCAAATTAATAAAAAGGTCGTTCATGCAAACTTTTGCGTAAACCTATCATTTTACACAATTTGTAAACTTACGACGTTGCATGAATACCCTTATTATATTGTTGGTTGTTAAACATTTCGGCAGTGTGATGATTTTTGTTGAGCCAAGTTTCAGTGAGAGCTATGACGTCATATTGCATTGAAGAGGAAAACATAAGCATTTCTTGAAGTTTGGTTCTTAGACCACCAGTATTCAAATAAAAACAAAGGAACGAGTTTTCTTGCATTGGTGGTGAAGGTGGAGAATCAATGGCAAAATCGGCTACGTACGGGGGACGGGAACGTGTTTTCATGAGTTGGTTGCGATGTTGGAGAATCCATGGGCAAATTATCAACGGTGGACATGTTCTCTTGGATTGGTGGGGGAGTTGGATAATTACTCGCATGATTAGCTGGACAAGGTGGCGAAGGTGGAGTATTAATGGCAAAATATAGTAGGGAATTAAAAAATAAGGGGAAAACTAATAACTTTTAAAGTTGCCTGTCAGGTTCAAGTGTTTACTATGAAAAATTATAATTTATCTTAATTTTAATTAATGTACATTTGTACATTTATGTTAGATGAACCTATACCTTACAGTAAGTATGACTTTATTATCTAAAAAATCTACTTTTTTTTAAATAAAGTACACGGCTGGGTCGCATGTACTTGCTGCTTGCTCTTTGGTTCAAGCCGTGTAAATTGTAAACATAAAAACATGAATACGTATTATGAGACGTATATTAAGAGAATAAATATAGGCACACTCACGAAGGGTCACTTGTCTTAGCAAATTACCTGGAACCTGGCTAGAACCTGAACGCAAGAAGTGTGCATTGCGTTGAGAAGCAAAAAATTCGGTCTTAAATATTGCGAATACAACTAATTACTTTGAGATAAAAAAGAATGCCATTTGAATTCTTGGACAACTATAATTTTATACAAAAAAATTAACAGCAATCGCTTAAGCGGTTTTTCAAAAAAATAATTGCTTTAGAAATGATTTTCTCATATTAAGAAAAAAAAACGAGCTTAAGTTAAGGAAACAGTGACGAAATCAGCCTGACTTTCCCACATTCAGAATAAAAACGAGCTAAAGTTAAGGAAAACAGTGACAAAACCACCCTATTCGTTTACGAAGTCTGGTGAACTCAGAAATTCTTATGACAAGTCTCAAATTCTTGATTCAACGCTGCTTCGCGATAGTTTTCAGAATGAGCTAGCTTAAATTGAGCCAAAAACAAATTCATTGTAAGAATACACAAAATTAAATTCCTTGCATTTGTTTGTAGGGCTTTGTTTGAGTTTTATATTTTACCAGCAGGGTATACTGCCACTAGGCCAAATCGCAATACGAAGAAATGAAGTTGAAAATTTATAAATTTCTACTTTACTCAACTTGTTTGTATTTGCGCATTTAAGTTTGTTTCGGCTTGTTTTCATAATAATTTAGGTACTAAATCAAGATTGCCTCGAACTTAATATATGTAGTATAAGATTAAGCATTAAGGTCTCATATTGAGATTGAGCTTATTTAAAAAATTGTTCTTAATATAATAATTTGAGCTTGTTTTAAGATTTTCCTTAATGAATTAAGGATCTTGGGTATTGGGTGTCATCTTTACACCAAGCATATAAGATTAAAAAATAAATACTGGATTTTAGCTTGTGATTTTTATCTGAGTGTAATTATTATCACCAAACAACTTTTAAACATTAAAAATTGCTTGAAAAAACAATGGAAATCCCTCTTAATTTCTCGCTCGAAATACTGAAAATTGAAAATTTTACCTACCAAATTTGAGAAAATTTTAAAACTATTTTTTGTAAAAGTGTTTCTCACTGAAGTGTAGTTACTAACTAAAGGTAGGTGATTTATTGACAAACAAAAATTTGATGGCAGGTACTTACCGTTATTTTTTTTTTCTGACATGTAATTTTTACTGTTGAGTTAATTTAATTTAATTTTGTTTTTTCTTTTTATCCGATGGAAATCTTCAAGAGACACTCGGTAAGAATCGGTACCAAGCTACCAAGTAGTGTGGGACTCTAACCGCACTAAAACCACCGGTGAATTATTCCACGAAGGTCCTTGCTCTGGAATTTTTGGATGGGTTCATCTTTTGTTTTCTTTTTACAGCCCCATATAGTTGGATGCCATTTGTCCAAACGGGTTTCAGTACTTGCTGATATAACATTAGTTTGTTCTGGATAGATAGGTCAGAGGAATTCTCTCCTAGTAACCAGTTCACTTTTCTGTTCTTCAAGTTTAGTTCTTCTCTTTTCTTTTGATGTGATTTTTTCATTTAAGCTTTGCATCAAAAGTCATTCCAAGATATTTGGCGGTATTGGAGTAAGATACGGCTGTCATCATCGTGTCCTGTAACCCCGGCTGGGGCATAGGGCGTCAACAAAACGTATCCATCCTTCACGGTCTGCTGCAAGGTACTTTAGCTGTGGCCACGTCTTTCTCTGGGATTCCGCTTCCGCTAAGACAGTTGATTTCCATGTTGTTCTTGGTCTTCCAACCCGCCGTGCACCCTGAGGATTCCATTCAAAGGACTGCTTTGCAATTTCATCGTTTGGTTTCCTCAGTGTGTGACCAATCCATCGCCATTTACGCTTTCTTATGTCGACGTCCAGCCGCTCTTGACTTGTCCTGCGCCACAATTCTTCATTTGATATTATTTGTGGCCAACGAATCTTTAGGATGTGGCGAAGACAGCGATTCACAAAAGCTTGCAATTTCTTCGAAATGATAGACGTGACTTTCTAGGTTTCACAAGCATATAACAGCACGGATTTCACATTGGATTCGAAGAATCTCAACTTAGTGCGTAAGGAGATTTGACTTGATTTCCAGATTGGGGACAGAGTACCGAAGGCAGCACGAGCTTTATTTATTCTACTTTTAACGTCCAGATCCGTACCACCGTTTGCAGAGACAATACTGCCAAGGTAGTTGAACTGTTCCACTACTTCAACTGGCGTCTCCTGTAGAATAATACGCTGCTGTGTGGAGCGGCCTGTGAGCATTATTTTTGTCTTTTTGCTGTTTATTCTTAGACCACTCGACTCTCCCTTCACTTGCAGTGTTTGGCACATCCCGTTCAGCCCACTGATGTTATTTTCCAGTAGACATATGTCATCGGCATAGTCTAAATGACTGAGCCTTTCGAACGGTCTCCATTGAATGCCCTGTCGCTCAGCTGTACCAACACTGGCCGTCAATACGTCGTCCATCGCCAGCAGGAAGAGAATTGGCGATAGAACATCCCCTTGCCTCACACCCTGTTGCACTACGAAGGAGTCGGATAGCTGCCCATTGTGCAAAACAAAACACTTTGCGTTGTTGTAGGACTCTTTTATAATGGCAACTATTTTTGGTGGAATTCCTCTACCAAGCAACGATCTCCATATACATTCTCGGTTAACTCGATCAAAGGCTTTCTCAAAATCCACGAACATGAGGTAAAGCGGTGATTGAAATTCCATCGACTGCTCGAGGACGATACGCATGGTGTTGATATGGTCGACACACGATCGACCACTGCGGAAGCCAGCTTGATGCCTCTTGAGTGTAGACTCGATTCTATCCTTTATTCGCTCGAGAATGATGGTTGCCATTAGTTTTGGGAAAACGGACAAAACGGTGATACCACGCCAGTTGTTGCATTTCTTTAAGTCACCTTTCTTTGGCAACTTAACAATCACACCATCCTTCCAATCCCTGGGATAGTTTTCGTTTTCCCAAATGCTTTGTATCAACGGATGTAAAATACTAGCCGCTGTTACGGGATCGGCTTTCAGGAATTCAGCTGGTATTCCGTCCAGTCCAGCTGCCTTGTTGTTTTTGAGGAGATTTATTGATGTAAGGATTTCCGATTCTGACGGGGGTTCGATGTCAATACCCCTATAGGACCTGCGCATCTCGTTTAGTTGGGGCACTTCAGCACTCTGCTCAACTGAATCCTCATTTAGCAGGGCACAAAAATGGTCCTTCCATCTACGAAGCTGATCCTCAATTGATACCAAAAATATAAGATACGGCTGTACTGTTTATAAAAATTGGAACATTACATTAAGACACTTCCTTGGCTTCAATTTTCCTTAGTTCCGAGAAATTTTGGTTGTACCGTACTCTCGGCGGTTCCCAAACTTTTTAAGGTGTGGAACCCTAAACGATGCCCAAATATATTTCGGAACCCTATCCTGACAATAGCAAAAAATGAAAAACAACACATTTCAAAATCAATTTTTGTTTAGTGTGAAGAATGAATCTGTTTCATTGTTTGATTTATAATAATGGTTGTTAAATGAACTTCTATGTCCGAAAGTTGTATTCGCATATCTGGGGCAGCGTCTAGCCTCGATCTGTATTTAGTTTTTGTGTAAGTATACGCTGAAAAGCCTTTTTCATAGAGCCAGCGGTACGTTAAAATTCGTTTAATGATACAGAATCAAATACAAATTTTGATGAAGAGGACCTCTGCAGATCTATCAGGGATTCGTATTCCTGTATACTCAGGACACGGCCGTAGCCAGGATCAAACGTATGGGTGAGCTGACGGTTGTTTTGGGTGAGCTCACATTTGTTTAATGGAAATCATGATGTCTACAAAAAATAACTTTTTTACTAAAACAATAGGTATAAGATACCTACATATATATGTATAACTAGTATGTGTATCTCCCGTTAAAAGGTAGAAATTTTCATATAGAGATTGCTTGGTGCTGGTACTGAAAAGAGTGTTGAAGCATTTCAGAATATACTCAATAGAATTATAGAATCCTCAGTTGTTCGAATCTTTAAGCCTAGTATGCAGATCGAGCAAAGACAAATTTTATCTCTACATTTTTTTTCTCGAGACAAATTCTGAAGGCGTAGAGATAAAAACAAATGTCAAATGAGAACAGTAGCGTAGTTATAAATTTGAAAAATTATAAAATTTCCTTAAATTAACATAAATTTGAAACTTTTTCATGTACAGAAATCATATTCCTTCAAAGTATTTACAGAGCAAGAAAAATTGAACGCATGCGCTTGATGGTGAACAATATAATGTGGATGGGTGAAAATACCTTTAAAAGATCTGAAATTTTCAGCTTTTACTTCTCTGGAAAAAGTCGATTTTAGGGCAATTTGGTTACATTTGGATCAAAATACACTTTCTTCGTCAAAATATAGTTTTAGCTTATTATTATCCCAAACAAACAAATCAGCTGGTACTTTGACATTTCTCACTCACTTGCTCCACCTCAAAAGTAGGTGCAGGAAATATTGTTCTAAACTGTTCTGAAAAACGTCATGGAACACAAATTGACAGAATGAAGAACAGTTTGGGCAAGGTTTTTACTCATGGAACACACAATCCTGTACTTTTCTGATCTTTTCTGTAATTTTCTGTTTGGAACAGATTCATAAACACACCTATTGAAGGATTGTCTCCTGTCAAAATATATTGAAGGATTGCCACGATGTCAATGGATTAAAAAACCACTAAAAATTCTGAAATTTTTGAAGGTTTTTTACTTCTCCGGGAAAAAGTGGATAAGGGCACTTTTTTGACATTTGGATCAAATTAAATTTTTCCGTCAAAATAATTTGTTCTTCATCTTTCAAGCCATCAACTGTCAAATTCCATTGATGTCGATGGATTAAAAAAACCATGTCAAAATCAGAAATGTTCACATTTTTTCACTGCTCCCAAGATCCAATTAAAATTGCCAACTCGTTTTGGGAATCAGTTTAAATTTTTTATTAAAACAAATATTTTCTGTATCTGAAATGTGGCCCTTTTGTACCCTTTCTCATTAGCTACGCCACTGACTGATTTAAAACAGCTGTTCAATTAATTCTATTCTCATTCCATGTCATCATTTTCTGTACGCATTTTATATTTATTTCAGTTTTGCGTCCTCACAACGTCTTATAAATGGAAAGAATGAAACAGGGAGATGATTTTAGTTTATAAAAAGCGAAATATATACAAAACGTCACAATTTGTCCAGAAAAATAATGCTTCGAGCATTCTTTTTCCGCGCAAAATTAAGTGGAGACTTTTTTTTACCTTTTCTCGTACAGCGGTTTCAAGTGTCAAATTTTGCGCTGGAGCTGCGTACCGCTTGGAAAAAAAACCGAGATAAAATTTGTCCTGGGAAAAATTTTATATGGGAGAAAAATTTTGTCTCGATCTGCGTACTAGGCTTTAATGTGGAATTTTAATATTTCAAGTTGATTTAATATAAACAGCAAAATTTTTGAAAATAAAATTCAAAATATATTAGGCGAGTTCAGGAAAATGAGATCTCAGAGTTCTCAGCAATCTCAGTTTCGTGAACAGGTCCCCAGAAATTTTGCTGTCAAACAACTGAGAAAAAAAATATTGGATTCGCTTGCTCAGTTTTTGACACTGAGCCGTCGGAGAATTTTCCTGAACACGCCTAGTGTCAAAATTTAACTTAAACTTCATCTAATGGCCTTTTCGTTGCCACAATGACAGTTCTTGCGCTGAAAAGAAGAAAAATGCTCTTGGATCCGATTTCAGAATCGAAAATAAAATCGTACACGTATCGATCGGTCTTCCTGATTGCCATTGAAAAATGTCGTAAGAAAAAAAACCTTCTTTGATTTTTGCTTTACAGTTCTATATCTGACAGTTCTTAAGAAACGTCAACAGATTCTAAAAGTCCTTTTTAGTTTAAGCTATGAACACGGGGAAACCAATGAGTTTAAAATCTAAAAGGGTATTGTTGAATTTATGTATGTAGGTATATATTGTATATGTGGTTTGTGTATTCCATAATTTTCCGTAATCGGAGCACACTTTTGAATTAAAAATAACAGATCAAGTGACTGACAACATGAGCACAGAAGAACCCGGTTTACTGACGAAGAAATCAAAGTGTGCGGAATAAAATGGGAAGATTGGTATTTTGCATTCATATATTTTGGCTCAAATTTAAAATTTGGAAAATCTTAAAATATCTCTGAATTCTTTTGGGTGAGCTGAACATATTTTTGGGTAAGCTGAGCTCACCCTAGCGTAGGCCTGGCTGCGGCCGTGACTCAGGGTCATAGGCTTGATGGTTTTCATTAGTAATAGATTTTGTACCCACTCGATGTCAGTATTTGTATCTGGAAAGTAATCCACCATGGATCTTTCGAGACTAACCAAGTGGAGAGCAATAACATTGGTAATATCTGCTCTGAGTTCAAGCATGTTTTCCTGCAAGAATTCATGTAAAACTGGAAAAAAAAACTCAAAATTGTTCTTTTGTCGTTTGAGATAGTCGAGTCATATTTTTACCATGTAAATTGAGGGGTAGTTTTGATTTGTTCACTCATTTATGTTTTCGGGGGTGCTGAATCCGAATCTGAGGTTTGCCAACAAAATTTCGTGGCGCAACATTGAAAAAAATGATGCAAAAATGCATTTCTTGGGAGTTTTTCACGAATGGCTTGGAAACTAGCAACTATTTGAAAATTACATAAAAGTACAATTGAAAGTATACACAATTTCCAATAAATCTCTATTTAAGGTTTTTTCTGTGACAATCTATTTGGACTCAAGCTAGTTAAAAATTGACGTATTTTTACTGTTTTCAAAAATCCACTGGAAAGCGCTAAGAAATTACTTTGTGTGACAAAATTTGAACTTTTGTCTGTGACATGAACCAAGATAAACTTTTCTGATGGTCTTTGACGCGTTGAGTTCGAATCTGGCCTTGAAATTGCTCTATCACGTCATGTTTTTGAGATATTCGAATCTAAAGATTTAAAAAATTAATTAATTGCTCATTATGCAATACATCGAAGAAGTTTGCAGTTGAAGACATATTTTTTTCCAGTTTGAACACATTCAACTCATCACGAAGTTGAAATAACCTGGATAATGTTTTCCCTCTGGAAAGCCAATGGGTTTCAGTATGAAGAAGAAGCGATTCGTACTGACTGCCCATATCCTTACACACTAATTTAAACAATCTCGATTGGAGAGGACGACTCTTTACAAAATTTACTATTTTCACAGCTTCACCGAGACCATTTTTTAAATCAGTTGGCCTTCTTTTGATAACAAGTGCATAACGATGGTAAATACAATGACTGCTGGTATTTCTCCTAGAAGTACCAGTTTTTAATATTTGAAACAACCCCTTTAACCTTTCCCACCATTGCTGCGGCTCCGCCGCTGCATATATCAATACATTTTCCCCAATTAATGATGTGCTTACTCATGAAACAGTTTATGACCTTGAAGTTCACACTTCGATTAAAAAATATAAACTTAAAAAAAAAAATTCAAATTTTTTTTTGTGGAAATTTTCAATTTGTATTATTATTTTTTATTGTTTGTATTTTACTGTTTATACTTCAAGAAATTTGTGGAACCCTGAAAACCCCAGCCCTCTAAAAGTACTTGAGAGTGCTAGGACGCCATATGGCCCTAGGCTCAATGATAGGAAAATCCCTATGCACACCTCCGCGTGGTAGAGGGCGGGTAACGCTAATGTGCAGGGGGACCGAATGGATGCCGGGATAAGCAGACAACCCAGCTATGCTGGTCAGGGCACAAACTTGTCCTCGGGATGGTTAAAAGCCCCCTTAAGGCGGATGAACTGCAGGTGGCGGTCAACGGCATGATAGTCTGGTGGCGGAGGAGCTTTTTTTGGTAAAAGGCCAACGGCAGCAGCAGGTAGCGTCTGTAACCCATATTGGGCGGCTACAAAAGGCGTCTGTTTTCCCACAGTGGGCGGCCTCGAGCAGTTATGTGTTTGACCATACAAAAGGCGGGTGTGCCTGTCAAATCTGAGCTTATGTATGTTATTAATCATATCTCGGAAAATACCATGGTGGAAGGATATATGCAAATACATGAATTATGACAACAAATGGAAATGAGTCCCCAAGAGGTAATCTTTTTATAGAAAATCCTTCTGTGGCTTCGGCTGCAGTAAACCGCACATCGGATTTGGGGGTGCGGCATCCTTCATGTACGAGCGTCAATCAAGACGCCATAATAATAAATGAATCGTTGACAAATAGAAGAAGTCTTTCAAGAAGCGCAAATGTTACTTTTGGCTACCGCATACGTACGAAAATCGGAGCATGGAACGTTCGATCCTTGTACAGCGATGGTAGATACGAGCAGGTTGAGCGTGAAATGCTTCGCCTAAAGATCAGTATCCTGGGCATAAGCGAAACTAAGTGGAGAGGAAGAGCTGAATACAGATCAGACACTGGACAGACGAGAATGCTGTATTCCGGCGAAGATGAAAGAGAGGGTGGCCAAAGACTGCATGGTGTCGGAATTATGTTGAACGAAGAAGCGAGGCGTAGTTTGATCTCATGGGCACCCATTTCTGCGAGATTAATGACAGCAAGGTTTCGTTCAAAAATTCGTAACGTCACAATTATTCAGTGCTACGCCCCCACAAATGAAGCGACCGAGGAAGACAAAACCGCGTTCTACACTCATCTTAACTCGGTTTACAGTAGTGTTCCGAGAGCCGACATCATAGTCGTTATGGGAGACCTTAATGCCCAAGTCGGTTCAGACAATTACGGACTGGAACGCGTGATGGGAAGAAATGGCGTGGGGTCACGGAATGAAAATGGTGACTTGCTTGTCGACTTTTGTAACGCGAATCGTCTTGTGATAGGTGGGACTGTATTTAAGCATAAGACGTGCAACAAAATTACCTGGGTGCATCCGGATGGTCAAACCGAAAACGAAATTGATCATATCATGATTCAGCAGCGATGGAAGAAGTCTATGTGTGATGTCCGGAGTATAAGAAATGCCGATGTGGGAAGCGACCACCATTTGGTTCTGATGAGTCTCAAACTACGAACCGCTGCCGTACAAAAACCAGCGCAGGATGCAGCAAGGAGCACAAAATTCATTACTAATGCTTTAAATGACCCCAACATATGTCGAAACTATGTCACCACCCTTAACGACAGAGCCTCGTCATTAAATGGAATCCAGAATTCAACAATTGATGAGATGTGGGGTGAAATTAAAAGTGTTTTTATGGAGGCTGGATCCGAAACTGTACCCAAGCGAACGAGACGTAGAGACTCTTGGATATGCCAAGACACCTGGGATAAGATCGAACTTCGCAAATCGTTGAAAATCCAAATAAATGCCGAAGCTGATGTTCAACGAAAGGCTGACTTGCGAAGAGAGTACCGCATTGCACATAAGATGGTCTACCGCTGTGTGAGACGTGACAAGAGGGTGAAGTTGGATGGACTCGCAGATAATGCGGAAAGCGCTGCCAGAAGAGGAGATATCCGGGAATTGTACCAAATAGCCAAAGATGTTATCGGGAAAAAAAGCAACACCAATCATCCTGTAATGGATTTGGATGGCACACTTTTGGTATCAATTGAGGATCAGCTTCGTAGATGGAAGGACCATTTTTGTGCCCTGCTAAATGAGGATTCAGTTGAGCAGAGTGCTGAAGTGCCCCAACTAAACGAGATGCGCAGGTCCTATAGGGGTATTGACATCGAACCCCCGTCAGAATCGGAAATTCGTACATCAATAAATCTCCTCAAAAACAACAAGGCAGCTGGACTGGACGGAATACCAGCTGAATTCCTGAAAGCCGATCCCGTAGCAGCGGCTAGTATTTTACATCCGCTGATACAAAACATTTGGGAAAACGAAAGCTATCCCAGGGACTGGAAGGATGGTGTGATTGTTAAGTTGCCAAAGAAAGGTGACTTAAAGAATTGCAACAATTGGCGTGGTATCACCGTTTTGTCCGTTTTCCCAAAACTAATGGCAACAATCATACTCGAGCGAATAAAGGATAGAATCGAGTCTACACTCAAGAGGCATCAAGCTGGCTTCCGCAGTGGTCGATCGTGTGTCGACCATATCAACACCCTGCGTATCGTCCTCGAGCAGTCGATGGAATATCAATCACCGCTTTACCTCATGTTCGTGGATTTTGAAAAGGCCTTTGATCGAGTTAACCGAGAATGTATATGGAGATCGTTGCTTGGTAGAGGAATTCCACCAAAAATTGTTGCCATTATTAAAGAGTCCTACAACAACGCGAGGTGTTTTGTTTTGCACAATGGGCAGCTATCCGACTCCTTCGTAGTGCAACAGGGTGTGAGACAAGGGGATGTTCTATCGCCAATTCTCTTCCTGCTGGCGATGGACGACGTATTGACGGTCAGTGTTGGTACAGCTGAGCGACAGGGCATTCAATGGAGACCGTTCGAAAGGCTCAGTCATTTAGACTATGCCGATGACATATGTGTACTGGCAAATAACATCAGTGGGCTGAACGGGATGTGCCAAGCACTGCAAGTGAAGGGAGAGTCGAGTGGTCTAAGAATTAACAGCAAAAAGACAAAAATAATGCTCACAGGCCGCTCCACACAGCAGCGTATTATTTTACGCCAGACGCCAGTTGAAGTAGTGGAAAAATTTAACTACCTTGGCAGTATTGTTTCTGCAAACGGTGGTACGGATCTGGACGTTAAAAGTAGAATAAATAAAGCTCGTGCTGCCTTCGGTACTCTGTCCCCAATTTGGAAATCCAGTCAAATCTCCTTACGCACTAAGTTGAGATTCTTCGAATCCAATGTCAAATCCGTGCTGTTATATGCTTGTGAAACCTGGAAAGTCACGTCTACCATTTCGAAGAAATTGCAGGCTTTTGTGAATCGCTGTCTTCGCCACATCCTAAAGATTCGCTGGCCACAAATAATATCAAATGAGGAATTGTGGCGCAGGACAAGTCAAGAGCGGCTGGACGTCGACATAAGAAAGCGTAAATGGCGTTGGATTGGTCACACACTGAGGAAACCAAACGATGAAATTGCAAAGCAGTCCTTTGAATGGAATCCTCAGGGTGCACGGCGGGTTGGAAGACCAAGAACAACATGGAAATCAACTGTCTTAGCGGAAGCAGAATCCCAGAGAAAGACGTGGCCACAGCTTAAGTACCTTGCAGCAGACCGTGAAGGATGGAGACGTTTTGTTGACGCCCTATGCCCCAGCCGGGGATACAGGACACGATGATGATGATGAAAACCCCAGGGTTCCGCGGAACACACTTTGGGAAACGCTGCTCTAAAGGGTCGGTTCGTAACGTAGGATTTCAGTATTTCGAAGTACTGCCTGGGAAGGTCCCTATGCAGTTTGTACTCAAGTCCCAAGCGCCAAATATTGTCAAAGGCTGGAGCACCATCTAAGAATATAGCCAAGCGTACTTGATTTTCTTAAAGTGTAGTAAACAGATTTAATTTTTTTTAATTTAGGCCGTGTGCCAATTGCGTTAAAATTCTGGTTAAATTTGATCCCAGTTAAATGTTATCCCTTTTTATAGGGGTGAGTAAAATTAAAGGTTTTTGCTGTGTCAATTGGATTAAATGGGATTTTTTTTTTACATTCACTTCCCATTAGTTTTGTTGTTGCATTTTTCTCAGTAATGATAGTTCGCAAACATATCGGTTTGCAAAATGACTGAATCATCTGAAAAAGTATTTTCAATAAATTTTATTGATTCTTTTACATTATCAAGGATTTATCTCAAGTTATTCAAACTTCTTCTTGAGTGCATACTTAAATTTATTATAAGGTTTTTGTCTATATTTCTTAATCCTTTCATTTAATTTTAGTTTTTTTTTCCATTTTTCATCTTTCCCGATAGGATTCATGACTTCTTGATAGCAAAATAAAATATTTATCTACATTCATCTCCCTCAGTTGTTTTTACTTGCGATATAGGTACTATAGGGCAAGTTTTGGATTCGTGCAAAAAAAAATTTCGAGATAACTATCAAACATGACATTACGATGATAGAGGACACGAAAAAAGTGGATGGCACAATTCTGTCTGTCTGTCTGTCTGTCTGTCTGTCTGTCTGTCCGTACCTTAACCTACAGCCTAAACCACTGAAGCAATTTTCTTCAAATTTTGAACTTAAGGTTTTTTTGTTACTCTCCAGAGGGGAAATTGAAATTTTTTTTTAGCTCAAAAAATAACGGTACTTGCCATACAACCGTTAAGGAAAAGCTTAATTATCTCGAAAACGGCTCCAACGATTTTGATAAAAAAAATCAGTGTATTATTGTAGATATGATATACCTTTAAGTAAGAAAAAAAATCACCAAAAACATTTATTAACGGTACCTGTCATATAACGTTTTTTTTTTATTTTTGATTTTCTCATTAACCGCTAATCCGAATTCAATGAATTTTTTTGCACAAAAGCTTTGTTAGAATATAAATAATACTGCATACCAAAATTTTTGAAAAAATAAATTTTGGATTTTTAAAAAAAGATTCAAAATTTTTTTTTGAAAATTCAATATTTCAAAAACGGGTTAATGAATTGTTTTGAAATTTCAGCTTTAAATGTATATTAATATATACTCAAAATTGGCATACCAAATTTTTTTTTGAAAAATGTTACAAAAATTTTATATATAAAAAATTAATTTTTAAGAAAACGGCTCCAACGATTTAAAAATTTTTTTTTGCATATATTGATATTTTTTTAAGTAATCAAATGGCATACTTTTTTTGGCGCTCTAAGTTATTTATCAGGCTGTTTAAACAATTAAAAGAACGATTTAAATGCTTTTTTATACTTTTTCTGTAATTACTTGAATAGTTCTAAAGTTCTTAAGTTCCACACAACTTGAACATAAGAGCAAGTACGTGCGATCCAGTCGTGCATTTTATTTTATAAGGGTTTACAACAACACAAACAAATCCGGATCGCTTAAGATACGCAGCCGAACGCGCCCATAGACATGTCAAAAATTAACCACCGACTAAAATTTTAACGAGCTCCTGAGCAGGTTAAATTTTGAAGTCTATATTCACCTCAGTAATGTCAAAATTTAGCCATGGGATCAAATTTAACCAGGATTTTAACGCAATTGGCACACGGCCTTAAGTTATAGCTCAAGAATTTCTATGTTCCTCCTGCTATACATATCTCAATTAAAAATGGCCTTAATACACCTTCTTAGGATATCAAGTGGATTTTTGACGAAAAGGCTTTTGAATACCTTTCCTAGTACCTATGTATGTACTTGTATATGCATTCATGAATTCATGGATTTTACCACACAAATTGTTACGCAAACCGTATTTTCATTCCAACAGACAAACTTATTGGCATCAGGGGGATGAAAAAATCAAGAATCACATCTTTGACACCATCAACAAAACCATTCTAAAAAAGTTTTTTTCAATCTGGTTAGTCCCAGAATAACGATGAAGTCTTATCTTTTCACCTCTCATGGCCCCTTAAAAAGCCATGGCCAATTTTGCAATTTCCATTCGTATTTTATTTCACCACCCAAAGGTCCTGTTTCTTCACAAGTCCTTATGCATTCTGCCAGAGTTGACAAAACTAATTTAAAAATTCAAATTTGTCCATGCCACCCCCTTCCGGCTACAAAACAACTTACACATAACAAATTCTATCCTGGAAATATATATTTACCCCAAACATTCCAACTCACACCAGGAAACCCACACATACGCACGAGAATAGAAAAGGAAAATCAAGTAGCAGAAGTAGAAAGAATCCATTTGAATGCACAAATTTCCCCCTTTGTTTTTTTTTTGTTTGTTTTTACTTTTTCTTTTACTTTTTACCTCGCTAAGAAACACAATTTTCCATTGGGTTACCACCAATGAGTTTTCAACGTGGGTGGTTGGGGCCGGAAAACGTAGCGCACATACATACAGTCGTACACCAATCGCATCATAAAACACACACATAATATATTCGCTATATTCACTTAAACGACTAAAATGTGAGATTGAGATCCTTATACAGAGGGGCTGAAGAGCAGAGGCTGAGTTCACTAGGGTGAATGGGACAAAGGAAAATAAGTTTCTTATTTTATTTCCGAAGTAAAATTACTTGTCGCTGGAGGATATACCTATATGAGATGTGAAAGCGCAAAGCGGAATTAGAATCAAACACCATCCCAAACTCGTCCTTCTACCCTCAACTTATGATGGTTTACCTACTTAGCTCTGCCCACCATTTTTCCATTTCCATCATCAAAAACCAAGAAGTTGTGCCATTTCCTTAAAAGAAAAATGGAAACCTCTCGCAATTTGCATACTTTGGTTACTTTTGTTGTACAGGAAACAGAACTACCAAGACTCGTCAAAAAGAAAACGGCGAAGGAAGAAATTCTAAGGACTTTCTTGTCACGAAAAATATGAAAATTAGCCCCCATTCCTACTGGTTGTCATAAAGAATAGGTTATGAATGACGATGACAGCTTGTGTAACGACTTTTTCTATGTGTATCAAGAAAGGACATGCTCTGCAGTAGGATATGTTTCGAGTGCTGGGTAAATTATATGCAAGAACAAAAAAAAAACAGGCAATGAGGCAGTTGTTTTAAGATGAAAGAATCAGTTCATTGAAGAAAATAGCTTCAGGAATTCAAATTATAGAGATGATGGTTGGTATCATTTCTTCGGATGCTTTTAAAAATTTTGAGGAAAAATAAAAAACTAATGGATAAAAAATATTTTTTTCATTTTTCTATGTAACACTTAATTGTGTTGGCAATTTAGGTATCTGAAAGGAGATAATAATTTATTGATGGTTCACTGAAAAAATTATTGTACGTAAAATCTATAAACGGCGTTTATAAACCGATTATTCGTTGAATCAATGTACGATTCATGTATTCAATGTACAAATAATAAAAAATAAAAGCGGGAATTAATAAACGTTGGTTATTCTCGTTTACTAAAATCCAAATTCACGTTTTTATTAACGATTCATTGATTCTATTAATTTATTCATTGTCCCAATGAACTTTGTTAATAGAAAATTGATAACCGTTTATAAAAATCAATAAACGTTCATTATTTTTTATGAACATCCATTCATATTTTTTTTTTTTTTCATTTTTAATTAACGATTCACTGATTCTATTAATGTTCATTAAAAAACAATGAAAACCAATTATAAAAATTAATAAACGTTAATAAATTTTTTATGAACATCGTTAATAAAAATCTAGTTTTATTTTTTTATTAATCTGTTCATTGTTTTAATGTCGTGTTCATTAAAAAACAATGAAAACCATTTATAAAAATCAATAAACGTTAATAAATTTTTTATAAACATCGTTAATAAAAATCTGCTTTTATTTTTAATTAATCTGTTCATTGTTTTAATGACGTGTTCATTAAAAAGCAATGAAAACCATTAATAAAAATCAATAAACGTTAATAAATTTTTTATAAACATCGTTAATAAAAATCTGCTTTTATTTTTAATTAATCTGTTCATTGTTTTAATGACGTGTTCATTAAAAAACAATGAAAACCATTTATAAAAATCAATAAACGTTAATAAATTTTTTATAAACATCGTTAATAAAAATCTGCTTTTATTTTTAATTAATCTGTGCATTGTTTTAATGACGTGTTCATTAAAAAACAATGAAAACCATTTATAAAAATCAATAAACGTTAATAAATTTTTTATGAACATCCTTAATAAAAATCTGAAATTCGCATTTCAGACATGATTAGTTATTTGTTTCTATAGCACTCCAATAACCCCTCTGACGGGAAGTTAATAAAAAATAAGCATTACCGAATCCTTAAATATTTCCTGGTATAAATAATATCTACGGGATAGTTGCGATATGTTTTAATCTCTGGGTTACACCACTTTTGCACTCACGGCCTTGTTTATTAGTTTGTGGTACTTTGTTTCTATATTGCTTGTATAAGTGAATATGGTGACGCTTAAGGCGATTAGAGGCCATTTGGCATCCGAACACATTTCTTATGATTGTTAGTTAATGTTTTATGCTCGTATTTATTAATTAATCTAATATATTATTATCTCTTTTATACTCTCATAATTAAATCCATAAAGGTACAATAGGAGTGAAAAAGTCGCCTTTTACACTCTATGCAATATGCTTTAATGCGTAGGATGAATGAAAACGAAAAGCATTTCTATGAGCAAACATGTCGAATTGTTTACACTTTCCGACCACATATTATCAATTATTTACTTTTCAACTGAATTCAAGTGGCAAACATGCCAAATACATAAAGAGTTAAGCTATGTGCAGATAATTAAGTGGATTGTCGGTGTGCTATCGACACTTTATATATAAATGTCAAATGTTTGTCGGTAAGATTTTAATACAAAATGGAATTGATTTAACAATATATTACATTCATATTGAAAAAAGTACACACCAAACAATTTCAATTTTAGGTTCCAACATTATATTTTTCCTAAATTACACCTTTAAGCTTCCGTAATGGATACAATATTGTGAATTTCTCGCATTTGTCTCTTTTTTCTTCTCTTTACGTAAGTAGTTCTTTTTATTTTTCAAATCAGATTTTGATCAGGCAAATGAAATACTTACTTATTGATATTATTCCTTTTCTCATACCTATTGTGGGGTGTATCCCTGTTGGTAATTAAATGGCATTTCCTCGAAAATAATTTCAATTTAGTTATTTCCTTACATCACACAGGTAAATGATGTAAAAACCTTGTTCAATTTAGTACTTTAATTTTTTTTAAAGTGTGATCACTGCAACGCGCAAGTTGTAACTAAAAAATGGCGCAAAATTAACCCTTCGTTAAATTTTTATTAACCATACATTAAAATAATAAACTGTTTATTAAAAATTATGAATGGTTCATTAAATTAATGAATGGTTTATTAAATTTATGAACAGCATTAATAGAAATGCTCTTTCGTCAAGCTTTATCGTTAAATAATAAGTTAACATATATATTTTAATTAATGGCTATTCATTATCCCAATTAACGTTGATTGATTTTAATAAATGTAATTAATTGTCCTAACGTACAGGTTCATTGAAACAATGAACAGATATTAAATAAAAATATAATTCTCCGTTATCACTACCTGCGTTTTTTTGCATGTCCATATGGAGTTTGGCGAAAGACCGAAATTGCTTCAAATATTTACCACGTTGCTTTTTTTTTAATTCCACTGGAAAATGTAGAAGACATAATATTTATGAACCACCCTGTAGTGAAAGTACTCATTTTAGCATTTTTTATGAAATGTAAACGTTTTACAAACTTTCTGTGTAGTAAAAACTCAATTTTGTGTTCGAATTTATGAACCACCCTATTGTGAAAGTACTCATTTTAGCATTTTTAATGGAATATACACGTTTTACAAACCTTCTGTGTAGTTAAAACTCAATTTTTTTCGAATTTATGAACCACCCTATTTCGAAAGTACTCATTTTAGCATTTTTTTTTATGAAATATACACGTTTTACAAACTTTCTGTGTAATTAAAACTCATTTTTTTCGAATTTATGAACCACCCTACTGTGAAAGTACTCATTTTAGCATTTTTTTATGAAATATACACGTTTTACAAACTTTTTGTGTAATTAAAACTCAATTTTTTTTTCGAATTTATGAACCACCCTATTGTGAAAGTACTCATTTTAGCATTTTTTTATGAAATATACACGTTTTACAAACTTTCTGTGTACCTAATTAAAACTCATTTTTTTTTTTGAAGTTATGAACCACCCTACTGTGAAAGTACTCATTTTAGCATTTTTTTTATGAAATATACACGTTTTAAAAACTTTCTGTGTAGTTAAAACTCATTTTTTTCGAATTTATGAACCACACTACTGTGAAAGTACTCATTATAGCATTTTTTATGAAATATACACGTTTTACAAACTTTCTGTGACTCAATTTTTTTTCGAATTTATGAACCACCCTATTGTGAAAGTACTCATTTTAGCATTTTTTTATGAAATATACACGTTTTACAAACTTTCTGTGTAGTTAAAACTCATTTTTTTTTCGAATTTATGAACCACCCTACTGTGAAATATACACGTTTTACAAACTTTCTGTGTAGTTAAAACTCAATTTTTTTTTCGAATTTATGAACCACCCTATTGTGAAAGTACTCATTTTAGCATTTTTTTATGAAATATACACGTTTTACAAACTTTCTGTGTAATTAAAACTCAATTTTTTTTTCGAATTTATGAACCACCCTTTTGTGAAAGTACTCATTTTAGCATTTTTTTATGAAATATACCCGTTTTACAAACTTTCTGTGTAATTAAAACTCAATTTTTTTTCGAATTTATGAACCACCCTTTTGTGAAAGTACTCATTTCAGCATTTTTTTATGAAATATACCCGTTTTACAAACTTTCTGTGTAATTAAAACTCAATTTTTTTTCGAATTTATGAACCACTCTATTGTGAAAGTACTCATTTTAGCATTTTTTTTTATGAAATATACACGTTTTACAAACTTTCTGTGTAATTAAAACTCATTTTTTTTTCTCGAATTTATGAACCACCCTACTGTGAAAGTACTCATTTTAGCATTTTTTTTATGAAATATACACGTTTTACAAACTTTCTGTGTAATTAAAACTCAATTTTTTCGAATTTATGAACCACCCTATTATGAAAGTACCTACTCATTTTAGCATTTTTAATGAAATATACACTTTTTACAAACTTTATGTAATTTTTTTCTACACTATTAAGGGTATTCACTTTCTGGTGCAACAAGCCTAGTAAAATTGTAAAATTTTATTTTTTTTACAATCGATCGTGAACGCACTTCTTTTATCTATAGTTACTGTAGCAAACTCACAAAATTTCACAAACAAATATCAGCTTACAAAAAAAATGACATTTGGCAAGTTATCAAATACACAAGCGCTAACTTTACTATGGTGTATTTTTCTTTTACAATAGGGTTGGAGTATAGCAAAAGTGTAAAAGTGTAAGAATTTGACATTCTGTTTATTTTATTGTTGTAGTGCAAGAAAGTGTTACACTTTTACACTTTTGCAATGATACAAGACCAGTTACATCGGATCGTGAATACCCCTATTGTTAGATAGCGATTGTCAGATCGTCAGCGATAGTGATTGTCAGATTTCTAACAATTAGCTAATTGTCAGACAAATTTTCTGACAATTATTTAATTGTAAGTATGTTTTTCACTGCAGATCTAACAATATTTTAAGATCTACCAATCGTGAACACTTAGCTTAAACAATTTTGCCGAAACTTGATTAGCGCCACCTATAACAGTGGGAGCACTTTAGTTGCTTGATTGAACGAAAGAATTTCTTTCGTTGAATGATGTAGCCGGCAAAAGGACGCCAAGCATTAAGCCATTCAAAGTTAAAGTGTGAAAGTGTGAAGAAGTGGAAGATACCTGACCCGAACCTACAACTGCAGAAATAATGTAAGTAGAAATAAAAAGCAAGTTTTAAATTCGATTTGAAATTATTAAAAAAAGAGTATTTAATTGATAATAGTTTTGTTTTTACTGCAGCCTACGTTATTAATTAATGTATAAAGGCATACGTGTTCGTTTGCCTCAACGCCGCCGCCGCCACAGCCGCCACAGCCGCCATCACGTGCCGTTGCTTTGTCTCCAGAACTTTATGTGAGTACCCCTAATGCATTTATTAACATTTTAAACATTTTAAAATTATTAATAATAAGAGTATTCTTGCCAAGACGTAAAAGTAGTAAATTTTCGGCACAAATTTTGATAGATTCACGCAGTTTACAAATGTTACAACGTTGTCGCCTTTGCATGAATACCCTTATCTAATAGTATTAAACGTTTAGAGAATCTTTCATTTTGTTAAAAAAAAAAAAACAAATTATACCTACATGCAGTGCCACCACCTTATTGGTGCCACCACTATCGTCGCCACGAAAATCAAAGAATGTCTGCCATCACCTTCTTATATGGTGGCATTAAGAAGATTTCTTCGTTTGCCTCAATACATTGCCGCCACAGCCCCCATTACGTAATTGCTAGTTCCCAGAACTAAAGCCATTTTCTGCGTTTTCCATCGTGCCGCCGGCCCACGCCGACATCGACGTTGGCTGCTCCAAAATATTATGTCAGTACTTCCAAAATTTATTTAGTTGAAAATCTTTCATTTTGTTTTGTTTCTAAAACAAAACATTTTCTACGTCATATATGTACTCATAGTAGATAATCTTTCATTTTGCTTCGTTTCTAAAATAAAACTTTTTATACATTATGTAGTGCTCTTTCAACACGTTGCTGCTGCTCCACTGTCATCGCCACCGTCACCAAATAATTAAAAGGCGCTGCCACTTTCTGTTCCTGAGTTGGCTATACCTTCTTGCTGCCATCAATCACGTTCCTGCCACCATCACTTGGCTGTTTCCAAAACAAGGTATGTACTTTCTTTTAACTAGAATCACTGTCTTGAATCATTTTCATTGACATTTTGAAAACTTTTTTCATTAACCCTCTACCGCACCCAAAGTCAAGTAAAAATTACATTTGAACACATTAACTTTTTAAGACTTATTCATAATTTATCTTGAAACAATCCAAAATAACTATTTTAAATTTTTTAAATTTCTTTTTCTCCTTCGACTACCGGTAGAGGGTTACCAAAAATTGAATAGGATCTAGATTTTTGTTTTTTTTTAAATAATTGAGAGTTTCATACACCGAAGAATGAAACTAAGATCACCCTCTGGAATCATATTCACACAAATTTTGCTTTTTATCATTAATTGCGAATAAATGATACTAGGGTAACTGTCTACAATCATTTTTATTAACATTTGGAAACTTTTTGCTTTTTTTACATAAACCCTCTACCGCAACCGAAGTCAAGTAAGAATTTCATTTGAAAAAATTAACTTTTAAAGACTTTTTTTTTCATAATCTATCTCAAAACAATCAAAAGTAACTGTTTTAAGATGTTTTTAAATTTCTTTTTCTCTTTTGACTACAACATTTCCGGTAGAGGGTTACCAACATTTGAATAGGATCTTGATTTTTGTTATTTTTTTAACTATTGAGGGTGTCATATACCGAAGAATGAAACTAGGATCACTGTCTAGAATCATTTTCATTAACATTTTGAAAACTTTTTGCTTTTTTTACATTAACCCTCTACCGCAACCGAGGTCAAGTAAAACTTACATTTGAACATATTAACTTCTTAAGACTTTTTTTTCATTATCTTTCTTAAAACAATCAAAAGTAACTATTTTAAGATTTTTTAAAATTTCTTTTTCTCTTTTGACTGCAACATTTCCGGTAGAGGGTTACCCACATTTGAATAGGATCTTGATTTTTGTTATTTTTTTAATTATTGAGGGTCTCATATACCGAAGAATGAAACTAGGATCACTGTCTAGAATCATTTTCATTAACATTTTGAAAACTTTTTGCTTTTTTTACATTAACCCTCTACCGCAACCGAGGTCAAGTAAAACTTACATTTGAACATATTAACTTCTTAAGACTTTTTTTTCATTATCTTTCTTAAAACAATCAAAAGTAACTATTTTAAGATTTTTTTAAATTTCTTTTTCTCTTTTGACTGCAACATTTCCGGTAGAGGGTTACCCACATTTGAATAGGATCTTGATTTTTGTTATTTTTTAACTATTGAGGGTGTCATATACCGAAGAATGAAACTAGGATCACTGTCTAGAATCATTTTCATTAACATTCTGAAAACTTTTTGCTTTTTTTACATTAACCCTCTACCGCAACCGAGGTCAAGTAAAAATTTCATTTGAACATATTAACTTCTTTAGACTTTTTTTCATTATCTTTCTTAAAACAATCAAAAGTAACTATTTTAAGATTTTTTTAAATTTCTTTTTCTCTTTTGACTATACAACATTTCCGGTAGAGGGTTACCAACATTTGAATAGGATCTTGATTTTTGTTATTTTTTTAACTATTGAGGGTGTCATATACCGAAGAATGAAACTAGAATCACTGTGTAGAATCATTTTCATTAACATTTTGAAAACTTTTTGCTTTTTTTACATTAACCCTCTACCGCAACCGAGGTCAAGTAAAAATTTCATTTGAACATATTAACTTCTTTAGACTTTTTTTTCATTATCTTTCTTAAAACAATCAAAAGTAACTATTTTAAGATTTTTTTAAATTTCTTTTTCTCTTTTGACTACATTATTTCCGGTAGAGGGTTACCCACATTTGAATAGGATCTTGATTTTTGTTATTTTTTTAATTATTGAGGGTCTCATATACCGAAGAATGAAACTAGGATCACTGTCTAGAATCATTTTCATTAACATTTTGAAAACTTTTTGCTTTTTTTACATTAACCCTCTACCGCCACCGAGGTCAAGTAAAAATTTCATTTGAACATATTAACTTCTTTAGACTTTTTTTTTTCATAATCTTTCTCAAAACAATCAAAAGTAACTGTTTTAAGATGTTTTTAAATTTCTTTTTCTCTTTTGACTACAACATTTCCGGTAGAGGGTTACCAACATTTGAATAGGATCTTGATTTTTGTTATTTTTTTAACTATTGAGGGTGTCATATACCGAAGAATGAAACTAGGATCACTGTCTAGAATCATTTTCATTAACATTTTGAAAACTTTTTGCTTTTTTTACATTAACCCTCTACCGCAACCGAGGTCAAGTAAAACTTACATTTGAACATATTAACTTCTTAAGACTTTTTTTTCATTATCTTTCTTAAAACAATCAAAAGTAACTATTTTAAGATTTTTTAAAATTTCTTTTTCTCTTTTGACTGCAACATTTCCGGTAGAGGGTTACCCACATTTGAATAGGATCTTGATTTTTGTTATTTTTTTAATTATTGAGGGTCTCATATACCGAAGAATGAAACTAGGATCACTGTCTAGAATCATTTTCATTAACATTTTGAAAACTTTTTGCTTTTTTTACATTAACCCTCTACCGCAACCGAGGTCAAGTAAAAATTTCATTTGAACATATTAACTTCTTTAGACTTTTTTTTCATTATCTTTCTTAAAACAATCAAAAGTAACTATTTTAAGATTTTTTTAAATTTCTTTTTCTCTTTTGACTACATTATTTCCGGTAGAGGGTTACCCACATTTGAATAGGATCTTGATTTTTGTTATTTTTTTAATTATTGAGGGTCTCATATACCGAAGAATGAAACTAGGATCACTGTCTAGAATCATTTTCATTAACATTTTGAAAACTTTTTGCTTTTTTTACATTAACCCTCTACCGCCACCGAGGTCAAGTAAAAATTTCATTTGAACATATTAACTTCTTTAGACTTTTTTTTTTCATAATCTTTCTCAAAACAATCAAAAGTAACTGTTTTAAGATGTTTTTAAATTTCTTTTTCTCTTTTGACTACAACATTTCCGGTAGAGGGTTACCAACATTTGAATAGGATCTTGATTTTTGTTATTTTTTTAACTATTGAGGGTGTCATATACCGAAGAATGAAACTAGGATCACTGTCTAGAATCATTTTCATTAACATTTTGAAAACTTTTTGCTTTTTTTACATTAACCCTCTACCGCAACCGAGGTCAAGTAAAACTTACATTTGAACATATTAACTTCTTAAGACTTTTTTTTCATTATCTTTCTTAAAACAATCAAAAGTAACTATTTTAAGATTTTTTAAAATTTCTTTTTCTCTTTTGACTGCAACATTTCCGGTAGAGGGTTACCCACATTTGAATAGGATCTTGATTTTTGTTATTTTTTTAATTATTGAGGGTCTCATATACCGAAGAATGAAACTAGGATCACTGTCTAGAATCATTTTCATTAACATTTTGAAAACTTTTTGCTTTTTTTACATTAACCCTCTACCGCAACCGAGGTCAAGTAAAACTTACATTTGAACATATTAACTTCTTAAGACTTTTTTTTCATTATCTTTCTTAAAACAATCAAAAGTAACTATTTTAAGATTTTTTTAAATTTCTTTTTCTCTTTTGACTGCAACATTTCCGGTAGAGGGTTACCCACATTTGAATAGGATCTTGATTTTTGTTATTTTTTAACTATTGAGGGTGTCATATACCGAAGAATGAAACTAGGATCACTGTCTAGAATCATTTTCATTAACATTCTGAAAACTTTTTGCTTTTTTTACATTAACCCTCTACCGCAACCGAGGTCAAGTAAAAATTTCATTTGAACATATTAACTTCTTTAGACTTTTTTTCATTATCTTTCTTAAAACAATCAAAAGTAACTATTTTAAGATTTTTTTAAATTTCTTTTTCTCTTTTGACTATACAACATTTCCGGTAGAGGGTTACCAACATTTGAATAGGATCTTGATTTTTGTTATTTTTTTAACTATTGAGGGTGTCATATACCGAAGAATGAAACTAGAATCACTGTGTAGAATCATTTTCATTAACATTTTGAAAACTTTTTGCTTTTTTTACATTAACCCTCTACCGCAACCGAGGTCAAGTAAAAATTTCATTTGAACATATTAACTTCTTTAGACTTTTTTTTCATTATCTTTCTTAAAACAATCAAAAGTAACTATTTTAAGATTTTTTTAAATTTCTTTTTCTCTTTTGACTACATTATTTCCGGTAGAGGGTTACCCACATTTGAATAGGATCTTGATTTTTGTTATTTTTTTAATTATTGAGGGTCTCATATACCGAAGAATGAAACTAGGATCACTGTCTAGAATCATTTTCATTAACATTTTGAAAACTTTTTGCTTTTTTTACATTAACCCTCTACCGCCACCGAGGTCAAGTAAAAATTTCATTTGAACATATTAACTTCTTTAGACTTTTTTTTTTCATAATCTTTCTCAAAACAATCAAAAGTAACTGTTTTAAGATGTTTTTAAATTTCTTTTTCTCTTTTGACTACAACATTTCCGGTAGAGGGTTACCAACATTTGAATAGGATCTTGATTTTTGTTATTTTTTTAACTATTGAGGGTGTCATATACCGAAGAATGAAACTAGGATCACTGTCTAGAATCATTTTCATTAACATTTTGAAAACTTTTTGCTTTTTTTACATTAACCGTCTACCGCAACCGAGGTCAAGTAAAACTTACATTTGAACATATTAACTTCTTAAGACTTTTTTTTCATTATCTTTCTTAAAACAATCAAAAGTAACTATTTTAAGATTTTTTAAAATTTCTTTTTCTCTTTTGACTGCAACATTTCCGGTAGAGGGTTACCCACATTTGAATAGGATCTTGATTTTTGTTATTTTTTTAATTATTGAGGGTCTCATATACCGAAGAATGAAACTAGGATCACTGTCTAGAATCATTTTCATTAACATTTTGAAAACTTTTTGCTTTTTTTACATTAACCCTCTACCGCAACCGAGGTCAAGTAAAACTTACATTTGAACATATTAACTTCTTAAGACTTTTTTTTCATTATCTTTCTTAAAACAATCAAAAGTAACTATTTTAAGATTTTTTTAAATTTCTTTTTCTCTTTTGACTGCAACATTTCCGGTAGAGGGTTACCCACATTTGAATAGGATCTTGATTTTTGTTATTTTTTTAATTATTGAGGGTCTCATATACCGAAGAATGAAACTAGGATCACTGTCTAGAATCATTTTCATTAACATTCTGAAAACTTTTAGCTTTTTTTACATTAACCCTCTACCGCAACCGAGGTCAAGTAAAACTTACATTTGAACATATTAACTTCTTAAGACTTTTTTTTCATTATCTTTCTTAAAACAATCAAAAGTAACTATTTTAAGATTTTTTAAAATTTCTTTTTCTCTTTTGACTGCAACATTTCCGGTAGAGGGTTACCCACATTTGAATAGGATCTTGATTTTTGTTATTTTTTTAATTATTGAGGGTCTCATATACCGAAGAATGAAACTAGGATCACTGTCTAGAATCATTTTCATTAACATTTTGAAAACTTTTTGCTTTTTTTACATTAACCCTCTACCGCAACCGAGGTCAAGTAAAAATTACATTTCAACATATTAACTTCTTTAGACTTTTTTTCATTATCTTTCTTAAAACAATCAAAAGTAACTATTTTAAGATTTTTTTAAATTTCTTTTTCTCTTTTGACTGCAACATTTCCGGTAGAGGGTTACCCACATTTGAATAGGATCTTGATTTTTGTTATTTTTTTAATTATTGAGGGTCTCATATACCGAAGAATGAAACTAGGATCACTGTCTAGAATCATTTTCATTAACATTCTGAAAACTTTTAGCTTTTTTTACATTAACCCTCTACCGCAACCGAGGTCAAGTAAAACTTACATTTGAACATATTAACTTCTTAAGACTTTTTTTTCATTATCTTTCTTAAAACAATCAAAAGTAACTATTTTAAGATTTTTTAAAATTTCTTTTTCTCTTTTGACTGCAACATTTCCGGTAGAGGGTTACCCACATTTGAATAGGATCTTGATTTTTGTTATTTTTTTAATTATTGAGGGTCTCATATACCGAAGAATGAAACTAGGATCACTGTCTAGAATCATTTTCATTAACATTTTGAAAACTTTTTGCTTTTTTTACATTAACCCTCTACCGCAACCGAGGTCAAGTAAAAATTTCATTTGAACATATTAACTTCTTTAGACTTTTTTTTCATTATCTTTCTTAAAACAATCAAAAGTAACTATTTTAAGATTTTTTTAAATTTCTTTTTCTCTTTTGACTACATTATTTCCGGTAGAGGGTTACCCACATTTGAATAGGATCTTGATTTTTGTTATTTTTTTAATTATTGAGGGTCTCATATACCGAAGAATGAAACTAGGATCACTGTCTAGAATCATTTTCATTAACATTTTGAAAACTTTTTGCTTTTTTTACATTAACCCTCTACCGCCACCGAGGTCAAGTAAAAATTTCATTTGAACATATTAACTTCTTTAGACTTTTTTTTTTCATAATCTTTCTCAAAACAATCAAAAGTAACTGTTTTAAGATGTTTTTAAATTTCTTTTTCTCTTTTGACTACAACATTTCCGGTAGAGGGTTACCAACATTTGAATAGGATCTTGATTTTTGTTATTTTTTTAACTATTGAGGGTGTCATATACCGAAGAATGAAACTAGGATCACTGTCTAGAATCATTTTCATTAACATTTTGAAAACTTTTTGCTTTTTTTACATTAACCCTCTACCGCAACCGAGGTCAAGTAAAACTTACATTTGAACATATTAACTTCTTAAGACTTTTTTTTCATTATCTTTCTTAAAACAATCAAAAGTAACTATTTTTAGATTTTTTAAAATTTCTTTTTCTCTTTTGACTGCAACATTTCCGGTAGAGGGTTACCCACATTTGAATAGGATCTTGATTTTTGTTATTTTTTTAATTATTGAGGGTCTCATATACCGAAGAATGAAACTAGGATCACTGTCTAGAATCATTTTCATTAACATTTTGAAAACTTTTTGCTTTTTTTACATTAACCCTCTACCGCAACCGAGGTCAAGTAAAACTTACATTTGAACATATTAACTTCTTAAGACTTTTTTTTCATTATCTTTCTTAAAACAATCAAAAGTAACTATTTTAAGATTTTTTTAAATTTCTTTTTCTCTTTTGACTGCAACATTTCCGGTAGAGGGTTACCCACATTTGAATAGGATCTTGATTTTTGTTATTTTTTAACTATTGAGGGTGTCATATACCGAAGAATGAAACTAGGATCACTGTCTAGAATCATTTTCATTAACATTCTGAAAACTTTTTGCTTTTTTTACATTAACCCTCTACCGCAACCGAGGTCAAGTAAAAATTTCATTTGAACATATTAACTTCTTTAGACTTTTTTTCATTATCTTTCTTAAAACAATCAAAAGTAACTATTTTAAGATTTTTTTAAATTTCTTTTTCTCTTTTGACTATACAACATTTCCGGTAGAGGGTTACCAACATTTGAATAGGATCTTGATTTTTGTTATTTTTTTAACTATTGAGGGTGTCATATACCGAAGAATGAAACTAGAATCACTGTGTAGAATCATTTTCATTAACATTTTGAAAACTTTTTGCTTTTTTTACATTAACCCTCTACCGCAACCGAGGTCAAGTAAAAATTACATTTCAACATATTAACTTCTTAAGACTTTTTTTTTCATAATCTTTCTCAAAACAATCAAAAGTAACTGTTTTAAGATGTTTTTAAATTTCTTTTTCTCTTTTGACTACAACATTTCCGGTATAGGGTTACCAACATTTGAATAGGATCTTGATTTTTGTTATTTTTTTAATTATTGAGGGTCTCATATACCGAAAAATGAAACTAGGATCACTGTCTAGAATAATTTCCATTAACATTTTGAAAACTTTTTGCTTTTTTTACATTAACCCTCTACCGCAACCGAGGTCAAGTAAAAATTACATTTGAACATATTAACTTCTTAAGACTTTTTTTTCATAATCTTTCTCAAAACAATCAAAAGTAACTGTTTTAAGATGTTTTTAAATTTCTTTTTCTCTTTTGACTACAACATTTCCGGTAGAGGGTTACCAACATTTGAATAGGATCTTGATTTTTGTTATTTTTTTAATTATTGAGGGTCTCATATACCGAAGAATGAAACTAGGATCACTGTGTAGAATCATTTTCATTAACATTTTGTAAACTTTTTGCTTTTTTTACATTAACCCTCTACCGCAACCGAGGTCAAGTAAAAATTACATTTGAACATATTAACTTCTTAAGACTTTTTTTTTCATAATCTTTCTCAAAACAATCAAAAGTAACTGTTTTAAGATGTTTTTAAATTTCTTTTTCTCTTTTGGCTACAACATTTCCGGTAGAGGGTTACCAACAGTTGAATAGGATCTTGATTTTTGTTATTTTTTAATTATTGAGGGTCTCATATACCGAAGAATGAAACTAGGATCACTGTCTAGAATCATTTTCATTAACATTCTGAAAACTTTTAGCTTTTTTTACATTAACCCTCTACCGCAACCGAGGTCAAGTAAAAATTTCATTTGAACATATTAACTTCTTTAGACTTTTTTTCATTATCTTTCTTAAAACAATCAAAAGTAACTATTTTAAGATTTTTTTAAATTTCTTTTTCTCTTTTGACTATACAACATTTCCGGTAGAGGGTTACCAACATTTGAATAGGATCTTGATTTTTGTTATTTTTTTAACTATTGAGGGTGTCATATACCGAAGAATGAAACTAGGATCACTGTGTAGAATCATTTTCATTAACATTTTGAAAACTTTTTGCTTTTTTTACATTAACCCTCTACCGCAACCGAGGTCAAGTAAAAATTACATTTGAACATATTAACTTCTTAAGACTTTTTTTTTCATAATCTTTCTCAAAACAATCAAAAGTAACTGTTTTAAGATGTTTTTAAATTTCTTTTTCTCTTTTGACTACAACATTTCCGGTAGAGGGTTACCAACATTTGAATAGGATCTTGATTTTTGTTATTTTTTTAATTATTGAGGGTCTCATATACCGAAGAATGAAACTAGGATCACTGTGTAGAATCATTTTCATTAACATTTTGAAAACTTTTTGCTTTTTTTACATTAACCCTCTACCGCAACCGAGGTCAAGTAAAAATTACATTTCAACATATTAACTTCTTAAGACTTTTTTTTTTCATAATCTTTCTCAAAACAATCAAAAGTAACTGTTTTAAGATGTTTTTAAATTTCTTTTTCTCTTTTGACTACAATATTTCCGGTAGAGGGTTACCAACATTTGAATAGGATCTTGATTTTTTTTATTTTTTTAACTATTGAGGGTGTCATATACCGAAGAATGAAACTAGGATCACTGTGTAGAATCATTTTCATTAACATTTTGAAAACTTTTTGCTTTTTTTACATTAACCCTCTACCGCAACCGAGGTCAAGTAAAAATTTCATTTGAACATATTAACTTCTTTAGACTTTTTTTCATTATCTTTCTTAAAACAATCAAAAGTAACTATTTTAAGATTTTTTTAAATTTCTTTTTCTCTTTTGACTATACAACATTTCCGGTAGAGGGTTACCAACATTTGAATAGGATCTTGATTTTTGTTATTTTTTTAACTATTGAGGGTGTCATATACCGAAGAATGAAACTAGGATCACTGTGTAGAATCATTTTCGTTAACATTCTGAAAACTTTTTGCTTTTTTTACATTAACCCTCTACCGCAACCGAGGTCAAGTAAAACTTACATTTGAACATATTAACTTCTTAAGACTTTTTTTTCATTATCTTTCTTAAAACAATCAAAAGTAACTATTTTAAGATTTTTTTAAATTTCTTTTTCTCTTTTGACTGCAACATTTCCGGTAGAGGGTTACCCACATTTGAATAGGATCTTGATTTTTGTTATTTTTTAATTATTGAGGGTCTCATATACCGAAGAATGAAACTAGGATCACTGTCTAGAATCATTTTCATTAACATTCTGAAAACTTTTTGCTTTTTTTACATTAACCCTCTACCGCAACCGAGGTCAAGTGAAAATTACATTTCAACATATTAACTTCTTTAGACTTTTTTTCATTATCTTTCTTAAAACAATCAAAAGTAACTATTTTAAGATTTTTTTAAATTTCTTTTTCTCTTTTGACTGCAACATTTCCGGTAGAGGGTTACCCACATTTGAATAGGATCTTGATTTTTGTTATTTTTTTAATTATTGAGGGTCTCATATACCGAAGAATGAAACTAGGATCACTGTCTAGAATCATTTTCATTAACATTCTGAAAACTTTTAGCTTTTTTTACATTAACCCTCTACCGCAACCGAGGTCAAGTAAAACTTACATTTGAACATATTAACTTCTTAAGACTTTTTTTTCATTATCTTTCTTAAAACAATCAAAAGTAACTATTTTAAGATTTTTTAAAATTTCTTTTTCTCTTTTGACTGCAACATTTCCGGTAGAGGGTTACCCACATTTGAATAGGATCTTGATTTTTGTTATTTTTTTAATTATTGAGGGTCTCATATACCGAAGAATGAAACTAGGATCACTGTCTAGAATCATTTTCATTAACATTTTGAAAACTTTTTGCTTTTTTTACATTAACCCTCTACCGCAACCGAGGTCAAGTAAAAATTTCATTTGAACATATTAACTTCTTTAGACTTTTTTTTCATTATCTTTCTTAAAACAATCAAAAGTAACTATTTTAAGATTTTTTTAAATTTCTTTTTCTCTTTTGACTACATTATTTCCGGTAGAGGGTTACCCACATTTGAATAGGATCTTGATTTTTGTTATTTTTTTAATTATTGAGGGTCTCATATACCGAAGAATGAAACTAGGATCACTGTCTAGAATCATTTTCATTAACATTTTGAAAACTTTTTGCTTTTTTTACATTAACCCTCTACCGCCACCGAGGTCAAGTAAAAATTTCATTTGAACATATTAACTTCTTTAGACTTTTTTTTTTCATAATCTTTCTCAAAACAATCAAAAGTAACTGTTTTAAGATGTTTTTAAATTTCTTTTTCTCTTTTGACTACAACATTTCCGGTAGAGGGTTACCAACATTTGAATAGGATCTTGATTTTTGTTATTTTTTTAACTATTGAGGGTGTCATATACCGAAGAATGAAACTAGGATCACTGTGTAGAATCATTTTCATTAACATTCTGAAAACTTTTTGCTTTTTTTACATTAACCCTCTACCGCAACCGAGGTCAAGTAAAAATTACATTTCAACATATTAACTTCTTAAGACTTTTTTTTTCATAATTTTCTCAAAACAATCAAAAGTAACTGTTTTAAGATGTTTTTAAATTTCTTTTTCTCTTTTGACTACAACATTTCCGGTAGAGGGTTACCAACATTTGAATAGGATCTTGATTTTTGTTATTTTTTTAATTATTGAGGGTCTCATATACCGAAAAATGAAACTAAGATCACTGTCTAGAATCATTTCCATTAACATTTTGAAAACTTTTTGCTTTTTTTACATTAACCCTCTACCGCAACCGAGGTCAAGTAAAAATTACATTTGAGCATATTAACTTCTTAAGACTTTTTTTTCATAATCTTTCTCAAAACAATCAAAAGTAACTGTTTTAAGATGTTTTTAAATTTCTTTTTCTCTTTTGACTACAACATTTCCGGTAGAGGGTTACCAACATTTGAATAGGATCTTGATTTTTGTTATTTTTTTAATTATTGAGGGTCTCATATACCGAAGAATGAAACTAGGATCACTGTGTAGAATCATTTTCATTAACATTTTGAAAACTTTTTGCTTTTTAACATTAACCCTCTACCGCAACCGAGGTCAAGTAAAAATAACATTTGAACATATTAACTTCTTAAGACTTTTTTTTTCATAATCTTTCTCAAAACAATCAAAAGTAACTGTTTTAAGATGTTTTTAAATTTCTTTTTCTCTTTTGACTACAACATTTCCGGTAGAGGGTTACCAACATTTGAATAGGATCTTGATTTTTGTTATTTTTTTAATTATTGAGGGTCTCATATACCGAAGAATGAAACTAGGATCACTGTCTAGAATCATTTTCATTAACATTCTGAAAACTTTTTGCTTTTTTAACATTAACCCTCTACCGCAACCGAGGTCAAGTAAAAATAACATTTGAACATATTAACTTCTTAAGACTTTTTTTTTTCATAATCTTTCTCAAAACAATCAAAAGTAACTGTTTTAAGATGTTTTTAAATATCTTTTTCTCTTTTGACTATAATATTTCCGGTAGAGGGTTACCAACATTTGAATAGGATCTTGATTTTTGTTATTTTTTTAATTATTGAGGGTCTCATATACCGAAGAATGAAACTAGGATCACTGTCTAGAATCATTTCCATTAACATTTTGAAAACTTTTTGCTTTTTTTACATTAACCCTCTACCGCAACCGAGGTCAAGTAAAACTTACATTTGAACATATTAACTTCTTAAGACTTTTTTTTCATTATCTTTCTTAAAACAATCAAAAGTAACTATTTTAAGATTTTTTAAAATTTCTTTTTCTCTTTTGACTGCAACATTTCCGGTAGAGGGTTACCCACATTTGAATAGGATCTTGATTTTTGTTATTTTTTTAATTATTGAGGGTCTCATATACCGAAGAATGAAACTAGGATCACTGTCTAGAATCATTTTCATTAACATTCTGAAAACTTTTTGCTTTTTTTACATTAACCCTCTACCGCCACCGAGGTCAAGTAAAACTTACATTTGAACATATTAACTTCTTAAGACTTTTTTTTCATTATCTTTCTTAAAACAATCAAAAGTAACTATTTTAAGATATTTTAAAATTTCTTTTTCTCTTTTGACTACAACATTTCCGGTAGAGGGTTACCCACATTTGAATAGGATCTTGATTTTTGTTATTTTTTTAATTATTGAGGGTCTCATATACCGAAGAATGAAACTAGGATCACTGTCTAGAATCATTTTCATTAACATTTTGAAAACTTTTTGCTTTTTTTACATTAACCCTCTACCGCAACCGAGGTCAAGTAAAAATTACATTTGAACATATTAACTTCTTAAGACTTTTTTTTTCATAATCTTTCTCAAAACAATCAAAAGTAACTGTTTTAAGATGTTTTTAAATTTCTTTTTCTCTTTTGACTACAACATTTCCGGTAGAGGGTTACCAACATTTGAATAGGATCTTGATTTTTTTTATTTTTTTAACTATTGAGGGTGTCATATACCGAAGAATGAAACTAGGATCACTGTGTAGAATCATTTTCATTAACATTTTGAAAACTTTTTGCTTTTTTTACATTAACCCTCTACCGCAACCGAGGTCAAGTAAAAATTTCATTTGAACATATTAACTTCTTTAGACTTTTTTTCATTATCTTTCTTAAAACAATCAAAAGTAACTATTTTAAGATTTTTTTAAATTTCTTTTTCTCTTTTGACTATACAACATTTCCGGTAGAGGGTTACCAACATTTGAATAGGATCTTGATTTTTGTTATTTTTTTAACTATTGAGGGTGTCATATACCGAAGAATGAAACTAGGATCACTGTGTAGAATCATTTTCATTAACATTCTGAAAACTTTTTGCTTTTTTTACATTAACCCTCTACCGCAACCGAGGTCAAGTAAAAATTTCATTTGAACATATTAACTTCTTTAGACTTTTTTTCATTATCTTTCTTAAAACAATCAAAAGTAACTATTTTAAGATTTTTTTAAATTTCTTTTTCTCTTTTGACTATACAACATTTCCGGTAGAGGGTTACCAACATTTGAATAGGATCTTGATTTTTGTTATTTTTTTAATTATTGAGGGTCTCATATACCGAAGAATGAAACTAGGATCACTGTCTAGAATCATTTTCATTAACATTTTGAAAACTTTTTGCTTTTTTTACATTAACCCTCTACCGCAACCGAGGTCAAGTAAAAATTACATTTCAACATATTAACTTCTTAAGACTTTTTTTTTCATAATCTTTCTCAAAACAATCAAAAGTAACTGTTTTAAGATGTTTTTAAATTTCTTTTTCTCTTTTGACTACAACATTTCCGGTATAGGGTTACCAACATTTGAATAGGATCTTGATTTTTGTTATTTTTTTAATTATTGAGGGTCTCATATACCGAAAAATGAAACTAGGATCACTGTCTAGAATAATTTCCATTAACATTTTGAAAACTTTTTGCTTTTTTTACATTAACCCTCTACCGCAACCGAGGTCAAGTAAAAATTACATTTGAACATATTAACTTCTTAAGACTTTTTTTTCATAATCTTTCTCAAAACAATCAAAAGTAACTGTTTTAAGATGTTTTTAAATTTCTTTTTCTCTTTTGACTACAACATTTCCGGTAGAGGGTTACCAACATTTGAATAGGATCTTGATTTTTGTTATTTTTTTAATTATTGAGGGTCTCATATACCGAAGAATGAAACTAGGATCACTGTGTAGAATCATTTTCATTAACATTTTGTAAACTTTTTGCTTTTTTTACATTAACCCTCTACCGCAACCGAGGTCAAGCAAAAATTACATTTGAACATATTAACTTCTTAAGACTTTTTTTTTCATAATCTTTCTCAAAACAATCAAAAGTAACTGTTTTAAGATGTTTTTAAATTTCTTTTTCTCTTTTGACTACAACATTTCCGGTAGAGGGTTACCAACAGTTGAATAGGATCTTGATTTTTGTTATTTTTTTAATTATTGAGGGTCTCATATACCGAAGAATGAAACTAGGATCACTGTCTAGAATCATTTTCATTAACATTCTGAAAACTTTTAGCTTTTTTTACATTAACCCTCTACCGCAACCGAGGTCAAGTAAAAATTTCATTTGAACATATTAACTTCTTTAGACTTTTTTTCATTATCTTTCTTAAAACAATCAAAAGTAACTATTTTAAGATTTTTTTAAATTTCTTTTTCTCTTTTGACTGCAACATTTCCGGTAGAGGGTTACCCACATTTGAATAGGATCTTGATTTTTGTTATTTTTTTAATTATTGAGGGTCTCATATACCGAAGAATGAAACTAGGATCACTGTCTAGAATCATTTTCATTAACATTCTGAAAACTTTTAGCTTTTTTTACATTAACCCTCTACCGCAACCGAGGTCAAGTAAAACTTACATTTGAACATATTAACTTCTTAAGACTTTTTTTTCATTATCTTTCTTAAAACAATCAAAAGTAACTATTTTAAGATTTTTTAAAATTTCTTTTTCTCTTTTGACTGCAACATTTCCGGTAGAGGGTTACCCACATTTGAATAGGATCTTGATTTTTGTTATTTTTTTAATTATTGAGGGTCTCATATACCGAAGAATGAAACTAGGATCACTGTCTAGAATCATTTTCATTAACATTTTGAAAACTTTTTGCTTTTTTTACATTAACCCTCTACCGCAACCGAGGTCAAGTAAAAATTTCATTTGAACATATTAACTTCTTTAGACTTTTTTTTCATTATCTTTCTTAAAACAATCAAAAGTAACTATTTTAAGATTTTTTTAAATTTCTTTTTCTCTTTTGACTACATTATTTCCGGTAGAGGGTTACCCACATTTGAATAGGATCTTGATTTTTGTTATTTTTTTAATTATTGAGGGTCTCATATACCGAAGAATGAAACTAGGATCACTGTCTAGAATCATTTTCATTAACATTTTGAAAACTTTTTGCTTTTTTTACATTAACCCTCTACCGCCACCGAGGTCAAGTAAAAATTTCATTTGAACATATTAACTTCTTTAGACTTTTTTTTCATTATCTTTCTTAAAACAATCAAAAGTAACTATTTTAAGATTTTTTTAAATTTCTTTTTCTCTTTTGACTACAACATTTCCGGTAGAGGGTTACCAACATTTGAATAGGATCTTGATTTTTGTTATTTTTTTAATTATTGAGGGCCTCATATACCGAAGAATGAAACTAGGATCACTGTGTAGAATCATTTCCATTAACATTTTGAAAACTTTTTGCTTTTTTACATTAACCCTCTACCGCAACCGAGGTCAAGTAAAAATTACATTTCAACATATTAACTTCTTTAGACTTTTTTTCATAATCTTTCTTAAAACAATCAAAAGTAACTATTTTAAGATTTTTTAAATTTCTTTTTCTCTTTTGACTACAACATTTCCGGTAGAGGGTTACCAACATTTGAATAGGATCTTGAGTTTTGTTATTTTTGTAATTATTGAGAGTCTCATATATCGAAGAATGAAACTAGGATCACTCTCTAGAATCATATTGATAAACATTTTGATTTTTTATTATATATGTATTTAATATAAAGTTGTTTTTAAAATTTCACATTTAAAGCTTACTAATTCGGTAAATTTTTGTTGTGCTTGGCTTTTTTTCAGATTGTAAAGTTGCGGCATTGCTTTGGGCTCTTCATCGATATTTTGGACCTTTCCAAAAAGCATTCAAAAGGGACAAAGAGGTTCGGAAACATGCTACCAGGTATACGATCAAGGACTCGCAGAACGCTTTTATTTGGATAGCGAGTACAATTCAGTCCATTGAGGACCACATCGATTTCCTCAACAAAATGGGTGAGAATGTCCAACCATTCATCATTGTTCACGGTGACTCAATCCTAAAATTTACTACATTTTCCTGTATTTTGATTGAGTTAAATTTAAATTTAACAGTTTTATCCGAGCAGTGGATATCTGCTTTAAAATTTTGTATTTGTTTAATCTCGAGTATCCAACTGCATGTCCCTCATTTTGGGGTTTCATTGAAACGCAATTTTTTCAAAGTAATAGAAAGAAAGTTTGTACATGGACTCATGTTTTGCTGAATGAGATCCTATAATTTCACCTTTTGTAATATATTTCACTTAACTTTAACACTGTAACTATGTATATTTTTTCTGCCATTCATTTGGCTTATCTGAACAAATAAAGAGTAAAATAAATGTAAACATCTGTTTCATTTAACCCTTTAAGATTTCAGAAGAGAGAAGATAAGAGATGAAAGAACGGAGTTATTGTTATCGGGTTTGTATGAAATGAAAAAGAAGATTCACACTAATTTTTCCTTCTTTTGTATTTTGACAGAGTTCGAGCAACATGACCTAATAAATTTAGATGGCTAAATTTCCTTGTTTTCTTGTTTTTGTTAAATGATTTTTTAATTTCTTGATAGGAAATTAAAAATTCGTTGACAAAGGAATAAGACTATAAGAAATTTAGCTTTTTTAATTTATTGAAAACAGCATTTATTAATTTAATGAACGCGTTTATTAATTTTAATAAACGTATTCATAAAATTAATAAGTGCTGGTAATTTTTTCTACTAACCCGTTTATTATTTTTAATAAACGAGTTCATTGAATCAATGAACGCGTTTATTAAAAAATAATAAACGCATTCATTGATTCAATGAACGTGTTTATTAAAAAATAATGAACGCGTTCATTGAATCAATGAATGCGTTTATTATTTTTTAATAAACGCATTCATTGATTCAATGAACACGTTTATTAAAAATTAATAAACGGTTTATTAAAAATTAATAAACGGTTTATTAAAAATTAATGAACGGTTTATTAAAAATTAATAAACGGTTTATTAAAAATTAATAAATGGTTTATTAAAAATTAATAAACGGTTTATTAAAAATTAATAAACGGTTTATTAAAAATTAATAAACGGTTTATTAAAAATTAATAAACGGTTTATTAAAAATTAATAAACGGTTTATTAAAAATTAATAAACGGTTTATTAAAAATTAATAAACGGTTTATTAAAAATTAATTAACAGTTCATTAAAAATTAATAAACGGTTTATTAAAAATTAATAAACGGTTTATTAAAAATTAATAAACGGTTTATTAAAAATTAATAAACGGTTCATTAAAAATTAATAAACGGTTTATTAAAAATTAATAAACTGTTTATTAAAAATTAATAAACGGTTTATTAAAAATTAATAAACGGTTCATTAAAAATTAATAAACAGTTTATTAAAAATTAATAAACGGTTTATTAAAAATTAATAAACGGTTTATTAAAAATTAATAAACGGTTTATTAAAAATTAATAAATGGTTTATTAAAAATTAATAAACAGTTTATTAAAAATTAATAAACGGTTTATTAAAAATTAATAAACGGTTTATTAAAAATTAATTAACAGTTCATTAGAAATTAATAAACGGTTTATTAAAAATTAATAAACGGTTTATAAAAAATTAATTAACAGTTCATTAAAAATTAATAAACGGTTTATTAAAAATTAATAAACGGTTTATTAAAAATTAATAAACGGTTTATTAAAAATTAATAAACGGTTTATTAAAAATTAATAAACGGTTTATTAAAAATTAATAAACGGTTCATTAAAAATTAATAAACAGTTTATTAAAAATTAATAAAAGGTTTATTAAAAATTAATAAAAGGTTTATTAAAAATTAATAAACGGTTTATTAAAAATTAATAAATGGTTTATTAAAAATTAATAAACAGTTTATTAAAAATTAATAAACGGTTTATTAAAAATTAATAAACGGTTTATTAAAAATTAATTAACAGTTCATTAGAAATTAATAAACGGTTTATTAAAAATTAATAAACGGTTTATAAAAAATCAATTAACAGTTCATTAAAAATTAATAAACGGTTTATTAAAAATTAATAAACGGTTTATTAAAAATTAATAAACGGTTTATTAAAAATTAATAAACGGTTTATTAAAAATTAATAAACGGTTTATTAAAAATTAATAAACGGTTTATTAAAAATTAATAAACGGTTTATTAAAAATTAATAAACGGTTTATTAAAAATTAATAAACGGTTAAAAATTAATAAACGGTTTATTAAAAATTAATAAACGGTTTATTAAAAATTAATAAACGGTTCATTAAAAATTAATAAACAGTTTATTAAAAATTAATAAACGGTTTATTAAAAATTAATAAACGGTTTATTAAAAATTAATAAACGGTTTATTAAAAATTAATAAACGGTTCATTAAAAATTAATAAACAGTTTATTAAAAATTAATAAACGGTTTATTAAAAATTAATATTAAAAAATTTATTAAAAATTAATAAACGGTTTATTAAAAATTAATAAACGGTTCATTAAAAATTAATAAACGGTTTATTAAAAATTAATAAACGGTTTATTAAAAATTAATAAACGGTTTATTAAAAATTAATAAACGGTTTATTAAAAATTAATAAACGGTTTATTAAAAATTAATAAACGTTTATTATTTTTTAATAAACTGTTCATAAATATCATTCGGAAATAACTCCGATTTTGTTGGTTTTTAATAAATGCGTTCATTGATTCAATGAACGCGTTCATTATTTTTTAATTAACAGGTTCGTTGTTTTAGTGAACGCATTCGTTGTTTTAATGAATCGTTCATAAAAATCCTTCGGAGATAATTCGGAAAGATTTTTACGAACAAATTAATGTACGTTCATTGAATCAATGAACGTTGTTTGATTTTAATAAACGGCCATTCATTATCGTTATTATCGTGTTCATTGGACAAATAATAATGTATGGTACATTGTCCCAATGAATAGATTGTTTGATTCCACGTACCTTTTTGGTTCAGTGTTGAAATGAATGAATATCCTGAATTAGCATCCCGCCCAGACGCAGATTTCCAATTAATTAAGGTTTTCGACATATTTTCTAACCTAAAGTGTAAGGCATATATGTACCGTACCGTAAGGAGTATTCAGTTGAAAATAACAATAAATATATGTACATAATTGTTGCTCTGTATTTTTTAGCTAAATTTTGCGATCAGGTGACGATAATAATTATATTCAACGAAAGAGGAAAATAAATAATTATTAGGTTTCTTGTTTCATGTGTGAGCTTAATATACTTGGCAATGAGGCACTTTCGTCTGTTCCAAATAAATAAATGATCCGCGCGAATTTTTTAATCTCACAATCCTTATTTTTGGGTATGTTTTTGTTGTTATACTCTTCACCAAGGGAATGATTTATTTGGAACAGACTTATCTTCGTTGTCATGCTTAGTATAAGCTCACGCAGGAAACACGTACCTATCTAAATCGTATTTTTTTAGAAGTATAGAACTTTGAAATGGAATAAAACAAAGATGATTTTTTTAAATTGACATGAAATTTACTTTATTCGAAAGATAATGTTCGGGCATTATAATTAAGATATAATTTTTGGCATATGACCGCCACGGCTGGCTCGGACGTAGTCTAATCTGGAGGTCCAATTTTTGATGACATTTGTGGCCGTATATCGGCAATAACACGGTGAATGTTGTCCTCCAAGTGGTCAATCGTTTCGGGCTTATCGGCGTAGACAAGCAATTTCACATATCCCCACAGAAAATAGTCAAGCGGCGTTAAATCGCACGATCTTAGATGCGAATTCACGGGTCCGTAACGTGAAACTAGCTGTGTGATGGTCTTGTTTAAACCACAGCTATCTTGTTTTGGGCCCATTTGGCACAATTTAGAAGCGTTGTTCAGGCGTCAGTCTATTCATGTTGAAATGCCAAACCAAACTAAAAATAAATCTTGATAGCTGACAAAATGGTCGCCAGTTAAAATAGTGTTGCCAACTTAAAATTCTATGCCTCTAAAAAAGCACCCGTTATTTGAAATGTAAGTTCTTTCATTTGACAAATCATACAGCCACTATACTTTGTCCAACAAAAATTGTCAGTACAATGCTTATCGGCGAACTTTTTTCGAAACAGTGGTGCCTGTGTATACCATCACAACACTAAAATAATAATCCTCCCACTAAAAAAGATACTAATCCACTGATTAACATACATGAACTGTTGTTGTAATTCTTTGAAAAATTTCGTAAGCTTCAACATGAACGTCGTTTTTCAATGACAAAGGCATTCTGATTGTTAAGGTTCTCGCTTTCGCTTCTACCTTCGCTGTGTAAAATAAAACAAAAAAATTACATTCCAACAGAGTTGTCTTTTGCCAAGTGGAAACAATGCAATAGTATAGAGCTTTTTAAGTGGTTTTTATGAAATAGCTTGCAGCTTTGAAGCTTTTAAGGACAACATTTATTAAGGTAATAGCCCATAGTGTTGTCGTTTTGATTATCCCCTTTTTATTTGTTTGTATTTCTGAACGAGCCGTTAAAATGCATTTAAAATTTTTTTTTTGGATTTTAGTCTTTTTTAAGAGACTAAGTTTTGAAACATTCACAAGGCATAACGTGATCATATTCATTTGAAAAGGTGGTGTGTGTGTGGTGCAAAAAGATAAATGAATCTTTTTGTTTAATGTTTTAAGTAGTATCCATGGTAACCATATACACATTATTCTTCGCTTTGCTGCAATTTATAACTCACAGTATGAGAACCCTGTGAGATCTTTCACTTGAGAAAGATTTATGCAATCCTATGCAGACTGAGAGGTAATCTTCCTATCTTCCCTGTACTGAACAATTTTGTTGGACAGAGTAGGTATAGCGTTTTATTTTGGGGTTAGTGAAGAGTTTAGTGCCAAAACAATCCAGTTAGAAAAATAACTCTTATGATTGAAACGCTCTTATGATAACCATTTGACAATACGAAAAGCCAACTGGGACGGTTTATTTTTTTCAGGAACTTTAACTGGTCACTTTGCTTTGGTAGTGACATAGACTCCAGTGCAGATATGTTTACAAATTTAATTCTTTACGGGATGAGAAATTGTATTCCTTTTAGGATAAAATCTATCAAACCGAAAGAGAATTCATGGTTGGATTAGAGATGTAAGTTTCCGAAGATACAAAGCCAACCCCACTGAGGAAAACCGGAAGAAGTTCAAACAAGCTCGAAAGAAATTAAGGCAAAAAATACTATAATGTCCCAAAAGTAGAAAACATTTTTGGTAACTTGTAAGAAACTTACGTAATTCTACCTCGTCTTCGGTTGCAACGCTTGTTTTTAATGACTCTCCCTATGTCAGCTCACTTGAAAAAGCCAATTTGCTTGCAGCACAGTTTACTGTAAATTCGACGCTGCCAGAGATTGTCATGACTCCACCTGTACGTGAGAGCGCTAATGATTTTATGGAACAAACAAATCTTCTTTCACACTCGTTCAGTAGCAAGAGTCTTAAAAGATCTCGACGTATACTGAAAAGGTGTTCTTCAACGCTGCGTAAGCTTTTAAATCTGTCCTACTCTACTGGTATCTTCCCGAGTGGATGCAAAACAGCATTTGTCAAGCCTGTCCCTAAAAAAGGTCAATTTTTGTATCCCTCCAACTATTGACCAATTGCACTTACGTCCCTTCTTTCCAAGGTCATGGAAACGCTGATTAATTATCAGCTCCAGAAATATCTTGAAGAACGGAAGCCTCTTAATGTCCGCCAGAGCTACTTTCGTAGCAATAGGTGATCTGATGGTTTGTCTCACCGAACCGTGGAACAAATCCTTACATCGTTTTGGAGAAAGTAAGATTATTGCACTTGATATTTCAAAAGCGTTTGATAGAGTTTGGCTTCAAGCTCTCTTATCGAAAATGCATGCATTTGGTATCGATGAATCTCTTCTTCGTTGGACTAGAAACTACTAGTTGTGTTGGACAGTTTTGTCTCCTACCCTTTTTATCATTTTCATTAATGATTTCTTATCTGAAACTTCTAATCCATTAAACTGTTTTTCTGACGATAGACCCTCGGATTTTCATATTCGTTTCTAGGCTCACATCCCTGATGTCGAACTTCAACGGCAGCGTAATGAGATCTTATTCTTAAATAAATGCCAAGTATAAAATTCATACAGTTTATAATCAGTGTTCCCAGATTGGTGGTTTTTCCAACCACAATGGTTGGAAAAAATGCCTTTGGTGGGAAAATATTCATAGTGGGATTTATGGTGGGAAAATATTTCAATTGTCTCTTTTTTGGTGGGAAAAACCACAATTTACTATACCAGCCAATCTTCGAATTTTATGTCCTATAATGATTTGGCACAAAAAACAGAAACAGAAATAATTTTTTCTGTGAATACCACAGAAATGAGGTTACCAAATCTCACTGACCTTGAAAAAATTAAAAAATATCTCAAAATTCATAAAAATCAGTGGCTGACCAATTACTGAAACTTACCTACTAGCTGACCTTTTATGACCGTTATGCTATGTTCCCACCAAAACAAAAACCGAGATTTCAGCTAAAAAATTTCGAGATTTCAAAATGGTGAAGCAGAATTTCATTGAGATTTCGTTGAAATCCAGAGTTTTTATTGAGATTTCGTTGACATTTCTATGAAACCTTGTTCCAGTGGCTCAAAATATCAAAAGATTTCAACCGAAATCTCGGATTTAACTTTGGTGGGAACATAGCATTAAGTGACCTTTCAAGTGAGATGCCAACATTTTTTTTGTAACATTTTTTTGTACATTTTTTGTGAATATTCCTAAAATGAGGTGGCAAAAACCGCGCGTGACCTTCATAAACTTTAAGGGTGGTATTTACGAACGCTCATAACTTAAGAGCTTCTTTAAACCTATTCACCAAGCAATAATAGTGAATATTTAAGAGCGCTCATAAAAGTTATGAGTGGTCCCGACCACTCATAAAGTTATGAGCGCTCTCTTCGAAAACTTATTCGAAAGCCTTTGAAGTAACCCTTCAAGAAAATTCACTGATCCATTTTGTCGGTACTTCTTGGATCATTACAAAAATGAGTGTCGCACGCACACATGCTGTTCCCATTTGTCTTCAGGGATTTTATTTTTTTTTTTCAATCATTTTTGAAAGTCGCGTGGTGTAGATGCTTGTTAGTCCGTTTTGTTGTGAAAACTTAAAAAAAAAAATTGGTAAACAGGTGTGTTTAATATATCTGTTGCTAACAGAAAATTAGAGAAAAAAGCAGAAAAGTAAAGGATGATGTGTTCCATGAGTAAAGACCTTGCCCCAAACTGGTCTACATTCTACACCACTTTGTGTCCCATGAAGTTTTTCGGAACAGCTTAGAACAATATTCCTGCACCTACTTTTGAGGTGAAGCAAGTAAGTGATAAATGTCAAAGTACCAGCTGATTTATTTGTTTGGGATAATAGCCCTGTTTTTTAGTGCATTTTTATCTTCGCTTAGAAAAAAGTAGCATTAAATACAACAACGATACGCAATTATACCAGTTTGTTGTTGTAATAAACATGCAACTTTTTTCTAAGCGAAAATAAAAATGCACAAAAAAACAGGGCTAATAACACTGTGCTAGTTAAAAAAACCGACAGATGGCGCACATATCTACTAAAGATAATTCGGATGTGCTGAGCATGATGGCGTACTTAGTTTTTCGAGATTAGGTCAAAAAAGAAAGATTTTCGATTTTAAAAATTTGCTTACAAGCCTGAAATAAACGATACAAATCTTGATATATTTGATATGTTTTGATTATAAATCGATGTTAATTGATCAAATATGTATTTTTTTTAGTTAAATTACAGTTTGTACAATTTGTACATAATGCCTTCTATAACCAGTTGCTAGGTTATCCATTATTTACAGGACACCCTGTATATTTAAACAATTATGTAGATATAAAAGGAATATAGCGTCGCTGTAGATCGAATACCTCGTAACCCAGAAAATGTTGATTTTTAGGTAATGATGCACTTATATTGTAAAAAATATTCCGGATCTAATGAAAAATACCTCGCGAGCCTAAGAACGGCAATTTCAGAGCTACGCATATAATTAACAATACATCGTATCCCCCCATGCGTTTTCGTTGCTGAAATACCTTGTATCCCACAGCAAAATCTAGTATGCGGAAGAAAACAAAGCTTTTTTTTTGCATATTGCTATTTTTAATACTCTTGTTTGTGTCTTCTGTACAAAAGAAGTCAATAACGGTGTCGGGCAAAGAAAGAGAAAATAATATTTTCATATATTATATGACTTTTATTCTCTAATCATCGTGCATAAGAGTTTTTAACTGTGTCAAGCTTGATCCACGTTTTAGCCACAAATAAAGTTCCTTAATTTTTCATATTTTCTAAAAATTGTTCGTTACATGATGCCTAGAGGCAAGTTAATGTTATCGCTGAGGTTTAAGCATACCATTGATATTAATGGAAACCGAAAAGTAATGGAGCCTGCTCCTGTGAGGAATGTGGACAAACATAATGAAGTACGTGATGTATTCCAAAAAAATATTGATGGAGCGATTTTGGATATTGGTATGAAGCCAGAAAATTGGGTTCCCCATGTTTATCCAAGGAATGTGAAAGAAGAAAGAATCGCAAGTGTTCGATAATAACTGAAACTCAACGTAAAGAAACCTTTGATTGGGACCAAAGTTCCTGGGATCAGCGAAAAACATTTGTGGTGAATCATGTTCAGAAAATCACCAAGGCAAGAACCTACACGGATAAAGAGATCAGTAGGCGAAACAATATAGACTAAGAGCCCACAGCAGATTTTGGGTGTGAATGATAGCAAAAAAGAAGTATAGGCGTCGAAAGCTTCATTAAGTCTTGCAGTCCACAACTGGGGCCTTTGCTAGAAACAGTGCATCAAAAAAAAAAAAAAATATGAATGTAACTTCGAGGATAATCGTGTTAGCCGAAATTGGTTTTCACCCCTCCCTAGATAAGCTCCGTGGAGCCCATATCACGGAATTTGAGATCATTTGAGTGTTTAATTCGCTGTTAAAAAAACCGTTTTTCACTTAGAATTTTGAACTTTTTAAACGGTCCAGTAGAGGAAACTATACATTCAAATAGTCTCAGATTCCGTGATATGTGATCCGAGGAGCTCATCTAGGGAGATGTGAAAACCAATTTCGGCTAACACGATTATCCTCGAAGTTACATTCATATTTTTTTTTTTCGATGCACTGTTTCTCGCAAAGGCCCCAGTTGTGGACTGCAAGACTTTGATTTTTTGAATAGCCTTTAATGAAGCTTTCGACGCCTATACTTCTTTTTTTGCTATCACGAAACGAAAGAGAGCAGATCGCCCTGATGCTAATGCAAGCTTATCTTTTGCACGGTTTTTTTTTAAATCGTTTTCGCAACTGGAAAAAGCGCAAGACAAGGAACTTGCTCAGCAGACAGAAAAAGTGCGTAGTCCTAACGATGGACTTGCAAGTAGTGAAAGTGAGTCCGTCGTTTTATGACGAACTTAAATATTAGTTTGCATTTGTTTAAGGTTTCCATTTACTTAAATTCTAAAATCTTACTGAATTCAATGTTATGTTTTATTAAAAGCTAACCTTATTTTTGAATAAAATTAGTTTTTTCTCTTTTTTTATTTACATTAAACTTATTTTTTCTTCTTATAATTGTTAAACCTTTAGAAGGAAAATACCACGTATGCCAGAAAACTCCAATATTTAGCAAGTTTAATACCTCGTAACCAACGACTTTAATTTAAAATAATAATTTTGATAATAAGTTGTAGCGAAATATAAATTCGCATCAATTAAAATTTCTGAAATCAAAGCCTGATCAATTTTACTATTCCTCATTAATTTAATAACAAGTTTTTTGTTTCTCCTGAAAAACCGACTTTTCTGGGTTACAAGGTATTCGATCTACAGCGACGATAGGCCAAATAAAATGAAAAAACTTCATTTAATTTAAAATTGTAGGTAAAATTGAACAAAAAATTATATTTTTTCAGTCAAATTAATTCGACGTTTTTTAAAATGTCGAATCGTAAGTTTTTTTGACATTATAAATTTTACAAACTGTAATTTAACTAAAAAAATACATATTTGATCAATTAACATCGATTTATAATCAAAACATATCAAGTATATCAAGATTTGTATCGTTTATTTCAGGCTTGTAAGCAATTTTTTAAAATCGAAAATCTTTCTTATTTGACCTAATCTCGAAAAACTAAGTACGCCATCTTGTTCAGCATATCCGAATTATCTTTAGTAGATAAGTGCGCCGTCTGTCGGAAAAAATAAGTTTCATTTTCAAGCACAGTGTAATTAGCAAAAATTTACCACAGAAGTACTTTTCTTATATTTTAGGACTTAACATGAAGAAAAAAACAACACAAAGCTGCATTTTTCTGTTCTTTCTTGTTTTGACACTTTTCACACATTTCTGCTCTGTTCTGATCAATTTTTTTTCATTAAACACAGCTTATACAAACCAGCGCGTTGCAACGTTTTACGTCTATCTCTCCTTCAAGCAAAGGAGTCCATTTTGGATCCACAATCGCAGTATGAACGAAGTAATTAGGGAAACTAAAAATCTAAAAATTAAGTAAGAAAATTTCTCTATATAAAACAAAAAAAATAAATGATGCAATGATCTTCACCCCGGGACTTACAACACTAAACTAGAAGAAGATAAGTGGAAATAAAATAAAATCACTGGAGTCACAAAGAATTTATGTATGGGTATGCAACACTCATTTTTGTACGGATCCAAGAAGTACCGACAAAGTAGGGTTATTTTCTAAAACAGTTGGATTTTCCAGTTTGGGGGTGTCTGCGTCTGGTAAAAAGAGAGTTGTTCTCATTTTCGAACTTCTAAAAAGTGCTATGAGTGGTTGGTGAATATCACAAATATTATCTGAGTTAAGAGAATCATAAACTTAAGAGCCGTTTATGAGCGCTCGGTGAATACCGCCCTAAGTCTTGATTACAAGTTTTCTAGGGCTGACTAATTTCTAGAACAAGTTGACTTTCTTCACCAATTGCTGACCAATTAGATGACATACTTTTTTTGCGAATATGAAGTACCAAGAGTGCAGAGCCAACATTCTTCTTTTCTTATATCTAGGAAATATTTGCAGCAGAAAAGGTTATGGTGTTTTTTTTTTCCTTCCAGTACAAAAATGGTGGGATTTCTTTTGGAATTAGGTGGGATTCTAGAAATCTCATATGGCATCACAGTTTATAATAACAGATTTTTTCAGTAGATTAATATCGAAACAAATCCAAATCATGACTGAAATTTGGTATTTGATGATTGCTGATCGAAATTTTGTGGATTCACTGGTCAAATTTTCATAAATTTTGAATTATGTGTAACTTAATAATTAATTTTTCCCTACTATTTTGCAAAATTTCAAGGTTTTGAGTTTGCGGTGTCGGGAAGTGCTCCATTATTCCTGTCAGCGAGTCAGTCAATCAGTCACTCACGGGTTACGGTCTTAGCGATTTTTGAAGTCCTATATCTAAGGAACTACTAATTCTAAAAAGATGAAATTTAGTGAGACGACTGTGTTTGATTAGCTCAGCAAATATTTCGAATTTGAAGCTTCTGTCTTTTTAGGTACTGAAGTTAGAGGGGGGTCGAAAATCGCCTAAGTTCGTTCCTGTAAATAGGGTGTATCGTGCGGCGCATTTGGCTGGGAATTACCATGCCCTTTGATATATACATTTTACAATATGTTGATGTAAAGCTATGTTTTATTCTGTTTTAATGTTTCATTTCAATACAAAGAAATTTCTTCAAAGAATAGATAGATATGCTTGGTACCTACCTTATACGACCTACTAAACTAATCACCAACATAAATGAACTCTGTCACCTCCTTATCTCCAACATATCACCGTCTCACAATTAATTAATTCCCTTTATAATCTCTATTCGTTAAATAAAACCATTTAAATGCATTCCAAATGCCAAGGGATGATGTGCAATAAATAACAATGGCTCGCGATATGCACTCACATCCTTTGGTTCCAAATTGAACATTATCACGACATCTCATTCTAAAGGTCATTTCCCCCAAAAATTATTAAATAGAAAAACACCCATAGAAGCAGTATGTTTATATTTGAATTAAATAGAATTTCCTCTCATCTCAGATCCCCTTGACCGACCGACCGGCTGCCAATGAAGCAGTATGTCCTGGCAATTTAGTGTAGTGTCGAATTTATAGATCACTGACCGCGCTGTCTAACCGCATACATATACCTACTGCAACTGCAAATGAATACACACCAATCGCCGTGAAAAGATAAGTGGATAGTTGCGGGGAGGGGAAGGAGAAGAAATTCAAAAGCATACTCTAATTAATTTATATTATCCTTCACTGTCATTTGGTGTTTTTTTTATCCTCAAACACTCAGCTATAAAAATAAACAACCCAATAAAAACACGATACCCTAAAAAAGGAACATTCTACATATTTTTCTCTTAAAAAAGAAGATTCCTTTATAGCAAGAGTTAATAGTCTATGACGAAAACCAGTTATCCTAGATACAGAGGAAAACATAGAACGTGTATGTACATTTATTTAGGTAATACACCTATGGGGGTTATATTTTTTTATAATAATTCTTTCTCTGCGATGATGACCTTTATTCTCATTAAGTGGAATAAGAACATTTTTTAATGCGTCGCTTCTTTGATGCAATCATCTATGGACTCGTGCGCGTGCGTATAGGTACTGCGTATCACTAATTTCAAAAGTGGCAATCAGCCAAAGATAAGAATTTTTAGAGTGTCCTGCTCGCATTCATCAAAGCGTATGCGATCTAAATTTTGGATAAGTTGAGTGCCGCATGCCGGACGTACGACCACATTCGCTCCTCTTTTTTCTATACGTCTAAGGGATCATTTTGAAGTTAGTCGGCCTAATACTTATGAAGAGGAATTAATTACTAGGGTAAGCGAGGGTGGTCTAAACCTGACGTGTTGTGTTATTAAGTTGAACCAAATAGTATTGTGTGTTTTTCCTAAATTGGAATAACTTATCTGCTAATTCGATAATTACAATCCAGTTGTTCGGAGGTCATTATAAGTTAGTTAGCAATTGTGAAGGTTAAATGACGGTGATCCAACGAACGTTCCTTATACATGCATAGGAAGTCATTTTTAATTTAGTGTAGAAAATGTTTTTTTCGAATATATTTACAAAATAATTAAGTTTAATTGCTCGGAATGAGAAACATAATAATTTTTTGCATTTGCAATTCTAAGCACGGAATAGCATATAATGGACATTAGGGTGGTCGTTAAAAAAAGGTCATCCCGGATGGGGCCAAATCGGCTTTAAATGAAGAAAAAAACCCGATTTTTTCAGATTTTCGTTTTCATCCCCTATAGTCGCTGTAGGGGTAAATTAAATTTCCCCTTTTTTTTTGCACACTAGAAAATTCGCGTAAGATCTGCCAAAAAAATTCAGAGCAAGTAGGTGGGAACTATACAAGAAAAAATCCTACGGGATGGGGGTTATATCTTCCCCCGCTTGGACCGGAGGGTCAATCTAATAAAAATATATGCATAAATAGAAAAAAAAATTAATTTAAAAACAACGGCAATACATACAGTAATGTTTTGTAGCTTTTTGAAAAGCCAGAAGTCCATTACGGATTTTTTTTTTTAATTAAGCTTTGTTGATGCTGTCCATCAAAAAATTGTTTCACACTCAACATTTTAAAGAAAAATTATTATTATTTTTTTTAATTATAGGTTTGAAAATAGATTTTGCTGAAATTCTTTATTCAAATAACTTTATTTAATAATCAACTATTAAAATGGACTTCTGGCTTTCCAAAAAGCTACAAAACATTACTGCAAGTGTTGGCGTTGTTTTTTAATTAATTTGTTCTATTTTATGCAATTATTTTACTAAATTGCCCCTCCCGGCCAAGCGGAGGGAAATATTACCCCCCTCCGGTAGGATTTTTTTCTTGTCTAGCTCCCACCTACATGTTCTGGATTTTCGGCAGATTTTACGCTGATTAAGGCCCATCCAAATATTAAAACCGAAAAAAAAAACATTATAACGATCACGCTAATGCACATAGCTATCTACTTTTAATTAAACTATCATCTTCATGGAAAAGCGTTCCCGTATAGAACTAATAAAAGGAAAGTTTTGATATTTGTTAATCTTGTATACACAACATGAAATTAGTATAAGTATGCAACTGTCAAATAGAAGTAAACATTTCCGGCGGTTGCCTGATGCAAAGAGAAAAATCTCGCACTCAGTTGGAATAAGTTGGTCGGCCTTGGGTGATTCCACCACTGATTTTCTTAAATGTTGATTTGCGAAAAGAAAAATAATTTGTATTTGTGATGAAGATAATCCTAAGAGATCAAATGCTTCCGGAATTCATTGGACGGTGACACTATGACTGTTGAGAGCAGGGGGGGGGGAGGAATGGGTGCAATTGGGCGAGAACGAACGAAGCATAAAATATGAATTTAAGAAAATGTAATCAAAAAAAGGTTATTTCGTTATACGTTTATAAGATTTTTTCCTGGCAGCGCAGCGTTACAGCAATGTGTGGTTGTGCGTTGGCCGCTGGATGACCAGGTTCAGTGAAGAAAAGTTCCGCTATGAACAAATAGTCTTCAAATCGACTGATTAGAAAGCTTATAACTTCGGTTTAAGATGTCCGATCTTCAAAGTTAAAAACTTTAATTAAAAGATCAATGTCAGGCTACATTACTGTATAACATTATATGAGAATAGTCAATTTATTTCATACTAGGGACCAGACTGAATCATAAATCGATTTGATTTTCACTTTTCAAAATGCTGTGAATGAAATATTTCACAATTTGAAAAATAGTGTTTAAAAAGTTATTGCTCCACCTCCAACCCACCTCTACAAACTTTTCAGTGGTTTCTTATAGCTAAATGTAACGGGAGAGGCGGCACGCGCACTTTCAACCTTAATAAAAAAAAAAAAAAATCTTTAAAATACGTCGATTTCCATAATTATCTTCAATAATTTCTAACTTTGCTTCAAATGCTCGGATCTACAGGATAAAGATATGTGTAAATTAAAATTAAAATAAGTTACATTTGTGTATAAAAATTATTGAAAAATACCAAAAAATTTCATACTAAAAGGGTGATTGAGTTCTTTTTGTGATAAATATTTAAATGTGCGTTTCCAATGAGGGAGTACTTACACTAGAAAGCTCTCGAGAGCGACTCTAGGATATCTGTCTTCCCCTCTGGCGAACTTATTTTATACCAGTGTCTGTGTTCACTTTCGAGTTTTATTCTCGAGAACTTCTTCAGAGCTGCTCGTCGTCTTTCTACTCTGAAAATGATAAGCACCTTAAGAGTATGCTCATGATGTGTTTCATTTCGAGTTCTATGCTGTACATAAGTTTTAGCCATAAGATACGTTTCTGATGTATGTAGGTATTCGTGAGGATTTTGTCACTTTCGTGGATACGTTTTAGAAAAATTCCTGTTCCATATTGTTGAACTGGCGAAGAGTACGTATCCAACGAAGAAAATTGGAGAGAAACCAGGAAACGACTATACAGCAGTCACTATGCCGAAGAGAAGTTGGATGGAACTTTTACACCAAAGGATAGTTGTTTTTGGCCGTTTTTGAAAATGTCAAGTCAACGTCAATTCGACTGTCAAATGATCGTCATTTTTGGACGCGAATATTGCTATTGTATCATACTGCATGAGTCTGGCAACTCTGCAGTCGATGTTTTGAGCTTATATGAAACATTTATATTAAAACTTAAAGAAGGCTTAGTATATTGTAAATGAAATGTTTAACGAAAGTTAAGGTAGAGCTAGAATAGGCGGAAGCTATCGGAAGCTTATGTCAAAACCAACCGAAAAGTAGCTTTCCGAAACGTCAATTGCATAAGTCACCCAAAAAAATGTTAATTATTTTTTGTTCAATGTTAATTTTCTCATACATCACAGACTGACATCCTTTTAATTATTTATTTATGTAAAACCACTAAAATTTGATGAAATATAAATTAATTAAAAGAAAATTTAAGATTTTACTTCACAGAAAAAGAGAGTTGAAAGACTATGCACCAAGCGCCAAATTCTTTTTAGTTTGCATCCATACCATTTTGATTTTGCATTCGCCCACTTACGAAAGAGCGGTCGGTGAGCGCTCTTACGTCCGACGCTAAGAGTTAACAAAAACTAAACGAAAAGTTCCACTTCGCAATTAGGTACGTGCGCGTCAGATGAATTTCTTGTTTTCGCTCGGTTTCGTACGACCACGTAAGTTGCCCTCTGACTATTCTAGTTCTACCTTTAGTTTTAGCTACAATCGAAGGCTGAACCGAGATGGTCGGGCGGAAAGGTTTAATAAAGAGTGGTTTTTTCTTTGTATTTTCCACTATACCTAATCATTGTTTTTTATTTCAATGTCGGAAAGTTTGGTTTTGTATCGATGGACGAAGGCATCTGAGATCTCGGTTGTGATCTATAATTATTTTAGTTTAGCTTAAATACAGCCATTGTCAAATTAATGCAAAGGTTTTGTTTGCACAAAATCGTCATTATCAACGTTCTTCATTTTTCCTACACGCATTTGACTTTTATGAATACGATCTCCGGCTTCTCAATATTTTTATTGTCAATTCGAGTTTTTTACTGCAGAATTGCACCAAGCACATGTGACTTTAGCAAAATGCATTATCGAACACAATGCTTATGCAGTAAAACTTGAATTTGCCTTTTTGAACAGAAGACTTTTGCAGTTTGCGTTTGAGAACATTCTGCAAAATGCATTTTTGACGCTGATGACGTTCTCGAAAACGGCCTTTTACTGGCAAGGTTAGGTAAGGTTGTCCCAGCTAAAGAAGAGGCTGGGTGTTCCAGTATAATTGTGGAGTTACGCATATCCAGAGGGAACTCAAAAACGCTGTAAAGACACCAGGCTATAGCTACAAACTGCAAAACTTCATTTCACAAAGTTTAGAGTACCCGCTATTCGAGACACTGTGGCAGTTATGAAAGTGTTAATTGCTTTCTTCAAATTTCAAACTCATCAATTCACATTGCTTTGTGTGACCAGGCGTGTAGAGCGGTATGAAGTGAATTCAAATTTTCTATAGACCTAATCAAGATTTTGGCAAATCCCGAAATTGCCCCCCCCTGAACGAAATCCTGGATCCGCGTCTGTACCTATAACACCGATCGACGCACAGTGGGCAAAAATTAAATTTTTCATGCCTTAAAAATACTCAAGATTCATTATAAGTCCGTAGAAAAATACTCATACATGCAATATCTAAACATTTTTTACTTAAATATGTCTTAGGTTAAGAGAAAAAAGGATCTATCTTACTTACTCATCCGGCTCCCGATCCATGAAGGGTCTCTGCCTGAGATATTGCAGTCTTCCATTGGTTGCGGTCCCTCGCACGCTCCCTCCAGTCGTCGAGACCAAGCGCCCTTGCATCTGTGACCGCCTGGTCCCTATAGCGGAGACCTCTATTACACGATGATTCTTTGCGTCTCACTCTTTTCGAATTTTCATGAGTGCGAAGGAGAAAAAGCATTGGATTTCACCTTCGCACTCATTGAATTTTGACAAGAGTCAGACGCAAAGAATCATCGTGTAATAGGGGACGGAGGTTCGGTCTTCCTGGTCGTATCGAAACTGGGGGCTGGGATTCGAAGACTTTCTTGGCTGGAGCGTTGTTGTCCGTTCGCTCGATGTGGCCGAGCCAGTGTAGTCGACGTGTTTTTGCTCTTTGGACTACATCCACATCTTGGTACAGCTCGTACAGTTCACGATTGAATCTTCTCCTCCAATCGCCCTCTTCGCATATAGTACCAAATATCCGCCGAAGAATTTTTCTCTCGAAAGTGCCCAGTATCATTAACTCCACTGGGACCTAAAGGACCTTAGAATTAGAAAAAAATTGTATCCATGTAAAGGACATTTTCTCTCATGGGCTTAAAACCACGATTTTTTGTAAGAAAACCCTTTTAGAAAACGATCGATTTTGTTAATGGCAGTTTTTCTTCATATTTGTCTGTTATAATGCGGGACAAAAAAAATTAAAAAACGGTAAGCCGGATGGTACCGATCGATTTTGTATTACAAAATCTTACTTAAAAACAATTTTTAGGTTCCTTAAAGTGGCACAAACATTCACAACTTTTCACAACCTTTATGTAATGAAAACGGCCTTACTTCCTTCGTAAACGAAGTCACAAAGCCAAACTCAGGATCTTGTCTTGATCATGGTATTTTCCCGTTTCAAGAATATACCACATAATCTCCTTGCTGGCATTAACTAAGAGATGCATATTACAGATCATTGTATGACATTAATCTATCTCGAAAGTATTAAATTTCGTAATCTCAGAGCTAGTTATCCTTTTCAACCAACTGTTACTAAGGTTGACTACCACGTTTTAAATAACCGATTTTGAAAATTGGGAAGTTATCGTGGTTGAAGAAAATGGGTCCGAGGCTTATGATATTTTCCTAAATATGTTGCAAGAACACATAGTTTAACTTTGACACGAAAGAAATCTGAAAGTAGTCTCAAACCTTGGATAAAACTGCCCCTCATCAAAAGAAGTAAGCTAAAAAACAGACTTCGAAAAAAATGCTTGCAACACTCATTGAATTTAAGTTTAAAAATTTGGTTTAAGCGACTATGCAAAAAAGTTAATAATGATATTAAAATGGCAAAACGTAACTACTACCAATGTAAAATAAATTCAGCGAAAGGGAACATAAGAAAAGAGTGGCAACTCATAAATAGTATTTTAAACCGTAATAGTTCTTCCTATTGTGATTCAATTGTACTAAAAAATGGTAATGCTAAAATCTCGAAACCTGTAGACGTCACCAACGAATTCGGCAACTTTTTTGCGTCATGGGACAAAATACTTTTTTCAATGGTCAATCCATATTATGCACCAGCTGTTTTGAGTCTGACAATCAATCTTATTATAGGAATAGCTTCTTTTTTGAACCAATCACTATGGATACCTTAAATAATTCAAATTTCCATGGGAAATATGAGATTTCAAACATTCTCTTAAAACAAGTTGGACCCAACTTAGTAGATATATTATCACATCTTTTTAATTTCAGCATTGACTCTGGAAAATTTCCTGATGATAGATAGATAGATAGATAGATAGATATATTTTATTCATCTGATATCGTTTACAGTTAACAATTACGTACATTATTGAATAAATTAAGGCATGACATTAATGTCGTCTGCCTGAATGGCATCATACTAATATAATTTTTTAACATTATTTCAATTGATAATTAGTTTTTCTTAATTTTTTGTTATATAAACATATTTGGATGATTAACTTAGATTGCTTAGTTTTTAATACATATATTATTTTTCTTGAAACAAAGGCAATTTTTGAACTTTTAGTTTAGTTAAAACAAATTAGAAGGCAAATGTGTAACTTTTAGTTTAGTTAAAACAAATTAGAAAGCAAGTGTGTAACTTTTAGTTTAGTTAAAACAAATTAGAAAGCAAGTGTGTAACTTTTAGTTTAGTTGAAACAGAAGAGCAAATATGAGAGGAACTTTTAGTTTAGTTAAAACAAAATCGCAAATAAATATGAAATTTATTTTTTTTTTTTTTTTTAATATAGCAAATAAGTTGCAAGATTCTTTTAAAAGCTTTCACTGTTTATTTTCTCTCTGTAGTTTATTGCTTCCGTGGTGTATTTGAAGAGCAGGAGCCAATTTTCACCATTCAAATAGTTGAACAATTCGTCTTCCGTGAGTACATTCTTCCCCAAGTAATATCTTCTAATTTCCTTAAGTACAGGGCAGACTGCAATAAAGTGTAAAATATCTTCCTTCTCTCGAAGATTGCAAAGGCAACAAACTGAAGATCCTTCTGTTCGATGTGGTACATAATTTAATCTTAACAGCTCTCCTCTTATTTTGAAAATTGTACCTATTATGAAGCACGAATAGGAACTATTGAAGTAATTACGCTCATTCAGATTATATATACTTTTGGCATAAAATTTTCTTTCGGTCGATGCACGCGCTTTTTCGCTGAAGGAATACCTCTCGTTTTCATCTGTTAGCGCAATCACCTCGTACAAAGACCTTCTCCAATTATCCACGTTCATTTCCGCCAAATTTAGTGTTATGCCACAGTTGGCAGCTAGATTTATCCATTCTTTAAACACTAATCTTTTATTGAGTACAGCATACTGAAGAATGCGTTTTGGGAGCCTAGAATCGTCCATCTTTAGCACTTTTATCAAATAATCCGCATTTAGTTTAAGTGTGGAAATAAAAAGAGTTGGAAGCCCGGTTTCAAGGTAGTACATATATTTTGGGGTACTAACTGGGAGGTAGAAAATTTTCCTCAGGAAGAAACGCAGAAGATATTCCACAGGTTCAAATTTATGAATCCCCCACACTTGGGCACCGTAAAATAAAATTGATTGCGCAGTGGCATTGAATACTCTATACTTAATGTCGACTGAAATTATTTTGTTACAGAAGATTCTTCTCCAATTTGCGCAAATAGCTGACTTTGCTTTATTTAATTTTGTTTTAAGATGCGTATCCATATTTAAATTGTATGAAATCTCCATTCCCAGGTAATTATACTTTTTTACCACCTCCAGGTCTTTTCCGTTATACTTCCATTTTTCATTGGATGCCAACCTTCCTGAACCATTTTTAAAAACCATAACTTTTGATTTATCGGTGTTAACTTCCAATCCCCAAAGTCTGCAGTAGTCAAGTAGTTTGTTGATCATCAATTGAAGGGATGAAGGAGACTCAGCTAATATGACTATGTCATCCGCATACATAATAGTCTTTATCCTTAGATTACCTATTTCTACCCCGCAAGTAAGACTATCAACTAGATCGTCGAGGAAAAGAGCAAAAAGCAAAGGGCTAAGGTTACATCCCTGCCTTACCCCATGTAGAATCTCAAATTTATCTGAGAGATCATTGCCGTTGTAAATTCTTGCTTCTGTGTTTTGATACAGTTTTTGAACAGCTCGAATAAAATTGCTTGAAATTCTAAGGTTATGAAGTTTATAAAATAGTGCATTTCTGTTAATCATATCGAATGCTGCTCTGAAGTCGACGAAAAACGCTTACAAATTTTTATTTTGGTCAAGTTTCCATTGCTCAACCGATCTGAGCACAAAAAGATTATCTATTGTGGAGTACCCTTGCCTGAATCCCGATTGAAATTCACTTAATTTGTTGTGAACTTGAGTCCACTTGCTGAGCCGGCTATAAAGTAGTGAAGTATATATTTTTAAAGCTGCATTCAAAAAAGAGATTCCCCGATAATTATTAGGTTCCTTAGGATCTCCTTTCTTAAAAATTGGCAATATCCAAGCCTCACAAAAATGTTCCGGTATGGTTCCAAAATTGAAAATTATATTCAACGCTTCCGAAAATTTATCCTTGAAAATATCTGCGCTGTACTTATAAAATTCTGCAGGTATACCGTTGGATCCCGCTACTTTTCCATCTTTCATGGTTTTCAGCACAGCGTCAACTTCAATCGTAGTTATTTGACCATCAAGTAAATTGTCACGCCAGACAGGTTGAGCATAGCTCAATAATATCTCTTTAGATGATGAAAAAAGATTAGAGAAGTGAATCTGCAGCTCATGCACTGTTAGATATGAGTTTCCTTTCTTTTTCCAATTATCGTTTAATTTTTTCGTTAGTTCCCAGAACTCCGCTGAATCCCTGCACTGAGTCAAGGCAACAGCCAATTTCTCTTCATAAGCTTTCTTCTTTTCGTTACAGACTCGTTTATATTGTTTCTTCGCTTCTACGTAGTCTGCTTTAAGAGTAGCTAAATCATACTGCCTCACGAGGTTAAGAAGCGCCAAGGATTTCTTTCGTAGCTTTTCGCATGTGTGGTCATACCATTCATTTTTTCGGTATAATTTAGGCGACTTTTGTATGTAACTTGCAGCCTCTTCTATTATAGCTTCTAGTTCCCATATTGGTACAAAGTTTGCCATTGTTTTATTCATTCTCATCAACGTTAGATTTTTGGTTTTTTCTTTAAACTCGCTTCTAGCTGAGGTTCTCCATTTTAGTTTATTTTTTTCGATATTTCTTTCTTCTACAACAAGATCTTGGTTATCATCCTCTTTAATGGTTAAATTTATTGGTAGATGATCAGAAAACGTTGCTTCTTCGACCTTAAAGTCTTTTAGGATATAGTGCCACTCTCCACCTAAAAGACAATAATCTATTAGAGAGCTGCCCTGTTTTCCAATAAAAGTAAGTTCTCCACGTAAATCTCCCGCCACGCTTCCATTTAAAATACTTAAGCCAAAATCATTGCAGGGCTCCATTACTTTCCTACCTTCCAGGTTTATTTTTAAATCTTTACTTTCTCGTTCATTTAAATTAAATGCACTCTCCGATTGTAAGTTCCCAGTTCTTGCATTAAGATCACCCATAATCATTATATTATCAGATTTCAGTGAGCATAACATATCATACAAATTATCGTAGTCCTGCTGCCATTTATGTATAAGGTAGATCCACAATTTTTAAGGGCTATATAGGCCATCTCATCTCTAAGTTTAAGTTCACATTTTGCATATTTTGTTTTTTTTATCGCAATCAGCATTCCTTCACTTGCTCTTCCTCTGCATGCTGTTTTCTTCGCTGGAATCCAACAACACTCATACGCAGGAAAATATTTGTCAACGTTCATAAACTTCCCTTCAATTAAATGTGGTTCCAACAAAAATATAAAATCATATCTATTCAAATATTTTAAAAATTCTGGAAAAATTAATTTATTACTTAGTCCTCCAACATTATAAGCTACAAAACTACATTCACCAACAAAAAATTTCTTCTCTAATTACTCATTGACATCCCTGTGCTATTGGTTTACTTCATTAATCATTTCCAAATTCCGAACTCTCCCGCTGCCACTTGGAATGACAGCATCCGTCAAAGTGATTTCACAAACATCTGCTGCATCTCTTCGAGGTTGATTTTTTTTAAAGAAATCGTCCGGGAAATTGAAAGATTTGCACAGTTTATTAAATCCACACTGCTTACCATGTTTTAAACCGAGTGATTCATCCCATGTATACTCGTTTTCATCAATAAAAAGTTTATCTTCTCTTAAAACAGCTTTTACATTTTGTCGTTCTTTCTTGATCATGTGTCGAACGTGTAGCAGTTGAGCTCTTCTCTTTCTCATTCTTAAAGGATAATCTTTTTGGATCGAGATATTGGTGTTTCTCAATTTTCCAGTATTTTTCAGAATGGAATAAATGTGATTCTTATTTGTGAGCTTAACGATAAAATTTTTATACTCTGGGTTCCAGCATTTGACCTCCTTTATTTCCTCGATGCCTATGGTGCTTGTATCGTTGGATAGTTGCAAGCAGAGCTCCTCTACCTGTTGTTTTTGTTCAATGTTTTCATTGGCCTTAACTCTGACAACGAGATTTTTTTCAGTAGCTTGCATTTCAATCCGCTCAATCTGGCTCTCTAGCATTTCTACTTTAGATTGCAAGGAATATACATGGCATCTGAGTTCCTCATTTTCACGTTTCAATCCATTAATATCTAGTCGGACTTCTTCAATATCAGATTTCGTGGCGAGATGTTTCTGCTTAGAATCAAATAATCGCTCAAGATTTTCGATGGTCATATTTGAAACTAGATCTGCTGATTGTTTACCTTTTTTATTGGATGAACTCATTTTTACCGGGGAAATTTCAGAATTCAAACGCTTGTGCATTCCTTATTGTATGATCAGTGACAGTTCGGTTTCTTTGTTTTAATCGGTGGATTTTTGACTGATTTATATTAAATTATAGCTAAAAAAAATGACTTGCCTTGTTGTTCCAATTAATATACAAGTTTCTTATGTTGTTTGTCTTTCGTTTAATAATATTTTTCTGTATTTAAAACTTTTTCGGAAGGAAAATTAATATATAATTTCCTGATGAACTAATAGCTGGCACAGTTGTTCCCTTATTCAAAAAGCGAAGTAAGGAAGATAAATCTAATTATAGACCAATAATCCTGTTTTCTTCAATTTCAAAATTATTTCATTTGAGAAGCTTATATAAAAACTAGATTACTGGCCTATCATGACAAAATAAATTTTTTCAGTTCAGTAGATACAATTCGGTTCTAGGGTCTCTCTACTGAAGATGGTCTCTTGTCATGGACCTTCTGCAAAGCCGTTTAGATAGCAAATAATATTGTGCTGGACTTTTTGTAGATACTACAAAACTTTTGACATGGTGGACCATAACATTTTATTGGATAAACTTGAAAAAGCTGCGGTTTTCGTGGTTTCATTTATAAATGGTTCGAGTCCTATCTTTAAAATAGAACACAGTGTGTTCAAATTCAAAACAGCACTGGTTGCACTAAAACTAGCCACTTAGGAATTACTCAAGGTTCCGTGCTTGGTCCAATTTTATTCCTAATAAACTTAAATTCTCTATTTTCTTTTCCTTTCATAGGAAAAACCAAAGCTTTTGCAGATGACCTTGTTGCAATATTTTGAACCGAATTTAATACAAGATTAGGACGATTAGGATGACGAGTATTTTACTTGAAAAGCGCGAACTTTAGGATTATACGAATCCAATTCCAATAATATAAAAGAAAACAAACGAATTTAATTAAACAATTAAAATGTGTAACCGGCACACGGGCGAGATAAAGCCGCGTCCACATTTTGTCGAATTGTGTAGATCAATATCGTTGATGAACAGTGTTGAGTAAGTGTAGACGTGTTGATCGACAAAGCCAATCAACATTTGTTGACCCGAACGCAACCCGATTCAAATGGATAGCAATCGACAAAGTTGTTCAACTAATTTCATTTTATTAAAAACATTTGTAGGGTTTTAATTTTATGAACATTTGGTTTTGTGTTTTTAATCACATTTTTATTAGATGAAAAATGCAATATTTGTTGTGAATAAGTATTTAATGTTAATAATATCGTTTTTACTTTATTGTTCACAAGAAAAAATAAAAAAGAGTTGGGTACCACCAGGATTCGAACCCTGAACCCTTCGGTTGGATCCTGACGCATCGATCAGAAAATTCCAAACCACACAAATATTTGCTATGAAAGTTTTTCACGTACACACTAGCATGTTGATCGACAATGTTAGCCAACAATGTTGTTCGGCGTAGTGTGGACCGTCCTTAAGATCGAATTAACGAACTGTCAAAACGATCAACGAAGAGAGGAATAGAAAGACAAGACAAAATATTGCAACAATAACTGCAACGACGATGCAGCTAACCGGCTAGTCAGTTGGGGGTGGGTTCATCGAATTTAATATGAATGATTAAAGAATTTGATTATGGATCGAATACAAAAAAGAATTTGATTTGGTAAATTAAATAAAATTAAGTACAGGGGCGTAGGTACTTACGCTATAAGGTGGGCGCCAGGAATTTTTTTAAGGTCGTTTTCAAACTTTGTTTCTACTGTCGAAAATTGTTTATCGACAGTTGACAATTGTCTATCGACAAGAGAAAATTGTTTATCAATACGCTCATCAAGGGCAATTATTCTGTTGTCAACGGCAAATAGCTTATCATCGAGCAGATTTCCTGTTTTTCGATTAGACGCTTTTGTTTTTGGCTTTGATGCTAGAACCGTTCGAGAAGATCTCTTATTCATTGCGTTGTTCTTGGCTTTGTTGATCGAATTTGGTGTACAACATTCGCAATCCACAATTCGAATAAGACAGAAGATGGCGCAATAGAGTGTATTAAAAAAAGTCATAGCTCAAAAATAACAGACGTTACATTATTAAAAAAGGAAAATTCATATCCCAATATTATTTTTTAACCATGTGCCATCCTTGGCTATATTGGTTAAAATGCTATTTTTCCAAAACTACTGCTGAACCACACCAATAATTGCAAAACTGGACCATTCATAAAGTTATGAGCGCTCTCTCCGAAAACTTTTTCGAAAACCTTCGAAATACAAGCAAATTCATAAAACCATTTTATTGGTTCTTCTTGGATCCTAACAAAAATGAGTATTGCACGCACAATAACGTCTTCAAGCTAATTCACTGATCCAGCTTTCTCGGAACGTCTTGGATCCTAACAACAAAATGAGTGTCGCATCCACGTTTACAATTCTTGGTGTCTACGGGGATTTAATTTTTTTCTCAAATAAATGTTGTAAGCCTTGCTCCGTGCAGTATAGATCACTGCTGTTTTAGTCCTTTTTGTTGTGAAAACTTAAACAAATTTTTCAGTAATGATACAATCAAAATACAATTATTATAACTTGTTTTATCGTTCCATTACATTTGCTTGAAGGGGTTTGAAGTCTGTCCGTCACTCCACTTCAAGGAAATTAGCATTAAGGCAACATCGCACTCGACGAACTGCACTTCAGCGGAACTGCAACTGAGCTTCAAAGTATTTTTTGTATGAAATTTTATGAGCTATATCGCACTAAGCAACAACTTCACGGTGGCGCGTGGTGTGACACTATGGAACAAAGTTGATAATCTGACCAACTTTGTGGCAGTCTGAAGTTCCGTTGCCGTAAGTGCGGTATAGACCGCACCGTGAAACGATGTGATTGGTTGTGTGTTTTATTTTTTTCTGTGCCAGGTGCCAATTAGAACCTTCATTTTAGAAATATTTCGTGTTGAAAGAAAGAAAGGAGTAATTAAATCGTCAGACAGTCATAGCTAAAAAGTTGCATGTTAAATACAGCAACAATTTGGTATGACTCCGTATTGTTGTTGTATTTAACATGTTTCTTCTTTTTTAAGCGAAGATAAAGATGCACTAAAAACAGGGCCAGCTAAAAACAGAAATGTTTTAGCCGAGGTACTGCCACTTGCGAGAAACTGATAAATCCTCGAAGAGTATACTTGTCAGTGGCGGACTAAGCTTGTTAGAGGCCCAGGGTGGCTATGCTAAATGGGGCCCCTTATGTGATCAGATAAGAGAACGAGTATTTTGATGTTTATAAAATACACTGAGTTACAAAAAAAGTGGCGCAGTCATAATTTTTGATAAGCTGTAATCATTTTTGAAATATTTGCCGTTGTTTTTGAAATATATACTTAGGTACCTATATTTTCGTTGAATAAATTTTTTGAAAATATCGTTTTTGGGGCTCTAAACAATTTTGTTTCTTGCGTAATGTACATTATGACAAACATTAATATGAGTACCCATTTTTTACAAAATCGATACTTTTGTCTGGTATTTTAACATTTATGTTGCAAAATACATAAAAGCCCAAAACTTTTAATTCTGAAATAGGTATCTAAACTTTAAAAAATGTGGCATTTTCTGCTTGAATCCCAAATTAAATAGTATTTAAGATCGATTAAAGATACAAAATATGATTAAAAAAATGGGTTACATCACTTTTGCACTCACAGCATTATATTTTTCTTAAAATATATGTACATACATCCAATCTTAACATATCGCGTTTGAATTGGATTTGGTGGCCCCCGGACACCGGGGGCCCGGGGCTACAAAGGTAGGACTGAAAAAAGAATGGAAAAAGAGTACCTACTCAAAACATCCCATCAAACACGGCAGAAGTTTAGGAGCCCTGCTTTGTTGAAAACTATAAACAGCAGAGCAAAAGCTTTTCAACAAAACGGTGCGGAACAAATTGGTTTATATTATAAAGCTCTTTTTGTATCAGAATTCCGTAGTTCCAAATTGTTCCAAAGCATTCGTCGCTAGTCACGTTTGACTGCATAAAAAAGGTAAAGTTATTGGCGGCTGCTGATACTTGCTGGCTAATGTGTATGGTATTGTTATTTGTTATGTCCAAGACTTCGGCGTTGGGTGTACATATGTACTTTCTTGATTCCAACATATATTTTTGGACTTGCCCTCATTAACCATATGTGTGTATGTACCTATTATTTCGAAAAAAGAAAAGGTTCATCATAATTTATCAAATTACTACGCTACCCGTGAACACGAACGGTTAATTCAAAAACTATAAATTTTGATTCCTATCTTTGTAAGTACGACCATCCGCATCCACCCGCAAAAACAAACAAAAACTGCTCCTTTAGATATAGACACACAAGCACATCCTTAAATTACACATTCATTATTACGATACAAAAACACTGACTTTGACTTTGACTTATATGAACAGCATAACTGCATACATATGTGTGTGGCACTCCCACAAATCCATTCGCATACTTAATTCAAATAACAACGAAAACAGGTTCAACCCTTAGATCATAATTCATGCATCACAATGACTTTTCGCTGTTAACCCTGCGGCATACATAATGTGGCCTGAAAAATTTATGAGATCTGTCGCGTGGTTTTCTTTTTTTCATCTTTTTTTGTCGGTGTTGACCAGGCAACACGTAGGTATGTGAAAATTTAATGGTCAGTGTGTTCCGTTTTTGGTAAGGATATGCCTTACAGGTGAGAGTTTGTCGGTTGATGGTTTTGTAATTGAGAGTATTTATCACCCTTAAAAATCATTTACATTTCTCGCTAAGGACAATGAAGAGACATTGCACACTTTCTTATACTTTATCTTCGTCCCGATATATTTTTGTGAAAATACAACACTACAAAGACCAAAGCGATGACAGCACAGAAGACAAATTCATTGGGTATTTTATAGATGTTATGTATTTTAATTTTACTCTTTTTCAATTAACAACCAGGCGTTTGAATGGAGGGCGACAAACGCTAAGAATTCATCAATAGTTTGTCGGGAAAAAATAATCATTTAACATGGACTTAATATTTGTGTTGGTTTTTGTATACACTCACCCGGAGCAATATGACATCAAAGCCAGGCCGTGACAAAAAGAAAATATTAATAATTGCGGCATCTGTGAAACAAAGCAAATAGATACAGAGATATTCTCTTATCCATGCAGAAGAACGAGTAGAGTTTAGCTCAAAGGATATTAAACGACAACTAAAAGGCAAATCAAAGGAGCATTGTTACCAGCATAAGTACACGCCACTGTGAGAAAAACATAAAATGGAAATTGTCATTTGAATAGAAAAATGGTAAATCAAAAGCTCAACAGAGCATAATATGGATGTGATACTGATATACATGCATATAAATCTTTATATCTGTATGTATAAGTGTGTATCCTTGTTGCTAGCCGAATCGATATTGGTGGGCAGGTCAGCTACCCAGAAGGAGGTGCTCAAGGGTTGTGAAGCTAGAGGACCACGATACCAAACCAATCGGCAATCGGCATTTCTATAATGGAATTGAAAATTCCTTAAAACACAAGTACTTGGTTTAAATAATACCACTGAGTAAGGCTCTATCCCAATATTCTGGGTAAAATTTATCTTAAGTTTTCTAGAAACATTTTTTTTTTGGCCATTTCACACCGAACCCAAAACACGGTTTTCGTGAAAATATCGGTTTTGGAGAACATAATCAAAAACACAAGTTTTCTCATAATTTTTTTGTAACTTCAGCTTTTCGTGGAACACAAGTTTGATATAAAACCAGTCGAAAACTAGTTGGAATCAGAGATGAGCAAACAAACATACCATTTAAAAAGTTCAGCGCCTAATAAAATGTCCACGCATTCAATTTCCTCCACTTCTTCAACTTCAATCCACAAGGATTCAGTACTTCGAATAGATACATCTTCTTCATCTGATGATGAGCCTTCAAGGCTATTTTATTTGTCTTCTTGCTGTTAATTTTGTTTGGTTTTGATCTTTTTACTGTCTCTTGTGGCAAAGGTGTTTTCTTTCTTAGGTCGCTTTTTGACAGTTTTTCAGCTTTGAGTTCGTTAGCTTGTCTTTAACGACTTAACACTTCATTTGTGCTTAGAATTTCTCCGTATTTATTAACTTACCTCCAGGATGAGGTATCATACATACATAGTTTGTGTAGATAATGATGATTCAGTCTGAAATAAGCTTAAGTCTCTGTTGTTCTCGAGAGTTTGACAAGTACCTACACGTAAAAGTAAAAGTAGGTACCTAATGAAAAGAGTAAGTGAATGCACATGACAGAACTGAAAGGGTGACACACACTTGTGGAATTTGTACTGTTTGTCCTCATAGCTTCAACAAAGTCAAGTGGAAAGGAAGGTTTTGGTTCTTGTTGGGGCACTGCAATAGATGGAGCTGCATCTACTGCATGAAGCAGTTGACCAGACTTTACATAGTTCATTGTAAATAGCTTTTTCTCTTGCGTTGAATTACTTATAAATTTAATCGGATCAAATGAGAAAATGCCAGTGGATTCAAATTGTAGCATTAATTTATTTTCCCAAATTGCTTGCAGTGGTGCAGAAAAGTCGCCTTTTGGAAGCTGGCAACTTCCTTGACCAATCATGTTTTTTTTGTTGACAAGAACTTTGTCCCAAGCTGTTTTAACTGTGCAAAAAACACATTTGTCGGGCGGTTGTAGCTTATCCGTTAAATAACTTGGGAAACGAAACTATTGGATTTTATTTTTCAGAGCCTCTTCAACGATCCGAGCGCTGATATGGCTACAATGGCCATCGCAGAGAAGAACAGAAGTTTGATCTTATTGACCTTTTTCGATGCGAATTTTTCGCACATAAGGAATGAGTCAATTTGAAAACTAATGGAAAAACTAAGGCTCCTCCCATCCAGCCTTCCTTTGAAGTAGCATAAAAAGTTCCTGGGAAGTAATCAATTGAGGTCCATCGTGCTTGAACTGCGCCGCCTTTGAAAATAATAAGCGGTGGTAGCTTACTTACTCCATTAGCAGATACACAAACAAATACAGTTGTAGACTGTCGGCTAGAACCAATTATGGCTCTGAGACGACTTGTATCACTGCCAAAACCACTTTCATCAGCGTTCAGAACAAAAGCTGCCTTACCAGAACTTAAAAAATCGAACTCATCGTACACTTTCTTTAATTTGGTATAAAAGTCGAATATGATATCGGCTTTTCTGGCAACTTGGCGTGCTTTTTGTAAGTGTTCTGGTTGTTTAAGGACAGCTTTTGATGCCGTGTCATGAAGCTCCGGTACCAGTCGTCTACGGGGCTCCCATTTTGGAAAGAGGTAACGAAGTTAGTGGTTCTTATGCATGATGTAGGTTCCCACTTAATCAAGAAGGTTCTCCTTATCACAAGAGTAACCAGCACATTATCTTGCAATAAGGCACCTTGCTATGGTGTCTTCCACGTTTAAGGACAGTGTAAGTTTTCTGCCACGAGATATAACGGCACTAGGAATTTCCTGCCTCCGATTCGATTATAAATAACTGAGATGGGAGCACCGTACGCTTCTGTGGCCTGTCGATAGGCTTTGTTTTTGTTGATAACATCGTTTACTGCACGTACGATATCTTCTGACGTGTATTAGGAAGCTGTGGTTTTTCGTTGATATTTAATTTACGTGGCATATTTTTTTTATATAAAAAATGTTTAACACCAAAGCCATTCAAAAATGGATATTTACAATTACCTACCCAAAAATGTTCACTTTTACCTCATTTCGATGTTTACATTTACCCATGGTATGAAAAAAATGGTGCGATTGTAAACACCCAATAAGTTCTTAAAATTTTGTTTCGAAAAAAATACTTATATTTGACTTCTTTAAAAATAAAAATTAACTTACCTTGATCACTTTTATATGTTTTGTTACAATTTTTTAACCACCGAAAAACTTAAAAATACAGAAAAATGAATGAATCATTTTCTTTGACAGATGACGCTATTCACGCGTCAGTATAATAAAGTGTAATTACAATTACCCCCCGTTCAGCTAATAATTTTACCCTCTAGCCCCTGCTAATTTTTGTACGAAAATGTACCTACTAAAAATTAAAAAAATACAAATTGAAAGGCGTTTTAGGCCCTCATTTATGAATAGCGAATCGAACGTTCGCTTAAAAGCAAATGCCTTAACGAATTCCCTTATCACGGGATCTTTGAAGCAAATGTAGAAGCTAGCTATCGATAATACCGTGATAAGGGTTCGATTCGCTATTCATAATGAGGGCCTTAGCAAAACAATTTGCCGTTAGTTAGTCGTTAATTAGTTGTGACAATTTCGAATTTGTCGTTCAATGTTTTCTATGTTTTTTGGGTGTTTTGCCAACTTGATATCAAGTTAGCAAAGCAACTCTCACGGATCGAAAAATGGTTGGGTGCATAATTTGTCGTTAATTAGTCGTTAATTAGTTGTGATAATTTCGAATTTGTCGTTCTATGTTTTCTATGTTTTTTTTTGTTTTGAAAAGTGGTAAAAACTTCTAAAATTTAATATTTTAGTGCTTAATAATTTGCCGTTAGTTAGTCGTTAATTAGTTGTGAAAAAATCAATTTTGTCGTGTGATGTTTTCTGATTTTGAATTTTTCACAACTAATTAACTACTAACGAATGGCAAATTATCAATGTCATTTATTGTCAATGAATATTATTGATCGTATGTAGGGCCCTTATGGCCTTTTAATTTGAACTGGAACCGCCCAGTGGTCGAAATTCGGCCATTCTCTAATAATGTCTTAACGGCAGCATTAATATAAAAATTAGATTCTGCTAGAGAGATTGGCCTTATCTTTAAAATAAAAAATAATTATGGAAATATGTTGCCATTAAGTTAGTTAAAAAGGGAGATATAGAAAAGTGTTTACGTATTAATATGTAATATATATATGCAATAACTAATAACATTGATATGTATTTTATTTATACATCTCAGATTACCCTATCTACCAACCTACCTACCTAAAACTCGATATTTTTTTTTGTATTTGTCTGCTAAATAATACAACGCATCAATTCGTTTCCCTTTTTTATATTTAAGCTGTATTGCTTCTCCACACAACTCGTTTTTTTTTGTGTCCTTCTCTGAAGCTGATGGTGAGCATTCTGCTATGTACTAGGCAAAATGTCTCCGTTTGTATGTGCCTTTTTCTTCCCTGTGTTTTTAATACATTGGGTGTGTTCTGTGTTGTACGGTTTACATCCTTTGATGATCACTTCAATTCAAAGTCTCACACTCTTTGAAATAATTCATTAAATGGGAATGCAATTCGCTTTTGAATTGTTTTGCCACCCACTCCTACCCCAATACTAACTCTAAGCAAGCAGTGCAGCAGCACACCCTCGACCCCATTCGATAGCTTTTGTTTGCAATTTTCTGTATTGCTTCTTTGTGTCGTTTTTAATTTCTAAGATGACAAGCGGAGTGAAATCCTTTTTTTTTAGTTCATTGTAAATGTTTTTTTTTTTTTTTCCTTTTGAATTCAATACGATTTTACGTTTAATGATTTTTATTTCGCTCTCATATCTTTGCACTAAAAATGATAAAGGAGTTGAGAAAAAAATTACACCAAATCGAACGCTTTGTCAAGGTTCTTTGATAAAGGACTATAGATTTAACGATGAGGAAGAAATTCTATACCTTAAAAAAGCCTGCAATATTAAGGAAAGTTTTATCAGTTCTTGTATAATGACAGGAATACCACCATGTTGTTGTTTAGCATTTATTTAAAGTGGTTAAGTTATATAGCTATTAACCGAAAATATGGACTCTAAATGGCCGTAATGAAGACAGAAAAAACAGACAAATTTCTATATTAATCCTTCGAGGGTAGTTACTATGAACTTAGGGCTTCATTAATTTAAGTGCTTAAGAGCAAGAGAGGTATGATATTTTAGGGTCCACGCCCAACATTGCACTCCAGAGCACATAAATTATACAAAATAAATTTTTAATATTCCTATATTCAAGTACCCTAGTTGAGTTCCTTGTTCAGAAAGTAATATCTAGTATATACAATGTATATTATTATTGTATATTCTACATGCATATGTATGAATAAGATTAGAAAGACTTGGAGCATGCTGTATTGGGATTGGGGGGTTATGGTTTTCTTCAAAAAGACGAATCATCCACTTAAAAATTGTATGCTTTGAGCTTAAATCTAATAAACTCAGTTTTTACAGTTCTAAGTCTTAAACGACAAATTTTCTGTGTAATGCTTTAGGCTACGGTTACAGTGGATGCGTATTCTCATGAACAGTCGTTTTGACGTACTCGTCAGAAGTTTGTGGAAAAAGTTGATGCGTATTCTGACGAACAATCATCATTTTTGCTTTGAACTATTTGAAAGTCAGACCTTTTTTAATCTGTTTTTGGGTTTTATATAATGGTTTCTTTGATATGAATCAAAAAAGTTGAGAAAAGGAGAATGGGTGGGGGAAGAGCTCTTGGCGCGGTTAAGAAGGTACGCCCGAATTTATAATTTTCATGATCAAGGACTAACGGGACATGAAATTTCGGAAAACAATGATGGAATCTCTTCTTTGATTTATAATCATCTGAGAAATTAACAAAACGATAGTGTCCATTGGAAGGGAAAATATTCTGAATCCTAAAGTTCTGTTTGAATGGCTAAAATAAGGGAACGAGCTAGGTTCAGGGCCAGTATTTCTTCAGTCGAGAGTGTAATTAAAAGTTTTTCATCCGAAAAAAATCAGCACTTAAATGAAAGAAGTTCCAATGTGAGAGTTCAACGAAAAGAAATTTTACCCCACTTTTGAACCATTGATACGTTTATGGTTGAGTTACAAAAAAACGCTCAGTAATGAAAATATAATTTGAATCTAACTTTTTCGTCGAATTTGATCCCTTTTTCTTTAGCAAAACGACTTAACGCCATTGGTTCTTTCAAGTCTTATGAAGCCTATGAAAATGCAGTCGGTTTTTGTTTTTTGCTTCCCGTCGGCAATAGTTGTGTTAAAACGGTATTGATTCACTCACATCAATCTCTTCTTTTAAATACAAGCTTAATTTCTGTACAAATTCCAAATTTAAGAAACTTGTCAATGCTTTGGTTATGACTGCAATAACATTTCTGCTAAACAGCTTTAGCTATTGCCTCATTACCTTTTGATATTGCCAAGTATACCCGTTGTTTGCAGGGCCTGGACGCATCGATATACTTCTTGGTACTTGGTACTGATGGTCCACAGTACACATATTAAAAGTAATATCTTCCAAGTTTTCATTTTCGTTCAAGTTCGCGCATGTGTCAAAATCTCAGAGACCCATGTAAGTTTATTGTTTGTGTACTGTGGCAAGTTCAACAGTTTTCAAATTTTACATTTAGATTTTCAGTTTTCTCAATTTTCCAAGCCTCTGATTGGCCAGAATTCAGAAATCTGAAGATTCAGTACTGAAATTGATGTATTGAATGAGTTTGACAAGGTCTCTGAGAATTAATTTGTTTTTTATTGAATAATTTTGAATGAACAACAATAACTTGTGTGTGTTACCACCAAGTTTATAGGCTGGAGTTATAGCTATTTCACGAGAGCCACCTCGATCATCAGACTCCTTTAGTGGTGCTTAGTCTGGTTATGCTCGTATTAATTGAAAAACTCTTTGCCGTCATATGGGAGCGAACCATGAACCTTGCGATTCAGAGGCCGATGCACTACACACCGCGCCACTAAAGCCACATGGCTAGCTCTATCCCAATGCAGGTGCATGGGGGAAAAAGAAAGAAACCGACTGAACAATAACAAGCTTGCGTGTGTTATCTTCACCAATATTGGGAATTAATTTAACTTTTTTGAAGTGAAATTATTTCCCACTGAAAGTGAGTAATAATTTCACTTTTTTGTGGGAATTAATTTCACTTTAATGTGCGTTTCTTTAAATCCAGATTCCTTAAATGTAAAAGAAACTTTGCATACACCCAGCCTCGCACCTACCCCAAATCCTATAATGTGCCCAAGCAGGGGGGTTGGAGGGGTTCAGCATGCCCCCTCATACATACCTCACTGTTTATTCGCCGTAATGCTTTGCCTTACATAAATACAGTACTAGCAGCAAGCATTACGGCGAATAAACAGTGAGGTTTGTATGGGGGTATTGTATGTTTGTATGCAACCCCCCTGCTTGGGCACATTATAGGATTTGGGGTAGGTGCAAGGCTGGGTGTATGCTAGTTTCTTTTGATTTAAGGAATCGGGATTAAGGAAACACAATTTTACATTTTTGTAATTTTTATCATAATGATATGTGGGAAATAACTTCACACAGTTTTGGGATGAAATTATTTCCCTCCTTCAGTGGGAAATTACTCTACAAAAAAAAGGTGAAATTAACTCCCACTAGTGGTGAAGTAAATTCCCATGTGAAGATAGTTCCCGTGGAGTTAATTCCCTGCACCAAAAATCACATTACTTATGTAACTACAAGGAAGGTTTTTAATTTTTTCTTTATTTATTCCTTTATTTATACATAAATCAGCATGATTTAATAAAAAAAAATAATGTTCAAAATCGTTCATTAGTAACATTATTTAGTTTTGTATACATACATATATCGTTTGTAAAAAGCTTGTAGTAGCGATCACTGACTTCATAATCTACACATGTTTGATTTTTATTACCATATCGAAAAACACAAATTGAGTTGAGCGTACTTTTATTCATACAATTTCTTTTTTTTTTTTTTGATTTAACATCTGTGACAATACTGACAATGCTGAAAATTCCAGAAGCCTTAAATATTAAGTGAAAGAAGCTTTTGTTTTTGAGTGTCATTAAAGTAAGAAGGAAGTGAAGAAAATTAAATTAAAACAATAATTATTTAGTCTGAGTAGTGGTGAAAATTTTGATAAAATAGGTATATATTAAAACTATTAAAAATTTTTTGAGAACGTGCTGCTCGGATCTGTGAAAACTACATGCCACCAATAATGCAGCCAATCCACGGCCGTTTGACAACCACAATGTATTTTTAAGATGCAACAAAATAAGTGTTTATACCTACCTTACACTCTTTATTCGTTCAAACTATGCCATCAACCTTGCAGCCTTATGAACGTCCTTAAACCTCAATAATGCACTTTTAAAATGCAATAATGCGATTGAAACGCTGCCAGGTTTTATTTAAATAATAATTAAATGGGAGTGTTTGTCTTTAATATGGAAATAATTAAAAGTTGCTCAGGTGGTTGTTTATTTTCTAAGAAAAATAAGTGCATTATTTTAAAAATTTTGTCTGTTTGCCTGTTTGAACACAATAATCTTCAAAACGATTCTGACGAGACTTTATGTACATGTAGTAGAGTATCCTAGGGTACTTTAAATGGTAAAAATGTAAAAAAAGTTATCTTTGAAATATTAGAAAAACATGAAATTCCGGAAAAAACTTCTTCAGCAATTGTAATGAAAAGATTCTGTTTGTTGTACCAATATTATTCCCTTCATACTTATATCAACACGTCTTGAATTAAATGGACTACGAAAAATCCAAAGCTGATCTTAATTTTATTAAAATAAATTTCCTTGCATTTTATAGGACACAAAAGCATAACGGTGGTGGCGGCGGCGTACAGTGGGCCCGAGATTTGGTATTGTGAAATATACTTTTCTCTCAGAATTTTTCAGCAGAAATTTGGCTGTAATAATGATTTTGGGGTAAAAAATAGTTTACATCTGAAACGGGGTTCAACCGGAACTTTAATTTTTTAACACGCTTTTATTAGTTTCGGCTGTATGTATGTATGTATGTAACGGAATCTTTGGGCGTGATTTTGACCTACCTTTTGTAAAAAAATTTTTTTACAAAAGTTTGAGCCCTACAAGTAATTCTGTACATAAAAATGAATCCATTTTTCCCTTTGTCACACCTTAACTCAAAAATTGCTTGACCTATTTCTTTTCAGGTAATCTTTGGTGTTGAGAGTGTTTTTGGTGATTTTTTTTTAATTTGGTCTTGCGTTTTGCCAAAAAGGGGCAGAAGTGCACCTGGGTATCTGATTTATGTAAACAAAAATAAATAAATTGAGTTTTGAAAAGAAATCAATCAATCATGAAATTTGGTTCTAACAAATTAAAAACAAATATATAGTCGAATCTCGATTATCCGGAATTCGATTAATCGAGTACACATAATTAAAATTTTGTTTGTTAATATTTTCTCGTAATGTTTGTTTACCCGGGCGGAGCCGGGGTGGGCCAGCTAGTAACAAATAAGAAAGTACAATGTATGTCATTGGCTGGGTTGTGTACCTCTATAATTATATAATAATAATAATAATTTTTAAAAATTTCTCGTACCTCAGTTGCCTCTTTGCTACTGCGAGTACCGCGATTAATTTCAATCTCTTCAAAGGTATTTTGTTCCAGCAGGAGAGAATGCCAACTTCCTTCCATTATCTCGCCATCGCGACCATCGATTCCCTGGTCTACTTCCGTACTTGATCATTTATTTCGCGCTACCAAAAAAATTGTGCAATAAGCATAGTTTACAGTTCCCATGCGAAAAAAAAAATCAAAATTTTCAAAACGATTTTCCACCTATTCTGTGCATCAAGTTGAATAATATTCAAGCGAAAAACGTTTGCCTTGTCCTGAACCACCCATTGAGTCATTTATTTACCCTTATTTAACAAACTATAGGCCTTAAAATGAAAAATAATTATTTTTGGATGCGAAAACCATTTGCCTGCAAATAATGCTTTGAGGTGAGTATATATATATATATTTTTTTTTTGAAGTATAAACCGACCATCAAAAAAAAAATATTTTATTCACCACACTTTCTTTCGCATGCAAATCAATTGCCGGTCCATTGTTTTGCATGACATTCCATGACAGCATAGTTTTTTTTCCATAAAACTGTAAACCAATCATGCAAACAATTAATTTTACATTTCACCTCAATTATTTTTGAGATGCGAGAATATTTGCATAGATTTTTTTTGCGCACGGGAACTGTAAACTAGGCTATACGTAAATAGCCAGGACAATTTTGATGCATCTTGGCACAGATACATCTATGTATGCAATCCCGAATACGTTCTCTATTATTCTACGTGCCCGTGATAACCCATAATTAAAAACGCGATTAATAAATCAATTGATCCCGAAAAGCGAATGGCTTCATTATATATGGCTTCAATGGGAAAGCGTCGTCAGCCACTACCACAAATGGTACTGGTTCTTGACCTTCTGTAAGTGGTTGAGGAGGGGGAATGTTGACTGTGTTGCACGGTTGCCGCTGTGCGACTTAAGTCGCATTTTGACTCCTTTTATTGCCTCTTGCGACCATGAGACGACTTTTTAAAAAACTAGCTCTTCTAACCCTTTTAAATAAATCTTGCGACTTTTCTGACACCATCTCTAGAAATTTGTATGGGCAAGTTTAATTTCTTTGCTTTTTTCTTATAGAAAAAATTTCAATTTTCCATTTATGTGAAGAAAACATATATTATGTATATGATTTGAAATCAGCTTCGTTCATCGGGATCGCACACGGTCAGTGAAATTGAGTCAAATCTTGCTAGGTACCTGTACCTTGAAAATCCAATTAGATTTTTCTATTTTCTGCATTTAAACGTAGTAACTGTCCAGTAATTAAGTTTCGAAATATTCCCCACATTTTTTCATATTTACCTTTATGGCACGAATGCAGACAAACAAAAATTGAGGGATCTAATATAGTGATGTAAAAAGTCGTTACTTTTGAGTAATCGTTACTTTTGTTACTTTTTCCAAAGTAATCGTTACTTTTGAGTGATAACTTTGATTACTTTTTTCGTAAAAAATTGATTAGTATTTGTTGTTTTTTTTGTTACGTAAATCCTGTAGTTCTAGACAAAAACAGAAAAAAAAGTGGTTTTTGGGTCAAAAATGGCAACTTAAGAAATGTATGTAGTGATGTAGGGAGATGGTTTTTATAAAAAAATATGTAGGATTCACAAAACTTTAATAACTTTGTATTATTTTTCTTCTTTTTTAAATAATTTATGAAACTAAAACTCTGAATGATTTCGTCTTCATCCGCTTCCCCTCCCCCAGAACGATTTTTTACTAAAACACCTCTCTTAGGGGGTTGAAACCCCCTTTTCTCGATTTTTTACCCTACCGTCAAAAATAATTAAATCACTTATGGGGATTTTTTTTTAGAAATCTTCTCATATGTCATACATTTTTAAAAGTGATAGGGGAAATGGTGAATACAAAAACAGCTTAAGCTAAAACTTGGATCTTTAAAAATTTCTTTGCGTTGCTTTTCGGTCCCAAAAAATAGCTTTAGCCTTAACTTCTAAGCCAAAACATGTGAATAAACAAACGAAAGCTAGAAATATTTAGCTTAAGCTAGAATAGCTAAAGCTATTTAGCCTAATCTATTTTGTACTCACATGAAACAAAGCTTAAGCTAGAACTGTCTAGCTTTAGCTACTCTACTAGTAATAGCTATAACTAGCTAGTTTTAGTATGCTCCAAAAAAAGCTTAAGCTTTTTTTTATTCACAAGGCCCAATAAATACAATTTAAATGATCATTGATACAAGTAGTTCAATCATTGACAAAATAATTTTGTAAGAAAGCTTGAGACAAAATGATTTTTTCCAATAGAAATAATATTTTAGTCATGAGCTTTATTTTTATATTAATTTAATTATTAATTTTGCTATATTAAAATCTGAAAATTATTAATAAAACATTCAATGATAAGTTTTAATGAGATCTCTACCTGGTCCCAATCAAAAAAATATTCAGTTGATTTTTTTTCATTTCATTTCACTCTTCAAATATACCTAATTCAATTGAATTATTTCATGTTTCATGTTGTATTTCACACTTTCCTTAAACAGCATTATGTACAATTGTTGTTCGCTCCGCCTCCACTCAGCATCCGCTCGGCCTCCGCTCCACCTCCACTCCGCCTCCGCTCCACCTCCTTTCCGGCTCTGCTCAGCGTCAGCTCCGCCTCCGCTCGGCCTCCGCTCAGCCTCCACTCAGGCTCCGCTCTGCCTCCGCTCCGCCTCCGCTCGGCGCCCGCTTCGCCTCCGTTCCGCCTCCGCTCAGCCTCCGCTCAGCATCCGCTCGGCCTCCGCTCAGCCTCCGCTCAGCGTCCGCTCCGCCTTCGCTCCGCCTCCACTCTGCCTCTGCTCCGCCTCCGCTCTGCCTCCGCTCCGCCTCCACTCCGCCTCCGCTCCGCCTCCACTCCGCCTCCGCTCAGCCTCCACTCCGCCTCCGCTCCGCCTCCGCTCGGCCTCCGCTCAGCCTCCTCTCGGCGTCCGCTCCGCCTACTCTCGGCTTCCGCTCCGCCTCCACTCCGCCTCCGCCTCCTCCACCACAAACTTCCACTCAAAAATTTGCTCTCCGTAATAATGCCGCTCCATTGGATGACAGTAAAATGTGGGAAAAAATGGATGAACGACTTGCAAAACAAAGTGAGTTTATTACATCATTACTTTCAACTCAAATTAAAAAATCAGAAGAAACATTAAACAAAAAAATCGAAGAACAAATAGCCGAAATTAAAACAGAATTAAATACTATAAGCAAACGCGTTGACCACATCGAAACTTCAAATCAAATAATGTCACTTGATGTAAACAAACTCAAATCTGACATCAATACGTTCGCCTCATCAATGACGGAAATCAAAACGGAGCTCACTGAAACAAAAAATAATTTGTTAAGTACGACTGCCAAACTGAATGATGCCAAAGCCGAAATTGCAGGTATCACAGAAAAAATGTATGCGTTGGAACTTGCACAGGAATCACAAAACAACAAAAATTTAGCCTCCGACGCTGTTCTCTATGGCATCCCGCAAACCCAAGATGAGAACTTAAAGGCTTATTTTAACCACTTGTGCCACACTCTCGATATCAAGCCGCCATCTGTAAATAGCATTTTTCGTACCCGCTCGCTAAACAAAACCACCAAAAGCTCCGCGATTCTCATCAAATTTCAATCACCTTATGACAAAAACTACGTTCTGAAATCGATATCCAAACACCGAAGTGATCCAAATAAAAAACAACTTTGTCTTCGCGACGTAGGATTAACACAAGATAAAGAAACACCCATCTTTCTACGCGAATGTTTGACAAAAAAAAATTATCATCTGCTGCAGAGTGCACTTCGTCTTAAAAAGTCTGAACATTTGTCAACAGTGTACACAATGCGCGGATTTGTTTACATAAATCGTCAATTAGATGAAGAAGCACATAGAATCGAAAACATAGAAGATTTAAATGGAGTTGCCATGCCTACACACACGCCAGCTATATAATACAGCGCTTCTTAAACTTTTTCACTATTATTTTATACTTTAAATATTTTTTCTCTCTTTTAAATTTTCTTATTATTTTTTCGTATAATTCAAACTTATATTGTTTGTTTACTTTAAATAAAATTTCTTAATTTTTTTTTTCTTTTTCTCTATTTTCATTTGTTTGAATATTTAATAGTTTTGAATTATTATTATTTATATTCTCTTTAATTTCTTTTCTCCTACATTTCTACACTTTGTACTCTTTTTTTTTTTTTCTTAATATCTTATAAACATCACATTATAATATTGTTTTATTGCATTAAATTTGCTCTGTGTAAAAATACTTTTTTTTTCATTTATTAATTATGGTTACTGGTGTTATAGATGGAAGTTCCACTTTCGACTCTAGTGTTGGTAATTTGCGTTCAATGGTTAATGTTTTAACTAGACAAAGAAGCGGTCTTAAAATCTGTCATCTAAATGCACAAAGCTTGTTGCCAAAAATTGATGAATTCAGGGATATTTTTGGCGGAGGTAAGGTGGATGTAGTTTGTGTTTCGGAAACGTGGTTTAACAATAGTTATAATGACGAACTTTGTGGACTACGTGGTTATAAGCTTTTTCGTTCCGATAGACAAGGACGGATCGGTGGGGGCGTGGCTATATTTGTTCGAGAGGGTATCACATGCAAAATTAAATATAATTCATTCGCTGGCAGTACCATAGAATATGTGTTTGTAGACCTTTTATGTGGTGAAGATAGGTTACTTATTGGAACAATATATAGACCAAATAGAAACATTAGCTTATTACCACTCTATCAATTAATGGATGAAATCTCTGTTCAATCGACAAAATTAGTAATATGTGGAGATTTAAACAGCAATCTCTTAATTGAAAATAATCTAGTTGATGGAATGAGAACTTTTAACTTGTTTCCCGTAAATACAACTATCCCACCGCATTTTACCGAAGATTCGAGAACTTTATTAGATGTTTTTTTCGTAAGTGACATTGACAAGGTACTGTTTAACGATCAGCTTTCAGCACCAGGTTTTTCAAGGCACGACCTTATTTATATGACATTTGACTTTGAAGTTCAAGGTTCAGATGTCTCTTATGAATATAGAGATTTTAATGGAATTGACTACGTCACTCTAGAACAAAATGTTCGAAATGTCGAATGGAACAACATTTATTATTTAGCGTCTCCGAGTGACCAGGTCGATTACATTAACTCACACCTTTTAACGCTTTTTAATAATCATGTTCCTCTACGTACAAAAATGAGAAGGCATGACCAACGTTCATGGTTCACAACTGAAATCCGCGAACTAATGCAGGAACGAAACCGAGCATTCTATAATTGGAAACGGTATAGGCTTGAAGAATTTTTAAGAAACTATCGTACTTTACGTAACTTAGTTGTTGAAAAAATACGTTGTGCTAAAAAAGTTTTTTATAGTAACCGCCTGAACCCATCGATGAGCGGACCACAATTGTGGAAAAATTTACGGGACCTAGGAGTTGCCAAGAATAAGACCTTAGTTACTTCTGATGAAGTTGATTGCAATGCTCTCAATCAAAAGTTTGTCGACTTACCTTTTCCTCCGCTTCCTGTCATTTCTCCCATTTGTATTGATAATGACTCTGGATTTCAAAGCAGCCTGGCCAACTCTTTCCAATTCTCTAGAATATATCCTACGGAAGTCGTTGAAAGTGTTTTGTCAATAAAATCAAATGCCACTGGGACAGATGGCATACATCCAAAGTTCCTTAAAGTGATTTTCCCAATACTATTACCGCATATAACACACATTTTCAATGCAATTTTGACAACTGGAGTTTTTCCCAATCAGTGGAAATCGGCAAAAATAATTCCGATTGCAAAAGGTGCAAACGATTTCAGACCGATTTCAATTTTACCCTTTCTGTCAAAGGTATTTGAAAAAATTGTGCAAAATCAGATTAACTGTCATCTTCGGAGAAATGATATGTTATCACCAAAACAGTCTGGTTTTAGGGCAAATCACAGTTGTTCCACAGCACTAATAAATATTATTGAAGACGTACGAAAAACATTAGAGGTTGGTAATGTGACTTTCTTAGTGCTGTTGGACTTTTCAAAAGCATTTGACACCGTTGATCATGTGAATCTTTGCAAAAAATTATTACGGTTGTACAATTTTTCATATTCTGCCGTTAAACTGATATCGTCCTACTTAACCGGAAGAAACCAAGCTGTAGTGATGAATGGGAAATCATCAAGCTTTCTAGGTACATTTAGAGGTGTTCCTCAGGGATCAATTCTTGGGCCCCTATTATTTTCCCTGTACATAAATGAACTTCCATCAATTGTTTCTCAATCTTCAATTCAAATGTACGCGGACGACGTTCAATTGTACAAATGTTGCCCTCTTGGACTGATAGAAGATTCTGTTTCAGTTATTAACGAAGATTTGGACAAAATATTAATCTTTGCCCAACGTAATGGACTCTTCTTAAATCCAAGTAAATCCAAATGTCTCATCATTTCAAAAAAACCTGTGGATTGTTCATACTTTCCAAGAATTTTACTTGACGGCGATGAAGTTGAATATGTAGAGACTGCGAAAAATCTTGGAGTAGTATTTAATCGAAGACTAACTTGGGATACGCATATCAATACAGTAATAGGAAAAGTGTATGGAGTTCTCCGCATGCTGTGGGTCGCGCAACATTATACTCCCCTAAAAACTAGACTTATGCTGGCTAAAACATTGGTTATACCAATATTGATTTATGGATGCGAGATATATTGTAGTTGTGACTATAACAGTAGGAGGAAGCTAAATGTAGCATACAATAGTATTGCTAGATACATATATGGACTCAGAAGATATGATAGGATTTCGTCCTACTCAAAAGCTATATACAATCTCTCTTTTGATAACCTCGTCCGATACAGAACTTTAATATTATTGTTTAAGATCATGCAAACACATCAGCCTCCTTACCTTTTTACCAGATTGCAAATGGCTTCATCACTTAGGTCACAACAACTTATCCAGTTCAGATTCTCATGTTTAACCTCTGAACGCCAATTCTTTATCAACGCTATTCGTTTATGGAACAGACTACCACCAAGTATTAGTAGTATCGGAAACCCGCGGGAATTCAAAAAAGAGCTAGAGGCACATTTGGCCTATAACTAAAAGTCACTTTACGTTTTTATCCAGAGCAATAGCAAAAAAAAAAGAAACCAAAATTAAATAAGAGTCATAAATAGTTGTTCTTAATGAATTGTATGTTATATACCTACTTATGTAGTTTAAAAAATGTGAAATATATACATATTTGTTTAATAATTTCAATAGTATTGTATTATATCGAATTAAATTATTATCTGAAGTAAGCTTTGAAATGTTTTTCATATTAAATCTTGTATTAGTTTATAAGATATTGTATCTTAAAATGCAAGAAGCCTAATAAAATGAAATCTAAATCTAAAATCTAAATCTCCGCTCCGCCTCCGCTCAGCGTCCGCTCCGCCTCCGCTCGGCCTCCGCTCAGCCTCCGCTCAGCCTCCGCTCAGCCTCCGCTCAGCCTCCGCTCAGCCTCCGCTCAGCCTCCGCTCAGCCTCCGCTCCGCCTCCGCTCAGCGTCCGCTCCGCCTCCACTCGGCCTCCGCTCAGCCTCCGCTCAGCCTCCGCTCAGCCTCCGCTCAGCCTCCGCTCCGCTTCCACTCCGCCTCCGCTCCGCCTCCGCCTCCGCTCCGCCTCCGCCTCCGCTCCGCCTCCGTTCCACCTCTGCTCTCCGCCTCCGCCTCCGCTCTGCCTCCGCTCGGCCTCCGCTCCACCTCCGCTTCCGCTCCGCCTCCGCTCCACCTCCGCTTCCGCTCCGCCTCCGCTCCACCTCCGCTCCACCTCCGCTCAGCGTCCTCTCAGCCTCCACTCAGCCTCCGCTCCGCTTCCGCTCCGCCTCCGCTCGGCCTCCGCTCAGCCTCCGCTCCGCCTCCCCCAACTAACATTTCAGCTTCGGTTCGGCCTAACTGAATAGGCTTTCTGATTTCCTTAAGACATTTGTAAAATTTCGTTAAGCATAAAAAGGAGAATATTATAGAACTTCGAAATGATTTCGGAAAATCTTCTTGGAGGCCCCGTACGCAGATCTTTTAAAAGCTTCAAATTCTATACGATCCATAAGAAGTTTTAACGAGCGCTATTCGAAATCTTAGTGAAATAATGGTTTTGACAGATAGCTTCAGAAATGTTTCTATAAAAGTAAACACGCAAGTGTAATAGAAAGTCTTATAATAGCTATTAGAAGTCGACAATACAGCTCTTACAGAGGTTGTAGGAAAATGCGGGAAAAAATATAATTCTTTTTACTTTCAATTTCTTTTGAGTGATTTTTACCGCATTTAATGTTTGTTAAACCTGAAACTATTATTTGTTTTCAATTATTTGTAAATTAATGAATTGGAAATAATTATAAAACACAAATATTTTTCTTACCCGTCTAGGAATCGAACACGGAACTCCTTCGTAAGAGTCCATCACTCTACTCAATCAGCCATCTTAGATATAAAATGGAAGATGCAAAAACTTAATCAGTATTTTCCAGTCCTACATGCTGGCTCCACTAGACATGAACGATGTCCAACATCCAAACCACAATCCAATCGGCAAACTGATTTGTATGGATATGTCACTGCACGGACATGGATTTTTGAGACTCCATTGTTTTTTTTTTAACATGTTCATAATCCAACCATGGCTCATGCCCAGTGGAGCCACCATGTTAATAACAAATTTGTAACCCATTCACACAAAGAAACAAGATGTACAAGATTTTTTTTTTAAATCGCTTGTTTATTATTGAAATTAAAATCTGAAGAGCTGAGTGGTTGTTTTTAAATTCAATCGCCCATTGCCTGAGGTTAAGTCTAAGCTTTTGATTTTTTCATCTTCGCTTTCTTGAAAACATTAAACTCGTGTGTGTTATCCCTCATAAAAGTTTCGCCTCTCATGCTGGTAGTGGGGTTCATATCTAAGTACAGAATGAATATTTATATTTAAAAGAAAATTATAAACAGAGAAACAATGAAACACACTTAAATCTTCTGGCTCTGATTTATCGATGAAAGACTTATTAAAACTGAACTTTCTTGCCGTCACGTTGTTGTCTTTCATTTGTATTCTTTTGAAGATCTAAGTTACGAGCTCCCTGGAGTATTAAGAAACGTCGCACCGCAATAAGAGATCTATAATAATTTCCCGACTTTTAAATTTTTTCCACGAAGTAGACATATTCACGCAAAAAAAATTTCACAAACAATTCAATAAACGAAAATTTATCAATGACTTCATTAAAATGACTTTGACAGATTTGAGTCTCTTTAGCATAGACTGACATTTTCTATTATGGCTCGTTAATAAAGTCTGAGAAGTCTCTGCGAAGTATTCGATAAGGCTTCCAGCAAATTGTAACCGAAACCTTTTAAAGACAAAGTGACAGGAGCTTCAATTAAATTACTCTATACAATCTTTATAAAGTGACAGCTTCATGTTTCTTCGTTAATGTTATTAACAGAGGTCTATCCGAAACAAAGACGCTAGTCTCGTTTAATTTTCTATATCAAGCTTTCAAACGACTTTAAAGAAGCAGTTATTGAAATCATGACTTCTATTAGAAATTTATTTTTGATGAAAGCTTTATAGAAGCTTTATACATATCACGACTTGCAGCATATCGATATTTCTAAGCTAATAGAAACTGAAATGTTAGTTGGGCCGCTCCACCTCCGCTCGGCTTCCGTTCCACCTCCGCTCCGCCTCCGCTCCGCCTCCGCTCCGCTTCCGCTCCGCCTCCGCTCGGCCTCCGCTCAGCCTCCGCTCAGCCTCCGCTCAGCCTCCGCTCGGCTTCCGCTCCGCCTCCGCTCAGTCTCCGCTCCGCCTCCGTTCTGCCTCCGCTCCTGCTGCGCTCCGCCTCCGCTCCGCCTCCGCTCCGCCTCCGCTCCGCCTCCGCTCCGCCTCCGCTCCGCCTCCGCTCTGCCTCCGCTCAGCCTCCGCTCCGCCTCCACTCCGCCTCCACTCAGCCTCCGCTCCGCCTCCACTCGGCCTCCGCTCAGCCTCCGTTCCGCCTCCGCTCCACCTCCACTCGGCTTCCGTTCCACCTCCGCTCCGCCTCCGCTACGCCTCCGCTCCGCCTCCGCTACGCCTCCGCTCCGCCTCCGCTCCGCCTCCGCTCCGCTTCCGCTCCGCCTCCGCTCCACATCCGCTCAGCCTCCGCTCAGCTCCGCTCAGCCTCCGCTCCGCTTCCGCTCCGCCTCCGTTCCACCTCCGCTCCGCCTCCGCTCAGCCTCCGCTCCGCCTCCGCTCCGCCTCCGCTCTGCCTCCGCTCAGCCTCCGCGCCGCCTCCACTCCGCCTCCGCTCCACCTCCACTCGGCTTCCGTTCCACCTCCGCTCCGCCTCCGCTACGCCTCCGCTCCGCCTCCGCTCCGCTTCCGCTCCGCCTCCGCTCCACCTCCGCTCAGCCTCCGCTCAGCCTCCGCTCCACTTCCGCTCCGCCTCCACTTCCGCTCCGCCTCCACTCCGCCTCCGCTCCGCCTCCGCTCCGCCTGCGCTCCGCCTCCGCTCTGCCTCCGCTCAGCCTCCGCTCCGCCTCCACTCCGCCTCCGCTCTGCCTCCGCTCAGCCTCCGCTCCGCCTCCACTCCGCCTCCGCTCCACCTCTGCTCCGCCTCCACTCCGCCTCCGCTCCGCCTCCGCTCTGCCTCCACTCCGCCTCCGCTCCGCCTCCGCTCCGCCTAAGCTCACCTCCGCTCAGCTCCGCTCAGCCTCCGCTCCGCTTCCGCTCCGCCTCCGCTTCCGCTCCGCCTCCGCTTCCGCTCCGCCTCCGCCTCCGCCTCCGCTCAGCCTCCGCTCCGCCTCCACTCCGCCTCCGCTCCACCTCTGCTCCGCCTCCACTCGGCCTCCGCTCAGCCTCCGCTCCGCCTCCGCTCCACCTCCGCTCGGCTTCCGTTCCACCTCCGCTCCGCCTCCGCTACGCCTCCGCTCCGCCTCCGCTCCACCTCCGCTCCGCCTCCGCTCAGCCTCCGCTCCACCACCGCTCGGCCTCCGCTCAGTCTTCGCTCCGCCTCCGCTCGGCTTCCGCTCCGCCTCCGCTCAGCCTCCACTCGGCCTCCGCTCAGCCTCCGCTCATTCTCCGCTCAGCCTCCGCTCAGCCTCCGCTCCGCCTCCGCTCCGCCTCCGCTCAGCCTCCGCTCCGCCTCCGCTCGGCCTCTGCTCCGCCTCCGCTCCGCCTCCGCTCCACCGCCTCCGCTCGGCCTCCGCTCAGCCTCCGCTCAGCCTCCGCTCAGCCTCCGCTCCGCCTCCGCTCCGCCTCCGCTCCGCCTCCGCTCCGCTTCCGCTCCGCCTCCGCTCCACCTCCGCTCAGCCTCCGCTCAGCTCCACTCAGCCTCCGCTCCACTTCCGCTCCGCCTCCGCTCAGCCTCCGCTCAGCCTCCGCTCCGCCTCCACTCGGCCTCCGCTCAGCCCCCGTTCCACCTCCGCTCCGCCTCCGCTCAGCCTCCGCTCGGCTTCCGCTCCGTCTCCGCTCAGCCTCTGCTCCGCCTCCGTTCCACCTCCGCTCCGCCTCCGCTCAGCCTCCGCTCCGCCTCCACTCCGCCTCCGCTCCGCCTCCGCTCAGCCTCCGCTCAGCCTCCGCTCCGCCTCCACTCGGCCTCCGCTCAGCCTCCGTTCCACCTCCGCTCCGCCTCCGCTCAGCCTCCGCTCGGCTTCCGCTCCGTCTCCGCTCAGCCTCCGCTCAGCCTCCGCTCAGCCTCCGCTCCGCCTCCGCTCGGCTTCCGCTCTGCCTCCGCTCAGCCTCCACTCCGCTTCCGTTCCGCCTCCGCTCCTCCTCCGCTCCGCCTCCGCTCCGCCTCCGCTCCACCTCCGCTCCGCCTCCGCTCAGCCTCCGCTCAGCCTCCGCTCCGCCTCCGCTCAGCCTCCGCTCCGCCTCCGTTCTGCCTCCGCTCCTCCTCCGCTCCCCCTCCACTCCGCTTCCGCTCCGCCTCCGCTCCGCCTCCACTCCGCCTCCGCTCCGCCTCCACTCAGCCTCCACTCAGCCTCCGCTCCGCCTCCGCTCGGCTTCCGCTCCACCTCCGCTCAGCGTCCGCTCCGCCTCCGCTCGGCCTCCGCTCAGCCTCCGCTCAGCCTCCGCTCCGCCTCCGCTCCGCCTCCGCTCGGCTTCCGCTCCGCCTCCGCTCAGCGTCCGCTCCGCCTCCGCTCGGCCTCCGCTCAGCCTCCGCTCCACCTCCGCTCGGCTTCCGCTTCGCCTCCGCCTCCGCTCAGCGTCCGCTCAGCCTCCGCTCTGCCTCCGCTCGGCCTCCGCTCAGCCTCCGCCCCGCCTCCGCTCAGCCTCCGCCTCCGCTCCACCTCCGCTCGGCTTCTGCCTCCGCTCAGCCTCCGCTCAGCCTCCGCTCCACCTCCGCTCGGCTTCCGCTCGGCTTCCGCTCGGCTTCCGCTCCGCCTCCGCTCCGCCTCCGCCTCCGCTCATCGTCCGCTCCGCCTCCGCTCGGCCTCCGCTCAGCCTCCGCCTCCGCTCCGCCTCCGCTCGGCTTCTGCCTCCGCTCAGCTTCCGCTCAGCCTCCGCTCCGCCTCCGCCTCCGCTCCGCCTCCACCTCCGCTCATCATCCGCTCTGCCTCCGCTCGGCCTCCGCTCAGCCTCCGCTCCACCTCCGCTCGGCTTCCGCTCCGCCTCCGCTCCGCCTCCGCTCAGCCTCCGCTCAACGTCCGCTCGGCTTCCGCTCCGCCTCCGCTCCGCCTCCGCCTCCGCTCATCGTCCGCTCCGCCTCCGCTCGGCCTCCGCTCAGCCTCCGCCTCCGCTCAGCTTCTGCCTCCGCTCAGCCTCCGCTCAGCCTCCGCTCCGCCTCCGCCTCCGCTCCGCCTCCACCTCCGCTCATCATCCGCTCTGCCTCCGCTCGGCCTCCGCTCAGCCTCCGCTCCACCTCCGCTCGGCTTCCGCTCCGCCTCCGCCTCCGCTCCGCCTCCGCTCAGCCTCCGCTCAACGTCCGCTCAGCCTCCGCTCCGCCACCACTCGGCCTCCGCTCCACCTCCGCTCGGCTTCCGCTCCGCCTCCGCCTCCGCTCCACCTCCGCTCAGCCTCCGCTCAGCCTCCGCTCCGCCTCCGCCCAGCCTCCGCTCCGCCTCCGCTCAGCCTCCGCTCCGCCTCCGCTCCACCTCCGCTCGGCTTCCGCCTCCACTCAGCCTCCGCTCCGCCTCCGCTCGGCTTCCGCTCCGCCTCCGCCTCCGCTCCGCCTCCGCTCATCGTCCACTCCGCCTCCGCTCGGCCTCCGCTCAGCCTCCGCTCCACCTCCGCTCGGCTTCCGCTCCGCCTCCGCCTCCGCTCTGCCTCCGCCTCCGCTCCGCCTCCGCTCAGCGTCCGCTCAGCCTCCAGTCCGCCTCCGCTCGGCCTCCGTTCAGCCTCCGCCCCATCTCCGCTCAGCCTCCGCTCCGCCTCCGCTCCAAATCCGCTCGGCTTCCGCCTCCGCTCAGCCTCCGCTCCGCCTCCGCTCGCCCAACTAACAATTTCGCTGGTATAAGGTTAAATTTTTCGAATTTGGCAAGTTGTATATATATACTTGTATAGAGCTTGAATAAGGCAATCTTGAGCAAGCAAGGAATTTTTCACCCAAAATTTAAACAAATAGCTGCTATAAGGCCTTAAAATATGAGTTACATAAGCTCTATACAAGGCTTATAAATATAAGTTATAAATAGCTTGTATAAGGCCTTCCAAAGTTGTTTACTGAAAATGTTTAAAATAATTGCTGCTATAATGCTCCCCACGACAAGTCATTGCGAACAATTTGTATAAAGCTTGTTTGTAAAGGCCTTATACAAATTAAAATAATCAGTGAAGATCAACAAGTGTGTGTTATAAAATATTGTGCTTACAAAAAAAAAAAACAGATTAAAATAAATAAGAACGGTGAGTACCCATGTGATTTAATATAGAGTGCTAGTCTGGTACGAGGATGGAATCAAGTTTAAATCCCAGGTAAAAACAAACTTTTCATTTTTATAAAAATAAAATAAAAAACGAATACAAAATATTTTTTTTTTTTTAATTTCATAATCAGCTTTAATAAAACATTTTTTTTCTCTCGATGGCAAAATAGATTTTCGCGAATCACGACAGCGTATATTATGGTTAATCAAAATAAATTTGGGTAAGGCCTCATATAAACATCCAAGGCAAGCTATTGGCAATAGCTGTCATTAAATGGCTTGGGTAAGGCTATTATATAAACATCCAAAGCAAGCTATTGACAATAGCTGTCATTGAATGGCTTTGGTAAGGCCATCCAAGGCAAGCTATTGGCAATAGCTGTCAAAATGGCTTTCGTAAGGCCTTATATGCACGGTTAAAAATTCTGGGGTATTTTTTAATACAGCATTTGTATAACAGCCGTATTCAATACAGAAAATATTACTTTTTAGTATTCCGTAAATATTAAAGAAATGTTCTAATAACTTTGTATTACATTCTAATTGTATTAAAAGATTCGAGACGCATGTATTTTTAATACAAAGAGTATATAAAATTTAATACAAATTGTATTAAAATAGCAAGATGCGTATACTTTCAATATAAGAGTATTAAAAGCTAACACAATTTGTATTACAACAGGAAGCCATTACAAGCAAAAATCAGCCATATTTAAATATGAATATGAAGCATATGTTCTTAATACAAAAGTATTAAAATTTAATACATTTTGTATTAAAACAGCGACAAAACAAAAATGGCAACCCCTTTTCTGCTTAGTAATAAAATAAACAATTTAAATATGCATTATTTTGAAGGTGCGTTGAAATATTTCGAGGTAAAATATACAAATTAGTAGATAAAATTTCAATGGCGTTAAGATTTTAGTTCTCATATATGTGAAAAACAATAAACATAATAATGCCACCATTAACTGACTTAGAAGATAAATACTCCTACAAAAAAGTCTTTTATTACTATTATTTTTGTAATATATTATGTATTAATTTTCATGAAAAGGATTTAAAACTAAATTTCAAGAAATAAAGTATTATATTATAATACCTTTGTATTATTAAAAAATATTACAGATTTCGTACTCCTTTGTAATATCTGATATTATTAAAATTTAATATATTTTGAATTAACTTTCAAATTTTAATATTTGTCAAGTATTAAATTTCAATTCAATTCAATTCAATTCAATTCAATTTTATTCCTTACAATGAATTAGTTACAAAGAAAATATATACAAGATTAATAGATACTATCTTAATAGAAAATATAAAAACTAGCTTGAAAGTATTACATAGTTTATCATTGTGGAATGTTTGTAATGCATCCTTTAGTTTTAGCAAAAACTAGTGGCGGATACATTTTTATTAATATTACATAAATTTATAAATCTTAAGATATTAATGATTTGGTGTTGGAATGTGTGGGGAATAGTTTTAGTAACAGTAATTAGTTTTAATAACAAATTCAAAAAATAATTTCATGTTAAAATAGTTCCTTTAAATTATAGGTCTAATTCAATTCAATTCAATTTCTTTTATTGAACATTATATACACAATCTGGCTTATAACTAATATGATACTATGATAAATTTACATTTGTTGGCACATAGGGGGCCTAACGTTATACAATGTCTTAAGTTTAACAAATTATAGATATATAAATTACATGTCAAAAAATTTAAATTAAAAGTCGGCTGACTTAATCGTCCTCAGGGTGTTCATTCCCGGTTGTCAATGGTGTTTTTGGTGTAGGTTGGGGGAAGTTTTGGCGTTTAGCCACGGTAGAAGGCTGACCCAATGTCAGCGTAGAACGAGACTGCTTCCTCGTTGTCCATGATTATGTTGTCATCAAGTGTTTCCATTACACTGAGGTACCTTGGCTCCGGATGTCGTTGTTCAGTGGTCATCCTTCTCATTAGCTGATTCGGGTGGTCGATGATGTTCCGTACTAGTCTCTTCGCTGAAAGGACTAGGTATTTGTCCAGCGGGATTATGTTGGCTTCGGAGTAGAGATGTTCGTTCCTGTAGTGTTTCCGCCGCTGCCGGTCGAAGTACAGTCCGGTGCAAATTCTGAGAATCTTCCTTTCGAATACTTGAAGCTCCTTCATGGCTGTCTTGGAGATTGAAAACCAGACTGGGAAGGAGTAGCTGATGATAGGTCGTAAGAGCTGCTTGTAGATCAGTAACTTCGTTGGTTGGCTTAGTCCTTTTCTTTTCTTCATCAATGGATGTAGACGGTGAAAGGCCCAGCTGGCTTTTTTGAGTACATTTCTTGAGTGCAAGTTGAACCTTAGCAACTCATTGAACTGGACTCCCAGGTACTTCACATTCTTTTTGGCAGCTATGATGGAAAATTATAGGTCTACAAAGATTATTTATTTCAAATAAATCAAAGTTAAACAGCCAGTTTTTAATTTCTCTCTGAAATTTGCTTGCTAAACGTAAACTCCGTAGCTCAAAAGGTAACCGATTAAACAGATTAAACAGCCTGGGTGCAACTGAGGTGTAAAAATTTAGAAAGCGATTATTGCTGTGAGGTGGAACAGTAGCTAAGCATTGGTTATTACTTCGAAGTTCATAAGCTGTCGAGTTCTGATTTCGTAAATAACCACTTATATATAAAATATATAAAATATTTTTAAAACCTTGTAAAAGTATAGATGCTTGAGAGGAAGTATCTTCGAACTAAAAAACAGATTGAAACTATGATCACGTCGCTTCTTTTTCCAAATAATTCGTAGAATATGCTTTTGCACAATTATTAACGGTTGTAAATTGTTGTTAAAAGTACCACCCCAGCACACGATACCATATTGCAACTTAGATTGCACAAGCCCAAAGTAAACTGTCTCAAGAAGTTTGCGAGAGCAAAACTGTCTTAGATGATATAAAGTATATGTTGCTTTTAATAAGTACTTCTTCAGAGAGCAAGTATGAATGTTCCAATTCAGTTTATTATCAATATTTAAGCCTAGATATCTATATTCAGAAACACTATCAATACAAAAACACTTGTTTGAGCAGGCAATGCTAGCATCATATGTGTTGGTGAACCTATTTGACCTACAAGTGTTTGCACTAAGATACATATTTCTGCAGTCAGCAGCATGGAACATAAAAGATGGAGAACTATTTTCTAGAGAAGGAAGGTTGAAAAACATAAGTTTGGTTTTAGTGCTGATGACAAGCCTATGCATCCCAAACCAATGTCTCAATATTTCTAGATCATGATTGATGTCAGCTACCAGATCTAGTACAGAAAGATTAGAATAGGAACATCCTACATCATCCGCAAAACCAGTTGGATCTCCTTTAAGATTCAGGTCAAAAATAGAATTAATGAAAATGATGAACAAAATAGGACCAAGCACTGAACCCTGAGGAACACCAATCTGGATTTCTGAATATTCACTTAACAAATCTCCTATTTTCACCCTTTGTTTTCTATTTTTGAGATATGAAGAAAACCAATCAATCATAAATCCTCTAAAGCCAGCCTTTTCTAACTTAAACAGTAGAAGTTCGTGATCCACGGTATCAAAGGCCTTAGTAATATCTATAAAAAGTGCTGCAGTTGCTTTTTTGTTATTTAAGCTTTCATAAGTTTGACTGCAAAATCTTAAAAGTGCGTCTTCCGTAGATCTACCAGCTCGAAACCCATACTGTTTATTACTGAAGAAAGAACATCTCTCGAGAAATTCAACAATTCTCTGTTTAATAGCTTTTTCAAAAATTTTTGAAAAGACTGGCAGAAGTGATATTGGTCTGTAATCATTACATTTTTTCCTATCACTTTTTTTGAAGATAGGAATGACCTCTGCATATTTCAAGCTGTCAGGAAATATTCCACCAAAAACACATTTGTTAAAAAGATCTGCCAAAACATCTACAATATTTAACGAAATACTCTTAAGAAAAGCATTCGAAAAGCTGTTTTGAGTAGCTGAATTAGATTTATTTAATGAGGAGATAATCTTAAAAAATTCAAAAGAGGTAATAGGTTCAAAGAAAAAGCTATTTTGGGCAACACAACAACTCATAAAACAGTGATTAGAACATAAGCTTTGTGTCGAAGAAGTTATACCTGCATCTAAAAGGGTGTTAGCTGCAATTCCAGTAAAAAAATCATTAAAAACATTGACTATTTCATCTGCATTATTTATTTGCCTGTCACTATGAACAATGCAAGAGGGAATACCAAGGGATGAACTCTTATTAAATAGTTCATTTACAATTTGCCATTCTCTTTTTAGATCCCCCTTTGCTCTATGAAACTTGTCAATATAAAAACTTTCTTTGCAAATTGGAACTTCAATGGCAACTTCCTTACAAATTTGTGTATAAGCTGCACGAATATGAATATTATTAGGATGCTTTTTACATTTAACGCGAAGTTTATTCTTTTGGTTTATTTTTTTCAACAAGTGGTCAGACATCCAGGGTTGGAGTTTTGTTAATTCTTTTTTCTTCTTAACTGATTTAACACAACAAAAATCGACATGTCCATTTAAGATTTTACAAAACACATCGAAAGCTAATGATGGATCGATTTCTCCGTATACATTTGACCAATTTTCATGCAACAAACGTGAATTCAGATTGACAAAGTTTATTTTATTGAAAGCTCTTAAAACATCAGTTTTAAGTTTAGGGTGATCATGTTTAAAAAACAGGCAGGTCATACAATGATCTGTTATTCTGAAATCAGATATTGCACTGCTTAAAGCTATTTTTGAGTTACGATCTAATCGAACAAATATATGATCCAAACATGTTTGAGATATATCAGTAATCCTAGTTGCCTCATTAATGAGGGACTCGAATCCATTGCCTGCCATAAGGGATAAATATTTTTCAGTGACCATCGATTGCGTTAAAATATCCAAGTTCAAATCACCTAAAATACAAATATTTTTCGAAGATTCTCCCGACAAAAGCGAAGACAACTCATCTACAAAATCATCTTTACTTTTACTATGTAATCTATAAAAGCACATAAAAACCCAATTTTGAGCATCAAATTTACAAATAACTTTAATCATATCAGAGCAAACTACTTCAGGGCTATAAAATTCACAACAATCAAGTAACCTTTCACAAATGTACACCGCAGTACCACCCGCCGCATAGAAATTATTACTTTTAGAAAACATCTTATAACCAGGTATTATAAAAAAAGTCTTTTTCGTGGTCGTATATCCATATTTCTGAGAGAAAAATTAAATCAGGCTTATTTAAGAATGATTCCAAGTGAATCAATAGCAAGTCAAAATTTTTCCGTAAACTTCGAATATTTTGATGAATAGTAATTAAATTGGTTTTAACTTTGCTACTATAAAAAATATCATTAAAATGATCTTTGTCATAATTATTTAAATTATCATAAGTTAAATTATCCATTAGGTATATTGACAATTCTAAATTATTTATAAAATAAAATAAGAAAGATAGGTAAACTTAAAACTATGTTAGTTTATCAAGATCAACGAAAGAACAAATACGTATAACTTTATCCCCTTCTTTTTTTCTCATCACAATGTCGCCATTATTTACCCATACATAAGAATATTGTTTTGTTTTTTTTAATTGGTTAGCTTTGTTGAAAAGAGATCTATTATAAAAAGATAAACTTTCATTTATAAAAATTAACCTATTAGTTGATTGCAGGCCAAACAGATTAGTCGTCAATTCTTTTTTCCTTTTACTGGACATGATTTTCCGTTTGCATTCTAAGCTCTTCAGCTTTACGCATACGATGTTCGATGATTTCTCGACCAAAGTCGTTGAGTTGTTTTGATTGTTGGTTTTATTATTGTTCGATTTTTTGACAATTTTCTTAACAAAACAAGACTTAACGTCATCTTCAGTTATCTGTTCGCCTAAGCCTTCTGCCAGTAGCTTAAGAGCAGAGTTAAATGCATTTGTCTTGTCAACGTTTGGGAGACCAACGATGTCGATGCACTTTCGAAGAGATTTTTGTTGGAGCGTGTTTACAGTGTTTTGTAATTCTGCCACCTTAGGTTAGGTTAGGTTGAAGTGGCTGTCAGTCATGAAAACTGACACACTTAGACCATAAGTTGGCCCATTGTGATACCACAAGAATCTGGGAAGCCTTTTTCCCTACTCGATGAACCATTTGGAGCTTCTTATGAAGCGTAACAGACTACCTATGTCAACATTTACTAAATCACTAGGATCATTGAAGTAGAAATCTCCAAGATGGAGTCTTCGCCTATGAGATAGAGCAGGACAAGTGCATAGAAGATGAGGAATCGATTCCACCTCTTCCTCGTCCATACAGCTTCTGCAAAAATCGTTAGAGAATACGCCAAGACGCGTTGCGTGCTTGCCTATAAGACAGTGTCCGGTTATGACACCTATCATGGAGCTAATGTGCAATCTGCTTAGAGATATCAAACATTTAGACCGCTTAAAATCCATTACTGGCCAGATTTGTTTTGTTGCCCAGCAAGTGGTGATATTGTTCCACCTAACGTTTGTTTTCTCTAAAGCATCTTGCTTCAGCATAAGTTTACATGTAGCGATGGGAATACCAATATCTGCCTTACTAGGTAGAAGAGGTAGAGTTGTTCCATATTTAGCGAGTTCGTCGGCCATACAATTACCTGGAATGTCTCTATGCCCCGGCACCCAACACAGGTGAATGTTAAACTGCTGCGCCATCTCCAGCAGAGATGAACGACAATTTAGGGCTGTTAAAGAGTTGGTAGAGACCGATTCCAGAGATTTGATAGCTGCTTGACTATCCGAGAAGATGCGGATATCTGTAGTTGATAACACGTTTTCTTTCAGCCAAGATAAGGCTTCTTTGATCGCCATAAGTTCCGCCTGGAACACGTTACAATGATTAGGAAGACGGAAGGAGAGACTTAATTTTAGTCTTTCTGAGTACACACCACCACCCACCCCATCATCAGTTTTCGATCCGTCGGTGTAAATATGGATTGATTCATCTTCCAAGAGAGCCGTATCCTCCCAGAGAACTCTAGAAGGAATGCTGACTTGAAAGTTTTTGCCAAACTGAAGTTTTGGGATGGTGTAATCAGTGCGACTTGTGATTGATCCGAATGAATTCAGAATGATGGAATGGCCAAAGTTGTTGTTGGTCCATTGTGAGGAAGCTTTAAGGCGAATGGCTGTATTTGCAGCCACTTGTTTGCTGAAAATATTGAGGGGTGTCAGATGGAGCAGAACGTCTAGAGCAGCGGAAGGTGTCGTACGAAGTGCTCCACTTATGCACAAACAAGCAGAGCGTTGGACTTTGCTCAATTTGTCGCAATTTACCGCTTTATCCAGAGCAGTCCACCATACTGTCACTCCGTAAGTGAGGATCGGTCTAATCACCGAAGTATATAGCCAGTGAGTGATTCGAGGTTGAAGGCCCCATTTGTTCCCAACGGCTTTTTTGCAAGAGAAAAGTGCCACTGTGGCTTTTTTGACTCTTTCTTGTATATTAGGTTTCCAGCTTAACTTTTTGTCCAAAATAAGACCCAAATATTTTGCTTGATCAGTGAATGTTAATGGAGTACCTTTGATAGAAGGAGGATCAATATGAGGGATTTTATATTTCCTTGAGAATAGAACAAGTTCTGTTTTATGAGGGTTGACACCCAGACCACACCGGTCAGCCCAGTTGGTAAGCTTATTTAAAGCATTTTGTAAGAGTTCTTTTAAGACAGTAGGATGCTTTCCTGATACGGCAATAGCAACATCGTCCGCATATGCAATCACTCTGTAACCCTCTGCTTCCAGGCATGTCAGCAGCTCATTTACTACCAAGTTCCAGAGAAGGGGAGATAGGACACCACCTTGCGGCGTACCTCTACTGACAGACCTTCTAGCGGAAAAGCTGCCCAGTTTTGAATTGATAACCCTGCTAGTCAGCATTTGATTAATCAATTCACCAAGCGTACCATCTACCTTCAGGGATGTCAGAGCAGATGCGATCGCATATGTGTCGCATATGTACTCTATATGTACATATATGTACTCTCCAGAGAATTTTTTTCAGTTTGCAGTGTATGTATTAGTTGAAAAGAGTTGGATAGAATATTCTTCATCGCAATGATCTCGGTGTATAAGAGATCGATCGTGATGGCTGCGGGAGGGGTACTGCTTTCTACGGTAGAATATGACAGAATAACCTCCTCAGCAGTTACTGTCCCCTGAGTTGGCAATTGCATTTGCTTTGTATTGAGACTTGATGGATCGGTGTTTGATGGTTTGGGTAATGGAAGTTGTGAGCGAAAAGAGTTTCGTGCATTTCTCTTGCATGCATCACACAAGTAATCAATGTTATTCTTATTTAAACATTCAATGTCACCTTCAACTAGATTGGCACAATTTAAATGAAATAATATATGACAACCGGCACATTGAATAGCAGTTTCATCACGAATCACTTTCTTTCCGCACAAACAAGGCATATTCAAATGATAAAACAAAATAGTTAAAAGTTTTAGTATATAGAAATTGTTCTTTGTTTTACGTTTATTGTTTGTAAGAATCAAATATATTGAATATATGATGATAAAAAGAGAAGTGTCCGTGAAAATTCAATAGTTGTGTTCACCGCACAAGTCGAACACCGAATGATAAATAAATAAATAAATAAATAAATAAATTGTTGGTGTTGTCATATAATATGTTACCCTGAAGATATTAAAAAGTACCCGAAAATTTTTAGCCGTGTAAACATCCAAGGCAAATAATAGCTTGTTCAGCCAAGCTAATAGCAGTTCATGAAAAGCTATTTGCTGCTATAAGACCTGTCAACAAAAGTCTTATGGCAGTTAATTATGGTATCAACTTATTCACTTTTGATTATGTTCTCCTCAACAGCAAATTGGCATAGTGGTAGAGTGCTAGACTGGTACGAGGAAGGAATCGAGTTCAAATCCCAGGTAAAAAAAAAACTTTTCATTTTTATAATTAAACTAACATTTCACTCATTACAGAATACAGAAAAAAAGGTTTCGGAAGCTGACTGAGGAAAAAAATACAATAAAATAAAATGCAATAAAAAAATACAACATCAGAAAAATAAAATAAAAAACGGATACAATAAATATTTTTTTTTAATTTCAGAATCAGCTTTGTTAAAAAAATTTTTTCTCTCAATGGCAAAATAGATTTTCGCGAATAGCGACAGCGTATATTATTGTTTATGCAAAATAAATTTGGGTAAGGCCATATATAAACCTCCAAGGCAAGCTATTGGCAAAAGCTGTCATTAAATGGCTTGGGTAAGGCTATTATATAAACATTCAAGGCAAGCTATTGACAATAGCTGTCATTTAATGGCTTTCGTAAGGCATTATATAAACATCAGAGGCAAGCTATTGGCTACAGCTGTCAAAATGGCTTTCGTTAGGCCTTATATAAACATCCAAGGCAAGCTATAGCTTGTTCAGCCAAGCTAATAGCAGTTCATTAAAAGCTATTTGCTGCTATAAGACCTGTCAACAAATGTCTTATGACAGTTAATAAGCTTGCGTAAATGCGCCAAAATGACTTGCATAAGGCCTTTTACTGTTTCTATAGCAGTCTGAAAATAGCTTGTATAGAACCTTATACTAGTTAAATTGTTAGTTGGGCGGCCTTCGCTTACCCTCCGCTCCGCCTCCGCTCGGCTTCCGCTCCGCCTCCGCTCAGCCTCCGCTCCGCCTCCACTCCGCCTCCGCTCCGCCTCCGCTCAGCGTCCGCTCCGCCTCCGCTCGACCTCCGCTCAGCCTCCACTCCGCCTCCGCTCGGCTTCCGCTCCGCCTCCACTCCACCTCCGCTCCGCTTCCGCTCCACCTCGGCCTCCGCTCAGCCTCCGCTCCGCCTCCGCTCGGCTTCCGCTCCGCCTCCGCTCGGCCTCCGCTCAGCCTCCACTCCGCCTCCACTCCACCTCCGCTCGGCTTCCACCTCCGCTCAGCCTCCGCTCCGCCTCTGCCTCCGTTCCGCCTCCATTCCGCCTCCGCTCCGCCTCCGCTCAGCCTCCGCTCGGCCTCAGCTCGGCCTCCACTCGGCTTCCGCTCCGCCTCCACTCCGCCTCCGCTCAGCCTCCGCTCAGCCTCCGCTTGGCCTCCGCTCCACCTCCGCTCGGCTTCCACTCCACCTCCGCTCAGCCTCCGCTCCGCCTCCGCTCAGCCTCCGCTCAGCGTCCGCTCCGCCTCCGCTCAGCCTCCGCTCAGCGTCCGCTCCGCCTTCGCTCAGCCTCCGCTCCACCTCCGCTCCACCTCTGCCTCCGTTCAGCCTCCACTCAGCCTCCGCTCCACCTCCGCTCAGCTTCCGCTCCGCCTCCGCTCAGCCTCCGCTCCGCTTCCGCTCCGCCTCCGCTCCGCCTCCGCTCCGCCTCCGCTCCGCCTCCACTCAGCGTCCGCTCCGCCTCCACTCAGCCTCCACTCCGCCTCCGCTCCACCTCCGCCTCCGCTCCGCCTCCGATCCACCTCCGCTCAGCCTCCGCTCCGCCTACGCCTCCGCTCCGCCTCCGCTCAGCCTCCGCTCAGCGTTCGCTCCGCCTCCGCTCCGCCTACGCTCAGCCTCCACTCAGCGTTCACTCCGCCTCCGCTCCGCCTTCGCTCAGCGTTCGCTCCGCCTCCGCTCCGCCTTCGCTCAGCCTCCGCTCCGCCTCCGCTCCGCCTCCGCTCAGCCTCCGCTCCACCTCCGCTCCACCTCTGCCTCCGCCTCCGCTCCACCTCCGCTAAGCGTCCACTCCGCCTCCGCTAGGCCTCCCCTACTTCCGCTCCGCCTCCACTAGGCCTCCCCTACTTCCGCTCCGCCTCCACTCCGCCTCCGCTCCGCCTCCGCTCCGCCTCCGCTCAGCCTCCGCTCAGCGTCCGCTCCGCCTTCGCTCAGCCTCCGCTCCACCTCCGCTCCGCCTACACTCCGCCTCCGCTCCGCCTCCGCTCAGCCTCCGCTCCGCCTCCGCTCAGCCTCCGCTCCACCTCCGCTCCACCTCCACTCCGCCTCCGCTAAGCGTCCACTCCGCCTCCGCTAGGCCTTCCCTACTTCCGCTCCGCCTCCGCTCCGCCTCCGCTTAGCCTCCGCTCCACCTCCGCTCCGCCTCCGCTCCGCCTCCACTCCACCTCCGCTCCACCTCCGCTCCACCTCCACTCAGCCTCCGCTCCGCCTCCACTCCACCTCCGCTCTGGCTCCGCTCCGCCTCCGCTAAGCGTCCACTCCGCCTCCGCTAGGCCTCCCCTACTTCCGCTCCGCCTCCGCTCGGCCTCCGCTCCACCTCCGCTCCACCTCCACTCTGCCTCCGCTCCGCCTCCGCTCCACCTCCGCCTCCTTTCCGCCTCCGTTCCGCCTCCGCTCCGCCTCCGCTCGACCTCCGCTCTGCCTCCGCTCAGCCTCCGCTCCGCCTCCGCTCAGCCTCCGCTCAGCCTCCGCTCCACTTCCGCTCCGCCTCCACTCAGCCTCCGCTCCGCCTCCGCTCCACATCCGCTCTGGCTCCACTCCGCCTCCGCTAAGCGTCCACTCCGCCTCCGCTAGGCCTCCCCTACTTCCGCTCCGCCTCCGCTCCACCTCCGCTGCACCTCCGCTCCGCCTCCACTCAGCTCCCGCTCCGCCTCCGCTCAGCGTCCGCTCAGCCTCCGCTCCACCTCCGCTCCACCTCCGCCTCCTTTCCGCCTCCGTTCCGCCTCTGCTCCGCCTCCGCTCCGCCTCCGCTCAGCCTCCGCTCGTTCTCCGCTCCGCCTCCGCTCCGCCTCCGCTCTGCCTCCGCTCGGCTTCCGCTCCGCCTCCGCTCAGATAGCAATAAACTTGATGCAACCGAAAGTTACTACATACAAACAGACAACACTGCATTAAACGCAGATAATGGCAATGTAGAATCATGTTTATTCAATTATTTTTAAACTGTTTTCTCGTTTCCACTTTGTTTATATAAAAATTAAAAATAATACAAAAATTGCTAAGTTAGTCACTCTATTTATTTTCATGTAATTTACATATCATTACTTATACCTGTACTGCTCTAACTTTCATTTATATAATTTATAATTTTCTATGTTTATATAAGTGACAACTATATCTCTCAGTCGTGTTGCTGAAGATGACCGGTACACCGGTTGAAATGCATTCAATGTATAATTAAAATCTCTTTTTATTCACTTTTTTTCTTTGAAAATAAAATAAAAAAGTTTTTGTTGGTTGACTCAAAACTTAATGGTGTTTTAATTTCAAATCAAAAAATTTAATAAATGAACTATGTATGCATTTATATTTATTGTGTTTTGCTAAAATAAAGATGATGATTGCTTTCTTACATGCACCCCCAATTTTGCAGCACCATTGATTTAATAATAATGATGCGTATGAATATAATCTAAATATGTAGGATTGTAGGTTTATCCCTGTCCACATATGAAATTTTATAATCAATTTTTCCAAGAGCATTGTAGTTTGTTAAATCGTTCTTTACACAGAAAAATAACTCAATCCTTTTGCGTCCAATCAATCAAATCAAAATTTTGAAATATTTCACTTTGCATTTGGCAAATGGTTTCTTTTGGGACCATTTGGCATATTCAAGGTCTGGCGGTAAACGCAAGCCAACTTCAATTCAACAAAAGAATTCAATTCACTATTCAACGTTTGAAATGCACATGGTGTGGATTGGTAGCCACCCTCGTTAAATTTCCATTCATATAGCAGTTTATTTATTTTTTTTATTCAGCTATTCCTTTTTTTATTTACCTAGATTGCTCCGTTTTAGAACTTAGCAGAATAACGCTTTAGAAGACAAGAACTAATCCACAGGAGTCCTTTGTTATCATGCTCTTTTGAGATTCCATTCCAAACAGTCGTACCGTAGAAGTAAGCATGTGCTAAAAAGGCGGATAATCACCAGTGTTGTCCTTCATAGTCATCGTTGTCGTTACAGTCATCGTCCTCGGACCCATTTTCAGTTGCGATACATGTAAGATGTAAGATATTAACATGGCAAGTTTTGCATTCGAAAAAAAAAAACGAATTTCAGATTTTAATCTGGCAATAATATTATTTGTTATTGCAATTTTGTTTGTAGGTATATACCTTCCTACCTACATATATGGGTATGATATGAGTAGGTATTTATCTTCAGCCTTTCTTTCATTGTTGCAGTACATTTATTTAAGAAAATTTGTGTAAAATTTTAATTAAGTGTATTGAAATTTTTTTAATTACCCTTGGCCCTTTAGGCAATTCTTAAATAAATATCATCGCATCTCCACCGCCCCGCCGCCGCCGCCACCGGGCGTTACAACAAAAAATCGTATTAAGATATTATTGTGTACCTATTAAAAATTATTTCTTTACAAACATAAACCTCTTTTACGTTTTTTTTTTAAACAAAATTATAGGTGTAAATTAAAGTGAAAATTAAACAATATTCTACTACAACAAGCGTGTCAAACTCATTGGTTACCACGGGCCAAAACAGCAGGATCTAAATTGTTAAGGGCCACAAAAAAAGAAAAGTTAGAATTTGTATCAAACATATTTAAAAAAAAAAAAGAACAAGAACAACAGTAAAATAAATACATTTTTCCTGAGAGTTGGCATCTAATCCCTGCTACCATCTTCTCTACTTGTGGAGAAATCTTTTTGGCAGTGGTAACTTTTAAAACAGACCAAAGGTGCAAATCAGTTATTCTGGATCTTACTTATTCAATCAATATCTTTGGGCGCATATTAAAGAAGAAGCCATACTGATTGAGCAACATTAGAAAAATGAATGTATTTTTGTTCGAATTCCAAGCGTTTTTTCCTATGTTGGCTAAGTCCGTAAAGGGCTTCTTCTTTAGTATGCGTCCAAAGATGCAAGCCTCACGCAATCTTTCCTTAACATTATCAGGAAATTGTCCACTTTCTCTTTTGCCAAAAACCGCAGCATCTGCATGGCTCTTGACAATGAGGCGCCAAGCTTTTACAGGCGCAAGGTTAAAAGTCCATAAGCCAAAAGTCCATAATGGACTTTTGGCTCCCTTGGTTGGGTTAAAAGTCCATAAATGCACTATGAACTTATAACCCACCCAAGTGGGTCGTAAGCTCATAGTTTTTTTAAGAAATTGGGACAAAAGTCCATACTTAAGGCAAAAAAAAAATTTGTTCCTTAAATGCAAAAGGAACTTTGCATACACCCAACCTCGCATCCACCCCAAATCCTATATCGAGCCCAAGCAGGGGGGTTGCATACCTCACTATATATTCCTCACTATTTAAATTTCACGAACCTAATAAATCCTCTCCTTTATTTGGTTTGTAAAATTTAACAATTCGCGAATATACAGTCAGGCATGTATGGGGGGGGGCATGCTGCCCCCCTGCAACCCCACTGATTGGACTCGATATAGGATTTGGGGTGGGTGCGAGGTTGGGTGTATGCAAATTTTATTTTGCATTTAAAGAATCTGGATTTAATGAAATTTTGAATTTACCCTATACATATATCCAACAATAATTAACTGTCTTCTAAGTGGGCCAAAATTCCATAAACGATGGGCCAGAAGTGCCGATTATGGACCTTTGGCTTATGGGCTTTTAACCCTGCGCCGCTTTTGCATTGCAGGATTAATTTTTCTCACTATGCAAAACTCCTGAAAAAGCCCATTTTCAATATTTTGAATGCGTAGCGTAGATCTAAAAATTCTAAACTACAACTTTTAAAGCAGCTTGAATTTTGAAAACAAACATAATTTATAACCCGTTCCTTATTATGTGCACGATCGACTTTTGTGCATTTGGACAATTTATGGCTGTAATGAAAAATATTCAATTCAATTCAATTTCTTTTATTGAACATAATAAATACAATCTGGCTTATAACTAACATGATACTATGATAAATTTACATTTGTTGGCACATAGGGGGCCTAACGTTATACAATGTCTTAAGTTTAACAAATTATAGATACATATATAAACAATGGTGTTTTTGGTGTAGGTTGGGGGAAGTGTTGGCGTTTAGCCACGGTAGAAATCTGACAAAATGTCAGCGTAGAACGAGACTGCTTCCTCGTTGTCCATGATTATGTTGTCATCAAGAGCTTCCATTGCACTGAGGTACCTTAGCTCCGGATGTCGTTGTTCAGGGGTCATCCTTCTCATTAGCTGATTCGGGTGGTCGATGATGTTCCGTACTAGTCTCTCCAGCGGGATTATGTTGGCTTCGGAATAGAGATGTTCGTTCCTGTAGTGTTTCCGCCACTGCCGGTCAAAGTACAATCCGGTGCAAATTCTGAGAATCTTCCTTTCGAACAAGGGCGTACGCAGGATTTCGATCAGGGGGGGGGGCAGACTCATTCAAAATATAAAAAAACTAGATTTCTATTCTGATATTGCCGTGCTAAGAAGAAAACGTATCTACATGAGGATGGTCGTTATATGGGTTTTTTGAGTTTTTATATTTGAATGGGCCTAAATCAGCTTTCCAAAATACTACAACAAAATATTACTGTAAGTGTTGCCGTTGGTTTTATTAATTTAAGTAAGTAATTTTTTTCTATTTTATGCAAATAAAGTAGACGCTCGATTTAGTGGATCTCGAAAAAGTGAACTATCCACTATAGTGAACACACAAATTTTTATAAAAAAAACCTATTTTGTATAATAATTTCGCGCAAGCATTTTACATAGTTTGAGAGCTCTGAGGAATTGTTTCTGTTTTTTTGTTTAAACCTGAGTGAAAGCCTTCTTTAATGCTTAATTAATATTAAAAACATTCACATCGAACGAAATGTGCATTTAAGATCAAATTCGCCTTTATAAAGCCTTACAATAGTCCCTCTCAAAAAAGTGGACAATATCGAAACAGTAAAGAGGCCTGGTTTTTATTACTTCACTATATCACCTAAATGCTCTGAATTTTTGGCAGATTTTACGCGAGCTTCCTAGTATGCAAAAAAAGGAACGGCTATTTAATTTACCCCTACAGCGACTGTAAGGGATATAAAAATCTGAAAAAATTAGGGAGTTTTTTCTTCATTTAGAGCCAATTTAGGTCCATCTGAGATAACTTTTTTCAACGACTACCCTAATCTACATACATTTCTGGCATTTGGAGACATATAATAGGCTATAATAACATAGCAAATAATTTACTTTCTAAGGTAATTTTCCAGATCTTCAAGTGCTAGTATGGTGGTAACACCTTTTTTTCTTAAAAAAAAGCAGATACGTGCATTTTTCTTAAAAAAAGCAAGGTTCTTTTTACAAACGACATTTTTCTCAAGCATTTTTAACTTATTATTTTGTATAAATAAAATAATAGGTAGATAATTTAATTTGTCAAAACTGGTAGATACATTTTTTCTTCTAAGCACTGCGGTATTAGAACAGAAATCCAGTTTTAAGGTGCCAAATTAAGCATTTTACTTTCTTAGAAAAAAAAGTATGTGAAAGTTATTTTGATCTGCCCCCCCTTCCGTACGCCCTTGCTTTCGAATACTTGAAGCTCCTTCATGGCTGTCTTCGAGATTGAAAACCAGACTGGGAAGGAGTAGCTGATGACAGGTCGTAAGAGCTGCTTGTAGATCAGTAACTTCGTTGGTTGGCTTAGTTCTTTTCTTTTCTTCATCAATGGATCTAGACGGTGAAAGGCCCAGCTGGCTTTTTTGAGTATACATTTCTTGAGTGCGGGTTGAACCTTAGCAACTCATTGAACTGGAATCCCAGGTACTTCACATTCTTTTTGGCAGCTATGGTGGATCCGTCAGGGAGTCTCAAGACCAGATTTCTGCAGTTGGCTGCAGTGCGAATACCTCTACATGTTTTGGCTCTATAATTTTTTTTTTAAATGGGCTCCACTCTTCTTAGGGAAAATTTTTCAGTGCGAGATAATGCTAGTCTCGGGATATAACCTGAGTTAACTCGAGAAACGTATTTTTCAGTTAATTGAAATCCTAACGGCCAGTTTTTCAATGCGAGATCATCCTAGTCTCTGGGTTAAACCTGAGTTGAGTTAACTCTATAAACGTGTTTTTTCAGTCAATTGAAATCTTAAGTTAACTCCGAGTTAACTCGTCTAATTTGGTGAGTTAACTCAAAGACCAAATTGAGGGCCTTTTCAACTGTGGCGCCATCTGGATTTCGATAAGGAAAGTTATTGTCAGTGCAATTTAGTTGTGGCGCCATCTCTATTCCGATACGTGAAAGGCGTAGAAGGGTGATATCCATAGTGTCGCATATCGTTGGCCCTAGATTTTTACAACTGAACTTAAAAACTGTTCCTGAGTTAACTCGGGATTAATTTATTTTCAGGATATCTAAGCTAACTTTGATTTAACCCAGAGCTAACCCTGAACTGAAAAACTGACCCTTAGTTAACACTAAGTTAACTCACCTCATTAGGAGAGTTAACTCAGGGACATAAATGAGGGTCTTTTCCGTTGTGGCACCATCTCAAATTCAATTGTAAAAGTAATTGAAAGTACAATTCCGTTGTGGTGCCATCTCTATTTTGATGCATGTAAGGCGTAGAAGGGTGATATCTATAGTGTAGTGTAGCACATCGATTATAATAGATTTTTGACAACTGAAAGATAAAATTAATCCTCAACTGAAAAACTGTTCCTGAGTTAACCCTGGGTTTATTTTTTTTTTTCAGGATTAGCTAACTCTGATACAACTCAGAGCTAACCCTGAGCTGAATAACTAGCCCTTTGAAAATCTGGCAACACTGATGAATGGCCACATGCTGGTGCTCTAGGATAAACTAAGATAGTAATTCAGCCTAAGCTTTATAACAGCATTATTCCAAAGAAAACGCTAATTCGTGTAGCAACCGAAACGAAGCATTTTCTATGAATATCTCTTTCCTGCTATGTATGCAGTTAAATTAAAAACTTTCAGTTTATTAAAATAAAAAAAGAAGCTGAAAGGTGTTACATAACCTTAAAAGATCATGGTTTTCTTGTTTTATATTCCCAAAAACCAAAGATTTTCAAAGATTAATGGATGGAATTTCTCAATACCAGGAATTATTTTGGTTTTATTTTTCACGAAAAAAATGATCGGACGTTATATCCAATTGGGGGAAAGGGTCGTTACACTTTTGACAATTTTTGTTTTAGTAATTTTGTTTACCGTTTAAAGTAGGTGTGTACAGGTGGGTATATTATACCTACATATAGTTTAAAGTTTTTTTTTAAGAAAATCTTACTTCCTTCTAGCTATTTATCGCACTCAATCCGAACCACCCTTTACTATCCTGAATCCTAAGCACTCATTACTATAACAGCAAGTACGCGCGACTCAGTGGTGCATTTAATTTACTTTGCCATCCCTTCAGAATAGTATAATGGGAATATGACGCACAAACATAGCCACCTTTCAGAAAAAGAAGAATAGAATAACTTTGAAAGCAACATATATCTCATCCTTCTCGAGTTACAATTTTCGTGCGCTTTTTGTGCACCTCTTCGTTTTCTTTGCGGAAAATAAAGGATTTTGTAAATGGAACGAGTGAGCGCCTGTCAATTGAAAACGTCAGAGAATAACAATTCACAGAGACTTTGTAATTTCTAACACAAATAAAAAAAAGAAATGAAAGACGGGCGAACACATGAGATTTTGTTTGTAATTTGTTTTTGCTTTTACTCATACGGAATTGGATTACCCTATTAATTTGGAAACATAAAATCACAATACGTGATTTTTTGATTAAACATTAAATTTAGATATAATTATTCAAGCAGAAAATAAAAGGTCGCAGTCGCAACATAAAAACATTTTAATGTGCACAACAGTTTCATTGAGAGATATTCAAATTTCAGCACAGAATATCAACGATCTAAGCTGGGGCACTTTTGACCATCAGTTTTCGTAAAAGTTTTCACCAGTAAGAAAATAATAATAACAGAAATTATTTTATTTCCTGAACAAAGGGAGACAAAGAAACTAAACATAAACAAACTAGAATTTTCAAATAACTTATATAACACAAAGAAGGCAAAAAAGACTAATGGCCTTTTCAATTGGGCGCATAATGACAGTTCTCGTTCTGAAAAAAAGAAAATGCTTCTGGATTAGATTTCAGAATCAAAACCAAGAGCGTTCACACGCATTGAATCAGTGTTCCGGATTGCCAATCGAAAAGGCCATAAGAGAATTTATATACAACCATTAGGTAAACAAAAAATCTAGGTACCTACATACATAAGGCATTTTCTTTTTTAGCTCTGAGCAGAGCATGGAGTGGAGCCAGCAAGTTTTCAAAAAATTTTAAATCTGTGGAGCAGGTTGATCAAGCAGTTGTTTTCGCGTTTAAATGATCGAGCTTGGTTTGACAACCAGCCATTTTGTCGATCATGTTGGTCCATGTATAAACCCCCTTATTAACAACTTCAAAACTAATCGGAATCTCCTATATCCTATTGAATCCTTTCCTAAAGGAATGTATCCTAAAGGGTAGTAAAAACACGCAAAATTATGAAAAAAGGCTAGATGCTACCCACACTGATAACTTCCCAGAAGCTAGAGACCCGATGTTTTTTTGTAATTAAAAAATCGTCGATTCTTAACATTCAACGCCTTCGGAAACCTTATAAGGTGTGTAGATATGCAATTAAGTGAAGACCAAAGTATTGGACCACAGCTTCCCAGCAAACATTTCCCTTCAGAAATGATTTATAAATAATTCACAGAAGTGAAAGAAACCCTCATTTATGAACTCATTTATAAACCGGTTTGGATCAAATTTACTGGGTAGCATTACTACGAATTCGAATCGTTTTTATGTTTCATTAATAATAGAGTAATTCTTCACTTTAGTGAATCAAAATATGACGCTTATATATTCATTTCACTGAACAATTCATGAATCTTTTTTGAATCATTTAAATGAGACAGATTGGATTCATTAATATGAATATAAATTGGGGTTTGCTCATTCAGTTTAGTGAATATAAATTGAATTATATTTAATTCATTATAATGATTCTTTAATAATCCGAATGTATACCAAAGAACTGAATGTAAATATTATTTCAGTTTGGTTATACAAAATGCTATTTTAAAATGGTAAAATTATCTGCATAAACAGTTTGATTTCCCTAGATTTATCGAAGAAACTTATGATAAATTTTTCTAAAGTATGTTTATTTGTTAATTTATTCAATTTATCACTCACTATGTCACTGATGAGTTCAAGTGAGTAAGCCGAACGAAACGCCAATTTGTAGGCCATAAAAAGCTATTTATTCAATTTATCTTATTTTTATTTTTTTCACTGCCACAATGGATATAGTTCCATCCGTACATTAACAATACGCAAAATTGAAGGAATTTTCTCTTTGCATAACTTTTGTATCAGTTTTGGCTTGACTAGGTCCCGTTAAGGCTTTTCTAAACAAAATGAAAGGGACATTCAGTTTATGTGAATAAAAATGGACGCACCCAAGATATAGCTACCTCTTTTGAGGATCGCTTGTGCGCGTTCACTTTTATTCATATTATGTGAAGGAAATAAGAATCTCGATATTTTTTTATTATGAAAAAAATCAACACAAATTCCCCCTTCCCCGCGTATGAGGTAAAAGTGATGGGATATTTGAGTATATTTACATTTGATTCACTGAAGTGAGTGTTTCTCGAATATATATTCTTCATTTTCACTGAATGTTCAATGAATGTTCACAAAAATGTTTGCTGGGTTTATTCTTACAAAAAGGAATTTACTAATTTGTTTATAAGACGTAGTACCTCGTGGCTTGATGGTTAGTGCGTAGGACTGTCATGCCGAAGGTGTGGGTTCGATTCCCACCCGTGCCACCTAAAAACAGAAATGTTTTATTCGAGGTACTGCCTCTTGCGAGGAACTGACAAATCCTCCAAGAGTATACTTGTCATGAAAAAGTGCTTCTCATTTAGCCGTTCGGACTCGGCAAAAAACTGTAGGTCCCCTCCATTCCTGCCAACAAACACGCACACAGGAATGGTTGTGAGTTGTAAGTCACTAGGCCCTGGTTCTCCATGAGAAGTTGCGCCACCCAATTTATTTATTTATTTTTTTTATAAGACTTAATAATTTTTAATAAGGTATTACAACATTATTGTGTGGCAGGATAAAATTAGCCCTGCAGTCGATATCATTGTTGGATCTCATGATTTTCGAGCCGAAAAAATGTCTGTAGATAATAGAAAACCCTTTCTGCTCTTACTTATCTTTATTTGCTCTCGAAAAATGGTGAACGAAAAAAGATAATTATACGTACGAACGAACAAACACACACCTTTCTAAAAATAATGGATTCCCAGGCGGTCGAAATGTCAAAATTTTCAATTTGAGAAATCGGATCAATAAGGTCCGGTAGAATATCCGCTATTGAGTATATCCTAATTGCCGAGTGCCGTGCTGAAAATACATACCCTGGCTCTGATTGGTGTCAGATTTTATTAAAATCTCGAGTTGTACTTGCACATGTACTTATGTACCTATGTATTTATTGTAGGTATATCACAAGGAGTAAAATCTGATATATATATCTTCAAGTATGATGTATGTCATATTTTTTGCGTGCAACTGAATATAGTAATGTTTTCACTAATAAAAATTGTTTTAATGAAATGACGCCTATGCTCTCAGGGATTCCTTTTTTGTTTGCGAAAAAAAAAATACAAACGTGTTTGTCACTCCCTCATCTTCATTTCATAAAAATGATCATCTCTTTTCAAAAAGAACTAAAACACAATCAAATACATAAAAAAAACCAACATTCTTATTCCTTTTGGGAATACATTTGAAATGAATATTTTCTTCTAAAAGATAGGTAGATCATAAAAGAATAAGGAATTGTCATCGTCTCTTAGTCAGATTAAAAGATTTTCATTCAACCATTCGGATTCATCACCCTAAGAGAGATAATAAATATTTAACCTTAACCACTATGGCACTACCGCAACCACCCCACAAAGACCTATAACAACATTATACCTACCTACATTATAATTCCAAAATTGATGGGGTGGAAACTCAAGTGGGATATTTTCTTAGATATGTTCATGTTTCATAACAGTTGTCACAGATGGTGTAATTGGAGTAATTACATTTTTTAATCCTTAAGGACTTAAAAGCTATACAAGAATTCTTATACATAATAACCTTACCCAAAGCAAGATCATTCATAGTTGAAAGTGGAAGTTAATAATAAAATCTTGGGACATTTAAAGAAGATTTAAGGGTTTCCCTGGAGGTCTCATTTATTTGTATTTGAAAAACAATACCCCATGTTAATTCGTTCACCTTTCAAAACCTATACAGGACAGGCTCTCACTATAAGTTGAAAAAAAAAAAATATTATTTTGAATACTTATGTATGTATGTGCTTTTAAAATGTGGACAATCACCGGAGAGCCAAGAACCTCCGACATTTTTAATTGACATAAATATTTGGCAAAATAAGAATAATTCTTTGGAAAATTTATTTGTCATTTGATTTCCATATGTATCTACTTCATTGAAATGAAAAACCAACGTTAATACCATTTGAAGTTTTCAAATGCTATAAATGGGAATTAAATATGTTCATACAGCAAAAAAGGTTTTTTGAAATGACAAAATATTTGATTGCGTTTGGTGTATTAAACTTTAAATGTAGATAAAATCAACTATTGAAAATCAAATTATTACCTACAAATAACAGTTTCATCAGCGATGACTGTACATTTCAAAGTATTAAAGTCTGATCATTTTCAATCTTATGCTACATTTCCACCTAATGAGATTAACCTTAAATCTCCTTTAAATCTCGCAGATTGTACCATACACATTTATTTCGTAAATCTTGAAGATTAGGAATTAATCTTGTTAAATCTTCCTAGGACAAATAGTTTTACAAATCGAACTAACCTATTTTTACATGGTGCTGAACGATTCATTCGAGACTCGCATTCAGTTCTTCATTGTTTCACACGAATCAAACATTCTGTCTCATTCGCACTTCATAAGAAAAATTGGAACGCCATTTGCATTTTTGAAGGTGCTGTCAAATTTAATCTTTTTTAAATCTTTTTGTGCGGTGGAAACACCAAAAAGATTTATTAAATCTAATCTGAGATAAACCTTTGGTGGAAACATAGCATTATAGACGAAAAAGTAAATTTTGTCATCAAATTTTTTGTCTCTTACAAGGCAGGCCCTATTTAAATCAACACAACATTATAATGCCAACATTTTTTCAACTTTTTGTCTCTTGCAAAGGAAGGCCTGATATGTCTAATCTCTGATGGCTTAAACTAAAATATTGACCTAAAATTGTAATGATTTGATATTAAAGTCTAATGCACCAATTATGACTTGCGATTCGCCGAGTCGAACGTTCGAATGTGACTATGTGGAATTACCCTTTGCAACTCGCCTGAATTAAGTTCGCCTTAAAAGGCTAAAACTTGGAAAATTTGAATGCCACTCAACACCCTTAGCTTACTTTCGCCGCTATCGTCGATGTCGAACTGTAATTCTTTGTGACTTTGAACAGAAACACAGTGTTTATTTTTGAAAAGTCAAACGTTCGAGCTGAGTCGAACGTTCGACTCGGCGAATCGCAAGTCAAATAGGGGACTTAATCTGTTCAAATTAGTCAAAATGCTTGTATGTGGGGTAATGTGGTCGACAGTGGATCACTTGCACTCACACTGAAGCTTTTTATTTATATAAGATTAAATCCTCTGAAGAAAAAAGAAAATAAATAAATATCGTCGCCTTAGAGTGAAAAGCGGCTAACTCCACATTTTTTTAATCATTATAGACCACTTCCAAAATTGTTAAAAAATACAGAAATCTATCAAATGTTTTCAATTTTACTGAATTTAGCAAAAGCGAGTGTTGAAAAATACTTAATTCAAATTTTGCGAACACTTTTTTTAAAATAATTTTTTGAAAAAAATGCAAAATAAGATTTAGCTGCTTTTCACTCTAAGCCGAATAATAGGTAAAAGTGGCAGGTCGTGCGGTAAACATAGCAAACATTAATTTTTTGACATCTATGAAATATTGAAGTGTCATTACGTCCCATATTGGTATTATAGGACATTAGTATGATACTAAAAAGATTAATTAGATATTCGACGTTTTTTAAATTAAATAATGTTTTGAGATAGTACAGAATGCTAAACTCAATAATTACCATCTATCAGATCGTCTTTTAAGCTTATTTTTAGCATTGAACTAAAGACCCCACTATAATAGGGATAAGCAAACATAATAATGTCAAAAAACCGTCGCGAAATTTGCTATTTCGATTCTTGGCTGCCATGACAAATTTCATATTTTTGGCGAGTTTTATGAGTGTAAGAAATTTTTCGTGGGTGTTATGGTAAACATTCTACACTTGCCCCTCCCCCTAAAGAAAACACCCTTTCACCATGGATATATTAAGAGGCTTTCTTGATTCTTAGTTCCTATGACAAATGGAGGCAGGGCATTCAATGGAGACCGTTTGAAAGGCTTAGCCACTTAGACTATGCCGATGATATATGTCTCTTGGCAAATAACATCAGCGGGCTGAACGGGATGTGTCAAGCTCTGAAGGTAAAAGGAGAGGCGAGTGGTCTTAAAATAAATAGCAAAAAGACCAAAATAATGCTCACAGGCCGCTCCACACATCAGCGAATTTTAATACAGGAGACGCCAGTTGAAGAGGTTGAACAATTTAACTACCTTGGAACTTGGAAGTATTGTTTCAGCAAATGGTGGTACTGATCTGGACGTTCAAAGTAGAATAAATAAAGCTCGCACAGCCTTCGGTTCTCTCTCCCAAATTTGGAAATTATGTCAAATCTCCTTGCGCACAAAGTTGAGATTCTTCGAATCCAATGTCAAATCCGTGCTGTTATATGCTTGCGAAACCTGGAAAGTCACGACTACCATCTCAAAGAAATTGCAGGCTTTTGTGAACCGTTGTCTACGCCATATTCTAAAAATTCGCTTGCCACAAATTATATCAAACGAGGAATTGTGGCGCAGGACAAATCAAGAGCGGCTGGACGTTGACATAAGAAAGCGTAAATGGCAATGGATTGGTCACACACTGAGGAAACCAAACGATGAAATTGCAAAGCAGTCATTTGAATGGAATCCTCAGGGTGCACGGCGGGTTGGAAGACCAAGAACAACATGGAAATCAACAGTTCTAGCAGAAGCAGACTCCCAGAGAAAGACGTGGCCACAGTTAAAATATCTATCTGCAGACCGTGAACGATGGAAACGATTTGTTGGTGCCCTATGCCCCAACTGGGGTTACAGGACTTGATGATGATGATGACAAATGGAACATTTATTCCAAGTTTCATCAACATAACTTTTTTTCAAAGGGTATTCGGTAAAATTTTACCTTTTGTACCTGAAAAAAAGTTATCATTAAATAAAAAAGACTATAACTTTTTGTTGAGTGGCTGTATCATTTTGAATTTAATGTCATTAGATTCAGCGTTAAAAACTACCTTTAAAGCATGTATCATATGATTAGGTTGTACCAAAACAAATATTTTAGTTTGATAGACCTCCAAACTGTTCCCGTGTGCATCTCTTCAAATGCATCTACACAAAAAAACTAGTACGGGGATTTAAGGGGACTTTGAATATGTTATAGGTAGAGGTTGAAATTCTGCTTCCATTCCAATTTTAATATTTCATGAATTAATTTTTTCAACCTCGGAACCAGCGTTGCCGATGTGGCACGATCGTGCACTTATGGCACCTTTTCATTCAAATGGCACTGTGGCACTCTAAGACTTCATATGGCACTTTGATGTTGTTTAAGCTAAAAATATTTCTTAGAATGTTTTAAGCAACACTTGCATACTTAAAACATTTAGTCACATATACATATGTGCTAAGGCAATAATTTTGTATAACTTGGAACACAGCCCACAAAGCAACACTCTACTTATTGTCATCTATCAATATATTTACGCTTTTAAATTAATACCATATTTCATTAAAATCTGAAAGATTTGATCTTAAAATCCCGAATCGGACTTTTGAATTAAACATCTGGGCATCATTTTGAGTAGTATCTATGAAAAGACAATTTACACAGGTAGGACATAAACACTTTATCAGAACAAATATTTCAAAACAAACAAGCTTTCAAATTTCGACTTGACGTTTGACACAAGAATGTATGCATGTAAGGATGAAAACAGATCAAATCTCCCAAAATAGAAAGATAGCACCTTTCGTCTTGAGATCTCCCTTTTTTGGATAAAATATGAAAAGAATAGACAAGTGGTAATCTTTTTCAAAAAGATCAAATTTTTTCAACAATGAAAAACGACATACAAGTCAAAAGATATTTTTACTTATTAAGTTGGTGGCACCCAGGGGCCCAAAATGGCACTTTCTGTTATTGGCAATGGCACTTTCAAAAAATATTTTCCGGCAACGCTGCTCGGAACCCATTCTTCCTGGTCTATGATCCCAATTAAAGCTAAAATATGAGAACAATCAATATGGATTGTGAATATATCGCGAATGAAGATAATCGCTGTGAGCTTCCTTCGAACGCTTAGAGGAAAAATACCTAGTAATTTACACCTCGTTTCATAAGAAGGCATATCAATTTACCAGTGAAGTCTTTTCACTACAGGGCCCCTATTCCGGTTCTATGATAAAATGAAATGATAAGTTTTTTATCACGAGAGTTTTCATACGACTTTTTCATTTTATCATATCATTTTTCCCAAAATGTTGATTCTCGTTATACCAGTGCAAAAATCAGCTGATTTTGTGCTGAATGTGTGCTGAATGAAAACAAAAATTATTTTAAAGAAGTTTTTTTCGATATTTACGAATGATTTGGTGGATTTTTAAGATTATTTTCAGTAAAATTGAATAAATAAAGTCAATTTATTAAATAATTATTTTGAAATCGGTACATTTAAGAAGCTTTGAAATGTCGTGCCTGTGTTTTGTCCGTGTTTCTTACTACCTACTAAGAAAAAAAGAAGAGTAGATACTGGTTTGTGAGTATCTATTAAGGAACACTATATTTTTGCAATAATTCTTTTTTTTATTTAAGAAAACCTACAAATATTGCGAAGAAATTAATAATATGTGGGACAGCTAACACCAATTTGTAGCTAGTTCTTGATAAAGATTCCCACACTCGTCCTCCCAATGAACAATCCATCTGCCTAATAAGACAAAAAGCTCATGTTTTTTATTTGCTCGCCTTCAATGAATGAGTCAATCAATAAAAACTTTTATGTGTGTTCATCCACATTAATTTATTTATTCAAAAATACTCACGTGTTGTGATCTAAAACCAAATTATTTACAATAAAGAAAATCAATAAAGATGTCCATTGTTTAAATTTTATTCATGTTTCTGGTTTTGTTTACGTTTTCAATTTATCATTAGGCTTTATCAGGCAAAATTTTTCGATGATAAATATCTTTTCATATGATAAAAGTTTGACAGACGTTTTCACGTTTACACTGAACCAGAATCGGAAATTGAGATTTATCACTGAAAAAACTTTTCATCGCGTTTATCATAGAACCAGAATAGCCCCCCAGCTCACGTAAATCGTTTTTGGATTTTTTCGATTCTAAATGAATGAACTTCATACGAAGGAATCCAGATAACATTGCAGTACTCTAGGTTTGACCTTACAAAGGCAAAAACAAACACTTCAAAGTATGTGGATCGGAGAAACCTAACATTGAATTGCGTTCAGAGACCAAAAAATCTATATTTCTTAAAAAGTCAAGTTTGCTGTCAAAAATCACACCAAGATATTTTTTATAACTTATGTATGATGGACAGTGCATTGACGTTTATTTTATATTCATGTTGGATTTGGTCTCCAAGTTGTGTTAGTTTAATATATGGAATAAAATAAAAGAATATATTATAATTTTTATTATAATTTTATTATTTTAAAAAAATTTTAAAATAACAGTCACAACTTATAATTTGTAATTTGGCGACGCGTTTCGAAATTAAAATTTCATCTTCAGGCGCAAATTTTGTTAGGTGTTTTTCTTTTTTGAAGCCCACTATATGGTTAATTATGCCTTGTAATGCTGATGGTTGGTGATGTTGTCTCTTTTTATCGTTTATTTTCTGTTTAGTTCTTTGGTTTATTATTGTTTTTGTAGTTAATATATTGTTTTTCTTTTTTATTTGCACTTTATGAGTTGTGATGTTGAAGTGCAGTGTCATATAGTGCATTCGATTTAAAAAACAATTTGTCATTAAGGAGTTTGTCTTGTTCTTTTTTGTATGCTCTATATATCTCATACTCCTCCAAAGCATCTAGCATTCTCCCTTTTCTACATATGTGCACAGGTTGAAGATTTACGTCAAAGTCGGTATAATTATGGTTATTGTCAATAAGGTGTATAGCATAATTTGATTTTGTATTTTGTTTTGGTTTATGTTCTTGAAATCGTTCGTTAAATGTTCTTCCTGTTTGTCCAATGTAGTACTTGTCGCAATCATCGCATTTAATTTTGTATACTCCAGAGAGTTGTTTGGTTTCTATTTTTGTTTTTGGTTGTAGAATTTTTTGAATGTTATTATTTGTTTTGAACGAAACTGTGATATTGTGTTTTTTCAATTCGTTTTTTATTTTATGAGGTAGAATATTGGTGTATTCTATAGAAATGTATTTTGTTGGTGGAATTTGTTCGTTTTTAATTTTATTTTGTTCAATATTTATTTTCCTTTTTCGTTTAGTTATTAGTTGATCTATTATTTCTGTGTTATATCCGTTTGATGTTGCTATTTGTTTAATTGTATTTATTTCATTGTGAAAATCTTGTTTGTTCATGGGTATAGCAAATAATCGGTTGACGAAAGCATTATATGCTGCCAGTTTTTGTGATTGCGGGTGATGTGAATCGTTGTGTATAGTTATGTCTGTTGTTGTTGGTTTCCTATAGATTTTATATTGTAGTTTATTGTTGTTTGTGGTTTTACTTATGGTAAGATCAAGAAAGTTTATCGAGTTTGCAATTTCTATTTCAGCTGTGAATTTAATGTTTTTGTTAATGTTATTTATATAGTTGTTGAGCATGTTAATTTGTCGATTTGTGCCATCAAATATAATGAATGTGTCGTCAACATATCTAGAATATGTTATTATTTTGTTGAAATATGTGTTGTGGTGTGAAAGAATGTATTTGTTTTCGAAAAAATTTTCTTATTGATAATAACATCAAAACAATATCAAATGATCCTACGAAGAAATATGTAAAAGACATAAATAACGCCATTAACAAATGCAATAATCTCTTCACAAATGCAACAAAGCATCACTTAAAACAAACGAATGCAAAAGCACCACAGTTAACAGGGCTTCCAAAATTACACAAAGACGGTACACCTATCCGACCCCTTATCAACTACACAACCGCCCCCAGCTACAAACTCGCCAAAAAATTACAACAATTAATCAAAAACAGCACCATCATCCATCGCAACAACAGCATCAACAACTCCACACAACTTACTGAAAAATTAAAAGATATAAACATATTACCACAATACAGAATGATTTCTTTTGACGTTACAAACATGTACACGAATATACCTGTAGAAGACACAATCAAATTAATAAAAGAAAATTTAGAATCTACAGCAAAATTAAACCAACAACAAATAAACGAATTAATTTCATTATTACAAATAATATTACAACAAAACTACTTTACTTTCAATGACAAATACTACACACAAGATGAAGGACTAGCCATGGGATCTCCCCTCAGTGGGTTAATGGCAGAAATGTATTTAAATTTTTTCGAAAACAAATACATTCTTTCACACCACAACACATATTTCAACAAAATAATAACATATTCTAGATATGTTGACGACACATTCATTATATTTGATGGCACAAATCGACAAATTAACATGCTCAACAACTATATAAATAACATTAACAAAAACATTAAATTCACAGCTGAAATAGAAATTGCAAACTCGATAAACTTTCTTGATCTTACCATAAGTAAAACCACAAACAACAATAAACTACAATATAAAATCTATAGGAAACCAACAACAACAGACATAACTATACACAACGATTCACATCACCCGCAATCACAAAAACTGGCAGCATATAATGCTTTCGTCAACCGATTATTTGCTATACCCATGAACAAACAAGATTTTCACAATGAAATAAATACAATTAAACAAATAGCAACATCAAACGGATATAACACAGAAATAATAGATCAACTAATAACTAAACGAAAAAGGAAAATAAATATTGAACAAAATAAAATTAAAAACGAACAAATTCCACCAACAAAATACATTTCTATAGAATACACCAATATTCTACCTCATAAAATAAAAAACGAATTGAAAAAACACAATATCACAGTTTCGTTCAAAACAAATAATAACATTCAAAAAATTCTACAACCAAAAACAAAAATAGAAACCAAACAACTCTCTGGAGTATACAAAATTAAATGCGATGATTGCGACAAGTACTACATTGGACAAACAGGAAGAACATTTAACGAACGATTTCAAGAACATAAACCAAAACAAAATACAAAATCAAATTATGCTATACACCTTATTGACAATAACCATAATTATACCGACTTTGACGTAAATCTTCAACCTGTGCACATATGTAGAAAAGGGAGAATGCTAGATGCTTTGGAGGAGTATGAGATATATAGAGCATACAAAAAAGAACAAGACAAACTCCTTAATGACAAATTGTTTTTTAAATCGAATGCACTATATGACACTGCACTTCAACATCACAACTCATAAAGTGCAAATAAAAAAGAAAAACAATATATTAACTACAAAAACAATAATAAACCAAAGAACTAAACAGAAAATAAACGATAAAAAGAGACAACATCACCAACCATCAGCATTACAAGGCATAATTAACCATATAGTGGGCTTCAAAAAAGAAAAACACCTAACAAAATTTGCGCCTGAAGATGAAATTTTAATTTCGAAACGCGTCGCCAAATTACAAATTATAAGTTGTGACTGTTATTTTAAAATTTTTTTAAAATAATAAAATTATAATAAAAATTATAATATATTCTTTTATTTTATTCCATATATTTATTTTATAGGTTAAATTAATTGGTGAGCGGTTGCGACAAAGTTTCAAAGCTTTGGCATTTAGAAATGTTTAGATTTATGGAATTAACTAAGCACCAATTCGATAGTTTATTGACATCATCCTGCAAAAGAAAGCAATCCTGTTCAGATTTTATGCGACGGAAGACTTTTAAGTCATCTGCATACATTAGACACTTTGAACTTGAAAATATGTCAGGAATATCGTTTATAAGAAGCAAGAAGAGAAGAGGGCCGAGATGGCTACCCTGTGGGACGCCTGATGTAACACGCACCGGTGAGGAAAGGATATTATTGATACGAACTTATTCAGAGCCCAATCTATGGGGGGCGAGCTGGGCATTTTGCCCCACAAAAAAATTTATTGTTTTTCCTCTGCGTGCGATAGCTACACAAATGCTTCAAATCGTCAATCGGCATTTTTTTCACAATAGTTTTAAAATACACAGGTCCATTACAGTATGAAACATTACAGCCTTGTTAAAACTCTCTATTTCCAATTTCCTTTCCTAAACATTTAATTTGGTTTGAAACCACAACGATTTCCTCATAAACCCACGTCCCAATCCCAATACCCATGTCCATATAAATTAAGAGCATATACTATCCCATGAGGATAACTAAACACATAAACAATGATGTGCAGCAAACGAAACAAAAGGGAATGAAAGCATTTATTTACCTTACACTTTTCGAATTGCGTAAAGTACTCAATTCAAGCTATTCAGGGCATTGATACATAATAATGGGAGAGAGGGGGTTAAGCATCGCTGGTCGTAGTAAAGTTAATATAGCCAAACTGAACGAACAAACTTAAACAACCATACAAGCCAGGGCAATAGAAATATAATAGGGTGCCACATTGTCAGGGATGTATTCGTTATAGAGCAATTCTGGTAGCTGGTTGTTCTTAAAGACAGCAAGCAGTCCACCTACTACGCATTGGATCCGACACTTTGATGATGCTTTATTTATATAATCGTGGTGGTCGTGAAGAACCAGGAAAGTCGGAAGTTACATGGCCCTATTTTTCCAGTGCGATTTTTGTTTTTTGTTGGTGGACGGAATAGGAGGGAGTTAAAAATGAGGGGAAAGTCAATTATAGTAATACAACAACAACAAAAAGATCGTCATTGGAAAAATTGGGAAATGTTAATGCCGACTAAGTCGGACTCTTAACAAAATAAGAAGGTTTTAATATCATTCACAAAACCTTACTGATGTGGAAAAAAGGGTTTGGTAATGTATTAGGAAACTATTACACAGGGGAAATTTTCATTAAATATTGTAAACTATTTACTTAAGGGTTATTAATAAAATAAAAATTCACTTCAGGGATCTCGACTAACCTGGTTCTTCACGACCTCCACGGATATAATCACAACAAAAACATGAATGTTAAAAAAAGAGCAAAATTCTCATATGTCCACAAAACCATGTGCGTCAGCCATACAAATTAATGATATCTAAAATATATTTCAAGTTCTAATGGTCTTTTCGATTGGCAATCCAGAAGCGTACGGATTGACATTCAGAATGGCAGTTTTTAAAAGATAATAAATCGATTCTGCATTTCATTTCAGAATCGAAACCAGAACTACTCACACATTCAGACACATTGTTGTCAAATTTTGCAAAAAGTAAATTTTTAGCTAAAAATAAATAAATTTCACACATTTTACTGTTTCTAAGAACAATTATTTTCCGTTTAAAATATTATTTTCCCATTTTCTTTATTGAAAATTATCATACTCGTCCATATTTGTGTCAAGTTTCCAAATGTGACGAACTATTTCGGCATCTGCATGTGAAGTTACACAAATGCAGGGATACGAAAACTTCAGAATCAAACTGCATGGGCCTGTTTGTTTAATTGACGCTCCGGATCGGAGAATTCTTCCGAATTGCCAATCGAAAAGGCCATACGTTCATGAGAGTAATATCGAAACATCTCCAAATTATGACAGAAACTTGGTATTATTTATTTATATAAAAGCTTAAGTTTTTGTACACATAAGAACTTGGCTCTTTTTTTTTAATTTATATTTTCTGATTTCACTGTTTTAGCAAAGATTTTATTTTTCCATGTGAAAATCAAGATTTGCGACCGCTCTACCAAATTTCATCATTCTGAAACAACCGAAATTGCTCCATATAAATAGTAGCAACTCTAAGTAAGTGGGTGGATGCCACGCACGCTGAATAGAAAATCTCATTTATTTTATTTTTCTCTTTATATGCCCTTCAAGTTCTATCTTTCTACCGATTTTCATCGCTTTTCAAAACATGGAAGAGCACTATATAATACAAATTAAAAAAAAAGTGGGTGAGTTCCACGCCCCCCTGAGCAGAAAATCCCAAAATGTTCTATTTTTATTTTTGTAGATATGCACCTTGACCCCTCTGCCTCTCTACCAATTCTCACCATAGTACGACAACCACAAGTGCACCGTATAACTGATAATAGTTTTAAGAATTTGGGTGTATGCCACGCCCCCTGAGAGGAAAATTCTAAATTAATGACTTTTATGCTTGCATGCACTTCAAACTCTATTGATCTACAAATTTGTATTGTTCTACTCTACAGCAATCGAAAGTGATTCTTAGAATTTATAAGATTTTTTGAGAAAGTGGGTAGATGCCACGCCTTCTGAATGAAAAACCTTACATTTTCAGTTTCTTCTCTTTGTATGAACTTCAAAAGCTACTGCTTTAACCAATTTTCATTGCTCAACCAATTTTCATTGCTCTAAAACAATCGGAAGTTCTCCATGCAATACATCGTCGGCCTTCTGTCAAAACCTCGTAATTCTGTTTTGAAATATTGCTTAGAAGCCACAAAAAACTAATATAAAAGGTTATAAAATTGAATTCTTAGATCGTAAAATTAAAACTGGTTGATAGCACCAAAAGGAACCATACCATAGTTACCAGACATAGATAGGTACAGTCGACTCGCCCTCTAAGTCGAGCTCCCTCTAAGTCGGATTTCCCTCTAACTCGAATTTTTTCGCCATATTTTTGCATTCCCCTCAATTTTCCATACAAAAACCATCCTCTAGTCGAACTCCCTCTAAGTCGAAATTCCCTCTAACTCGACTACCTATATTCCTTCGATTCTTGGCCGATTTTCAATACCTTTAAGTCGAATTTTTGAATTTTTCTTCTGTAAAAATAAACAATCAACTACAAAAATTCACCCTCTTGCTGCTTATATTCTAATACAAATAACAAGCACATACCTTCACTCTATTCATCTATTTATGTAACAAAAACAAAGGAATACCAACAGCAATTTTGTAAATTTGTTTAAAATGTTTTGCTTTCAGGTTCTTAGGTTAATTTGGACAAAATTATAACACAAAATTTAACTTCTAATCCTAGATTTATAAACTATATTCATGGTAACATACATAGTTCATAAATATACGTCTGTGAGAGCCCTTTCCTTAAAAGTTATCTTATTTACTAACTATAAAGATTTTTGCAAAAAATACACATGATTAATTTTAAGGAACATTTATTTAAAACAAATTAACGAAACTCTTGCGATGCTCCCCGCATATGGGTCGTAGGACGTTTACAAGAGGTGCAGTAAAATCTCGTCTCACGCTTTTTTTATAATCGCAGAAAAACAATTTTTTCTAGGTACGTTGATTATCAGGATTCACCGGAGCACAGGGCAAAGTATCACCTAGAATGGCATGAATATTAATTTTTAGGCATCGCCTCAAAGTCACATCTTTCACATATGCCAAATATACCGATTGTAAATTTATATCAACCAAAATAACAATAACGATAGTATTAATCAGCAAAATTAATGATTTATGAGCACAATTCACAATTGCATATATGTAAATTTATATATAATAAAATTTCCGCACATAATTTCACATTATAAGGTAACACGCAGCTACAATTAATTGTATTACTATTCATAAACATACGTATCTGAGACCTCTTACACTTAAAATATCGAATACTCAACGTCTTACAACAACGAAACTTCCGTTACACTAAGACTAAGCTCTCTTTGTTTTAGGAAGGTACTAAGATGGACGTATTTGTATCTTTTGCATATCGGATGCTATGATCAATTTTTAAACTGAGAGGGTCTGTGAGACCCATGTTTATGAATCTAGGAGTACTTAATTTCTAGGCTGGTTAGGTAAATGCCTTCTAAGAGAAGCTTCTCTTTATTTATTTAATTTATTAATTTATTTTTGTATCTTGATTTTACATGCAATAAATACTTTTTATCAAACAATATTTCTGTCTAATTCGAATTTTTCCAAAACTCCCTCTAAATCGAACCAATTTTGATATCCCGTGCTCCATAATTTTGATGATCTGTCAGTGAGTGAGTCCAGTGCCGTTCCTAGGCCTTAGGGCACCTGGGGCAAGCTCAAGAGAAACCGCCTTTTTCGAAGGGCAACGCTCTGCTTAAACCATGCAAACATGAAATGGGCACAAACTCGTATCATAAATTCTTGTTTGAATTCAACAGGAACTTAAGAGTATTATTTTTAAACTCTGTTTAAGACACTTAAAACAATCGCTTAATTTGATTAATGACAATGCAAAGCAGCATCTATCTATCTATGATCTGATCAAAATGTCTTCTTTCAATTTTTCTACTTATAAAATGTCAAGTGTTGAAATCTCGGTTCATAAAATTTTGGTGAAACTTTGTAAACTTTAAGATTAGTCGGTCTTGGTCTTTAAACCAGAAGAATTTTTTTCATTGAAATTATAAAAAGTGACCTTATGGAGACATATCGTTCTCACTCCATTTTGAATCCATTGAATAAAATAAAAATTTTAAATTAAAATTTTGTGTTTTTTTTTACATAAGTATACTGCGTTACATGGCAGCACGGAGCATGGAGGGCTTTTTGTAGTAAGGCGCCCCAGGCGCCTTTCACGGTGAGGTGCCTAGGGCAACTGCCCTTTTGCCCAACCCCTAGTCACGGCCCTGATGTTATTCAGTTACGCTCTTAGCGATTTTCGAAGTCCTATATCTCAGGAACTATTATTTCTAAGAAGATGAAATTCAGTGAACCGACTGTGTCTTACTAGCTCAGCAAATACGTCGAACGCGAAGTTTCTGACTTTATTCGTAGGTACTGAAGTAAGTGGGAAGTTGAAAACTGCCTGAGTTTGTTCCTGAAAAATGGGTGTAGTGCCGGGACTTTTCTGGGGCACTACCATTCCCTTTGATTTTGAACAGCAGCGCGAATTTATTAAACAACTATGATTTTATGCTAAAAATACCTACTGCAGAAGAATTCAAATTTAATTGAAGGGTCTACGAGAAAAACGACTTAAGTCCCCTTGAGTTGATTCCGAGAAAAATTTTGTAAATTTATTATAAAAATAATGATTACTTCAAACAAAAATGAATAAAAGTAACAATTTTTTTTTTTGTTGAGCACGAAGTAGGTAGGTTTCGCAAGCGTGATAGTCCGGGAGCCGACCGTAAGATTACATATCTCATCGCGGCCACAAAAAAATTGGATGCCAACCGATAGCTTTAGTCCAACATTTAAAAAACTACTTGCGTGAAGTTGGAATTTGAAAAACTACTTGCGTTGGCATATTTGAGCTAGACCAATGGGACCATTGCAGGAATTTGCAGTTTTTTTGCATTTTGTATGCATTTCTATTCCGGATTTTGCAGTTCACCAAATAGTGGGTGTAACCGACTGTACTGCTAACTTCACTGTGAAGTTAGCAGTGCCTGTCCTTTTCTCAGCAACCGGGCTAGCTAGGAATCTGAAATCAGGCTCTGAATTCATAGTTTAATTTGCAGTTCAAGAAAGGGAAAAAAACAAATTTTTAGTTCCTTAAATAAAAAAAATCATACTGCTAACTTCACCGTGAAGTAAGCATAAAAGTCCTTTTCTCAGCAACGGTGATACTTAGAAATTTGCAGCTAGGCATAAAATTTGCAGTTTAATTTGCATTTCAAGAAAAATTAATGTCCCAATTTTGAAGTCCAAATTTGAAAAAAATAAAATTGAAAAGTCACTGTGAAGTTAGCAGTACATACCCTTTTCTCAGCAACTGAGCCAGCTAGAAAATTGCAGTTATGGTCCAAATTTGCAGTTTTTCATGCACTTCAAGAAAAAATGCAGTTCAAATTTTTAAGTCCAAATTTGACAAAAAATTCACTCTGCACTGTTAACGTCACTGTGAAGTTAGCAGTACATACCCTTTTCTCAGCAACTTATAAGCAAAAAACTGAAACAAGTGCCGATTTTTTGTAGTTTTTCCAGAATTTTAAAGGGGGCGGAGGGGGCGTGGTTGTGGAATTTTGGAATTTTCATCCACCAACCATACTATATAACATATTAAAAATTTAGAACTACCGGACCTCTTGTAGGGTAAAACCTCTCTGTTTACTGGACTAGTAGTACGTTCCATACAAAGGTTAAGAAACCGTTAAAGGAAATATTTTTTTTATTAAAAACGGCTACAACGATTTTTATAAAACTTTTTATATACGCTAAAATTAGTGCGATTTACTCTTTACTGTTGGTTTGCGTTTTTCCAATTGCACGAAAAAGTTCCTGGGAGAACGAAAAGAAATTATAATTTTGTTCGGTGCTAAGGGAAAGCCCAGTATGTGGAGTTTATGGATATAAGCTTCAATCCATACACAGTCGAATACTTTCTCGACATCCAGGAATCATCCGAGAGTAACTTGATTGTGGTTTAACGCTGTGGTGATGTCATGATGAAACTTCAGGAATGGATGCAGGGTGAAATATTTTTCCCGGAAACCAAACTGCATGTCTGGGATGATGTTCTTTTCACTGCAGAACTTCTTGAGCTTCCTGAGTATCAGCTCTTCCAAGAACTTACTCAGATTGTTGAGGATGGATATCGGCCTGTAGTTGGTGGTCATGTTCTTTTCACCTTTCTTGGGAATCGCCACGATTTTTGCAGTAACCAAGGATCCAATCCAACATATGTACATATATGAAAAGATTTGTTTTTCTGTATATTCGCGGTCATAATTTCTAATACAGCTGACTTTCAACTCTTTTTCCTCCGAACGCTAGTTGTTCGTGGGCACCGTCCGCTTATCTAATTCTTTGCTTTTAAGAATAAGTAAATAGTACTGTGCACCTAATTTTTATGATGTTTAGTTTTTGCATTTGAAAAATGTATACAATTCTTTTTTTATTTTTGTTTCCTTGATAGTATAATTTCAATATTTTAAATAATTGAAAACAGTTGCTTAGCCTAGAGTAAATCTTAAAATTCAATTTTTCTAGCTTCATTGATTTTAATTAATTACCATGGTTTATATTCTTGCATTTTTAAAGATTAAACGATCTAATGTAAAAGATTTGAAATACAATATATATAAGGCGTTCGCTACGTAGAACTGTAGACGCTACCGTTGTTCCATCTGAGGAAATCTTCCGCTGCTACCTGGATAAAGGAGAAATGCCTTAGTGGGAACACCCCTCCCCCTTCTCTCATTTGCTGTCGTCTAAGACCGTCCACAGTAATTGGAACCCCATCTTCAGTTAAAAGGTACTAGGCACCCGATATTCACCACGGTGAAGGTGAGACCGTGAGAGTAAGAGTTGATAGACAGAGGTTCGCTTTTCATGTAAGCTTGTAGTAGAAACCAGATTATTTGAAGAAGTCTCCTTGCTCTGAATTTTATCAAAATTTAGAAGGCAAAATATTATTAAATTTTCAGTTGTTTGATTAAAAATTAGAAGAGAATAAATCATCATCATAATCGTGTCCTGTAACCCCGGCTGGGGCATAGGGCGTCCACAAAACGTCTCCATCCTTCACGGTCTGCTGCAAGGTACTTTAGCTGTGCCATGTCTCTCAGCTTTACCAACACTGGCCGTCAATACGTCATCCATCGCCAGGAGGAAGAGAATTGGCGATAGCATATCCCCTTGTTTCACACCCTGTTGCACTACGAAGGAGTCGGATAGCTGCCCATTGTGCAAAACAAAACACCTTGCGTTGTTGTAGGACTCTTTTATAATGGCAACAATTTTTGTTAGAATTCCTCTACCAAGCAACGATCTCCATATATGTACATTCTCGGTTGACACGATCAACGGCCTTCTCAAAATCCACAAACATAAGGTAAGGCGGTGATTGAAATTCCATCGACTGCTCGAGGACGATACGCAGGGTGTTGATATGGTCGATACACGATCGACCACTGCGGAAGCCAGCTTGATTATTTATTTATTCGCTCGAGAATGATGGTTGCCATTAGTTTTGGGAAAACGGACAAAACGGACAAAACGGTGATACCACGCCAATTGTTAGAATTCTTTAAGTCACCTTTCTTTGGCAACTTAACAATCACACCATCCTTCCTGGGATAGCTTTCGTTTTCCCATATGCTTTGTATCAGCCGGCGGATATAAAATACTAGCTGCTGTTACGGGATTGGCGTTCAGGAATTCAGCTGGTATTCTGTCCAGTCCAGCTGCCTTGTTGTTTTTGAGGAGATTTATTGCTGTATGGATTTCCGATTCTGACGGGGGTTCGATGTCAATACCCCTATAGAACCTGCGCATCTCGTTAATTTGGGGCACTTCAGCACTCCGCTCAACTGAATCTTCATTTAGCAGGGCACAAAAATGGTCCTTCCATCTACGAAGCTGATCCTCAATTGATACCAAAAGTGTGCCATCCACATCCATTACAGGATGATTGGTGTTGCTTTTTTTCCCGATAACATCTTTGGCTATTTGGTACAATTCCCGGATATCTCCTCTTCTGGCAGCGATTTCCGCATTATCTGCGAGTCCAACTACCCTCACCCTCTTGTCACGTCTCACACAGCGATAGACCATCTTATGTGTAATGCGGTACTCTCTTCGCAAGTCAGCCTTTCGTTGAACATTTGCTTCGGTATTTATTTGGATTTTCAACGATTTGCGATGTTCGATCTTATCCCAGGTGTCTTGGGATATCCAAGAGTCTCTACGTCTCGTTCGCTAGGGTACAGTTTCGGATCCAGCCTCCATAAAAACACTTTTAATTTCACCCCACATTTCATCAATTGTTGAATTCTGGATTCCGTTTAATGACGAGGCTCTGTCGTTAAAAGTGGTGACATAGTTTCGACATATGTTGGGGTCATTCAAAGCATAAGTAATGAATTTTGGGATCCTTGCTGCATCCTGCGCTGGTTTTTGTACGGCAGCGGTTCGTAGTTTGAGACTCGTCAGAACCAAATGGTGGTCGCTTCCCACATCGGCATTTCTTATACTCCGGACATCACACATAGACTTCCTCCACCGCTGCTGAATCATGATGTGATCAATTTGGTTTTCGATTTGACCATCCAGATGCACCCAGGTAATTTTGTTGCACGTCTTATGCTTAAATACAGTCCCACCTATCACAAGACGATTCACGTTACAAAAGTCGACAAGCAAGTAATTTTTTTCATTCCGTGACCCCAAGCCATTTCTTCCCATCACGTGTTCCAGTCCGTAATTGTCTGAACCGACTTGGGCATTAAGGTCTCCCATATAACGACTATGATGTCGCCTCTCGGAACACTACTGTAAGCCGAGTTAAGATGAGTGTAGAACGCGGTTTTGTCTTCCTCGGTCGCTTCATTTGTGGGGGCGTAGCACTGAATAATTGTGACGTTACGAATTTTTGAACGAAACCTTGCTGTCATTAATCTCGCAGAAATGGGCGCCCAGGAGATCAAACTACGCCTCGCTTCTTCGTTCAACATAATTCCGACACCATGCAGTCTTTGGCCAACCTCTCTTTCTCGGAATACAGCATTCTTGTCTGTCCAGTGTCTGATCTGTATCTGTATTCCTCTCCACTTAGTTTCGCTTATGCCCAGGATAATGATCCTTAGGCAAAGCATTTCACGCTCAACCTGCTCGTATCTACCATCGCTGTACAAGGATCGAACGTTCCATGCTCCGATTTTCGTACGTATGCGGTAGCCAAAAGTAATATTTGCTCTTCTTGAAAGACTTCTTCTATTTGTCAACGATTCATTTATTATTATGGCGTCTTGATTGACGCTCGTACATGAAAGATGCCGCACCCCCAAATCCGATGTGCGGTTTACTGCAACCGAAGCTACAGAAGGATTTTCTATAAAAAGATTACCTCTTGGGGTCTCATTTCCATTTGTTGTCATAATTCATGTACTTGCATATATCCTTCCACCATGGTGTTTTCCGAGATACGATTAATAACATACATAAGCTCGGATTTGACAGGCACACCCGCTTTTTGTATGGTCAAACACATAACTGCTCGAGGCCGCCCACTTTGGGAAAACAGACGCCTTTTGTAGCCGCCCAATATGGGTTACAGACGCTACCTGCTGCTGCCGTTGGCCTTTTACCAAAAAAAAAAAGAGCCTCCGCCACCAGACTATCATGCCGTTGACCGCTACCTGCAGTTCATCCGTCTTAAGGGGGCTTTTAACCATCCCAAGGACAAGTTTGTGCCCTGACCAGCAACGCAGGGTTGTCTGCTTATCCCGGCATCCATTCGGTCCCCCTGCACGTTAGCGTTACCCGCCCTCTACCACGCGGAGATGTGCATAGGGATTTTCCTATCATTGAGCCTAGGGCCATATGGCGTCCTAGCACTCTCAAGTACTTTTAGAGGGCAAAGAGAATAAATATTCAAACATAATACCTTATTTCATTACACATTTTTGAAACTAAGGCGCCAGTTATATGTAGCTATCATTGAAACTCATCAGTGAAAACTTTAATGATTGATTATGAGGCGTTTAGAAAGCAAAATCAATCATTAAAATTTTCAATGATGAGTTTCAATGATAGCTATAACTGGCACCTAACTTGCATATAGTTTTTCTTCTTAAAGAACCCATTATTTCACTTCGCTATATTAGCCTATTGAATAGACCGGAAAATGAGGAGCATAAAGGAATAATTACGTGCAAGGGTTTTTATTATTGTGGCCAGTGTGACCATTCTCTCAGAAACGCATGGGTGAATTTAGTAGCATTTTCGGTTTTAAGCATGCTTATGGGCCAAGCAAACATATTCAATAATAAAAACCCTTGCACGTAATTGTTCCTTTTTAAAAGGTCTATTCAATAGACGCTCGATTTAGTGAATCTCGGAAGAGTTAACTATCCAGTATAAATAGTGGACGCACACAATTTCATACAGAGTATAAATTATATATTTACGATGATCACTGATTCAATGACTGACTCTTTGACGCTGGAAAATATTTTGAATATATAAAAGTTGTGGAAACGTTTCCAAATGCCAAACGCGTGTTGGGAATATAACGGTCGATGTCTTAAATGATAAGTGTTAAGTAGACGCACTTTCGGGTAAAATCTCAGTGTTGTCGCTTTTCGGGAAAATCATTTTTTGTGTGTCAAAGGGTGGGACCTCCATATTTTTTGGTAGTTTTTAATATTTTGAACATGCAAAAAGTTGCGCAAAATACCAGTGTTGCCACTTTTCGGAAACGTAATTTTTTTGATGGCAAATGGTGGGACATCCTGTTGCCGAATGCGTCTTGGATGTCATAAGAGAAAGGTTTTGAGTAGGTGCATCCAAGTGTAAAATGTCAGTGTTGCCACTTTTTGGGACTATACTTTTTTATGTCAAAGGGTCGGACCTCCATTTTTTGGTAGCTTCTACATGCCAAACGCATGCTGGAAAAATAACAGTTGATGTCTTAAAAGAAAAGTTTTCAGTATACACACAAAAAAAGGTTGGGAAAGTAAGGGTTGATGCTTTCGAAAATAGGTGTTGAATAGACACACCTTTGGGTAAAATTTCAGTATTGCCAATTTTTGGGAACATATTTTTTCTGATATCCTCCACTTTTTTGGTATTTTTAACATAAAAAAGTTGCGGAAATGCCGCCCAGATGCCAAGCAATATAAAAAAAGTTATGGTCCTAATACTTATTTCGATCATATTTGATGTTAAATTGTTATCTATATGTATATTCATTATGTATATTCATTAATTTTCAACGGGCCCCTCAGGGGCGTTACAACTAACTAGTTGTAAATAGTGAACAATACGCAACTCGATATAGTGAACACATATTGTTTCTCAGTGAGAATATTCCAGTTGCAATTTATATAGATTTAGTAGAACACATATTTATGGTGTGATTTATTTTTGTGTTACATTGTAATAATTGTCAAACCAAATTCTGCTAAATGCTGAAGTGTATTGTTATCATTTCTTATCTGAGGCGTAGTGTCGAATTCGTTAGCGAAATCAATTTCAGTTATTAAGAATGCTGACCTTCGTAACCTATCCTAGGCCTTTCGCAGTTCGCACTTGTAATTTTAGCCAATTTACGTTTATAGGGGTACACAGATAGTTGCACAGGGACCACCACGAGGAGGTAAAACAAGCATTCACCGTGACTATATTGTTAAGCTACTAACCCAGACCAAGTTCTGAGCAATCAATAGTTTCCCGATCGGGCACGATGCTGGATGCAGGTCACTCAAAGTGTATTGCATTATGATTCCAATTTGTTTTGATTTCGTGTGCGAAAAGTGCGTTTTTAGTAAAATAACTATAAAAACTTCTCACCGAGCTAAATGTAAATTTTGGATAAAACTCAACTTTAGAAAGCCTTTTTAGCATCCCTCTCCAAATAGTGAAAACTCGAAATAGTGAACAGGTCTTGCTTTTTTGTTCTCACTATATCGAGCGTGAGCCTCACTGTTTTCAATTAAAAAAGAAGAAAAGAGAATTAAGAAGCTTCCCGAATTTTATACCAAAGAATTAATTCAGGAGACCATTACGCATAAGCCATGGGGTAACAAAGAAAACAAAGTTATCGTTTTACAGTTTACATAAAGTTTAATCATTTTATTACTTGACAAAGAAACAGTGGTGTCAAAGTGAATACTAAAATGTATTAAAATGAAAAATGCCACTCGCTCATGGAAAAGGTTATTGTGACGTCATGGATAGCAAAATGGTGACTTGGGTGTTTTTAATGAGCATACCCTGTTTCTCTTTATCATTTATCTTTTCACAGGTTTTCACAGAATGAATTGATTGTGATAAAAGAATCATCATAACATTTGCTTTCATTTTTTCACACTTCGATAATCGCATTGGGATTGAAGTCGTTATCATTTTTATCACTTCTTTCTTTCATAGGTCGAGAATTAACCCTTGAATTGAATAAATCTTACACAATTCATACACCTTGATGTAAAATGCAACATTTATCTAGCCTTTAATTAAATCTTAACATAAGTGTTTTATTATTTCTGTACCTTGGTTTTAAAAGGGCCAATGTTTGATAATTTTTGGGAAATCAAAAATTTTGCTCTTTAATTTGTAAAAAAGCTTATTATTTTTGAAAACTAAACTTACTTTTACCATAAGTATCTTGTTAAGAAGCAATTGAAGTACATGGGCCATTATTCCATTCGTAAAACATCTTCTACTGAATCTAATAGTGAACTTAAGTCAATATTGTACAAAATGGACACTGGCCATTTTAGAACCAAGGTACAGAAATAATAAAACACTTACGTTCTCATCACTAAGCTTTTGCATACATCATATAAAATTGATATGATTTTATCATAGTTTGAAATACAAATGTTCTATTGAGAATGTATAAAATCGAGCATAGTAAAATAGAACATGGAACATAGATTTCCGGGATCGGGGAGCACCACTAGAAAGTAGGACAAACACTTAGACACGACTGTCTCAAACCAGGTTTTCAACAGGCTATAATTCCCGATCGGCCACAATGAAGGCCCCCAATGGCACAAGTGCGACCCTATTCAATGTTGAACAATATTTTATTCCTGCAAAGTACTGTCTAGAGAAGCTACTAAACATACGGCACACGCATTGGTATTCTTCCAAACAGATGCGCAACAACCAAACGAGAAATCCGGAAAATTACGATATTTGAGGTTTGGCACTTTTCAAAGTATTGTCAGGGGTAGTTTACCCTTAATTCGTATATAAAGATAGATCTGTGCTGACGCTACATACATGGAACATAAAAAGCTATTAACATTGATGAACACACCGAGATAGGGATGTGGGGTGACTCACCCTCACCCGAACAACCACCCTGATGAGCTCTCATTTCTAAATTGAACAGGTTTTCCTTTTAACTTTTGTGTTGTTGTGTATCTCAAAATACAAAAACAGAACCGGAGAGAAAAGGGTCGACGGTGGCGTCTCGTCGTCAGCCCACTTAGATAATTTTATTCACAACGAAGATTGTACTCATCCGGAGGAGTAGGACAAGTTCATTATTAACGTTAAGTCAATTCTGATGTTTACACAAATTACAACTCAATTAGGATTCTGGAAGTTTTTGTATTCATAAACTAAGGGGTGGGTTTTTTTTTGGAGTGGCAAAAGCAGCCCCTTTTGATTTGGTAATTTGGTAATTGTCGGAGAGGAGTTTAATTACTTTTATTATAACAAAAAACTTGCTAAAAGCCAAAAATCTTTTGGATAATAAGCATTGTTAGATAATTATTATTCTTAAAAAGATTTTGGATACAATGAAGAAATTAAACAAAAAATTTGGATTATGTATATGTTTAAGAATATTAATAAGAAACATTTAAGCAAAATTGTCTGTTAATTAAATGCAGAGGTACCTATAGTTCCTTTTCTTACAACAATAGAATGATAAGGTTATAGGTATTTTACCGTTTACACTTTTTATTTTGTGTAAATATTGTTGTTATAAAAACGATAAAATATATATGATTAATTTTTCCACTATACTTACGAAAGATTTTAAGTTTTGAATGTACTGTATGTTCAATGTTCATACAAACTACTTTCAGCAACTTTTTTCAGAATAGCATGGTATAAGGTGTCATATATACACAGTTCTCTTAATTATGCCACACACACATGTAAAACGTTTGCCATTGTACATATACAATATACATGTCATGTGTGATGGTGTACTTATGGCCCTAGGCTCAATGAAAGGGAAATCCACAAGCACACCTCCCCGTGGTAGAGAGTGGGTAACACTAACGTGCAGGGAGACCGAATGGATGCCGGGATAAGCAGACAAACCAGGAGTCTTTCTTTAAAAGGCCAACAGCAGCAGCAACTAGCATCTTAAACTCATACTGGGCGGCTACAAAAGGCGCTCGTTTTCCCATAGTGGGCGGCCCCGATCTGTTAAGTGTTTGACCATACAAAGGGCGAGTGTGGCTGTCGAATCTGAGCATAAAAAAAATAAATTGGGTGGCGCAACAGCTCATGGAGAACCAGGGCCTAGTGACTTACTCACCACTGCTTCACCTTAAGGTTCAGTATCTTGGGCATCATCGAAACTAAGTGGAAAGGAAGAGCCGAATACAGATCTGACACTGGGGCAAACGAGAATTTTGTATTTCGGGGAGGATGAAAGAGAGGGTGGCTAAAGGCTGCATGTTTTTGGAATTATATTGAACGAAGAAGCGAGGCGTTGTTTTATTTTCAGGGTGACCATTTCTACCAGAATAATGACAGCAAGGTTTCTTTCTAAAATTGGTAACGTCACAATAATTCAGTGCTACGCTCCACAAATGAAGCTACCGAGGAAGACAAAACCGCTTTCTACACTTAGATATCTTATTAACTTAGTTAATAGAGGTGTTCCGAGAGCCAACATCAGAATTGTCATCGGAGATCTCAATGCCCACGTCTGATGAGACAACTACGGTCTGGAACACGTGATGGGAAAAAATGCCTTGGGGTCACGGAACGAAAATGGCGATTTGCTGGTCGACTTTTGTAACGCTAATCGTCATGTACTGTGTGGGACTGTGTTTAAACATAAAACTTGCAGCAAAATCACCTAGGTACATCCGGATGGTCATACTGAAAACCAAATAGACCAATCGTGATGCAGCTGTGATGGAGGAAGTTGATGTGCGATGCTCGAAGCTAAAGGAAATGCCGAAATGGGCCACGACCACCATTTGGTTCTCATGAGTTTCAAGCTACAAACCGCAGCTGTACAACGACAATCACAGGGTGCAGCAAGGAGTTCAAAGTTCAATACGAATGCTTCAAGTGATCCCAGCACATATCGTAACTATGTCACCAACCTTAACGACAGAGCTTCGTTGTTAAAAGGAATTCAACATACAACAATTGATGAGATGTGGGTGATAGAAAAAGTAATTTTATGGAGGCTGGTTCCGAAATTGTATGCAAGAGGGCGAGAGTTAGGGACTCTTGGATGTCCCAAGACACCTGGGATAATATCGAGCTTCGCAAATCGTTGGAAATGCTAATAAATGCCGAAGCAGATGCACAACGAAAGGCTGAATTGCGAAGTTAGTATCGCCTTGCACATAAGACCGTTTAATCGCTGTGTGAGATGTGATAGGAGGGTGATGTTAGACGGACTCACATAAAATTTATACCAAATATACAAAGAAATTGTCCGGAAAAAAAGCAACAACAATCACTCTGTAGTGGATGTGGATGGCACACTTTTGGTATCAATTGAGGATCAGCTACGCAGGTGGGAGGGTCATTTGTGTGCCTTTCTTAATGAGGATTCCGTTGAGCAGCGTGCTGAAGTGCCCCAGCTAAACGAGGTGCGTAGATCTTATAGGGGTATTGGCATCGAACCCCCTACAGTACTAGAAATCCAATCTTCGATTACTCTTCTCAAAAACAACAAAGCAGCTGGACTTGACGGAGTACCAGCTGAATTCCTAAAAGCTGATTCCGTTAGAACAGCTAGTATTCTAAATCCGTTGATACAAGCTGTGTGGGAAAACGAAATCTATCCCAGGGACTGGAAGGATGGTGTGATTGCTATTTTGCCAATGAAAGGTGACCTAATTTCACTCTGAAGCTAGCATAACAGCTTCTTTCTTAGCAACGGAGCGAGCAGTAAGTTTCCAAATTTGCCGTTTAGTCTTTCAGTCTTAAAACTCATTTTGCACAGGTAAATTTTGTTTGGAACAGATGATTTTACATTTGTTTCCAGCATCTACATTGTTCACTGTGGAGTTTTTTGTGTACACAGTTACTAGCTTGCGCCTATTTACCTAGTTTTGGTTTGGTATCCTGAATAATCCCTCAATATGACCAACTAGGATACATTTCATCCTTCGAAATTCATAGTGAAAGTAAAATCAATCATAGTGGCATTTAATTTAAAAACAATTATAAACCATAAGACACGTGGCTAGGATATCTTCCCCCAAGTATAAACAAAACCACCCCTTATCACAGAAGCTTTCATCCTTTCAACCAGAAAACTAACAACGTAATCGCCTTGTTATAGGAAGAAAGGACCATATTAACAGTCAAAACAAAATCTGGATAAAAGGGAAATTCAATCTGTCAAAAAGATTACAGACCAATTACCCGGCCAGAGATTTCGTTTTTCTATATGGTACATATACCAATAAAGATGTTATAGGTATAGTGTTCGGTTTCCACAAAACATATTCGGCCCGGAACTTCCCTTCACCCGTGCGTCGTGTTGAAATAATATTCCATTTTCCAAATTGAGATTCCTATCTCCTGCCTGCTGTTTTATCTTTGTCACATTTGCTCAAAGATATTCTTGCTCGTCCTTTATTGGTTACACTGGTGGTGGGCCAAATAGCTTTGTCCCTTTTCGAATCGAGTGACAGAATACAATTAAGTCCTTAAAAGAAGTCATCTTATACTTATATCGACTTGTCATTTCTCGTCGTGTTGCTGCTCGGCCGAAGGGGTGCTGTTTTAATAGCTCAAATGAATTTAATAGAGCAAATCTTTTTGATATCAAAACACAATGAAAAACTCCATACCTACATGAACTGCCGTGTACTCCAATGAATAGATAAAGCATCAGACTGTTCAATGTAAGTACCATTTAAAGGGTGATAATCAGGCACCAGTTGAGGGTGAAAATTGAGTACACATGCGAGGATTAAGAGTAGGTACTTCCAATCCATAAGACGAGACGAATTCCCTCGGGGATGTTGTCTCTCATGGGGTTGTTAGTTTGAGCCTTTTGGCAAAGGATGGGGTTCTTTTGCATTGTAAAGCTTATTTTCGCTGACGAAATAAATCGAACCTAATGGCGTACCATCATCCTTCTATTAAAATTACAGGGGTGGCCAAGACGAGCAATAAAGCAAGTAGCTAGTTGAAATTAAATGTTCATTTAGTGGTCGATTATTGTGGCATATGCTGCAAAACGGGAGAGTCATTTTGTTGATATACTCTGTTTTTGTGTGCAACATACAAAATTCAGCATTTCGTGCAGAAATAGAATAACTCTGCACTCTCCATGGACGACGCCGACGTTGCGATAAATTCTTTTCAAAGCAACAAATATAAATTAATTTTCTTGCTCGCTCATAGCTGCCTACTTGCTATTTTCTCATAATTGAATTGTTCTGATACGCGTCGTCGTTCGCCAAGGTAGGGCAGTGGTGCATTGTGCATGATAAACAAAATTAATCACCTTGAATGACTTTGATTACCTATGTGATTCTGTTCTTACACTGATTAAAATAAGAAATAGTTTTGTCTTCACTTCTTATCAGCCATAATAATATAAACAAATTAAAAAAAAGTACACTCTATAACACACGTGATATCAAGAACTGGATAGAAAAATTGTCAATTTGGTAATAATCTACTCTCCTTTCTGTGTTACCGAATGCCAAATTACACAAAAAATTCAATATATAGATGGTTCCACTGGCGGACTAAGGTAGGGGTGCCATCTTGTATATAAAAAAATATATATGACGAGTTGGACGGTCAAAAGTTCCTGCTAGACGAGCCTAAAGTTTTAAAAGTTGTTACTATAAAAAAAGCCCATTTTTTAATTTTTATCAAATCTAAAAAAAATCTGTCAAAATTGCAAAGCTGGTTTTAGGTACTTTTGGGCTGCTCCGGTGGGAACTTTTGACCATTCAAATGGTCTGTTTTTATCATATACAAGAAGACATCAGCTAAATTTCAAATGAAAAACGTGACGATGGGCCTTCGATTGGGAATGAGAATGAAATACCAGGTCCTTCTCAAAAACAAAAAATATATTAAAATATTAATAAGATATTTTGTAGATTAAGCCTACAGTGGACACCACTGTGCTGTTAACTCTACCTCCAGGGTGGTTTGGAAACGAGTGATGTGCTTAATCAACACAATTGGATTTCCCACACCCCTATGAACACTGATGAATATACTAATTGTAAGCCTCGCTCGAAAAAACAAGATTTGAAAATTTTACACACTCCAAATAGCCGTCTTATAGAGACAATATTGAAGAAAAGTCGGAGTGCTAGTGGGCGGATCCTACTAAAAGTGCTTTTTTAATCAATAATATTTACAATGTTTGTCCATTTAGCAGCGAAATTAAGAACAAATCCTTACGCTATAAAAGAACTCAAGTAAATGTTCTTAATAATTAATAAATATACATGAAAGAGGAGCGTGACTACCTGTGATGGGTTTCACAAAACCAACAGTGCTTCGTAGATCTTTATATCACTAGTATGAAAAATCTCTCAAAGTTTTATCCAAATCAGTTTCTGAGAAATCAAGATAAAAAAAAGTGGGCGTGGTAGTGGGCGAACTTAAATGAAATTTTGTTTTAATTTTTTTTCTCGTTCATAAGAGTAACTCTGAAAATTTCATGCAAATCGTAGGAGCCGTTTTCGAGAAACAAAGAAAGAAGAAAAGTGGGTGTGACAGTGGGCGGATTTTAAATTAACAATTTTTTTAATTTTTTTCACGACTTTATTAACAAATTATGAAAATTTCATCAATATCGGTGCAGCCGCTTCTTCAGAAACCAGGATTTAAGAAAAGTGGGCGTGGCACCGCCCCTGCAAGGGGTAGGAGGTCGCCAACTTAGATTTAAGTTGTATACCTACCTCCGAAACGACCTACGAAATTTCAGCCTGCCGCTATTTTTTTCCATTTACAATTCTTATTTTACTGTACTAAAAAAAATGACTTAAAAGAACCGAAACAAAAATATTAAAAAACAACGATAACACCTGCAAAAGCCATGCTTTATCTTTTTGTAAGCATCTATTCTTTTATTTTAGTTTATAAGTAGAGCTGTTTAAGTGAACAGGTTTAGAAAAATTAATTTTGAAAACAAAATTAAAGATAATTTCAAACTTATTTTTACCAAATTAGGTACTATTTCGGTTTCCAAATTCAATGCTCTTATTAATTTATAGTCATAAACAAAAATTCATTGAATTTTGAAAAAAAAGGACCAATTTATATAAAATGTTCAAGATTGATTTAATATTTTTTTCAAAACTTTGAGCATGAAAATTAATTTTTCAAAAACAGTTCACTCAAACAACTCAATTTAAAACTCTAAAGAAGAGATTTTTGAAAAAAAGGTACAGTACCTACGGCATTATAAGTGTTACCTAGGTGTTTTAATAATTTTTTTTTATTTTCAGTGAATTTTTTAGATATTTGCCCCTCCCGGCTAAACGGGGGAAAAAGAACCCCCGCTCTTACACGACTTTTTTCTTTTCTCAACCCAGCCTAAACGCTCTAGCTTTTTGGCATATTTTATGCGAATCACCCTATATGAACGAAATACGATATTTCGTGACTTTCGACCCCGTGTGATTTATGTAGTGGTGAACGTATTCAATACATACTTTAAGTATGGTTTTTTAGTTTTTCTATGGGGGATACCACACAAGAAAAACTCACCTTGTAGTCCTTGTCCCTATATCAAAGGTGGTGTAAAAGATCACATTTTGTACAGAAACACAAAATCCGTAAATCTACCGATTGAATTATATCGAAAACGGTTATGTACTCTCATGAAAAAAAGTTACCTCATATTATTTGTAGGATGTTTTCTAAGCTACAACTTAGTCTTTGACATTTTTTCTGTAAGAGTTACCTTTCGGAAGATATTCCTTAAAAACCGTTTGGGGGGGCCTTTGACCCCCCGTAAAATTGTTAGCGGCGCTCAAATCTATGGGGACTTTTTACGGCTTTCTTAGAATGCTATGAGGAAGCTCTATACCAAAATCCAGCTCTCCGCCATTTTTTCCGAAGCAGAAAGCTTAAATGACTGGACTAAAACATAGATAGGTAGGTTATTCCAAAACATCCCCAGTCTTCGAACACTTTTTGCAAACATCGTTTTAATTCCATTTTTTTCAATGCTCTCCGTCAAACTAACGCAAATATAAGGTGGTACATTCCTTCTCCAATTGGATGCTAAGGATATTTTAGATGACCCAAAACCCAAGTCGAATTTTTAATGGCGACGAAACGTCTTTCAGCTTTGCACCGAAAACCGGAACCATCATTGCTCCAAAAAGATATCGGAATGTCTACAAAGTCAAGTCAAGAAAAAGATAATTTTCTACTAGTTTTCAATGCAAATGGTGAAACATTGCCACCTGGAGTTGTTTTTCAATACCAGAAAATACCTTCAAAAATTTTTAATAATATGCCTGAAAATTGGGTCGTGGGTCGTTCGGAAACTAGATAGATGAGAACGGAAACTTTCTATGAATACAAGCAAAAAGACCAATACTTCTTTTGGTAGATGGGCATCAACCCCCATATTTCAATGCACATAACCGATTTCTGTTCTAAATACAAGATTATTTTCTATTCCCTCCCACCAAATTGAACTCATATCATGCAGCCTGCTGGGCGTTGCGACGTCCGACGACGCGTCGTGTCGGGGCTTTCAAGGGGCTCAAAAGCGAATTTCGTCAATCAGCTAGAGATTGGAGTAGCTTACCCGAAAATTTTGGGAAACCTGTTACAAAATTTAACTGTTGTCAGCTTCTGAAGCTTGTCGTAGAAAAATCTGAGAGATTAATTATAATTTAAAGAATGTTGCTGCCCCCACCACCCGCCTCCCACCACTGCTGCACCCCCTGCCCTCCCCCACGCGCCGCTGTTGTGCTCTACAAACTTCAAAAACAAACGAAAAGTCTTTATCATTTCAAATCACGAGTGCCAAATTGTTCCCTTACACAAAAATAAATTAAAAACCGTGTTTAAATCTATTCATTCTATTGAAAGTGGTGTGGGACCTTTTTCTGGTAAAATTTACATTGAAAGTATTTGAAATAATGCTGAAAATATTTTTTCATTTCCTGGGTAGTTTCCATTTTAGATCTTGGACAAAAAAGCCACAAAATTTTGTTATTTCTGGCTCAATTTCCAATTTGGTTTTTGGAAATCGAACGGGAAAAGCATTTTTCTATTTCTGACGTAATTTCCATTATGTTTTTGGGAAATTAGTCCGGAATTTTTTCCGGCCATATTTCCACTTCACTTTCTGGTCTTTTTTCCAAGGCGGTCTGCGGAAATTTCCAACTTTCTGGCTCGATTTCCTTCTCAAATTCCGGTACAATTTCCGGAATTTATTCCAGAAATGTTTCTGGGCTTTTTTCCAAAAGAAATTCCGGTGTAATTTCTTCCTTTTCTTAACTTTCGAGAGCCAAAAAATCTTTATGCATCAAATACACCCGAAGAAGAAATCGTCAAATAAATGAAGGCTCAATACCTTTGTAACCATTGAGTTGAAAACCTCCAAAAATAATACTGACGACATCTCAACTCCAACTGGTCTCCTTCTTTTTACCTTCGATCTTTTCCGTATACCAAACACCGTCAATATTGGTAGTTGCAAGGCGTCGAATACCTACTATTTTTTTTTTTTTTGTCAGACAAAAATTTCATAATAGGTACATAACATGATTGATTTGTTATCAAATTCTTAAGTTCCAAGTAACTTGAACTATAAGAGCAATTACGTACGACCCAGTCGTACTTTTTATTTTTGCAGTAATCACTCAATTTAAGTGAAAAAAGATAATGGTTTGTGCGCTAAGTACCTACAGCTATTTCATTGTATGTATGTACCTATATTTTTATAATATGTAGCATCTATCTATTTATGTATTTAGATACCTACCTACAAAGATGTGCCTTAATGACTGTTTTAATGCATGTCTAAACTATTCACCATTCAGCAAATCCGTCATAACAGCAAAATTGCACTAAATGGACTTGTCTGTCAGTCGTGATTAACAGCACACTATGTTCACATACAAAACAATTGTTCCCATTCAGTTAAATAGACAAAATCACAAAATAACCATACAAAACATGAAATGGCTTTCGAAAAAAAATACACTTTTCTATTGTATATGTACCACACGACTAGCCACACGAGTTGGCAAAATATAAAACCAGAAAATGAAACAAAATTGAGACACACACTATCACAGATAAAAAACGCTGGCTCAGGATCAGGAGTTAGGTCAAATATAAAATACCACCCCCGGCTGTAGTAGCCACAACCACTTCCACTAATAGCAGCATCAAACCAACAACAACAAACAGCATCATAACTTTGTTTAAGCGTAATTTAACTCGACCATAATGGGTCCATTTAGCATTGTACTTGCTCTATAAAAAACGAACAGGGACACCAATCACTACCACATAACGCACAAAGCACTCGCGTTTATGGCGTCAGTTAGCTACCAGCACATATACCTACATATGTACATATAAGATATAAAACGTTATCCTTCACCAAGGATGCACAACATGGCAGCAAAAAGCGTGGACAAATACAAAAAATCTAAGTGAATATTTATTTGCTAGGTTTGGTTGTTGTTGGTGTGGTATACGCAATTATTTTGTTGCTCGTCCTTATGCCGATAAAAAATGACATTCATCTCAGGACAATTTTATTCATTTTGAATTGTACGAGTATATCTATTATATCAAAAAACCAACCCCCTTAGAACATTAGATGTAAAAACACAATAAACTATCTACTCAAATTACACTGAGTACTATATTACGCAACAATTAGAAATTGGAATATCATTCAATAGACACCGGAACGGAACAACACAATAAATAATGAGCTCATATTAGGTATAAAGACTTTAGATATGCAACCTTCAAATAGTCACAATTTTTGCCAAAGATTCATGACCCTGATTGCTGAATGCTGATTCATGGGTAGGTACTGAAAACTGAACTATTGAAATTCCAAGAATTCTTTACCTATGTATGTAGGTTAGGTACCTATGTACATAGATACATAATACAATTTGAAAAAACATTTTTGTGCAGTTTGTAGTAATCCTACCCATGTTCCCTAGCGAGTTTGAAACAGTTTTAGACCGCCTTTTAGTCAGTTTTAGTGCGAGGCAGCACAAGTTTTTACTTGAGGAACAGGTTGGCACTAAATCTGGCGGTCTGAAACTGTTTGAAACTCGCAAGGGATAAGGAACAGGGCTCATACAAGCCGACATCTTGGAAACACTTTTTATCAAATATCTCGTGAATCGTACCTGCGATTTGATTATTATAATGCTTAAACATCAATAGTGTATTGTTTTGTATAAGTTAAATGCAGAATAGTATAAAAAGAATAGGTCCAATATGACTATGTTGAAGTACTCCAGATAGTACATTTATTGTTTTCGAGGTGGCATTTTTCAATTTAACAAACTGAGTCCTGTTTTCTAGGTATATGATGCTATCCAAATAAGTATCCAATTTGGAAACCAGCAACGGCCTAGTTTATAAAGAAGTATTGAATGGCAAACTCTATCAAACGCTTTACTTAAGTCTCCATAAAATACATCAGTTTGAAAGCTTTCTGTCAAATTCTTATTTGTTCGGCTGGTAAATTCAAGAAGATTTGTTGTAGCTGATTTGTTAGTGCAAAACGCATGTTGTAGAGGTATTATATAAGACGACTTCCACAATTCAGGAAAAACACCAGTTGACAGAGAACAATTAAATATGAATGTAATAGCGGACGAAATATGACACTTACACGGTTGTACAAATCATCATCGTGTCCTGTAACCCCGGCTGGGGCATAGGGCGTCAACAAAACGTCTCCATCCTTCTCGGTCTGCTGCAAGGTACTTAAGCTGTGGCCAAGTCTTTCTCTGGGATTCTGCTTCCGCTAAGACAGTTGATTTCCATGTTGTTCTTGGTCTTCCAACCCGCCGTGCACCCTGAGGATTCCATTCAAAGGACTGCTTTGCAATTTCATCGTTTGGTTTCCTCAGTGTGTGACCAATCCAACGCCATTTACGCTTTCTTATGTCGACGTCCAGCCGCTCTTGACTTGTCCTGCGCCACAATTCCTCATTTGATATTATTTGTGGCCAGCGAATCTTTAGGATGCTGCGAAGACAGCGATTCACAAAAGCCTGCAATTTCTTCGAAATGGTAGACGTGACTTTCCAGGTTTCACAAGCATATAACAGCACGGATTTGACATTGGATTCGAAGAATCTCAACTTAGTGCGTAAGGAGATTTGACTTGATTTCCAGATTGGGGACAGAGTACCGAAGGCAGCACGAGCTTTATTTATTCTACTTTTAACGTCCAGATCAGTACCACCGTTTGCAGAGACAATACTGCCAAGGTAGTTGAACTGTTCGACTACTTCAATTGGCGTCTCCTGTAGAATAATACGCTGCTGTGTGGAGCGGCCTGTGAGCATTATTTTTGTCTTTTTGCTGTTTATTCTTAGACCACTCGACTCTCCCTTCACTTGCAGTGTTTGGCACATCCCGTTCAGCCCACTGATGTTATTTGCCAGTAGACATATGTCATCGGCATAGTCTAAATGACTGAGCCTTTCGAACGGTCTCCATTGAATGCCCTGTCGCTCAGCTGTACCTACACTGGCCGTCAATACGTCGTCCATCGCCAGCAGGAAGAGAATTGGCGATAGAACATCCCCTTGTCTCACACCCTGTTGCACTACGAAGGAGTCGGATAGCTGCCCATTGTGCAAAACAAAACACCTTGCGTTGTTGTAGGACTCTTTTATAATGGTAACAATTTTTGGTGGAATTCCTCTACCAAGCAACGATCTCCATATACATTCTCGGTTAACTCGATCAAAGGCCTTTTCAAAATCCACGAACATGAGGTAAAGCGGTGATTGATATTCCATCGACTGCTCGAGGACGATACGCAGGGTGTTGATATGGTCGACACACGATCGACCACTGCGGAAGTCAGCTTGATGCCTCTTGAGTGTAGACTCGATTCTATCCTTTATTCGCTCGAGTATGATTGTTGCCATTAGTTTTGGGAAAACGGACAAAACGGTGATACCACGCCAATTGTTGCAATTCTTTAAGTCACCTTTCTTTGGCAACTTAACAATCACACCATCCTTCCAGTCCCTGGGATAGCTTTCGTTTTCCCAAATGTTTTGTATCAGCGGATGTAAAATACTAGCCGCTGCTACGGGATCGGCTTTCAGGAATTCAGCTGGTATTCTGTCCAGTCCAGCTGCCTTGTTGTTTTTGAGGAGATTTATTGATGTACGAATTTCCGATTCTGACGGGGGTTCGATGTCAATACCCCTATAGGACCTGCGCATCTCGTTTAGTTGGGGCACTTCAGCACTCTGCTCAACTGAATCCTCATTTAGCAGGGCACAAAAATGGTCCTTCCATCTACGAAGCTGATCCTCAATTGATACCAAAAGTGTGCCATCCACATCCATTACAGGATGATTGGTGTTGCTTTTTTTCGCGATAACATCTTTGGCTATTTGGTACAATTCCCGGATATCTCCTCTTCTGGCAGCGCTTTCCGCATTATCTGCGAGTCCATCCAACTTCACCCTCTTGTCACGTCTCACACAGCGGTAGACCATCTTATGTGCAATGCGGTACTCTCTTCGCAAGTCAGCCTTTCGTTGAACATCAGCTTCGGCATTTATTGGGATTTTCAACGATTTGCGAAGTTCGATCTTATCCCAGGTGTCTTGGGATATCCAAGAGTCTCTACGTCTCGTTCGCTTGGGTACAGTTTCGGATCCAGCCTCCATAAAAACACTTTTAATTTCACCCCACATCTCATCAATTGTTGAATTCTGGATTCCATTTAATGACGAGGCTCTGTCGTTAAGGGTGGTGACATAGTTTCGATATATGTTGGGGTCATTTAAAGCATTAGTAATGAATTTTGTGCTCCTTGCTGCATCCTGCGCTGGTTTTTGTACGGCAGCGGTTCGTAGTTTGAGACTCATCAGAACCAAATGGTGGTCGCTTCCCACATCGGCATTTCTTATACTTCGGACATCACACATAGACTTCCTCCATCGCTGCTGAATCATGATATGATCAATTTGGTTTTCGGTTTGACCATCCGGATGCACCCAGGTAATTTTGTTGCACGTCTTATGCTTAAATACAGTCCCACCTATCACAAGACGGTTCGCGTTACAAAAGTCGACAAGCAAGTCACCATTTTCATTCCGTGACCCCACGCCATTTCTTCCCATCACGCGTTCCAGTCCGTAATTGTCTGAACCGACTTGGGCATTAAGGTCTCCCATAACGACTATGATGTCGGCTCTCGGAACACTACTGTACACCGAGTTAAGATGAGTCTAGAACACGGTTTTGTCTTCCTCGGTCGCTTCATTTGTGGGGGCGTAGCACTGAATAATTGTGACGTTACGAATTTTTGAACGAAACCTTGCTGTCATTAATCTCGCAGAAATGGGCGCCCATGAGATCAAACTACGCCACGCTTCTTCGTTCAACATAATTCCGACACCATGCAGTCTTTGGCCACCCTCTCTTTCATCTTCGCCGGAATACAGCATTCTCGTCTGTCCAGTGTCTGATCTGTATTCAGCTCTTCCTCTCCACTTAGTTTCGCTTATGCCCAGGATACTGATCTTTAGGCGAAGCATTTCACGCTCAACCTGCTCGTATCTACCATCGCTGTACAAGGATCGAACGTTCCATGCTCCGATTTTCGTACGTATGCGGTAGCCAAAAGTAACATTTGCGCTTCTTGAAAGACTTCTTCTATTTGTCAACGATTCATTTATTATTATGGCGTCTTGATTGACGCTCGTACATGAAGGATGCCGCACCCCCAAATCCGATGTGCGGTTTACTGCAGCCGAAGCTACAGAAGGATTTTCTATAAAAAGATTACCTCTTGGGGACTCATTTCCATTTGTTGTCATAATTCATGTATTTGCATATATCCTTCCACCATGGTGTTTTCCGAGATATGATTAAAAACATACATAAGCTCAGATTTGACAGGCACACCCGCCTTTTGTATGGTCAAACACATAACTGCTCGAGGCCGCCAACTATGGGAAAACAGACGCCTTTTGTAGCCGCCCAATATGGGTTACAGACGCTACCTGCTGCTGCCGTTGGCCTTTTACCAAAAAAAGCTCCTCCGCCACCAGACTATCATGCCGTTGACCGCCACCTGCAGTTCATCCGCCTTAAGGGGGCTTTTAACCATCCCGAGGACAAGTTTGTGCCCTGACCAGCATAGCTGGGTTGTCTGCTTATCCCGGCATCCATTCGGTGGGTATGGTTCGTTTCGGCTTTTTCATTTCGTTTTTTTGTTGTTTCGTCTTGGTCGTTCCGCATTTTGTTGTTTCGAATTTCATTGTTTCACTTTTCATTTATTTCGTTTTTTATTGTTCAGAAAATTTTTATTTCGTTTTGCAATTAGTTCGGTCAAACTTTATTTCGTCTTTGATTGTGTCTTTTTTCGGTTATTTAATTTCTGAATTATTTCTTCCTTTAGTTTATTTCGTCTTTAATTGTTTCGTTTTCGATCATTTCGATTTTCATTGCAAAGTTTTTTGTTCATTTCGACTTTCAATTATTTCGCCATCGTTTGATTGGCTTTTTGATTTTTGTGCATGTAAAGAACCTAAAGGCGTTAAAATTCGCGCGAATTTTAACGCCTTTAGGTTCTTTACATGCACAAAAGTTAAAAAGCCAATCAAACGATGGTGAAATAATTGAAAGTCGAAATTAACTAAATTTTCAATTTTCTTAATTTTCAAAACCTACCATACGTCTTGCATTCACTAAAATTTCTTGGAAATTAATACAAACATAATTATTTTAAACGTTCATGCCTTTTTTTTGTCACGCATTAAGGTACCTAGTGATAAACAAAAACTGAACTTCCTGTGGGTACAATGTATTTTAATTCTTATTTTTACTTCAAAATGTTACTTAAAAAAAAAATTCTTTAAGAAAATATTTAAACGTTTTAAAAATTAATATCCGATACAAAATTGAAAACAAACAACTAATTTAAATTAAACGTATTAGACCGAGAGCCCACAGCAGATTTTGGGTGTGAACGATAGCAAAAAAAGAAGTATAGGCGCCGAAAGCTCCATTTAAGACTATTAAAAAAATCAAAGTCTTGCAGTCCACAACTGGGGCCTTTGCGAGAAACAGTGCATCGAAAAAAAAAATATGAATGCAACTTCGAGGAAAATCGTGTTAGCCGAAATTGGTTTTCACCCCTCCCTAGATAAGCTCCGCGGATCCCATATCACGGATTTTCAGATCATTTATATCTGGAAATTGTTAACCTTTTCAATATTTTTCCAATTCCACACTCTACGTGTTTTTTTCATTACTATTTAAGTTTTTTCTTTTATTGGCAACCAAACAAGGTGACTCGGAATCAATCATAAACTAAGTAACTGATAACAAAATAATTGACTTGCAAAACAAAAGATATATGTAGAGACAAAATGCGAAACAATCTTTAACGAAATAACCTTAGCTTAAATAATCCGTAGATGTTTCAATGAAAATGCGAAACAAATAAAAAACAGAACAACAAAATCGAAATAATCGTGAGACGAAATGATACCAAAACTAAGTAATAAAAAAACAAACAAAGCTTTTGCGAAATGAACGGAAACTATTTCGACCAAAACGAAATAACAGTGAGCGAAATGAAAAAGACGAAACAATAGGCACCCCCATTCGGTCCCCCTGCACGTTAGCGTTACCCGCCCTCTACCACGCGGAGGTGTGCATAGGGATTTTCCTATTATTGAGCCTAGGGCCATATGGCGTCCTAGCACTCTCAAGTACTTTTAGAGGGCAAATATAGACGGAATATTGTCAGGACCAGTGACATAATATTATCTTTAAATTGTCAATATATTGCACTACTTCGTTTACAATCAGTCTTAAAAAAGGAATATCACAGTTCGATTGAGGTTCATTCTTATCACAGTATTTTATTTTTATTAGAGCTATAGGTCTGTTGATAAATGTCGAAAAAATATATCACATATTTCATTATCACAGCTTGAAGTCACATCTTTCTATTACACAGTTGAAGGAAAAGTTGAACTTTTTCGTTTAGAATTGATGAATTTCCAAAATGATTGAAGATTTCTAGATATATTGCACTTTATATTATTAATGTAAGCTCTATATGAAGTTCTTAGAGTATTATTGAACAGTCTTCTATAGTGAATAGGGTACCAGGCGTCCCCTTTTAGGAGGGACAGTCCCCCTTTTTCATACCAAAATGCTGTTTGTCCCCTCAATACAAACCTCTGCCCTTCTTATTAAGTAAAAACTCAAGAATAGAAAACATTCAATTGTAAACTGTTAAAATATTTTCATTAAATATTTTTAAAAAGATTTTTTTTGAATACACTAATTTGAAGTAAAAAATTATTTCAAAGCTGAACGCATCCACTCAATGAACTACATCTCACTTCAGACGCAAAAGTTTTCCTTCATCTGTCTGTTTGATTGGCTTTTTTGATTGTTTTTATAATAAAAAATCAGATTAAACTTTCTTGCCTCCCTCTTTTTACTCTGGTGTTATATTTTTCAAAAACATAGTGCTCTTTCACACGAGGAAACTGAGTTGCCAGCAACTTTTAGTTCCAGGGTGAGAAGGGCAGGAGGAAAGAGGGGCGAACAGAATCTCCCCGGTCGAGGATTTGAGGAGATTTTTTGACATTTCCTTTCACATCTAGGCTTAGGTGTGTTCAACCAATAGACTTTCAAAGGAAATTTCAAAAATTGCCTGGAGATTTGTTTCCTCGTGTAAAAGGTACAAAAGATTTTTAAGGAGATTAAAAGAAAACGTCAAAAAAAATCTCCAGCAACTTGTTTCTTCGTGTGAAAGGGGACATATTTTGTTCCCATTTTTTTAACACTTGTTCCCCCTAGAAAACTCCCGATGTCTCCCTTTTCGTCATTTTGAATCTGGTAACCCTAATAATGAACAACAAAAGCTCGGAAGCAAAAAATACTGTGTGTTGTTTTCCACTTCTTGTGATATTTTTTTTTACGTTCCTTAGACGTTTTAGATTTTTATTTAGCCAGTAAACTGATGAATGGTCGTTACTCATTATTTTAGTAAGTACACAATGCTCAATAAAATTTTTAAAATATAGATAATTGAAATTTTCAACAGACTTGTTAACGTCATTTGCAATCAATATACCAGTCCAGTCAACGTTACTAAAAAAATTCTTCCATTCTGACTGTATTTATTTTTACTTGCGATATAGGTACTATAGGGCAAGTTTTGGATTCGTGCAAAAAAAAAATTTCGAGATAACAATCAAACATGACATTACGATGATAGAGAGCACGAAAAAAGTGGGTGGCACAATTCTGTCTGTCTGTCTGTCTGTCTGTCTGTCCGTACCTCAACCTACAGCCTAAGCCACTGAAGCGATTTTCTTCAAATTTTGAACTTAAGGTTTTTTTGTAACTCTCCAGAGGGGAAATTGAAATTTTTTTTTTAGCTCAAAAAATAACGGTACTTGCCATACAACCGTTAAGGAAAAGCTTATTTATCTCAAAAACGGCTTCAACGATTTTGATAAAAAAAAATCAGTGTATTATTGTAGATATGATATACCTTTTAGTAAGAAAAAAAATCACCAAAAACATTTATTAACGGTACCTGTCATGTAACGGTTTTTTTGATTTTTGATTTTCTCATTAACCACTCATCCGATTTCAATGAATATTCTTACACAAAAGCTTTGTTAGAATATAAATAATACTGCATACCAAAATTTTTGAAAAAATTAATTTTGGATTTTTAAAAAAAGATTCAATTTTTTTTTTGAAAATTCAATATTTCAAAAACGGGTTGATGAATTGTTTTCAAATTTCAGTTTTAAATGTATATTAATATATACTCAAAATTGGCATACCAAATTTTTTTTTGAAAAATGTTACAAAAATTTTATATATAAAAAATTAATTTTTAAGAAAACGGCTCCAACGATTTAAAATTTTTTTTTTGCATATATTGATATTTTTTTAAGTAATCAAATGGCATACTTTTTTTGGCGCTCTAAGTTATTTATCAGGCTGTTTAAACAATTAAAAGAACGATTTAAATGCTTTTTTATACTTTTTCTGTAATTACTTGAATATTTTTTAAAGTTCTTAAATTCCACACAACTTGAACATAAGAGCAAGTACGTGCGATCCAGTCGTGCATTTTATTTTAAAGTTAAATGATGATTATGTGTGCTGGCAGAAATTCGGCTAAGCTCATCACTGAGAGTAACATCAAGTTGAATAGCATAATGGTGCGGCACTTTAGGTAGCATATAATCACGAACATAAGAGACTTCACATAATGAAGGACAGTCAGAAAAAACGAGATCCAAAAAACGCAAATTTTCATTTGCAATTCCATTGATTTGGCTCAATCCAGCCAGTAATATTGATTCGGCAAAATTTCGTTCAAATAAAGGTCCGTGTTCGCATACAGTGTATGTAAACTTGTCCTCATCATCAAGCTGCCAATTAAGGTGTGTAAGATTAAAGTCGCCGAAAAGAAAAATCTTTGAATTTTTTGATGATTGAATAATTTCATTGATAGCCAAGGAATATTTTTCATATACGGAGGATGAAGACCCTGAAGGGATATATATACTGCAACAAATATAAACTAAGAACGTGAGAACGATAGCTCAACAGTAATTAGTTCCAAATCTGTGTACAATTGTGGTTGTACCATCTTAGATTTAAGATAACAGTTAACAGCAATCAGAAATAAAGAATATATTCAGGTGGTACTATTTCGGCATCATGTACAGAAGAATAAAGCCAAGTTTCTTTTAGAATGATAATATCAAAAGTTCCTTCTAGGCAATTCATGTAAAAATTGTTTACCTTCGACTTCATTCCTAGCTCATTTTGATAATATAGTATCAGTTTTTGGTGGCACAACAGATGAATTTTCTTGAATGCTTGCTGTTTTAATTTTCTTGGGTTAATCTTAAACTCATGAGCAATCGTGAATTTCGGTTAGTATCAAATCAAAGATGTGTTCAGGAGCAAAAATTTTGAAGGATGATATACGGCGACAAGACAAATTTGATGAAGATGTTTTCTTTTTCACATTATTTTCAATTACATATCAAAGGGCACGGTAGTGCCTAGCCAAGTTCGCGGCACTACACCCTTTTTACAGGAACAAGCTCAGGCGATTTTCAACCCCCCTCTGACTTCAGTACCAAAAAAGTCAGAAACTTCAAATTCGCAGTATTTGCTGCGAAACACAGGTGGCTCACCAAATTGCAACTCTTTAGCATAAGTAAATCCCGAGATATAGGACTTCAAAAATCGCAAAAACCGTAACTGACTGACTCACTGACTCACTGACAGATCATCAAAATTATGGAGCACTTCCCGACATCGTAGAAACTTGAAATTTTGCACAACGGTAGAACTTGTGGTGCATACAAAAGCAAAAAATCGAAAATCTGCAATATTCTATTCAGGGGGCGTGGCATCCACCCACTTTCTTAAATATTGTTATGAATTATATGGAGCACTTCCGATTGTTGTAGAACCATGAAAATTGGAAGGTCGGTAGGGCTTGAAGTACTTAGAAAGAAAAAATTGAAAAATTTTCCATTCAGGGGGCGTGCCATCCACCCACTATCAGAATTGCTACTATTTATATGGAGCACTTTCGGTTGTCGTAAAATTATGAAATTTTGTAGAGCGGTATGGTTTGATTTTCACCTGGCAAAATAAATCTTTGCAAAAAGGTGTGAAATCACAACAAAAACATAAATGTTAAAAAAAAGAGCCAAGTTCTTATATGTACAAGAAACCTGTGCGTAAAAAGTCAGCCAAAAAAAAGTAATGAGATCGAAAATATATGCCAAGATTTAAGTTCATGAAGTTTAATATCAAATATCTTAAGAAGAGTATTATCGAAACAATTACAAATCATGACAGAAATTTGGTAATTAATGATTACTGATTAAAATTTGGTGGATTTACTTGGCAAGTTTTCTCTTAAATACTTACTTAATCACAAATTTAAAATGTATGAAAACTTGACCAGTGAACCCACCAAATTTTAATCAGTAATCTTTAATTACCAAATTTCTGTCATGATTTGGAATTGTTTCGATAATACTCTTCTTAAGATATTTGATATTAAACTTCATGAACTTAAAACTTGGCATATATTTTAGATCTCATTACTTTTTTTGGCTGACTTTTTACGCACAGGTTTTTTGTGCAAATAAGAACTTGGCTCCTTTTTTAACATTTATGTTTTTGTTGTGATAAAAGTAACTCGATTAAAATACCCAAGTCTAATTCAATTAGGAGTCTTGTTTTCCTGAAACAGTGTTCGATATGCATGCTGCAACAACGTCTTGAATATTTGCTTTTGACGTTGCTGAATATAATGCCAATAATGGCAAGGATAAGAAAAACTCTTTTTCGACGCCGCCGTGGGGGTTTTGGGTTTTGTGTGTGAAATTGCTGAGGAGAAAAGAGCTCACTTAACGATCTCGAGTTTTGCAACTACCTATACTAACTAAGATTCTCGAGTGAATTAGTTTCAGTTTCACAGATCTAAAAGCTTTTGTTAAAACTGTCGACGTCATTGTTGACATTGTCGAAAGGAACACCACGGCCGTAGCTAGAATCAGACTTATGGTTGTGCTCAAGGTAGTTTCAGAGTTACCATACGTCCCCCTTATCTCATACCAAATGCTGTTTGTTCCCCCTATACTAACCTCGGTCCCCCTTATTTGTTTGATTATTTTTTAAGGAGTAATTTATTTCTGTTGTTTTTGTTTCTCATTTATTTATTTTAGTTGATAAGTTATAATTTTTGATTTTTGTGGTTGTTTTTTCATAATAAAAAATCGAATGAAACTTCTTTACTTTCCCTGTTTTTTACTCTACCATTATTTTTCAAAAACATGTTTTGTTCCGCTTTTTGAACACTTGTCCTCCCTAGTAGAAAACTCGCAATGTCTCCCTTTTCGTCATTTTCAATTTGGTAACTATAGTAACTAGTTTTGGGTGAGCTAACATTTTTTAACAAAACCATAAGACATTCAATTTTTATTAAAATAGTATTACAACATGTACTTGATTTGAAATGTAAATTAAATAAAAAATAAAAGAAAAAAGTTGGGTCTTTGGGTTTTTCGGCAAATTTATCCGAAATATCATCTATTTCCAACAAATAGAGGAGAGGAAAGTCCTCGTGGCTGAAAATTTCAGGAAAACCTGTACCTCAACCTGTTGCTGTTACTATGGCTCTAGCTCAACGAACAAAGACGATCCAGAACATAAGACGGCTCCCTACTGGAATGCAACTTCGGATTTGATAAGGCCACGGTGCTGATTATCTAGGTGTGCTAACAAATATGCACATATCTATGATCATTGTATTTTGCACTGTGATACAATAGCTTTCAACCGAAAAAAAACTTGTACGATTTGCTTGTACTTGTTTTGTTTTCAATGCAGTGAGAAACCATTTCCTGTTTCTTATCACGCTATCAGTACAGCTTAATGTAAGCATTTGTAACATTACTGTTCTCTTCGGGTTTTTACACCTTTAGATACTTGGAAATATAAACATGTCACAATCATCATTCAGCATGGTGTTAGTTGTTAGTAAACAAAATATTAATAAAGCCTACCACATTACTAAAGACGGCAAATAATATACAAAATTACAAAAAAAAAAAAAAACAGTTACAGGTCAAACATTACACATTGAATTACAAGAACTTTAAAACAAAAAAAAACGTAAATAAATTAGATGAGTGGTAACACCAAGTTATTAATAACGCTCATATAACATGCCCTTAAGTGTAAGCTTAGAGTAACTCAAATCAAAAACATTAGGTATGGTTTTTATTCGCCCCAACTTGACTGATCTAAATATTGTATTATTTATGTATCTATGTATGTAAATAACCTTTTTAAAAAATAATCGAAGACATACATAAATACAAATTTATAAATATTGTGTTTTGCCGATAGAATTAAACGAGTCCCGCTTTGAGATGACAAGATTAACATTACAAGATCACCTTAAGTATGTCTGAACCCTGAAAAATGTTATTTATAAAACAATAAATTTCATCCGAGTTCAGATACATACATAATCATGTAGGGGAGAGTGGGTATGTATGGGACATTTTTCAGTAAAATTTCAATTACTGGCTAATTTTAAATCCTATCTGCACAAAACAGTTTTCTTAAGACAAGACAATATTGTAGACCCATATCCAAAACACTAAAGTAACCAAAAGTTTACCAGAATAAAAGCTAAAATTCATTTTATGCACCACCTTTATTTGTCCCATTCCTCCTGCTTTCAGGAGGATTGGGACAGCTATGTGGTGGAATGGGACATCAAAATACAAATGGGACTGAATAATCGCCCGACAAAAATCGCAAGTGCGTTTCTTGAATAATGCTTGGGCCCATAGTCTCTTTTTTGTTCTTACAAAATAGCGTCCACATTTGGCACTAGCTTTAATTTATTTTTCGGAGAGACCCTTTAACATCCTCAGTATGGTAAAATTTAGACCGGACTCATTTCAAAATTAAATGAGTTGGAAAGCTTGACTATTTTGTCTCCTCCGTATTCATTTAATTTCGATATCTTAAAAGGGTCTAATGCATGTGAATGTAAAATGTCTCACCTTTAAATTAGAATCTTCCTCTGTGGGACGTGGGGGTGGGCCCCACGTTCGGAAACACTGGTATAAATGTTCCATTGGTCACTTTTTTTATGACTGCATGAATTTGTTTAACTGGCTCTTTACTTGATAGTATTCCGCTTTAAAACCTTTGGAAAAATTTGATCCAGGAGGAGTGGGATTATGTCCCATTCCTCCCGCATAAGAGTGTCCCAATCATCCTGTAGGGCACCTCAAAGAAATAAAACATAATATCACTTAAAAAATGGCACGTACTAACATAATTAGAAATAATTAACTTCGTAATAAAAGTGAATTGCTATATAATTCACTCTTTTTACAATAAGTTCTCTTATTAAATATTTTTTTCACTCAAAGTTTATCCAATGATTTTACTTTTTATGGTCAAATTAGTTTTTTTTTGCTCTCCAGTGCGTAAATTCAACTGCGCACAATATGTGCTTCGTTGACGGGTAAATACAAGCTTAAGAACAAATTTGTGGTCAACAGAAACGAAAAAAATGACACCATGTTGAGGAAAATGCTTGTGTCCCATTCCTCCTGTGTCCCATACATACCCACTCTCCCCTATATAAAGTTAGCAGGACACTTTTGGAAATTCAGGTTCAAAAGTATCCTATCATTAGTTGCTACTTAATTGCGAATTAGTTACGCAAAACAAAATTTAATTACATTTTTGGTTTGCGAAAAAATGGGTGTCCTGCTAACTTCATATGAAAGTAGCAGGACAACTTTCTCAAAAATAAAGAAAGTCGAGCTGAAAAAAGTTGGTTATTGAGAATTCATTAATTGCGTATTAGTTACGCAAAAAAAAATTATTGCATTTTTGGTTTCATTTTCATATGAACTTAGCAGGACAACTTTCTCAAAAATAAAGATAATCGAGCTGAAAAAAGTTGGTTATTGAGAACTAATTAATTGCGAATAAGTTACGCAAAACAAAATTTATTGCATTTTTGGTTTGCGAAAAAATGGGTGTCCTGCTAACTTCATATGAAAGTAGCAGGACAACTTTCTCAAAAATAAAGAAAGTCGAGCTGAAAAAAGTTGGTTATTGAGAATTCATTAATTGCGTATTAGTTACGCAAAAAAAAATTATTGCATTTTTGGTTTCATTTTCATATGAACTTAGCAGGACAACTTTCTCAAAAATAAAGATAATCGAGCTGAAAAAAGTTGGTTATTGAGAACTAATTAATTGCAAATAAGTTACGCAAAACAAAATTTATTGCATTTTTGGCTAGATTTCAGCTCGATTATTTACATTTTTGAGAAAGTTATCCTGCTAAGTTCATATGAAATTAGCAGGACACCCATTTTTTCTTAAACCAAAAATGCAATTAATTTTTGTTTGCGTAACTAATTCGCAATTAAGTGGTAACTAATGATAGGATAGTTTTTAACCTGAATTTCCAAAAGTGTCCTGCTAACTTTATATACATTACATAATCTACTTAATATTTTATCTACGCAATATTTTTGTGTACTGAATTTAATGTTGCGTGTAATGGAAAAATTTATTTGACAC